>OZ012553.1:34330934-34955934 GCA_963935595.1 Schoenobius gigantellus
TTTGTTAGATATGCCGATACAAAAAATATAAGTATAAACGGATATGAACTAGCAAATAACTACTCCAGGCTAAATAAAAGGGGGGGGCTAAATAAAAAAAGGTATGGAATATAAAAAAGTTGATCGCTTTGATGATCTTGCTATGACCTATCATTTTGAATTTTGCGCTATGAATATAATACCAAGTGACATTATAATTGTATGTACTTATTTATAGGACACCCTCTAAAATAAAAAGACACATAGACAGCTTCTTTGAAAAATTTGATTTACTGCTTCACAAATTGTTCTTTAAATTCCGTAAGAAAAATATTGTTGTGGTGGGGGTGACTTCAATTTTAATATGTTGGAAGTAAATCTGAATACCTCACGTATGAACAATATAATAAAAAAGTATAACCTACACTCATATATAAACACTCCGACTAGATTAGACTCCTGTTTAGATCTAATAATAAGTAACATTAGCTATGGAAGTGGAAATACTGTTCCTCTCGGTTTATCTGATCACAACATGACTCAGATACTCAAGTTTAATGTTAACCGTTTTAAACCCATTTTGACTGAACATTATGTCTTTAAAAGATACACGAAAAGAAATATTGAGAAATTTAAACACTACTTGGAATGCATTTCATTTTCAGACACATACAAACAAACGATTATTCCCGTTGTCCATCGGATCTAAATATGGCCTTCGATGGTTTTTATGATATCTTTTGCCTTCTATATAACCTCTGCTTTCCAAAATTTAAAATTAAAATAAAATTATTACAAATATGAAATGGAGATCAAAAGGACTCACAAAAAGTTGCAAAACAAACAGAATATTACGTTTCAAATATTACGCAACCCGAAATTCTAATGACCGGCAGAGATATTTAAAATATAACAAATTATTTAAAAAATGTACAACACAGGCAAAAAAACTAGCGAATAGAAAATATATTATAAATAGCCGAAATACTGGAAAGGCAACCTAGACAGTAATAAAAAAGGAAATGGGACAAAACTATACAAAAAAGCATATAAGTAAATTGACATATAATAGAATAGACATATTTAAACAACATGAAATAGCCAATAAGTTTAATGGCCACTTCATCAACAAAATGGATAATAAAATTAATAATTTTAATAATTCGACATATAATTTCAATAATAACTGTACAAGTAATTCGATATTTTTATCCCCTGTAGGCGAAAAAACAGTTTATAAAATTATTATGAACTTAAAAAATACGAAATCGGAAGGTGTTTAGTTTAAGCCTGTAGGCTAGATAAACTTTTACCAAAAAAAAAAAATATAAATGGAGGCAATTTTGACAGATCTGTGTAACAATTGGTGATTGAGGAAAAAACGTGGTACATATCCATTAATGTAAAATAACTCGAAATATAACAATTTAGAGAATAAAACAGTGGCATTTTTAATCAATAGATAGTCAACAAAACATTTGTTCCATTCGAAGTCGGATTGTCAGTAAGTACAAGTGCAAATATTGTGATCAGTGAAATAAGGTGAAATACGGTGGCAGTCGGAGACGGTGGTAAGAACATAAAATAATTTACTTTGATTCTGAAAATAAGAATAAATATTCTTCTCTGTACTACGAAGTACGGTTTTGAGATCATTTTTACCCTTTATCTTACACTATTTAAACATAATGACTGAAAGGGATGTGATAAAATCTGCTATCATTAATATTACCGATAGTTCGACGAAAATTCTCAAATTATATACAAATACAAAGAAATGTGCAAAACAGAAAATCACAAAGGGTTATTTAGATACTCGGTTAGAGACATTAAACCAGTATTGGAACAATTATCAAAGATTACATGAACAAATTATTACAAATTTTGCTAAGTCATTGTTACAAGCTGCAGGGTATTCCTCTGAACAGAATTACGACATCACTGAGGAAGCATATATGGACTTAAAATCATTAATAACTGACTTATTATATGAATATAAACAATCAAAAAGTCAGCAATTTGATGATTTAAAGAGTAACAACCCTCATCCCGAAGGAAGGAAATTGAGACTACAACCTATTCCTATACCAACCTTTTCTGGGAATTACAATGAATGGATAAGCTTTAGAGACTTATTTCGATCACTTATTCATGCTGATGACAGTCTAACAAAAATAGAAAAACATCATTATCTAAAGTCAAGCTTGTCCGGGGAAGCTGAACAATTATTAAAAAACATACCTCTTTCAGAAGCTAATTATGAGGATGCTTGGAGAAAACTTGAGGACAGATTTGATAATAAAAGGGTTATTGTAAACAACATACTCAACCGGTTTTTAAGTCAAAGAAAAATTACCACTGAATCTGCAAAAAACATAAAAGAATTATTAGATAATACCACTCAAAGTCTCACATCACTTAAGAATCTAAATATAGATACTTCCACATGGGATGCTATTATTGTATATATTGTTGTTTCAAAGTTAGACTTGGAATCGCACGAACTTTGGGAACAATCACTTGGAAACTCCACAAATATCCCTACTATTAATGAATTGATTTCATATCTAGAAAATAGATTCAGAACAATGGAAATGATTCATGTTACACCTATAAGAGAATCACAAAGAAAAGATATAAGCAAGAATGCATTGAATAATAGTAATAAAATTTCATTGAAAACATTTACTACCGAAATGAATACTGTTTGTACTTACTGCTCACAAAATCATTATATCTGCCACTGCAAGGATTTTGCTTCACTGGATATTCCTCAGCGCCAAGAATTTATAAAAAAGAATAACATTTGTTTTAACTGCCTAGTCAAAGGTCATTCAGTAAATCAATGTCGACAAAGCACAACATGCAAAAAATGTAGACGTCGTCATCACACATTGCTACATAATACAAATTTCAATAAGCCCGATTCAGTAAAAGAACAACAAGTGCAATTACCTTCTGAACCTGGAACCACTAATGCTGTTTGTAATTTCAACTATAAAACTGAAATAAAAAACACACAAATAATATTAGCTACAGCTCAAATTGCAGTAAAGGGAAATAATGGTCATACTTACATATTCCGAGCCCTTATTGATCAAGGTTCTCAGGCATCATTCATCACAGAAGCTGCTTCACAAATGCTGAATTTAGCACGTACTGCGATTCATGGCAAAATCACTGGAATAACAGATTCATCAGTGGTTATTACAAAATCTATAGTTACACTTACAGTCCATTCCACAAAAGATAGCTCATCATCTATTGCGGTAAATGCATATGTTTTGAAGAAACTCACCTCCTTGTTACCTTCACAACAAATTTCACAAGATTCCTGGCCCCCTTCTATGCAACTTGATCTTGCTGATCCCTATTTTCACAAGCCAGGGTCTGTAGACTTTCTACTTGGAGCTGATGTGCATGCACAAATTGTTAGGGAAGGTATACACAAATACAAGTCTCTTATTGCTGTAAATTCCTGTCTGGGCTGGTTGATTTCTAGAAAAGTCACACAAACGGAAACGCACAAACATAATGTTATTGTTATGCACACAAAATTAGAAGTGGATCAGTTGTTAAGACAGTTTTGGGAGATTGAAGAATACACTACACATAAAAGACATATGACAGATATCGAGACACAATGTGAGGAATACTTTAAAGCTACCTATACACGCAATAAGGAAGGGCGTTACATTGTACGCTTACCTTTCAGTAATGACTCACTGACACAGCTTGGAGATTCACAATCGATTGCAGAACAACGATTACATTACATGGAGAAACGTTTCACAAATAAATCCGAGTTCCGCTATGATTACACAAATTTTATGAAGGAATATGAATTACAAAGTCACATGATGAAAGTACCTGAAAAAGAAAGAAGTATTAATATGTCACAAATTTATTACTTACCTCATCATGCAGTACTCCGGCCGACGAGCCTGAGTACTAAGCTGCGTGTGGTTTTTGATGGAAGTGCTCTACCTACAAAAGGAAAAGCGATAAATAATGTGTTACTAACTGGGTATCCTTTACAACAAGACATTAGAGATTTAATAACACGTTGGAGACAACACAAAGTTTGTTTGGTGGCCGACATACAGAAGATGTACAGACAAATTCTTATAGCCAAAGAGGATGTTGACTACCAGAGAATCTTGTGGCGGGAAGACGTTACACAAGAAATACAAGAATATAGATTACTCACTGTCACATATGGTACCTCATGTGCACCTTTTTTAGCTATTCGCACCCTTCATCAGCTTGCTGAAGATGAGCAACATGATTTCCCTGCAGAGTCACAAATATTAAAGAGAGATCTGTATATGGATGACTTGCTGAGTGGAGCGGCAACTGAAGAAGAAGCGTCCCACCTGCAACGCCGCCTAACAGAGTTACTGGCGCGTGGTGGATTTCCCCTACATAAGTGGTCTTCTAATTGTGAATCCGTGTTAAGTCACATTCCTGAAAAGGATAAAGAAACAATTAGTGCAGTGAATATAAAAATTAATGATACAGTGAAAACCTTAGGTATTACTTGGAACTCGCAATCTGATAATTTTGAACTTAAACTTACCTTAGATTTTAACTATAAACTTATTACTAAGCGAAATGTATTATCTTCCATTGCTAGAACCTTTGACCCACTGGGTTGGCTAGCTCCTGCAATTATTGTCCTTAAAATTTTCATGCAGAAATTATGGCTAGCTGGCTTAAACTGGGACGAAGAATTACCTGATAATTTGAAAGATGATTGGGTTGCTTACCTTAACCACTTTGCACATCCTGAAGTCATTCAGCTCCCACGCTGGCTTGGTTTTTCTCAATTCACAAATAAAGTTGAGTTGCATGGTTTCAGTGATGCATCTTGTGCTGCTTATGCAGGTGTAGTGTACCTTAGAGTTCAAACCCACAATGAGGTAACAGTTCAGTTAATTATGGCTAAGTCCAAAGTAGCTCCTGTTAAGCAGGTTTCACTTCCAAGGCTTGAGCTCTGTGGTGCAGTGTTACTGGCCAAGTTAATGTATGATGTTAAGACTTATCTTAAAATTCCTAATGAATGTGTATATGCATGGACAGACTCTACCATAGTTTTAGCATGGTTGCACAAGACTCCCAGCACGTGGTCTACATTTGTGGCTAACAGAACATCTGAAATTTTATCAATGACTAATAGTAATCAGTGGCATCATATTAATTCTGCTAACAATCCAGCCGATGTAGCCTCACGTGGTTTGAGTCCAGCTGAATTATTAAATTCTGAACTTTGGTGGGAAGGCCCACACTTTCTTAAGGAAAATAAGGACCTCACATTTAATAATTCAATCTTACCAGATACTATATTGGAATCTAAAGTGAAAATTCATTGTAATTTAAATTACGACAATAATTATGTTATTTCACATTTAAATAGATTTTCTAGTTTATTGAAATTGGTTCGTGTTACTGCTTATTGTTATCGATTTGTAAATAAATGTAAGAATAAGATAGCCAAACTACAAACTACAGCATCTATACCACCATATTTAACTTCTTTTGAAATTAAATTTGCCTTCAGTGTTTGTATTCGTTTAGCACAATCACTCAGTTTCAGGGATGAAATTCAACTGTTAGCAAAGGGCAAGTGTGTTCACAAAACACTTCTTTTTGGATGATAATGAAATTGTTCGTGTTGGTGGCCGGTTGGCTAATGCAGATATTCCTGATTATACAAAATGTCCCATACTGTTAGATTATAATTGTACTTTATCAAAGTTATTAGTATCTGATGCTCATTTGAAAACATTACATGGTGGTTCCCAGCTTACTTTAAATTACATTAGACAGAAATACTGGATTGTGCGAGTTAAGAATCTTGTGAGAATTGTAATTAAAAAATGTATTGTTTGTTTTAAGCAAAGAGCTGTACCGCTAACTCCTTTTATGGGAAATTTACCTAGCTTTAGAGTAAAGCCTACACGTCCTTTTTTGACTAGTGGTTTAGATTTTGCTGGACCGTTTAGCCTTAAGTTATATAGTGGTAGATGTAAGAAGTTTTCGAAAGCTTATGTAAGCTTATTTGTATGTACCGTCACTAAGGCCATCCACCTGGAATTAGTCTCAAATCTTACTTCTGCAGCGTTTATTGCTGCTTTTAAGCGTTTCACTTCTCGACGTGGTCACTGTAAGGATTTATGGAGTGACTGTGGCACGAATTTTGTGGGTGCCGCACGTGATTTAGACAAAGCTTTTAAAACCCTTATATCTCAAACAGTCACCGAAATATCGGAGTTGTTATCCAATGATCAGACTACCTGGCATTTCATACCGCCTGGTGCCCCCCACTTTGGAGGTCTCTGGGAATCGGGAGTAAAGTCTGTAAAGGGACACCTGAAACGTGTAATTGGACAGACAAGTCTTACTTTTGAAGAGTTTGCCACACTATTATACCAAGTTGAAGCTTGTGTAAATTCACGACCACTTACCTTAATAAATAATTCTCCTGATACACCTCCTTTAACACCCGGACATTTTCTTATTGGAGAACCTTTATTAGCAGTACCTGAAGAGCCACTGATTAATGCTCAAGTTTCACCTTTGGACAGATGGCACATTGTACAACGTATGGTTCAATGCTTGTGGAAGCGTTGGCAAATCGAATACCTTACTACACTGCAACAACGTTATAAATGGACTAAACATTGTCAAAATATTGAACTGGGTACTGTAGTCCTTGTGAAAGATGACAGATTACCACCAGGAAAATGGCTTATGGGTCGGGTTGTGCAGAAGCATCCAGGGTCTGATGGTATATGTAGGGTAGTTACTTTACAATATAAAAATAATCTATTCAAACGACCTGTAGTAAAATTATGCCCTTTCCCCTTGGATGATTCTAACTAAGTTCATAGTTAAGTGATATTCATTAATATGTGTAAGTTACATTGTTGTATTGTACTTTGAGTAAGTTACATTTTGTGCTGTTTAAGGACTCATACAGTCCTTGGGCCGCTGGATGTTTAGTTTAAGCCTGTAGGCTAGATAAACTTTTACCAAAAAAAAAAAATATATAAATGGAGGCAATTTTGACAGATCTGTGTAACAATTGGTGATTGAGGAAAAAACGTGGTACATATCCATTAATGTAAAATAACTCGAAATATAACAATTTAGAGAATAAAACAGTGGCATTTTTAATCAATAGATAGTCAACAAAACAGAAGGTTATGACTCTATAAATACAAAAGTTGTAAAATCTTGTAGCAAGCAACTATTGCGTATATTAACGTTCGTGATAAATCTTTAGTTACAAACAGGAACATTTCCAAGTAAACTAAAATATTCGGTAGTGAAACCACTGCATAAAAAGGGTGACGTATCGGAGGTAGCGAACTACAGACCGATCACACTTATTCCGGTATTTGGAAAGATATTTGAAAAAGTTATCTATGAAAAACTCATTTCATTTCTGAACCAACATAAGATTATACAACAAAACCAATACGGCTTAAAAAAAATAAAAACACTGCTCACGCGGCATTTCATTTAGTAAACAATGTTCTGAATAATGTTAATGATAGGAAAAAAACTAGTGTATTATTCCTTGATATGTCTTCAGCATTTGATTCTGTCATAACCGTTTGTTGGTAAAATTGGAAAATTACGGGGTGAGAGGACCCGCTTATAACTGGTTTTGTTCTTACCTGAGAAACAGGTACCTACCAATGTGTAGAAATTGATTACTTAGATAATAGGAAAAATAATATGACAGTAAGGTCGGACTTCAAGAGAACTTTATATGATGTTTCACAAGGAAGTATTATCTCGCCTTTATTATTTCTGCTATACGTAAATGATATAGCCGTCGCCACGAAACACGAAACTATTCTGTTTGCGGACGATATATCTATAGTAGTAGCATCACAAGTTAATGCCAGCAGGCGTAGCACGGGCTGCCAAGACTGGACTCGATTCACGCATTATCTCACAATTTCAGTGACATAATCTCTAGTCTTAAAGAGTAGCACGGTGGTGCGTATTAAGTCGGACTGACGTGAGAAACATTTCTTGACGCTCGTTAAGGGACACGTGTGACTGAGTTTTATCACAAATTTTTTGCTCTCCGACTGCTGCTACATCTTCAAAAGTATTAAAGCCCTTGCTACAACCACAGCAGTTGGAGCACAGGCACGTCAAGTAATTCTCTGACAACAAAATTCAAGAAAAACGACCAACTCTGTAATACCCTATTTATTGCAAATAAAATGAATTTGAATTTGAAAACTAGCTGTGCCCGCGAACTACGTTTCGCCTTAATTTATTTTTTCCCGACATCTTCAACAAATATCGTTAATGTACACAGAAATAAATACAAATACTTAACAAATTATATACTAAAACCTTCCTTGAGAATCACGCTATCGAGTGGTGAAAACCGCTTGAAAATCGGTGCAGTAGTTTTTGAGTTAATCGAGAACAGATAGACAGACAGACGCGGCGGGGGACTTTGTTTTATAATATGTAAGGATTTTAATAATGCTCGTCACGATTAGGATACATGTGTTGGAAAGCAATCTAGTAAGAAAAAAATTTGATCGTTTTCTATATTGTATCTTTTATTGTCAATAAAATAAATATATTTTTCGTATGTTCCTCCTAGAACTATCATCACCTAGCTATACCATCTTAATATTTGTCACATCCCGTCATTAACATTCATTTTGAAAACAGGAAGTGATTGCCGCATTTTATTAATTTGTTTTCCACTTTTAAAAAAATACGATACCCCTGTTTGGTAAACAATAAAGTATTTATTCATTCATTCATCTCATCACGAATGATCAGGTGATGTGAAGCCAAGAGCTTCGCAAAAATGAAAAGAAAAACGAATTTTAAAATTAGGCATTAGGTACATTCTGCGCTCCTAAAAATTTGAACCGCCTGAATTGACAATATTTCAAATTTTTGGCCCCTACATTTTTTAAGCTTACATGGAAGAACATGAAAATTCCAAAAATTCTTAATATTTTTTGTTTTATCAAGACAAATATATTTTTTAAACTTTGTTATTTCTTAAAAATAGAGTTAGGCATAATACTGTTAATAGTGTTTGCCTAGGCCCCATAATAAAAATTTTGACATATACACGTTAGACGTGTGGTAGGCGCGTTCCAGGTAAACACGAACTTACATCATTTACAACATTTCTGGCACCAACGCAATTCATTAGCTTTTGGTGTTAACTTTTCGTGATGGTTTCGCGTGTTTCACTAAAAAACATTTTTGCCACGAAATATTGGCATCAAATAAGATAAGATATGTTAGCAATAAGATAAGTTCTCCAATACCACTTATTGATAGCTTTCTTTGACATATGAAAATGTTTTTTTTTATTAATTTAAATGGGTTTTCAGGTGATAAAAAAATAAATTGATAGATATTGATAAAGTTTTAGCTGATTCTGATTTGAACAATTTGTAATTTCAAGTTACAGGACTAGGTGAGGTGTCATAAATCAGCAAGAAAAATCAGTTCATACCGTTTCATTTAGTGCGGCTAAAAATGTTAACATTTCTTAAAAGGAACGCAAAACATGGCTAAAATCAGTTAGCACCAAAAAGTTGTCATGCTTACCTGGAACGCACCGTGAATGTCATTTGAATGGTAGCCACAAATAACCAATAATGATTTGAAACTGATTTCGACAACTAGTTATTTAAGGTAGGCAAAGACCTATAACAGGTATTCAGCCCAACACTTCTTACTCTGAACTTTTTTTGGGACATATCTTTAAAATTGTATAAAAAATATCCAAACAACGTTTATTGTGATAATGAAGCAAAAATCTCAGAAATGGTTTCTAATTTACGGTACCTAAACAAAAATGAAATGTTTTCGATTATTCTAATCCTATTCCAAAGCGGACGACGAACACATTCGCCTTGTTTACCCGTTGCGCACGTATTCTTGATCGCGACGAGGAGCGGATGCGTGCGCGTTTACAAACGATACATTATTCACGTGTGACCTGACTACGTTCTTACCCACTGCTCTCAAATGTGGAATAACGTATGCGCATATCTTGACGTTTTGCAAAATAGCGACCGACTTGTCAGATTTATTTTTTACTTGAAAAGCTGAATCACTCCGCGCTCGGAGAGCTCATATTTTTTACATACGACAGGGAAGCATTTGGCCCTCAATTACCGAATAAGGCCGAAGGTGAAAGCGAGCTTCTCCTGGATTGTGTAGGCAGATAATATAATTTAATTTAACTGGGTTGATGACTGAATTCTAATTTTCACGTCTCGTCATAAAATATTAAAATTCCGTAGAAAAAGATGCAATCATGTGAAATGAGAATTAAAATCGGCTTAGAAATACATTAGATACTAGCATTTTAAGCTGTTAATTTGGAAGCGATTAGACAGAGAGATCCGACATCAACCGTGACGTCACTGTTGAGTACGGCCACATCAACTCCATGTAAATTACCGTTTTGCTGGAAAGAGATGGAGAATAATCTTTAATATCTTATATCTTGGTTGTTTTTATAGTTATTCGAAAACCGATTTTTTCTTTCTGTTTATTATATGAATGAACTTCTATTAAAGCAATACATTTTTTTATTCGTCTAGCCTATTATACCTATATTACAACAGTGCAACGCGACTCGTACTGTGTTCAGAGCGGACTAGTAGTTGGGCGCAATCTGTACTTCTGATTGTCATACAACAAACAATGCTTTTAACTTTGTGTCGTGGCAACAAACTTAGATAAGACGGCGGTAGAACCCCGGACCTCCTGTATTCGTTTTATAGTGATTTATTGTGATATTGCCGTATTGCACTTTCATTGTTTTTTCTGTTTCGTGTCCTAGACCTAGCCAACGGCAATGCTGTCAGCACTCTTGAGCTGCCATCAGCAGTTTTGGGTCGCCAATGCGCAAGTGACTGATCTCAAGCGTCCATAGACTTAATATAGTCGTTCAACGTCAGGTGGACATAAAACTCGTTTGCTGTTCGTTTTGTATAAAAAAACATGGAATAAGAGAAACTGATTCGCACCTAGCGTCGTTTGCCCATTAGAATTTCTAAACTATTCAAATATGCTCTTGTAATACTGAAACTTGTTTACGACTGATAGAAACGTTTTTTTTTTTGCTTTAAATCTTAGCTTTTCAAGCATGTTTTTAGTGATCCGAAACATGTGTAATGCTAATATTTGTTTACAAGGGACCCCTAACACCCCTATCGAATCTTTGTCCCTTTAATGGCTGAAACTTTAAGAGCTTATTAATTTTTTCTTTATCCGCCTCCTTGATCTCGTGTTTAAGTTTTTGAGGTCTAAGGTTCGATTCCCTGAAGTAGTAGTTTCCCTCTTGATCTGGTTGGTAGCGGGGCTTCTGTGTCTACGTAACTAACTACCACCGATTGTGGTGTTCTGGCAATTAGAAGCAAGATAGCCACAGTTCCTCAGTTGTTGAGGAGTCCAGGTGAAGGTCCACCTTCGATCTTACCGTCACTTACCATCGGGTGAGATAAAGGCCAAGGCTCCGAAGTCCGATTGTGTGTAAAGAAGTCACACGACGAGTCATCGTTTTAGCACTATACGTAGAAGTGCCAAGTGCCAACGCTTGCGTCAAATTAAATCGGATTACTTAACATGATTATGTAAGGGTTACTCATTCATTATGTTTACTCAGCCGGCACTTGAGTATTCGTCTTGTGAGAAATTAAACGTTTCAGTGGTTTTTTTTAGATGCGATTTGGCATTTGCGATAAAACGAGCGCTCTCTTGATATTTATGTGTATAACTTATGTGACCGATGTTGTAGACCTAGACAAACTGTAACCCAAACTACGTACGAAAGATACGATTAAATGAAGTTCATCATCATCATCATCATCTCAGTCGTACGACGCCACCGGCATAGGCCTCCCCCGGATCTCCACAACGATCGGTCCTGTGCTGCCCTAAATGAAGTTACATTAAATAATAATTCTATGTCGACGATTGTATATTCAATGCAACGAATGGAGAAGGATCGTTGAAGGTTTTCGATTTCATTCCAAATAACTCAAATACTTGCACCAAGACTAAACAATAAAATAATAATGCCACGTTAAAATTCTACGTGGATGATTTTACATTCGCGGTGCTGTTCGATATTTTAATAACAAATGCGCTGCGTAGCGCGCAGTGAATAGTCTGCGCGTGAGTGAAGGCTGGGGCGCCGCCCGCGCAGCCGAGATCGCAGCGAGGCAGGTTAGATTGTGAACGCCACTTTTTAATGTTGAATAGAAATATATGCTGTGCCCGCAAATGATATTTCGTCATAATAAAGTTTAACGTAGTAATAAATATTGAGGTCGACACAACAAGATAAAAACTTCATCAAAATCGGTTCAGTAGTTTCGAAGTTTATCCCGGACAAACATCGTAACATGAGATTTTTTTTATATGTATATAGAAGATTTTGACCTAGAAATTGTTTACAATTTATTAGGGGAATTCTCTCATTAAGTTTTTATAAAGCTGTATTGAGAGCATTCCTCTCTTCAATATGCTATTACAGTAAAGCAAGACCAACAAACTAGAATATTAACAAAATTAATTAACTAATCAAGTACTACCTAATCAATCGTTTTACTAAAAACCATTAAGTAGGCACAAACAACTCACCATTTAAATACTTCACAAAATCATTTTTACATTTCTTGCAATAAAAACACCAAAAAGATGTATCCCATAATTAAACACTAATCACTTAGGGCCGATTACAATTCACAATTAGTTAATACAATTTTCAAAACAATAGTCACTCTATCGAGATACAAAACAATTCACAATTAGTAAATACAATTTTCAAAACATAAGTTAATCTATCGAGATACAAATCCCGAGACGCTCAAATAAAAATAGGCTTTGACGTTTTATTATTGTTGCGATTTTGTTATATTTGACTGATAACCTTCGATTGCTAATGTAATGATCGTTAGAAAAACTGATTTTAAGAACTAACAACAACCACTGAGATGATGATAAAATGTTGTCTTAATATCCGTCATATAGATTATAATAAAAAATGTTGAGCACGATTTTTAGTCTAAATCTTGCGACAAGACATTGGGCGCGTTCCAGATAAGCAGAGGGGCAATCGCACTATTTATAACGTTTCAACCAAATCAGAAACGTTTCCGTTCCCCTACATTTTGACAACACCTTGACAGCAGTCAGATGTCAAAACATATGGGAACGGTAACGTTTTGGTTTTGGTTCAAACGTTCGTAAATAGTGCGATTACCCCCCAGTTCCGGATTCGCAACATTTTTAGCATCAACACGTTTCATTAGCTTTTGGTGTTAACTTTTTGTGATAGTTTCGTGTGTTCCATTTAAACATTTTTGCCACGAAAAGTTGGCATCAAATATCCAGGCCTAAAGATGGATGCTCTGCTACCTACCATTTTTTGACAGCTTTGAAATGTGACATTTGAAAACATTTTTCATGAATCAAAAACGGATTTTTCAGATTATTTAAAAAATTATTGAAAGAAATGTATAGTTTAAGCCGATTCTGATGTGTACTATTTCAAATTTTAACCCGGACGTTTGACCCTTCAAGCCAATATACCTTTTTAGTAGCTAATAATAGATTTACGGACAGCGCTCGGGGCAGTCGCAGCTTTACTTTCGTTTGACGTTCGACTCGCGCGGCAGCCAGGCTGAAAAGGGCTAATAAAAGCCGGGCAGGTCGGACGAGGAAATATTTGTCTGGACACGTCCGCAGAAAGTCGGACACCCGGAAGTAATGTGCGTCGTTTTCGGTGCAGGTACACAGCTGCTACGGCGAGGAGCTGGGCTTCAACTCGGACGACGAGGGCTACGGCCGGGACTTCCCCGACGAGGCGGCGCTACCCGCGGACAACGCGTCAGAGGTGAGGCAGATGCAATCTTACACTCGTAACAAAACGTCAAACAAATGATTCGGTCCAACCTGTCCTGTTGATAAGTCATAGATGTGGAGTCAAAGTGGAATATGCCAGTGCAGGAGGGAAAATATACGCTGCACAAGCCACCCTCACCCTGCCGACCTCCAACTTGCTTCTTCACGCCTCTTTTAAAAACCCCGGTGTTATAAGTAGAGAACACGTACGCTGGCAGAGTTCCATATTTTAATTATGTGACATAGAAATTAGTTGAAAATTTTCACAATAACCTAAGTGAGTCGGTAGCAATATGGGGAAATGTATAACTTTTTACAACAAAGTCCAACAAAGTGTAACTGACCTGCCTTTTGATAAGTTTAAAGTGCATGTAAAAAAGACTGATGAGTAAAGGATATTATAAAGTCAACGATTATTTACATGATGCCAATGCCTGGTGTTAATTTGAAGAAGTTATAATAATGTAAATAATCGTGTTGTTGTGTATAACTATTCATTAAGTAGTATTGGCAACGACGTAGTAAGAAGAGCACTGACAAATCTAAATTTGTTATGGAAGTTGAGCTCAAATTTATGCTTTAAGGTCAGCTTCCAATCGACGACTCTGTCTGTATAACAATACAGGGAGAAAAAATAGTTCTTGCTGGTTTTCTTGCTGGTTCTTTCTAGTACAAGGTCTCCCGCCGTAGACTTGTGAACCATTGGCGTAGCTTTCTTGACTTTCAAAAGAGATTGTAAAATCCAAGTTATATTTTGATTTTGATTGCAATGCAGGCTAGCACGTGTAGTCCCAAAGAGGGAAGGAGAAGGTGTGATTAGGAACAAAATTTCTTTAGAACGCTCTTATTTATTTCAAAAAGTTATCATTTCAATAGCGAGCAAATGGAACTGACATATTCTGTCACAAATACACAGATACACAAATGTTAGGTATTTTTCTAGTACTCATTTTCACCGTGTGGAACAAATCGGTAGCTCAATCAAACCAGTTTGCGTCACATTCGTTCGGAACATGATACCCGTTGGTGGCGCACTAACTTCAGCGGACCGCGCGGACATTCTAACGCGTAATCGGGCAGGGTATTAGTCATTGTATACTAGTTATAGCGATGGTAGGATTGCCAAAGCACCAATTCTTCGCTACTTATAAGAAAAAATAGAACACAATATAACGATAGTATCTTTCAAATGTCCTGCGGTATGCGTGCCATTAACGGAAATCGAAAAGGAGGATGGATGGCTGACCAATGTCCAAAACGTACTTTGTGCTGTATGGCGATATTCTGACGACAATCCTCTACCACACCGCGTTGCCGCGACGAATTCGACCGATCGGAAATGTGTTGAAACAATGATTTTAATGGTGAAAAATAATAATAAGAATAAATGAAGGGTATAAAAAATAGTTTACTATTTATTCTCAGACCTACAGAATATACACAAAAAAATCATAAAAATCGGTCAAGCCGTTTCGGAGAGGTTTGGTTACAAACACTGTAAAAAAAAAATATATTAAGATAATCCCTGCGTTCCAGATAAAGCACTGCTACTTTCTGAGGCTAACATCTGATGTTAGCCTCGTTTTGCGTTTCTTATAAGAAATGTTGACATTTTTAGCCGCGCTAATTGTTACAAATGAAACGCAAGGTACTAATTTTTCGTGCTGAATTTTGACACCTCACTTACTTAGTCCAGCCACTTAAAATTTTTAATAATATAAATCAGAATTGGCTAATACTATAAATATCTTTCAATATTTTTTAAAATCCGCTGAAAATCCTTTTTGATTCATGAAAAAAGATTCCAAATGTCAAATTTGAAAGCTGTCAAAAAGTAATATCAGAGGACCCATAAACATAACATGGGTATTTGATGCTAGCATTTCGTGTTAAAAATGCTTAAATGAAATGCATGACAACCAGCAAGAAAAACTAGCATCACCGGCTAATGAAACGCAGAGATGCTAAAAATCTTGGTATTTATGGCTAAAAATGCTTATCTGGAACGGGCCGATTAATATATTTTTTATATATTTCAAAAAATGTGAAGTAAAGTGTAAGTACAATTCACATTTCGCATTAGTGGGCTTTGATTATATACATGTCATATAATCAAAGTTAGTGGGATATTAACAATTCTTACCAATCGGGCTAAAATACACAATAAACGAGGAATTAAAGTAATTGTCTATGACAAAGATTGAATAATCTTACCTCACCACCTGCGCACGCTACGGTCGCTACGTCAGGTGTGTGCTGTGATAGTGATGTGCAAATGTAAGAAAATAGTAGGTAATAATAATCTTAATAATTTATTAATAAACTGTTGAAGGGCCCGGCAGGTAAGGTTAAGTTAAATCTTCTCATAATAATAATAGTCTATCTGTACCGATCTATCACGGCGGCCAATCTCAGCCTGTCATCTGCGCTCCAGATATTATAGTACCTACACTATGTGTTCCTTCACTCGCATTGGTGAAATCGACATGACCGAAAAGAGATCGGGCGGGCGGCGGCACGCTCTTAAGGTGCATTCCGAAGATCGGGAGAGCTCCAAATGTGTCACATATTTCGTCACCCATCATGGTCTCACCACAGCCGACATTGCTTAACTTTAGCAATCGCTAGCCACCACCGAGCTCCTCGATGAACATACATATCTGCTTTATTACTGCACTTTTAACACACAGTCGGCACGGTTTTGCTTTGACGACGCGATGACTGGCAAACACGAAACAGGAAGTAGGTATAGACAACCGCCAACTTCACATGTTGACCTTGACGCTCTTATGGTGCTCGTAATAGCGACGACTTTCGTAGTGCACGTCGAGCTTGACGTGTTGCTGACTGTACAGTGGAAGTGACATACGCCGCCCGGCGTAATTCCGCGTAACTGAGCTATTGTGCTTTGTTTATTTTATTTATTAGGACAACCAACAAGATTAACACTATACAATCTGTTAGGTTAGGTATCTGGTATCAACAAGACTTATTCTAAGTGAGATCTTAATTGTAGGTTGTCAGGGCATGCAAATGTGTACAGTAAAATTAAAATTTTAAAACAATAATAATAGAGCTATCTAGTAGTACCTTTGGACCATTATTATCAGACAGTAACTCAAGGAATCATCATATAGGAATCATTATAAGTTCAGCGTTTTGATAGTCAATTCTACTTAATAACATGTAGTATATGTATTCTATTATTATATTAGAATTTTACGGTCCCGTTGTTTATGTTTCCTATTAAACTTTCTTCTACGGTTAGGTTGCCTGGAAGAGATTGCCACTTTGGCAATAAGGCCGCCTTTTGTTATAAGGACTAGTTATTAAGAGAAATTCTTGTAACTATTTTATGCAATAAAGTTGTACATCCATACATACAATTCTATTTAATTTTATGGCGGTGTATGTTCCATGCGTACTGGTAATCCATTTAGGCTAGTTTGTAGGCTTCCCGACCTCCAAAGGAAAAGACGGATCGGACGTAAAAACTCTTTTTCGAAGCAGGGGCGGATCCAGGGTGTCATTTTGGGGGGAGGGGCATTCTGATTGGGGTTAAAATCACAAGAAAAGAATTTTTACAAAATAATGTAACCACGCACTGTGCCACTAAAATTGAGTCGGAATTATGGATATCCTGGATTTTGCACAGGTTAATTAAAACCTATGCGGTCTTATTACAAATATGTACATAGAGACAGCCTCAGGTTTAAACCAGGACGAAGCGTAGACCATGTTTTGTAATAAGACGGATCAGGTTTTCGTGTAATGGCATCTTTATAATTTAATCAAAATATTGCAATATGCTTTGATCAATTAATATAAAAATTAAAATGGTAAAAAAAATAAACAAGCCTTTATTATTCAGGGGTGGAAACAAGTCAGTAAAGTCAGTAAAAGTCAGTTTTTTCAAAATTTGGTCAGTAAAGTCAGTATTTTCAGGACCAGGATTAAGTATTCTTGAAAAATGTTTTTCATTATTATTTTAAAGTGATTTCGTTTATATTAGGTAATAGGCTAGTTGACCCTTTTTTAAAGTAGGGCTTAAAATGTTCATAATTGTTGTATTAGACCATAGCACATGAATATAATTTTTTTCGATGCCTAAAAAGTGCAAAAAATCTATTTTAAATTAAGATTTTCAATTTTGGACCGAAAACACGGTCAGCCATGATAGTCTGTTGATTATCTGTGGCATACATCAAATGACGTCAGTCTTATAGTAAACAAAGCACCGAGGCGAAATAACCTCACAAAAACAATGCTTTTTATTAAATATCACAAAATATAGTAAAACTGTAGTATATGGAACGGGACAATAGAATAGGAATTACCTCTTCAAAGACTCCAGGAAAGCTGTGGCTGTGGATTAGCCGTACCCAGTGATATAGACATGCGAAATAACTCTAGCTTAAAATTGATTAACACTCGCTTAAAGAAATCCTGTAACTATCTACTGAAACTCAAATGTATTTTTGCGAAAATCACATTAATGTAAGTACTATAAATGAATAACTCAATCTGTGTAGGTACTTCAGTTTCAACTTAAACAAAATAGAAGTTTTTAGGTTGTATGTAAAATCATGAATTAAATTTTTATCTTTCAGTTAGAATGAAAACTGACTGCAGCCGACCAACCAAATTTTAACGCCAGACGTAGAGAAAACTTGACCATTCACGCCTTTTTGATGTAATCTAAGTTATACACTGACATTAGATGATGTTTCAAAGAAAAGAATATGTACTTATGTCCAATTGAATAATGATGTCATGATGTAATTGAATATTATTTAAAAAGTATGCAATACAAACTATTCCAGTTTCATAATAATTAATATATTTATCTAAACAACTTTTACTTGAATTTACTGAGTACCTAATTAAAATTTGTTGCTTTCAGAGGTTACTTAATGAGAACTATTGTGTAGGTACTACCCTGTTCTCCTCTTGACAACGAGATTGATAAGGCAGTAAAAGTTGTGCAACATAATACAAAGCAGTGCATGCTCAGCCACATCAAAATGTGACCTGTCAACTAGAACAACATTATGTCAACAAAATAACACAAGTATTCATATACCAAAGCACCATAGAAGTAAATAGGTCCAGTTTGGTAAAACTGAAAGATGTTAAGTATATCTTCACTGATTAAACCTGCTGCCCACCACCAATCAACTGCAACATCTCCCAATAAATTGTCTGAAGTAAAGTGCTGCAAACCACCTATATCTGGCCAGACATTATTAAAAATTATTATTTCCAAGTGAGGAAAATTATGATAATGACATTTATTCATTAAACCTTTTAACCAAAAGCACAATAAAAAAAGTTACTTCTAGTGTTTCACCATAAGCATAAAAGGGTAATCATAGATTGCTAAGAAATGAAATTCAAAAACCCAATGAAGTCATTTAACGAGCACTTAACTTGGCCCGAGTATAAAAAAGCAAATACTATTAAATATTTATTAGAGTGACTACCTGATGGTTTAGTCAGCTTAATATATACAGGATATGAAAGCAGTATTAGTGATATTAACTTACTAGAAGAAAGTAAATTTCAGAACAGCTTACGAAGAATATGCAAGTTATCCATTTTAAAGCCGTATACAAATATATTAAATGTGATTGCTGTGTTGTCAGCCTTTGCTCTTCCTAATTTACAAGACCCTTCTTATTAAATAAATAATATAAAGATTTTTTTTACGTACTTTAAACATAACATCTAAAGATGACATAACAAATTTTTGTACTACATTAGACATTATGTTCTTCACTAAAAAAAAGTGTGTTGCATGTTTCTTTGACAATAATGACTTGTAAAGGTTTAAGTTGAATCAAAATTTTTTAATTTGATATACTCGTACATGTGTTTTATTTTTCCCTTACACCTTAAAAGATAATTTTTTATAGGTTTGTTGTTCATATTTATAATTGTTACTCAAATATATATGTTCCAAAAGTACAAATAGGTTTGAATAGAGTTAAATTAAATTTATTAATTTGTCATATATTGCCTTAGGGTCGCAGGTAATAAAAGTCGAAATAATAGTAGTGATTTATTATGAAGTAATACTTTCATATATTATAGCTAATATTGTCACCTTTTGAGTGTTCTCAAAATTACTTAATACACAAAAGTATATAAGTTTCGCTTCAGCACAAAACATCTGCATCTATACTTGAGTTAAGCATACTGTTCACAGTTTTCTGTCTTTGATAATTAGCATTTTCTTCAGTAAAAGAGCATGACAATTTTGTATTAATCTAATTTTATGGATACCGTTTGTTGAACTGACTATTACAGGGTATTAATAAAAAATGAAGAGGTCACATATTGCACATTTCAACTCAAATCCTTATCTTTCAACTTTTATCCACATTTCATTATAGGTGTCTGCAACATATATCCCACCAAAAATCTTTCCAACGAAAGAAACATCATGTGTTATGCACTGGCTGACTTCATAGCACATGGAAGCTGTTATTCTTCATAACGAAGCTCGAACTAAAGAGAACTTCTGTATTGATGATTCCTGGTTTAGTTTTCTATGCACTTTATTCTTTCTTCATTGAAGAGGTCTTTAATTTTTTAAGAAATATGTCACAATCTGTGTCTGTGAATGTATAGGTATATATTTTTCCTCCAGTAATTTTCTTCATGCTTGACAAATGAACAACTACCAATCTGTCTCTTTTTATGTTCATTTACAAATTCTTGCAGTACTACACTGGTATTTGACACTTGATCCTGATGTTTCTTTTGAACATTTCTCTTGAAGTAAATACTTTTAGTGTTTATTTCACTTTTGAGAGATAGGATTCTATCCAATAGCATTCAACTGCTGTACAAAATAGCTCCTCACTGTGATGGTGCAACCATACCAAAAATGCATGTTTGCAACTCTCTTCTGCCGCTTGACAATCTTGACAAGTACACTTGTAACCTGTTCTTCATTATAACAGTATTGAAATTGTACTTATATTGTTTAGAGCGATACACAAAGAATCTCTTGACCATCAATCTGTCGATTTTCGGAAGATTTGTACTATCAGAGGCGCGTTCAGAGCCTTCGCGCGAAGTACAACTTTTCGCTCTAACCCCGTTCAATGCCTTCGAGCGTGACAACCGGGTGAAACAACCGCCCGTTCAAGACCTTAGAGTGTTGGCGCGAGTTACAACCGAACAACCATCGAATTTGATGGTTGTAAAACGCTCTGACGTTTATTACTGAAATACTCTTACGTGATTGGATGATATTGGCGGCCATATTCTATAATGTCATCTACTAGAAAGAGAGAGAAATAAAAAATCATGTGAAAGAGGGGGATAAAAGATTTGCTTGCTGCAATCCGTTCAACGCCTCTGAGCGAGTTAAAAAACAACCGGACAACTACACCCAGAGGCTCTGAACGCGCCTCTGCTCTCACAAATCCAACATCAATGGTTGATTTTGCTATTAATGCAAATAATTAACGATATTTACACATATAATAACGGAGATTTGGACGATTTTTTGCCAGTTTTAGGAAAGAATAGAGCAAATCGACGAGTTGTTGAATCAAATTTGACATTTCTTTGTTTACTATATGTGTGACGTCACGGCCCTGACCACAGGATATCAAAGCGTTTACGGCGTGAGATAAAAAAACATTATTTCTAGCATTTTCAAATTAAAATTTTACAGTAATCATTCATTGTTATTTGTTAAAATCGGTATATTGTGGAACCCTATGCCAAATACTGTTAGAAATAAACAATATTTTAATAAATTTTGATATGAGTCAACTACCCTATTTGATGAGACATTTCGATAAATTTCCGTGTTGTATGTTTACTTCATCCAGGGGGTACTCTTGTTCAATTTGCTTGTCCGGTAAATTGAGTTTTGAGTGCACGGGTATGCGATCCCGGATACCCCGAGCTGCGATTTTGCTTCATCCCATTCCTTCCTGAGCAAATCTCATCCTTTTTAAGGTGAGCACAGTTACAACAAAGATGAAACTCCATGGCGGCACCCGGCGCGGTGATTACTTAGTTAACGTTAACTAAATAACTTTTAATAAAAGAGTGGTGCATGTTGGCTATGGGGATGGTGGAGACCAAAAAAATGTTTTTTTTTTAACATTTTCCATTAACATATACATAGGTACTTAGTGTACTTACATTGTTAGTAAGTAGGTATGTGCTTTACCAATAAGGTACTATGACTGAGCACATAAACTTGACGACGCGGTTAGCGCAGAGGTCGAGTGATCGCCTACAGCGCAACGGGTCGCGGGTTCGATTCCCGTACGGGACAAATATTTTGTATGGCCTGCAGAAATTTGTTCCGGTCTGGGCGTATGTGTATGTGATATTCTATGTTTGTAACTGCACCCACGACACAGGAGAAAATCCTAGTGTGGGGCGACTGTTTTTGTGCAATGTGCAGAATTTAAAAAAAAAAAAAAAACTGCACACTAAATGAAACAGTCCAGCGAGGGGTGAAATTTGGTCAGTAAAACAGTCAGTAAAAGTCAGTATTTGGTTAGTATTTCATTAGGTTTTGGTCAGTAAAGTCAGTAATTTTATACCTTGATACCGCTTCCACCCCTGATTATTGCATTGTCACGCGATATACACATGCATGCAAAATTTCAGCTCAATCGGAAACCGGGAAGTGGGTCAAATTTAGCTTGCAAGATTTCATTACAGACTCGGGACAGGTGAAAGTAAATTAAGACTTGTAAAAAAACACTGTTACTTGGCGACAGAAAAATATATGATAGAGGTATTCACGCAGGCGACTAGTACCGAGTCTCCCTAATATCGTCAGTGCACTTCCACTGGTTTTTCCTGTTCCGTGCGATTAGTGCAATTCGAAATTAATAAAAGTAAACACATCAAGTCCCCAGCGCTCGAGTGTAATTTTATCGCGAGTCCCCGTTATCGCGCGGCGGAACAACACTACGATTCACATCGCGATATCTTTGATTGCGCGACGAGCTGATAAGCGGCCTAGTATATCGTGTGGTATGATACAGCCAGCGCGATGGTCCGTCTCGCTCGCAGTCTGTCAAGGAGGAAAGACATTGAGGTATACTAATCATCATATTTTATCCAAGACCTGTGTATGCCACCAGACCGACTGTTGAGCTGAGGTGTCAATGATGAGTTAGATATACCTTGTCTGAACTTAGTGAGCGTTTCTCAGCAACATACAGCATGTCTCGTAGTATACGTAGATTTTTTTTGTGAACCGTTTCATCTTTTTCGTTTAAAATAAATATAACATTCTGACAGCTTAGGTAAAATTGAATAGAAAACTTTACATTTTATGAAAAGTATTCTTTTTTTGTTTTGCGCTTATGTAAATACATTTTGTTTATTTTCATATTTGAATTATGGTGACACTTTGAAACGCATACTGTTAACTGTCATAATTTCGATTGGCATACATGATATGGCATAAAAATCAAAAAGCATAATTATATTTGGCATAACACATCAATAGGCATACACATAATAATGCAGAATTGTCGAAAGGCATAATATTAATTAAATGTAAAAAAACCTTTTTAAAAACAAGCTTTTTTTTAAATGCGCTAAAAAGAAAAAATAAACTTATACACTAAAACTTTTACTTACTTATAATGTTATTTCACATTTGACACAATGTATATGACATAAAAGCTTATCGCGAGATTTACTTGTGTGTAGTGACTTAAAATAATACTTTTAAGTACCTACTTGTATTTACTTACTTTGAAAATTGTAATGTATAAAATTATTTACATCAAATTATTTAATTTACTTGTTTATCTACAAAAGTAAATCTCGCGACAAGCTTTTATGTCATATAAATTGTGTCAAATGTGAAATAACGTTATAAGTAAGTAAAAGTTTTAGTGTATAAGTTTATTTTTTCATTTTAGCGCATTTAAATAAAAGCTTGTTTTTAAAAAGGTTTTTTTACATTTAATTTATTTTTTACTTTTTAGTTATCACTGGACACGTTTCTCACTCTGTTCATCTCATTCAACGCATCATTGTTGCAAGGTCGTTTGCCGGAACGTCTATACAGAATTTCAGCTCAATCGGTTAAAGATATCTACTTCAAAATTGATTTTTTAACTTTAGAAGTACGCCACATTGGATTAATAATGATATCACTTTATTTTTCAAGTTATTCTTAGCCAGACATTTTATTTGATACCCATATTGTAGGAGTGCATTAAAAATAATTGGTCCGCCATCTTGCGTATGCCGCCATCTTAGATTTAGAATGACGTCACACAGTTAACCATGCATTGTCATCCAAACTGTGTGTGTATACAAAATGTTAGCTCACTCGGTTAAAGATATCTACTTCAAAATTGATTTTCAAGCTTTAGAAGTCCGCCATATAGGATTAATAGTGACGTCACATTATTTTTAGAGTTACTCTTAGCAAGACCTTTTATTTGATACCCATATTGTAGGGGTGCATTAAAAATAATTGGTCCGCCATCTTGGATTTAGAATGACGTCACACAGTCAACCATGCGTTGTCATCCAAACTGAACGTGCTTACAAAATTTCAGCTCAATCGGTTAAAGATATCTGCTTTAAAATTGAGTTGCAAGATTCCACCCGAACATACATACTTACATACTTACTTACATTGCAAGTTAAATAGCTTGTAAAAATCATAATCTTTGAAAGGTATAATTTGGTTTGTAATAATTTTATTAAGCATACTTTAAAACGCATAATTTTACTACACATAACTGTTATTATCCATAATTTTGTCTGACATAATTTAACTATGCAAAACTCACTAAAGACATAGTTTTATAAAGAATAATAATAACTGTAAATAGGTATCCATAAATCTTTAAAGAAGATTTATGGATACCTATTTACAGTTATTATTTAAAAAACTAGTGCTATTTCAAACCGACTCAGTCAACCCCGACTCCACGTAGTCTTGTTTGCCCTACCCCTAGAGTGTTATTGAGAACAGCGAAGGCACGGAGGGGTGAGGCGGCCCGCATGCTGAGGAGCAGGTGGCTATGAGCGAGCCGCCGAGGCTGAGGCTGGTGCCGTCAAGCCGAGGCTGCGGTGGTGAGCGAAAGCCGTCTGCGATGATTAGCATGCGTGGGACCGCCAGAACCCCGCAGTGCCGGAGCTATGGCAGAAGTCTTGCATGTTGCATGCCAGCTTGTGTGCCTGCATGCATTCTACATGTCTGCATGCATGCTGCAAATTCAAATTCAAATTCAAAAATCTTTATTCAACATAGGCCTTAACAGGCACTTATCAGGCGTCAAAACAAAGCAAAACAATCTAATTTAAAGAAATCATATTAACCTTGTATGTGCATACATCCTGAATATATTCAAGATGTCTGCAAATACAAATAGGAATGAAAAAAAAAAAAAGTTGACTCTACACCTGTTCGGAAAATGGGAGAGTCTTCTCGAGAAGAACAGGCAAGAAACTCGAAAGGTCAAAATTTTTTATCTCCTCTTTTAAATCGCCATTTACAATTTTGGTTTTGTTACAGAGTCGTCTCAAAGCAAAAGTTTGAGCTCAACTTCCATTACAAGAAGAGATGTGTTAATTCACTTTATATAAGCTATAAAATGCATGACATGCATGACTGCATGCTTGCATGCATGCTGCATGCATGCTGCATGTCGGCTGCATGCATGCTGCGTGATTTCTTAACATTAATCGTAAATAAGAGCTTTTTATTTGTTACTAGTGGGCCAGGCAGACGTTGTCCTGCCCGATTGTTGTACATATAAACCTTCCCTGAACCTATTCAAACAAGGTCTAAGAATAGGTTGTAAACTATTTTTTATAACGGCGAAACGTAGTTCGCTGTTATTATGGCGAAACGCAGTTCGCCGGCACAGCTAGTAATATATAAAAATCTCGCGTCACCGTGTTTGTTATCGAAGACTCTGGAACAGAATCTCCCCCTGGTACATAATATACGTAGTTTGTTTAATTAGAAATTATTATCTTCTAATATAATATATAAAAATGTCGCCTCACAGTGTTTGTTATCAAAGTTTTTTTTTTATTGCAGAAAGTTGGCAAACAAGCAAACTGCCCACCTGATGGTAAGTGGTAACAGTCACCTATAATACATGTGGCTCTTGTGAGATTCGCAGTAAAACTGCAACCCCCACAAGAACCACAGTGTACGTTGCCAACTTGTGACACAAGATGTAAAGTCACAGTACTCAGTAATTTCACTGCCATATCTTACCCTTCAAACCGGAACACAGCAATGCAAGCACGATAGGTAAGACGGAGGTACCTAAGCAGACGACCCTGGTACAGAGTCTCCCTCCAGTAAATCCAGGAAGTCCTCCGAAACGGCTTGACCGATTTTTTTTGTGTATATTTGGTAGGTCTGGGAATGGTTAGTAGGCTATTTTTATAATCTTAGTTGATAGGGATGGCCCTATCCAGAATTTAGTTTTAACTATTTTTTATTTTTACGACCTTTTATTTACTGTCACCCTGTCCGGTGTCTGTAATAAATTTGCAAGTTAAATTTGACCAACTTCCCGGCTTCCGATATAACTGAAATTTTGCATGCGTACCTATGTATATCGCGTGACAATGCAATAATGTAAACGCTTGTATTTAAAAAAGTTTTTTAAAATAATTTGACTTGTTTAAATTATTGTTAATTGTTCATGTTTTAATAGCAATATGTAAGGAACCTTGCACGGCAATAAAAGGACCGGCTATTTTTAACACTATTTACTTAAATTACCACACTAATCGTACTCTTAGCAATATGTTTTTGGACTTTGGCATAACACTGTTGGAGCGGGCACTCGTTACCAATGCTCTAATCAGACTCTCCGCACCAACAGTCATGTTACATTCAGTCAAATACCAAGGAATAATGTTTAACTCACATACGGCACATTATTACGTTAACATAAACAAAGTGTAGGAATGCTATACATCTTGGTCGCTGTTATCAAAAGTTATAAAAACATTATTGAGGCCCAGCACAGAACAAGGTTTCGTTGTTTCTTTACTCGCGGTCAGCACCCGATGTTCTGATTGCCAACAAATATTAGTATTTTTACTAGCGAAACGCGTAAACAAGTTTGCGGACACAGCTAGTATACCTGCCTATAATTCAGTTGGGGTTCAGGATGACGAAGCGGTCAAATGGTCGCTTAAATGATTTTCTTGAAACGTGAACTGTTATTAATTTATACGTCAGTATAATAATATATAACATTTAGGTGTATTGAGTGAACACTGTTTGGGGAAAAATGTAATCTTAATGTTGATACAAATCAGAGTCATATGATCGCAGTGCACGTGGTCATTATGATTATGTAAAGAACGTTGATAATTAGCGGTCTGTTGTGTGCGATGGTTTATTTTTACATACGACAGGGAAGCCTTGACCTTCATCTCACCTTATGATAAGTGAAGATAAGGCCGATGGTGGAAGCGAGCTTCACCTGGACTCAACAGCTGAGAAACTGGCTATCTTACCTCTAGGAGGCTAGATGACAAATTTTTTTTTTTGCTTTAATAGAAGCTCATTAATATAATAAACAGAAAGAAAAGAAAACGGTTTTCGAATATGTAACTATAAAAACAACCAAGATATAAGGTATTAAAGATTTTTCTCCATCTCTTTCTAGCAAAACGGCAATTTACAAGGAGTTTATATGGCCGTACTCAACGATGACGTCACGGTTGATGTCGGATCTCTCTGTCTAATCGCCTTCAAATTAACAACTTAAAATGCTTGTATCTAATGTATTTCTAAGCCGATTTTAATTCTAATTTCACAGGACTGCATCTTTTCCCACGGTATTTTAATATTTAATGACGAGAAGTAAAAATTAGAATTCAATCATCATCCCAATTGTCAGAACAATACAACATTGTTATCATGGCGACAAAATCTGCTCCCATGGGTAGTTGAACCCCGGACCTCACGATCAACAACCAGGTGGTCTCAACTACTAGACCATCGATGCGGTGTTTACTTTTGAGTGTAACGAGAATCTACTACCGCTTGGCAAAAAAGCGCGTCGGTGGCGCTGTGGACTCGACACTGGCCTTCTAATCGTAAGGTCCAGGGTTCGATCCTGCCATGTACCACCAATGTGTTTTTCGTTTTTCGAATTAAATATTACATTTGTCCGACCTACGGTTAAGGAAAAAAAACATCGTGAGGCAACCTGCATACATCTGCGAAGAAATTCAAAGGTGTACGTGAAGTCGACCAATCCGCACTGGGCCAGCGTGGTTGACTAAGGCCTAAACACTCTAACTTAGGGTAGGCTCGAGCCCCTCGGTGGGGACGTATATGAGCAGTTATGATGATGATATCTACTACGCGTTTGCGAGAAAAGGTCTCGACTGACAGACGGACAGCAATGTGATCCTATAAGCATTCCGTTTTTTTCCTTTTGAGGTACCTACGGGATCCTATTAAGCAGTTTTTAAACAATAAATGGAAAATTAATTTGGGGATCTTTCGTCTTTCCTTATGGCACAAGTAGAGGGAAAAAATCCGATAATAAATCATATCATAAAAATACAGGATGTTTATATATTCTTAATTTTACCGGGTTCGGTTCCCGGTTCAAACAGGCTATTATTTTAAAATCTGTGAATGCAGTTCGGATTGTTTTTGAAATCAACATGAAGTCTTGTTTCAGTAATACTTTCTATATACATATTTAAGTATTTAAGGTCTTAGAGCATACAACAAGGTACTTTTCCTCCTTGTTGTGGCATCGCCGTGGGACGCCCTGTATAATGAAATTCTCGTGTGCTGCCGCTCGATTTCTTATCACGAACGTTACAATGTCGATTATATGCGCGGGCATACCAAGAGCTATAAGTAGGGTCACCACGTGTGTTGGAATGATAAACCGGACAAGTGTTCTTATTTTTATTTATTAACAATTTTTACTATTAACTATAAGTTAACTTTCTAGGTCACTTTGCCTGGAGTACTAAATTATAGACAAATCTATTTATATATCATTTACTCGATGCCACCGTTTTTAATAAAGTTTTGTTTGCATGAAATGCAATCTTTTCCGATTTGTGGCCAGACAAATGCATAGAGCCATTGGTGGATCTAGGGGGGGGGGGGGGCAATAGAGGCCATGCCCCCCCCCCCCTTCAAACAGGTCAGGAATTCCATAATTCCGACTCAATTTTTTAGGGTTACTTTATGAATGCCCCCGGCCCAAAATGACACCCTGGATGAGACTACGTGTAAAAGCCACTGTTATGTCTTTTAGTCAGTGTAAAATGTTCCAGAGGAAATGCTTCATTAAACGTTAAAAATACCAATGAAACTTGTCGCAGGAGCTGGCGGAGTCATCGGTGGAGGCGGCCGGTGATGGCCGCGAGGACCGCGGGCGGCCAGACGCCAGGGACCTGTCGCCGCCCCTAGGTCTGATACTTTTATATACACACTGACGTATTAACAGAGGGAGAACACCACCGAGGAATGCAGTCGGCCCTACGCTCGGGACCCGTCGCCGCCCCCTTAAGGCGCTACTTTCCCGTTTTATACAATTTCGATTAACTGTACCGCCACGAATATAAAACATGCAGTTCTCAAATTCATATATGATATTGTTGAACATTTTATCTAAACATTCTTAAAGACAGAAACATGATTAATAATATTTCACTCGATAGAAAAAAAATCCAAAGATTACTCTGTTCAATATTTTAAAACAGCTGTGAATCAGAAAATAAAATAATAAATAGCATAAAAGTGTTACCAATAGATGTGCATTTTTATTGTCTAGAAAATTGCAAAAATACATTTTTATTTTGTACTCCAGTTTTCCAAAAATCTAATAAAATATGTTAAAAGTAACGTTTTCTTTCGGTCACGGGCGCGTAAGCGACATTAGAAGCTATACGATTATCAACTATATTACATCGCATTACAGAAATCGCCGTGCACGCGTAGATTTCCAGGAAAACCTCGCCTTAAGTCACATATCACTATATTTGTTAAGAACCGCAATGGATAAATACAATATAATATACAAGGTCAATACTCAATCAAGCCGAAACCTACTCATGTTAAAATGGTCATTAATAATTATATTAAATTGTAAAATTTATTTTCTAATTCCCCATACATTTATTCACAGACAACTATTTGTATGGGGGATTTTAAAATTAATTTAACAAGTTCGGATTTTCAATGAAACCAAAACTTTTGTATGAGTATGTTATTGACCAAACACGGTGTGTACAGTGAGTGATGGATTTACTATGTTGAAGAAGCTGCAAATATCTTTAGTTAGGTATCGAAATAGGTTCACTTAAGAAATTATTTAAGGGTCTCAAAATGTCTCAAAATTGAGAGTACACCATACTATATTTCCGAATGAATGTATAAAGTAATACTTTATTGTTGACAAAAGACGCTTAGTTGTATTTTTGTACAAATGAAAAACAAATTAACAAAAGGCCGCTTTATTACCTAGGCGACAATCTACCAGGCAACCTATCCCATACCTATAGGTAGAGGAACATTGATTTGCAAAATGCGCGATGACGAACATTTAAAATAATTACCTAAATCAAAATAACAATAAAATACATTTCTGTAGGTATATTATTATACTGCAAGCTGGCAACACTACAATATACCAGAGTTAATACCCTTAATTGTTTTCAATTCGTTTGTGTAACCCGATTGATCGACCGCATATAATAGCATTTTTATATTGACCATTAAGAAAATTGTGTGTTTATGCATGTATATTATTCGATAAGCTTACTTTATCAATGAACCGATGGATGCAGTCATTGAGGTTGACAGCCCGGACATGGTTTTGAGACATGCATTTTTATATGCTTCAAATCATATCATTTATTTGCTTTGAATACTGTTATATTGAGTTTTAGTCATATTACGAGTTCTGATCATAGAATTACACATTATAAGTTGATATATTATCAGTAAGTAACCCCAGTTACAGGAAGTAATAATTTTACAATGGGCATTTGTTTAGTGTTGGATGGAAGCTTGGAGCCTACGTGTGCTAAATATATACTAGGGATGAAACGATACCTCCTTGGTATCGATTAAAAAGTAGAAAGTAGTAATACATACTCGTAACTTTTAATGAATTTGGGATAAATAATACCAAAAAAAATATTAATGTTATTGATTAATGGGCTGCGAAGTCTTGTTTTTTTAGTGCCTCCCAGGTTTAATAATTTTTCGACATGTTTGCCTGCTACGCGATTGCTGGATTTTTTTATCAGGATTATAGCTACCTAAATATTCACATTACACCTCATCGGCTCCTGGGATTGCTAGTTGTTTATCGTGTTACTAAAAATCTAAATCTTCATACCCCAATAAGGGCTTTTCAGAGCTACTAGTTGACATTATGCTATTTTCTATAATAATGTTTCTCAATATTTGCATCACGTTTCAATATTCACTTCGTATTGAAAATGACCATTTTTGAATCGTGGTGGGTCTAAAATCATTCCGTATACTGCGAGTGTATTAAACTGAATAATCCAAAATGTTTTGTTTACATTCAACCAGTACTTTTGCTTGCAATTGAGTGACACTTTCCATTGGTGATGAGATTGTGTTTGATTTAGATAAGGTGACACAATTCTGGCCTGAAATTCTACTAGTTATAACACAAAGACTACAAGTTTCAATGTGTCAACTTCAACTTTCAGTCGTCAAATCAGGACTGCTTCTGCTTGTATTTTTTATGAGCCAACGCTGTCGGCATGGCCTTTACAGGCTCATCTTAATTAATTAAAAGAAGGCGAGATCTTTGGTGGAACTATCTATAGTATCGAGTTAAAGCTGGGAAGCAATTTTCGACGTGTCTAAAAATCTATCCACCATTTAAAATAATGAGTTCCAGCACCGAAAAATACGGGTAGTTGCATTGAAAATCGATTCCACCCAGTAGTTTCTTAAGTTGTTAAGTTAATTAAATGTATATCGATATCGATTAACTTACCATACAACACTACTCGGAATAAATTCGACAAAAAACAAAGCAGCAGCGGCAGCTATATTAAGTAACAGTGCGAAAGAGCGAACGCGCGCGGTACATTATGCTCCTTTCTACGCTGACTCGGTTAATCGTTTTTGACTCCCAAATCGATTAATTTTATTCTGTCCTACCTATATATATTTTTCTTAAAACCTAATTTGGAGTGCAGAATAGCTGGCAGTAATATTAGTGTAGTACTGATTGTTAATGTGTGCCTAGTTGGAAAATATATTTTTAAATCAAACTAAACTCAAATCAAATTTTATGCATTACGATAATATTAAGTAACCCCTCGGTGGGGACGTATATGAGCTGTGATTGATTGAATAGAAATAAAAAAATAAATTTAATATCAAAACTAAAACAAATGTTGAAATTCAGTTTGGAAAAATCTTTTGATAATGTAGGAACCAAGTTAAACAGTTAAATGGTAGGACATGAAAAAAACATTCATTTTTATAGTAGTCAACATGTATAATAAAATAGTGCATCTCAGATATGTGGCGGTGTCTTAGAACCGTGATATACAGGCTGATGGTCTTTGAGCTGGATTCTGTCGTGGATGGTTACGAGATCGCCACCGCCGCTGCTGACGGTACACCTTAATTGGTCTTGAATATTTTCTTTTTTCATTGATAATTCTACTACACCCAAGCTTTCACCTTGTTAATTGTTATTGATTTCATATTTTTTCATTGTTAATTTTACAATCGGTAAGTTATCAAGGGTTTCGAAAAACAACTTTCGAAATCCATGCCAATGTCACTGCTTATAGTGCATCCTTCGAGAAGTGGTCTCAGGGGGCAGCGGTCAATCGCCCGGTCGCCGAGGCGGCTATGTTGACATTCCATTGTGGAATGCGCTTCAGACCGCAAAAATAATTATTATAATTATTATGAGTTTTAAACCCCAGATTTTTATCAACACTGTTACCGGAAGGAGACACTGTACCAGTGTCGACTGCTTGGGTACCTCCGTCTTAACTATTTCTTCCGCAAAGCAGCAGTGCTTGCATTGCTGTATTTCGGTTTGAAGGGTTAGATAAGACAGAGAATTTACTGGGTACCGTGAAATCAATCGTCTAAGCGAATGTGGGCGGCGAACGAAATGGCACCATTGCCAGGTACAGAGGAGGAAGGGGACCACCAAAAAAAATCAGGAATTTATTCCATATTTTCTAGACAACTTTTGGCAGCTCAAGGCTCGTTCATCATCATCATAACAGCTCATATACGTCCCCGTCGAGGGGTTCGAGTCTACCCTGAGTTAGGGTGTTTGGGCCTTAGTCAACCACGCTGACCCAGTGCGGATTAATCCTTAGCGCATTAGGTTAAATGCTCTAAGGATTGGTCGACTTCACATACACCGTTGAATTTCTTCGCTGATGTACATGCAGGTTGCCTCACGATGTTTTCCTTTACCGTAGGAGCGTCAGACAAATAAAGACATTTGAAATTCGAAAACACATTGGTCTATGGGGGTCTCGAACCTTGCCCAGTCCACAGCGCCACTAACGCTCCTCAAGGCTCGTTAACTTTGCTAAATTGAAGCTTATAAAAACTGTTTTGTTGTTTATTTGTGATTTTAACCCTAGCTTCGAACCTTGACAAGGCTTTTTTGGGACCAATAAAATCCTAAAACCGCCCCTGAATGGCACGCGACTTACACAAGGGCTCCTGGCGCTGACAAACCTGCTCCACCCCATCCTGATCCCAGAGCTTTTCTCCGGGGATTGTGTAGCATAGTGTAGATCGCAGTTTTAGACACTAGACCACGGAGGCGGTCGCAGGAATGTGTACCTATGAAAAGTGTCAAAAGTGAGTTCGCTGACATGTTGTCCCGTTGGTTGCAGTGTCCAACGGCGATGCGTCGTTCCGCGAGGAGGAGGTCGCGGACACGCTGCCCACCGACATGTCCGACACCAGCGACAGCGAGCCCGACAAGCCGCACGAGTCAGTACACTACACTATACTACACGCCTCGACACATACAGTACTAACGTACAGTAGTACGTATACGTATACGTTCATAAGTTACAGCGATGCAGCTGCGCAGAAGTCTCATTGTCTGATTCTGAGCGAGACACAATGAAATTTCGACTTTGATGACTTGAAATCTTAACTTGTACACAATAAAGTCTTTATTTTAAGGCGCTATGTCGAAAATATTGGTTATTTTTAATATAATATCATAGGTCACTGAGAGATCTTACAGATCTGAAACTCAAATATTTGTTTCTTTATATCTTTAGCTAGAAACGCCAAAAACCATAAACGCGATTTGAAGATTTTGCCTCGATACATTTTATTTTTTAAATTACCTCTTAAAAATAAGGAAATTCAGGATTACTAGTAAACGGTATTAGGTATTCATTAAAAAGTTCCATAAATAAGTAGACATCATCATTATTCAGAATCGTGTAAAAGCATTTTTTTCTAATCATTATAGTTATTTTTTAATAAAAGAAACAACCTGATTGCATGCGGGCGCAGCGCATTCAAGACTTTGATCTCATAGATATAAAGACTAGCTACTTGAGCACGGGGCGCGCCCCGCGTTTACGTATAGACCACGCCTCCCATTGTTTGATTAATTTTCGATGTAGCGCCTTAACGGTGTCGGCACTCGTGTTCAATCTGCTTAAGGTTGCTTTCTTCTGCGCATCCGAATTTTGCCGATGCGACTTATAAGTGGTCGTACTGTACTGTACGGTCAAGGAATTTAACTTGCGACAGTTGCGACCCACCGACAAGGTTGAATATCGTAAAGCTCATCACACACAGTGAAGATAATATTATATTATAGCATCTAATATAAAAATATATTATCTTAAAGGACCACACACAGCTAAGAAACGATAATATATCGCAACTGCATAATTGTAATAGAGGCAGTCTTGCGAGTCGCCGGTTTCGTTCCTTATACAGTGTTTTTTTTTGCCATTAACCGCGTACAAATCTGACTGCTGTTGCTAGAATCTAGATGTATAAGTACTTGACAGGTCGTCTGATGACGAATGGGACAGTGAATTTGATCATATATGTATTGCGCCGAGAAGAAAAAATAAAATGTAAAAAACCTTTTTAAAAACAAGCTTTTACTTAAATGCGCTAAAAAAAAACTTTTACACTAAAACTTTTACTTATAACTTCATTTCACATTTGACACAATTTATATGACATAAAAGCTTGTCGCGAGATTTACTTGTGTGTAGTAACTTAAAAGTACTTAAAACAGTACTTTTCAGTACCTACTCATATTTACTTCGTTTGAAAATTCTAATGGAAAAAATTATTCACATCAAATTATTTAATTTACTTGTTTATCTACAAAAGTAAATCTCGCGACAAGATTTTATGTCATATAAATTGTGTCAAATGTGAAATGACGTTATAAGTAAAAGTTTTAGTGTTAAAGTTTATTTTTTATTTTTAGCGCATTTAAGTAGAAGCTTTTTTTAAAAAGGTTTTTTAATTTAATTTATTTATTCTTAGCAAGACCTTTTATTTGATACCCATATTGTAGGAGTGCATTAAAAATAATTGGTCCGCCATCTTGGGTATGCCGCCATCTTGGATTTAGAATGACGTCACACAGTTAACCATGCATTTTCATCCAAACTGTATGTGTATACAAAATATCAGCTCAATCGGTTAAAGATATCTACTTCAAAATTGATTTTCAAGCTTTAGAAGTCCGTCATATTGGATTATTAGTGATGCCACATTATTTTTCGAGTTACTCTTAAGTCTTAGCAAGACCTTTCATTTGATACCCATATTGTAAGAGTGCATTAATAATAATTGGTTGGTGGTGGTAATGATTGGTGGTTGGTTGGTGGTTATCTGCTTCAAAACATTTGATTTCACCCGAACATACATACTTATATACTTACATTGCAAGTTAAATAAAAGCTTGTAAAAAGCGTAAAATCTGGGAAGAGGACCACTTAAGAACCAAAAAACAGCGCTAGATAGAACATACTGTAGTTTATCTTAAGATAAATATCGCCGAGTATATTAATATATATTTCAATATCTTAAGATATCGTTGCTAGGCTAAGATATCTTTCACGTATCGCTCAGTATCTTAAGATACTGTAATGTAAAATATATATTATATTAACTGTGTGTGGTGCTCCATTGAAATGTAGGGTTAGCGATACGTCGCAGATAAGATATATTTTATAGTATCTTCATTGTGTGTGATGGGCTTAAAGCAATATGGCAATATAGGTGGGAATGTTGCCATGACGACTTTGCATACATCACGTGACATATCTATTGAAATTTTCGACCTTAATGCATTGTCAGTGTCTAGCAATATGCGACGAGATGGATCGGGAATTAAGCTCCTTGACCGTACAACATACATTCTTTATTGAACATGCAAACTTCCAAAGTCAAGTTTATATTTGCACATTGATGCACTACATACACAATCTCGCAGAAGCGTCCATCAAAAAGTGTCGGAGACTTTCTGTGTAAACGCATAGTTAGCAATAAGTATATTGATAAGTTAAACACGCACAATTTTAGATGGCATACCTTTATAATAAAGGTGACATTCAAATAGCACAGGCACAGTATTTATGAAAAAAGTTAATGCTAAATGAGAACTCAAGTAAAATATAATATTTTATCTTTTAAATGCATTTTTTGACTGAAGGAAATCATCTCACTCGACGCGCTGAGCAGATTTTTCACTCAGACATTTTTATTACACGAGATTGTATTATGTAGTTCTTTTACAGTAGGTATACTGTTTGACCTTTGGACCTTTCTTATGTCGCTCGAAATAGTGGCGGTTTTCCTAGTGTAAATGTAAAGCTTTAATGGGAGCTTACTGTACATCAAAGTTTAGTTATCTTGTTTGAATTAGGAGGTATAAAACACATATAACTTTTAGGATTTTGTAATTGCTTTCTTTAGTGCTGTAAAAAGGCCCGCTTTTGTAAGTGCTGTAATTTCGAAACTGGTTATGAAACTTTGGTTACGAATGTGGACGATTTTTTTTTTTCTAAGATGAGAGAAATAAAAACATCATACTTTTAATAATATTTATTTATTAAGACTGAGTGAGAAAAAACATTAATCAGAATCAATGGCAATAAAAAAGTAAAAAAGGTCATGGTATGGTTTTAAAAAACTAATTATGACTTTAGATAATTAAATTAATAATAAAAAATAAAAATCTTTAAGGCACATTTTAAAACAAAATAAAATACACCGTTCTTGTTGAGAATAAGTTTTTTTTTGCAAACCGTACTTTTCAAGCGACTTTTTTGACAGATTGAGGTCATTGGCTTTCCTATTCTCATTTGAATCGCATTGTACCGTGTCACAGGGGCGCGGAGTCGGAACAGTGCACGGCTAACCACGAGGGACGGCTGCTGCTGCAGCAGGAGTTCCCCTTCAACATCGACCAGCTGTTCACCATGATCTTCACCAACTCCAAGTTCAACCTGGAGCTGCTGGCCGCCAGGGGCACCACCGACTACGTCCAGGTAACAAATGAACTGCCTAGATAGGTAAGCGATCACTTGACACGAAGCACATTATAATACACGGATAAAAGATCTCCACTAGTGTCTGTGCCTTATAATATCAACAAAAAGCAAATGGAATGTAGACCTATTGACACACAATAGTTGGCAACATTAGATATTATATATTTTACTCACTCAAGAGATGTTAAAAACCCAAGATTTCAAGAATTCTAGAAAAGGATATAGTATTTAGGATGACCAAAATCCCAAATGGTTTCGTAATGTTTATAATTTTTGTTATATTTCCAACTATGTTAAAGTTGTCGTAAGTCTTAATATAATAATTATAATAAAATAGATCACAATGAGAAGATTCCATGAAAAGAGCACGGACCACGAGTCTGTGGAAAAGCAGCATAACAAAGAGTTTTATGGATTCTGATTAACATCTTACGAATCCCAAGCTAACTTCACCTGGCCGCGCATAATGCAAGGATCAGTCGATGAGGCTTTTTTGACGTTCTACAGATACGACCAAGGGTGGTCCAAACCTTAGCAATGACTTAGCTTATGCTTAGTAATGAGCATATTATAATAGCTGAAACGATAATCTCAATTTTATGCATATGCAAAGCAGTGGTGCTTGCAATGCTGTGTTCTAGTTTGAAGGGTGAGATAGGCAGTACAATTACTGGATATTGCGTCGTGATCTTACGTTACAAGTTGGACACGTACATGTGATCCTTGTAAGGATTCAATAATTGCTAATCTGGTTGGCTTGGCTGTAGCCACTATAACCATCCAGATCGGTAATCTACTTGTTTGTGAACTTTGTTTGTATGAGAAACAACTTAAACGAATTGTTGTATTTCCAGGAACCGTGGCAGCTGAAGAGCGGGCGCAAGTGCCGCCAGATTAGCTACACGCTGGGACTGACTTCTGGACCCATAGGACCAAAGGAGGTGCAGGTCACTGAGATACAGGTAAGACAGACATGTTAAGCGGTCACCGGAATATAGAACGTTACGATGCGTTACAGCTACAGCGGTGGGAGGGGGCTTCAAATTACGCGTTACGTAATATTGTTTTTGTATTTCAATGAAAAATTATAGAAATGAAATCCGCTAAGTTGGCAATCTCTGTGTTACAGGGAGTTTTTATTTTGTTCTTCCAAGTTGGGCAACACTTTTCGTAATATAATTGTGACTTTTACGTAAAAATGGTTACTTGGATGTGTTTCGTAACGTTTAGGGGGGAGGCGGGGTACAGAAAAATGTTATGGCGGGTTATATGGGGGGAGGGAAAACATCAAAAATTGCCTTACGTAATACTTGAACGTCCGTGCGTGAACTTGTATCTTTTCACCTAACCGCAGGGAATCTTTTGGCCTTTATTTCACCTGATGGTAAGGTGAAGATTAGGCCAAAGGTGGAACAACTGTGAACTGGCTATCTTACCTCTATATACGCAACGCAACAAAGTTAGTAAGACGGTGGTAGCTAGTCAGGCAGGCTCAGAAGCCCGACCACCGAGCAAACCGAGCAGAAAACTTTTGCTGCCATGAAGAATCAAACTCCGGACATCTAGGTCAATACCAGGTGGTCTCAACGAGTAGACCACGGTGGTGGTTAAAATTACATTTTACCGGTATAATACATTCTGGTGGAACGGGCTCTTAAAAGTCTGGCCAACGAAAGCTGTCCGTAGGATGTGGCGCCAATTTTAAAAACCTTGACCTGCCGACACCGACTAAACATTGAATCAATGCAGTCTTATAAAATATTTGTATTCTTGGATATATTTATTAAAATATATTAACCGTGTTGAGTGTGTAGGTAGTCGGTGTCAACAGCCAAAAGGTGTTAATGTTTTAAAATTGGCGCCATATGCTAGGGACAACTTTCGTCGGCCAAATTCTAAAATAAGTGGGTTCATTGTGGCGGCATTGTAAAATAAGGAAAACATCGTGCGGCAACCTGCATACATCTGTGAAGAGATTCAAAGGTGTACGGAAGTCGACCAATCCGCACTGGGCCAGAGTGGTTGACTAAGACCTAGACACCCCAACTTAGGGTAGGCTCGAGCCCCTCGGTGGGGGCGTATACGAGAGCTGGAGCGCGCTCAGAGCCTTCGCGCGAAGTACAACTTTTCGTTCTAACCCTGTTCAATGCCTTCGAGCGTGACGCCCGGGTGAAACAGCAGGTCCGTTCAAGACCTTAGAATGTCAGAGCGAGTTACAACCGAACCATCGAATTTGATGGTAAGAAAACGCTCTGACGTTTATTATTGAAATGCCTTTACGTGATTGGATGATATCGAGGGCTATAATCTATAACGTCATCTGCTAGATAGAGAGCAAAATAAAAATTCATGTAAATGAGGGAGATAAAAGATTTCGTTGCTGCAATGCGTGCAACACGTCTCTAGCGGTTCAATGCGTCCTCTGAGTAAATTAAAAAACAACCGAACAACTACACGCAGAGTGTCGCCGAGACTCTGAACGCGCTCCTGTGACAGGGGCGGAGCTACTTAAGGGCTTTTTGGGGTTCAGCTCAGGGCCCCGTGGATACAAAGGGCCCCCAGCCCCCAAAGAAAAATATGTAAAAAAATCAAATTTAGATCAACCTATCTTATCTACCTATCTACCTATGAAGGACTATCAAACGAAACAGGGAAAACAGGTCATGAAAATTTGCAGTGATGTCGTTGAATTTGTTGGTCTGTACATAAACTAAACACGAACTCTTATTAAGTAAATATTGTTTTTATCGTCCATTTCTTCCTATATTATACCACATACCTACATCACTATAGAAAACAGTTTCTTGACAAAATGACAATAAGTTGAAAAATTACTAGGCCCCTGAGTAGTATACGGTTGGCCCCGTGCACGCCGCCGTAAGGCCCTCCGTCTGGGGATTGCCCTGGTGTTCTCGGGCAATCCCCCCTTGGCGATAGCCCGACCAGTTGGTCGGGCTTGCCCGGGCGCGTGGGTAGTGGAGTCGCAGTGTGGACCTTACCTAGCGCGCCCATAAGGGCAGGGAGAACACCGGGGGGTTTTAGTGGGTAGGCCTGGCACCCTGCCGGGAGAGCCCCACACACGCTCGCTGTCTAGCCAACGGCGGGTACGGTGCGGTTACGCATTTCCCCCCGAGAAAAAAAAGGCTCCTGAGTATTAGCCCGGGGCCCCACAAATTCACGATCCGCCTCTCTCCTGCGATGATGATGATGATGACGGCGCGCGCAGGAGATGAACGCGTGCTCGAAGCCCGGCGTGGCGTACTCGATCGACGCGTGCAGTGAGAACGCGGGCATCCCGTACGCGGAGTGCTTCAGCGTGCACGTGCACTACTGCCTGCGGGCCGGGACCGGGACCGCAGGGGGGACCGGGACAGGGACCGGGTCCGGCCCCGCGCGGTCCACGCTGGCCGTGCGCGCGCGCCTGCAGTACAAGAAGCCCGTGTGGGGCGTGGTGCGAGGTGAGTACTTCGCTGTTGATGTTTTTTTTATGTCATCCAAGAAGGTGAATGAGCAGACGAGCCACCTGATGGTGAGTGGTCATCGTCGCCCATGGACATCTGCGACATCATGGGTGACATTATGCGTCGTCTGTCTTGAGTTTAAGGACCCCATTTATTTTCCGCTTGAAGAATACCATGTCGTAGCGCGGTGGAAACGCCTCCGGAGGGAGCTCATTCAACATTTTGTAAGTTCGCGAGAGAAATTGACGAGACGCTTGCAAGGTATGTTGCCAGGCGTCCAATATCTGGGGGTGGTTGGGGTGAGTTTTACTTCCCTGACGCGCGGAGCAGTGGCGAAAGGGCGATGGAGGAATCAGTTTGAAAAGCTCCTCAGAATACCCTCTATTGTACAAACGGTAGAACACGCACAGGGACCCAACATCTCTCCGGTGGCTAAGAGGCTCTAATCCGTTATGAACAGCCCTGCGTTGGATGGAGCCAAGAGGAAGAAGTTTGTATATGACGTTTTTATTTGTACAACTTTACTTTGTACAACTTACAACTGGCTTTTTATACTGCCCACCTGATTGTGAGTGGTAATGAATATGTGGCTCCTGTGAGATTCGCAGCAAATCTGCAACCATTATGGCGCGTTAACTTTACGAGATCCGCCCCTGTAGGGCTTGAAACCGGTTCAACATAAACCGGTATTATAAGGGTTAAACCGGTTTTATAATATAGTTCCGTTCCGGAGTGGAACCAAATAGGAGCGATACTTGGAACCTAAATAAACCGGTTTATAGTAAGACCGGTCGCGACTTGTTGTAACTCATTGAAGTACCCACTGTGTGCGTCGCTCGCAAACGCAGTTGCAGTAAGAAGAGTATGGTTGATCATTGCGCACGTTCCATGAACATGGGTCGAAAACGTAAACATTACGAACTTCAGTTCGTTTCCCTGAACGAAAAATATAACCGGTTAGTAGAAAATACCCATATTTTTAAAAACCGGTTCAAAAACCGGTTTAGAGGAACGTAACCTTTATCAAAAAGTTCCATAGGTAAATTCGTCGAACCGGTTCAAAAAAAATACCGGTTTCCAAGCCCTGTGTACCAAGTGCCAGGATAGAAGAATCGATGAAGAGGTTTTTCACTTTAGATTCACAATGAGTGTGGTCACGTGTTGCGATCGCAAGGGGATTCTCTTCATGGTTTATGCATTCCTGATACTAGTTCTTGGTTTTTTTTTATTGCTAACGGTGGCAGGCGAGCGAGTACGAGAGGCGGCCCGCCTGCTGGTAAGTGGTAATCACCGCTCGTGGATATCTGCAATGCTAGGGGCATAGCTTAGTTACTGCCTACCTAGAGAGAAGTGCTGTTTTTAAATCTCGTTTGAAGTTGGACATATCGTAGCACTCAGGAAACTCCGCAGCCGGTCGATTAGCTACGTTCGTGTTCCGCACGCACGTGTTCCGTCGCCGTTAAACGGAACTGTTAAATGTAACTACATTTGGCCAATTCTTACTCCATTTAATAATTATGTACCTATAAGTGATACCTGTATAATATTATAGCGTAGTCTGAAGTGACCCTTGAGGTGTGTGCGTGTGTGGCAGGGTTCCTGGAGAAGAACACGATGTCGGGCCTGCAGGAGTTCTGCCGGCAGCTGGCGGCGCGGCTGGCCGCCGAGGCCGCGGCCGCGCCCGCCGCGCGCTGCGCCCGCCGGCAGCGGCGCCGCCCCGGTGAGACATAGCACTCCCCTCCCCACCCTCCCCCCACCTCCCCCCACTGTACAGGCTGGCCGCCGAGGCCGCGGCCGCGCCCGCCGCGCGCTGCGCCCGCCGGCAGCGGCGCCGCCCCGGTGAGACATAGCACTCCCCTCCCCACCCTCCCCCCACCTCCCCCCACTGTACAGGCTGGCCGCCGAGGCCGCGGCCGCGCCCGCCGCGCGCTGCGCCCGCCGGCAGCGGCGCCGCCCCGGTGAGACATAGCACTCCCCTCCCCACCCTCCCCCCACCTCCCCCCACTGTACAGGCTGGCCGCCGAGGCCGCGGCCGCGCCCGCCGCGCGCTGCGCCCGCCGGCAGCGGCGCCGCCCCGGTGAGACATAGCACTCCCCTCCCCACCCTCCCCCCACCTCCCCCCACTGTACAGGCTGGCCGCCGAGGCCGCGGCCGCGCCCGCCGCGCGCTGCGCCCGCCGGCAGCGGCGCCGCCCCGGTGAGACATAGCACTCCCCTCCCCACCCTCCCCCCACCTCCCCCCACTGTACAGGCTGGCCGCCGAGGCCGCGGCCGCGCCCGCCGCGCGCTGCGCCCGCCGGCAGCGGCACCGCCCCGGTGAGACATAGCCCTCCCCTCCCTCACCTTCCCCTCACTGTACAGGGTGAACACGATGTCGGGCCAGCGGGAGTTCTGCGGGCAGCTGGCTTTTTTATAATGTCTGTGTTCGCGTGGTTCCAGGCGCGGTGGAGGTGACGTCGAGCGGGGCGCGGCCCGCCGCCGCCGCCGCGCCGCGCGCCCCGCGGCCGGCCGCCGCGCGCGCGCTGCCGCTGCTGCTGGCCGCGCTGCTGCTGCTCAACGCCGCGCTCTACTGGCTGCTCTACCAGACGGCGCGCGACAGGTGCGTACCCCGTGCGACGTCGTGACGATTCTGATCGAGGCCAATTCCCGGGCGAGCATAGAGGCCTCGGCCTCTACGACTTTGCAGCTCGTCGGCGACCGGGGGGCCCGTAATCGACTGGAATTTTATCCTGCCGAGTCTGCAACTATGACGATCAGGGGAAAATTCCAGAGGCGACCAGTCATCAGGTTCGGTGGGACCTCGATCAGAAGCGTCACGTCGACCACGGTGCTGGGGGTGGTAGTCGACGCAAGCTTATCGTTCGCACGGCATGCGACATCGATAGGGGAGCGGGCGGCAAATTGCTTCGGCAAGATGTCGAGATTGTCGGCGTCCTCTCGGGGTATTCACACAAAGGGGGCACAAGGCGCTCAAGGTCTTGTACCAGGGCACCTATGTGGCGACGGTGACGTATGCTGCTGCTTGCTGGTCAGAGCGCGCGTCCCATCACGTTGTGCGGAGCGCGTTACTGCGCACCTAGAGACCCGCCTTGATCTTTCTGACCGAGGCGTACCGCTCGACGAGCTCTGCCGCATTACCGCTGTTGGCCGGTGTATTACCGACCTCGAGGTGATCCGGGCGGGCGAACTAGGCGGAGTGCGCGAAGGCCGCGCCACCAAAGAGGAGCTACGGAGTGCCCGACTCTGAACATCTGAGTCAGCTCTTGCCTCCTGGCAGGAGCGTTGGGGCACATCGGAACAGGTGAGGGAGACGTATCGGTTCTTCCCGAACGTGGCGGCCCGGCTCAGGTTTACTTGGGTCGAGTCGGACTACGAAGTCTCACAGCTACTGACGGGGCATGGTCATTTCAATGGTAGGCTGTTTAGGATGTCACTGGTCGACAGTGCTAGGTGTCCTTGTGGGGAGTGAGAGGATGAGGACATGCATCCACGCACTATGGGAGTGTAGGTTGTACAGTGAGGCGCGTAGGGACTTGGTCGATAAGGTGAAAGCGCTTGAGACGGGTCCGGTTTATTACTGCGATCTCGTGGGGACGGAGGCGAATTTCCAGCGGTTACGGGACTTCGCGCGACGGTGGTACTCGATTAGGAGTGGGTTCGATAGAAGAGGCGAAGCATGAAGAGGGCAATCGCCCGAAGAAAGAACAGGAGACGAAAGGTAGACGAAGCCAGCGGTACCACAACGGTGGGCACACGGTGACCTGGTGGCGGACACCGAAGGCGTGACGTGTGTTGTCCAACCCGTAAGGGGAGAGGGACACAGGGACAAACAGGAGGAAGATTTAAATAACTTGTAGGGAGTCAAGAAGTGTGCGCGGCTAGAGTGCTATTACGCAGGTTCCGTGCACATCTCCCGCTGTTTCGGCCCGTATAACCACGATTGGTTGAGTAGGGCCATGAGTTGGTGGAGGGTAAAAGGTGCGTACCTCCCCCCCCCCGCCCGCCGCTGCACATTGAGGCTGCCGCTCAACGCTGCGCTCCGCCGGGTGTTCGACATCACATCAGGCGCCCAACGTGGGGCGCCAGATATAATTTCGTGGGAGATTTATTCGAACATTTTTTAGTTTTTTGCATAAAATATATAGTACCCTTCGAAAGAAATAAAACTAGAAGACGTCAATTCTAGTGACAACCAAATTATGACTTTTCCTTTGTTACAAAACCTCTTCCGATAGACGTTAACTGTTAATATTTACGTTTCTTTCTCTGTAGTGTGCCTCTCTTTTTATATAGTGTGTAGATGAGTGAGAGTAAATTTGGTGAAGTGTCCCATCCGTCTGTGCAGGATGGGCGAGCCGGGCCCTGGCGGCGCGGCGGGCCCCGAGCAGGCCGGCGCGTGGGCCCGCCTGCTGGCGCAGCACGCCGCCCGCCACCGCCACCAGATGACCGCCTGGAGCGCCGCGCTCGACGACACCCGCCACCACCTGCACCAGGTACCCGCCCCGCCCCGCCCCGCCCCGCCCAGGTCACCGCACACACAGCACGCCGCCCGCCACCGCCACCAGATGACCGCCTGGAGCGCCGCGCTCGACGACACCCGCCACCACCTGCACCAGGTACCCGCCCCGCCCCGCCCCGCCCCGCCCAGGTCACCGCACACACAGCACGCCGCCCGCCACCGCCACCAGATGACCGCCTGGAGCGCCGCGCTCGACGACACCCGCCACCACCTGCACCAGGTACCCGCCCCGCCCCGCCCCGCCCCGCCCAGGTCACCGCACACACAGCACGCCGCCCGCCACCGCCACCAGATGACCGCCTGGAGCGCCGCGCTCGACGACACCCGCCACCACCTGCACCAGGTGGTGGCGGGTTACCGCACCGTATTAGATAGTTGCACTTGTTCGGCTTGTGCCAATTGGGTAGTTCATTCGCCCGACAAATCCGGCATTACTTGTGGAACGAAAAAACCGACCCGTGGCAACTACTACATACCTTCGGCCCGCAGCGGGTTGTGATTCCCCAACAATCAACTACACATATTCGGTTTTACCGCCCAGCTTTGCCGATAACTGCCGGCCCTCTTGTGTTTAGCTACCCCAATGCTGCCCACCTAGTGAAAGGCGAACGGCCTTTTCTCGAACATACATTTACATATACCGGGTGTAACTGAACACCCCAATAACATTTAAGGTGCATATAAGTTAGATACTAAATGGACCTTCAGTGCTACGATACTACATACAAATCTTTCCTGTTTTTATTGTATTAATAGTGTAGATATACAAAAATCTCGTGTTCAGCCATTTCGGAGGAGTTTGATAAGAAACGCCTTCGAAATGGCTTGACCACTTTTTATGAAATTTTTTGTTTATATTTGGCAGGTCTGAGAATAGGCCGTAGGCTATTTTTTATAAGGGTGGCCCCCTCCAGAATTTTCTGATAATTATTATAGCGAAACGTAGTTCGCGGGCATAGATAGAAAATTGCATAAAAATTATGTTTGGAACAAAATAGGAATATTAATAAATAAAAGGCATGTAATAGTTTCTTTATAAATACAATGTAAGAAACATATATTTGGATATATATCTGATATATATCAAAAATCCGATTTTTTGATTTTTATTATAAAAATCGGATTTTTTCGCACCCTGAAAGGGACGAATCGGCGCACGCACACATACAAACGTCGTTTAAACGGCCGCCAAGCATGCATAACGGCATAGTCGGCATAGCATAACAACGCAGTGTCACGCCGCGCGCCGGCCGAGATTTTTGTGCTCCACGTACACGCCGCCACCGCGCCACTCACGCGCGGCGAGTACGTATACGTTCACCGATTTTTTTGCTAGGCACCAACCCTAGCGCCCAGTTCAGCTTTAGTTATAAATTTCAAAGACATGCCTGAGTCGGGCTACTGTATCGTCCTCTATATTGTGGTTCTTATGTCGTTCGTAATAGTGGCGGCACGGGGACCCATCACGAACAAAAGTAAAATAATTCCATGAAAGCATCAATAGATGGCGCTACTTTAATCGATTTTTGTAATGACTTTTTAGTGAATTTAGTAAAAGTCAACAAGGAGGTTCAGAAAAGTATTGATTATATTTAAAAAAATCTCTTAGCACATGGGAAATATCAAAATACGTTTTTAAGTCATGCTAGAACGGTTTATCATCTCTTTTTACAAATTTATAGCACTCCTAGCGACAAATTATGTAAACTTCAATGTATCTCTCAAAAGCATAGCTCAAAGAGCACGCAATGTCTGCTTTAACTATTGGATTACATACTGTTCACTCATAGATGGCACTATTTATGTATGCTAGTTCGTAAGGTCACAGAGTGAGTTAAATTATTTTATTTTATTATATTACCCACAAGGCAAGGTGTTTGGTATGTATTTTGACATAATTATAATAGTAATGGCGTCATTGAAAATTCGAAATTGTAAAATTATTTTTTACATTTGAAAGTGTAATGTCGATTTATGGTCGAATTACACAAAAACATGACATCACTTTGGCAGTGGTTCGATCCTGACTCCTAGTGTACCTAGTTATTTTTTCAAAAATTGTTTGTTTTATTATTTTGATTTCTTTATTGCTTTTTGTTTAATAAATCAATTCCTTTTTTTATATCTCAATTTGTTTTTTATTTATAATTTTCATTTCAGAACAAAAAGATTTAGGTTAAGATTAAAAACGCGATTTTAATAAATAAGTAGGTACCCTATTAAATAATTTTTCGGATATTTTCAATTAAATGCCTACTGACCGAAAAAAAGTTTCACTTGCATGTTCGTTTCATAAAACCACAAAGTGATTTTTTTCACTGACCTAACTATTTTTTGTGTGGGGGATTTCAAAACTAATTTTACAAATCTGAATTTTTAATAACACCATAAGTGGTATTCAACTATGTGAGGTACATACATAGTCAATTAGTCATAGATAATGTAGGTAGGTAATACGTAATGGTACATTATGAGACGAGCGCGCTATGTCGGTTATTGCGTACGAGGCGATATTGTGCGCGAGCCGCAGGCGAGCGCGACAAGAAAGCAGAGTACCTACGTAATGACCAATGCGCGCGTGTATCATACGTTTTTCAACACACTTGAGAGGAAAATAAAAGATCTTGTGGTATTAATATTTTTCTGAAAACGACTGCGCTTTTTTATCAATCTTCCACGTACGTAAAGTATCGTATGCCGCCAAGTATTTATCCTTTGACTTCGGCGGCAACAAACTATTACTCGCGCTTTGCGCCTACATAATTATTTCCGGCGGAGTTAATAATATGAATTTCTAATCTTCCCACGGGAACTATTTGAGAGATCATTAAGGAATATAAAGTACATGTCGTTTTCCATAGCATAGGTGACATGCATACTTCAAAGCTGTCTGCCCGCGGCTTAGCTCGTAAACAGTTTTCAATTTTCCCTCGGGAATTACTTAAAGAATCGGGATAAAAGGTAGCCTATGTTCTTTTCCATATCAAAGGCTACATGCATGCCAAATTTCATCCAAATCCGTTCAGCCGTTTTTGCGTGATTGAGTAACAAACATCCAAACATCTAAACATCTAAACATCCAAACATCCACACTTTCACATTCATAATATTAGTAGGATTGTTTTTTAAATGTCGTTGTTAATTTAATATTTAAGTAACCAGTAGTAGGCCGTTCATTTGATTTTAATTATTTTCCATAGAATTTTAAAACCCCTAATTTGCACAATAAGGGGGTGAATTCCAATAAACCATGAAACACGTGTTCAATGAAATGTTTTTAAGAGCATGAATCTCAAGGTTTATCAAAATCGTTGCTTATTTTAAAAAATCCATACAAACTTGCAACCCCTATTTAATCCCTTCAGGGTTAAATTTTCTTAAATTTTGAATTAAAACAACTGTCCAAAATTCACGTTTCTACCATTAGCGGTTACGGCTGTGCGTGCGTCTATAGATGAGAACTTCTCTTTTTTTATAATATACTAGCTGTGCTGGCGAACTACGTTTCGCCATAATAAAAAATAGTTTACGACCTATTCTCACACCTACCGAACATACACAAAAAATTTCATAAAGATCGGCCAAGCCGTTTCGGAGGAGTTCGGTAACAAACACTGTGTCACGAGAATTTTATATATTAGAAGAAGAAGATAATATATAGATTTACACTACACATCCATTGAATCAATGTTCACGTCACATAATTTAAATAAATGATTCGAAATTTCAACATCAAAAATTTAACGGATGGCTCATGAGGATATACTGCGAAATTATTGCGCTGTACCGCTAGAGGTCTGTGGTTCGAACCCGCATAAAGTATGTTTTGTTTTTATGATTTTTTATCACAGAATATAACATTCTTTAAAATGAAATAGAAAATTAGTTAACTGGTAAGAAAGAACAAGAAAAAAAAAATTGTTTAAAAAATAGTACTAAATTATATAATTTCGGAATTGATAAAACAGTCGAATAAATTTATTTCAGCCGGCTATAAGCATATACATTTTGCACTTTAATTTCTCAATGATATTTTATATTATAAAATTTGAAATTAAATTGCTTAGTTTTTTATAGGTAAGTATGTATACATACCGGGTTATTTTTCCAGCAGGAGCCAAATTTTGTGTCCTTGTTCAGACAACCAAAATGAAGATCTTTTGCTATGGGACCAATCTCGAAATCGCGAAAATAAATCAGCTGTTCCATACAAATGTTCAACATCCACTGAACCTAAATGTATGGAACAGCTGATTTTTTTTTCGCGATTTCGAGTTTGGTCCCATATTAAATGTTGTTCATTTTTTTTGTCTAAACAAGCATACAAAATTTGGCTCCTGATGGAAAAACAACCCGGTATCAAAATAAACACTTATTTTATTTTAGTATAAAAAACTAAAAAACGAAAAATCTTGTCAAATAAAAATTTTAATTCACATTTTTAACAATATACAATATGTGACTTTGTATTTTCTTTAAAAATAATAAATAAATTGAAAAAATGATGAATACCTGAGTCAGTGAAAAAGAAATCGTCTTGGGCGGGATAAAAAAAAGGTCACATATGAAATTGTGATAATAGAAAGTACCCACTACCAAAATGACTTATCTCCAATGATATATTTACTTTACATCTTAACTCATTCAATGCCGCCACGATTTTCTTGAGGCTTATAGAGATGCCGCCTTGCGTAAACCGCGGACACGCTAGGCGTGTCCGCGGCACTGCGACTTTGAAAAAAGACGGACACGCCACGCGTGTCCGTGGCACTGACTGAATGCAAATTCTTTTATATTAATATTTTTCAGCTTAACACTGTTTTCTAGTTAGTAAGCCTTGTGCTACGCGAGAATAACAGTGGCTACAATAGTATCGTGAGTTTTGGTTCTTGAAATTATGGCGAAAAATTGATTTTATGGCAAGTAAAGATATTACAATGTAATCAGTGGCTCTCAAACTTTTTTACTAAAATCCCCAAGAATGAATGATTTGCTGTGATTGTGAACTGTGACATTGGCTTTATTAATTGCGATCATACCTACTTACTCGGAATGTTCATCTTATAATATTGAGTAACAATCGTTGTAAAAATTCGTTTAATTTTTCTAAACCAATACAAAAACTTTTGAAATAAGAGAGAAAGGAAATCTCCATAAAATTTTACGTTTTTTATCTCGTACTATCGTATTGTTGGTCTTACCTAACTACATTAGTAGCTATGAATTTTGTTCAAAATATTCATATGAGATATATTTACTTTAATATTGATCTTTTTTTGGAAAAGCTCTTGTACGGATCTTCTTATACATACACATAAGGCTAAATTGTTTGTTCTTTGGTTGAACGCGCTTACCTCAAGAACTATGTACTGGTTCGAATTTACAAATTAGTTTTGGGCAATACAATCATCATCATCAACAACAGCTCATATACGCAGTGGCGTAGCTAGCTTGGGTGGCACCCGGGGCGGAAATTGTGGTGTCACCCCCCAAGATGGAAAACGGTTAAAAATAATAAAAATTCGGTATTACATAAAGTACGATTTATTAATTAAAAAACAACTAAGTGTCGTATATTAAAGCATGAAATACAAACGAGGCACGCTGGAAGTTGTTGACGAATATGTTTACCTGGGGCAAATAGTCCAGCTCGGTAAGTCCAACTTCCAGAAAGAGGTAAATCGGCGAATCCAACTCGGCTGGGCAGCGTTCGGGAAGCTACGCAGCATATTCTCGGCCAATCTACCGCAGTCGAAAGACGAAAGTCTTCAATTCGTGCGTGTTGCCAGTGATGACATACGGAACTGAGACGTGGCCGCTTACAATGGGTCTCATAAGAAGGCTCAAAGTCACCCAAAGGGCAATGGAGAGGGCTATTCTCGGGATTTCTCTACGTGATCACATCAGAAACGATGAGATCCGTAGAAGAACTAGAGTTACCGACATAGCCCAAAGAATTGCAAACCTTAAGTGGCAGTGGGCAGGACACATCGCTCGTAGGACTGACGGCCGTTGGGGCGGAAAGGTCCTCGAGTGGCGGCCGCGTACCGGGAGACTTCTACGGATCTCATCATTTCTGACGCGATCGCGTTGATAAACCCCGAGCTTAGCCCTCTCCATTGGTCTTTGAGTGACATTGAGCCTTCTGATTAGACCTATTGTAAACGGCCACGTCTCTGTTCCGTACGTCATCACTGGCTACACGCACGTATTAAAGACTTTCGTCTTAAGACATCGCGGTAGATTAGCCTAGAATATGCTGCGTAGCTTCCCGAAGGCTGCCCAGCCGAGTTGGATTCGTCAATTTGCCTCTTTCTGAAAGTTGGACTTACTGAGGTGGACTATTTGTCCCAGGTAAACATATTCGTCAACAACTTCCAGTGTAGAGCCTCCAACCTTCACAGGAGTGAGTACTACATGGGAATTCACCATGATTTTGGTCTTGTTCGTGTTCATTTTAAGACCCACCTTCTTAACCACCTATTAAGGTTGGCAGAGCTGGTTTCCTTGAGTAAGGTTTACAAAAATATCCAAAAGCCTAAGCTCGGTGAAAATGTTATATGTTTACAAGTCAAAAAACATTATAAATAGAAAATCAAAAGTAAATTCAATCATGACATTGTCAATGGCAAGGAAAAAACATAGATATAAAAGACTAAGAAAGAGTCCTTCACATTCTCCCCCCCTGGGGCTGCAAGGCAGTGGTACTAGCCGCAGTGTCGAATGACAGCGTAATGTGCCGCGAGAGGTCTTCACATCGACGACCCTCACTCTACCGTCAGCTCCAGGATAAATTGCTTAGACTATTCCACCTTTCTCAGAAGTCGGGTCAACGACAACCACAAGGAAGTAGGTACTTCTTGCAACCATCTAGCCCAAAACATATCAGCTAAACATTTCGCTTTTCGCCATTGCTTCCAAGAGCATAAACCGGCAGGAGCCGTAGTAAACTGGAAAATTAGATGAAGTTCCAAACAAAAAATGAAAAGGTATTAAAGAAGAAGTATCAAATGGACTTACAGAGACGTGTGTTCTTCATCGTGTGGAAGGGTTATTAATTAAATTATTACTATGAGCATAACCTAACGCTAAGTTATGCACTGCATCAGCTAACTTAAGTATTGCCTGGTCTTAGGATTGACTTTCGGGGGCTAGGCACTGACATGTTATTATGTTGTGAGACAGAGGTTGAAAAAAATACATCACTATGAGTAGCAGGAATAGTTTGATGAACATCTGGTGCATCGGCGGTAAAGGGGTCTGAGTGGTGCACATTCTGCGTTGCGCTTTTTCGACGAGGAGATACATTCTGTTACGTTATCCATTTCTCCTTCCTTCTCGCTGATGATGCTCTGAAACGTGCACGAGAATGTAGTTCCTTTATTTCTGCTATACTGGCACTGAGTCTCTCATCCACAAGATCCGTCTGAGCTTTTATCTTCGCTTCTTCTAACTTGGTTTTCATCTGGGCTTCCTCCAGCTTGGCTTCTGTAGCAGCAACTAACAACCGTGATTTTTCCTCGGCAGCTTCCAATTATAACTGTCTTCTTAGTGCAGTCGTAGACATAACTGACATCTTTGTACTAGATGCTGATAAAATCGATAACCGGCTGTTGCTTTTGACGCTGTTTTGGAGACGATCTTGGTAGCTCGCGTGCTGACTCTCTTGTAACTCTACTGTGAGCTAACTTTCTCTTCGAGCTTTGGCTCTCGTTAACATTTTGCACATATTTTTATACCTTAAAACTTAAGTCGGTTGAGAAGGACCAATATCAGGATTGGCAGAGCTGGTTTGCTTAAGTAAGGTTTACAAAAATATCCAAAACTCTAAGTTCGGTGAAAATGTTATATATTACAAGAGAAGTCAAAAAACATTTTTAATAGAAAATCAGAAGTAAAGTCAATCATGACATTGTCAATAGCAAGGATAAAACTTAGATATAAAAGACTAAGAACGAGTCCATAACACCACCTGTTGGGAAACTCTACAGAGGTCTTCGAGTATTGTGCCTAGATCTTCCACGGTCTCAGCAATGACTACGATATAATCGATAAAACGAAGATGACTCATGTACTCGCCGTGTTATGTTGATGCCGAGTCCTCTCCAGTCCAGATTAAATACATCCTCCAACGAAGCTGTGAACAGTTCCGGCAATATTATTACGTCACCATGTCTGACACCGCGCTGAATTCGTATTGGTTTTGAGCTTTGATCTTGAAGGCGGACTGACATAGTGGCGTTTTTGTACAATGACTGCAACACTTGAATATACGGCTAGTCTATGCACCTCTGGAGTGACCTAAGCACAGCTCAGACCCCCTAGACAAGATGCCTTTCAATAATCGCTAACGCAATCGCTAAATGGACGATGTATGAGATTTGACAATTGCGCTCGAAAGCTAAGCTACAGCTAATGTCAAATCGCATACATTTTCCTTCTAGCGATTGCGTTAGCGATAATCGAAAAACGTCTTGTCTAGGGGGGCAGGTCTCGACAGAATCAAAAGCTTTCTCATGGACCACAAACGCCAAGAATAGTGGCAGATTATACTCCTCGATCTTCAGTATAACCTGCCGCAGCGTATGAATGTGGTCTCTGGTCCCGACTCCCGGCTTGTTCGGGAGGCTGAAAGTCGTCAAACCTGCGCGCGAGATGCTTCGTGATAACTCTCGTGAACAGCTTGTATACATAAATTAGCGGCATGATGGGTCTGTAGTTCTTCAACTGGGCCTCGTCGCCTGTGCCATGCTTTAGGCGTTTTGCCCTCGAAAATGGCGGAGTTAAATAGCCTCTGCAGTGCTTTCCGGACTGGTAGTCCACCCGCTTTTAAAAGCTCAGCTGTAACTCCATCATACATAGCCTTGTTGTTTTTGAGCTGTTTGAGAGCCACAATAATCTCGTAGAGGCTGACGTCCGAGATGTTTTCGGTGTAATGCCGTATCAATTTGGCTTTAGGATATGTAGCCTGATTGACAGATGCCTGCGATGTTGTGTAAAGCTATCCATAGAATCGTTCGATCCTTCGATCTCAGCCATAAACTCAGGTCGGGACGTAACGACTCATTGTTTGACGACCATTGTTGCTCGGAGGTAATTTTTAATTAATTTCAGTTTGCTAAACTTCAGTTTGCTAAAATTTGAAGCCCGAAAAGTGCTAAGATGGCAGCACTTGTTAGAGCTAACAACATCAATAAAACTAATTACTAAATTTTGTAATCCCTAGCCGATCAAATCATAAAGTTACGAAATAAAGTTACAAGGCGTAAAAAGAATACACTTCCGTGTTAATAATTTAAAAAACAAGTAATACGTTTTTATTGTAATTTTATTAAAAACTTGGTTACATTGCCTTATTGGAAAATTTTAGCACTATTGACCACATTCATACTGTGAAGCAGGTAATTCAAGAGTACAGTGAATACCAGAAGCCTCTCTACATTGCGTTCATTGATTATTCCAAAGTATTCGACAAACTCAATCATACCTATATTTGGCCAAGACTGAAAGAACAAGGAATCAGTGAAACCTACATAAATATAATTGAAAACATCTACAGTAAAAGTGTATAAAACTTGAATCAACAGGCCAAAAATTCCCAATACATAGAGGAGTCAAGCAAGGAGATCCGCTATCTCCAAAGCAATTTTCAGTTGTACTTGAAAGTATATTCAGGTAAATAAACTGGGGGAACCTTGGTCTAAATACATATAAATGGAAGGCGCCTGAATCATCTTCGATTCGCTGACGAACTGGTTTTACTGGAAAAAGATCCAATGATTCTAGCATCCATGATAAAGGATATAGCGAATGCAAGCCGGGAGGTAGGTCTTGAACTGAACAAAGACAAAACCAAAATAATGACGAACTCAAAACAGGTAAACATAATAATCGAGGGAAACCAGATCGAATACGTCTCCGAATATGTGTACCTGGGTCAAATAATTTCGCCTGCTGACCAGATGTCTAAATAAATTGACAAAAGAATTACATATGGATGGAAAAAGTACTGGTCCTTAAAAGAAATTATGCAAAGCAAAGATCTAGGAATCCATGTTAAAGTTAAAACCTACAACACTTGTGTACTCCCATGCCTAACATATTGATGTGAAACAAGGTCCTTTACAAGACGTCAAAGAAAAACTCTTAAAATGTCAACGAACAATGGAGAGAAGTATGCTGAAAATTAAACTGAAAGATAAATTAAGATCCACAGACATTGGAGCCAGAACAAAAATGACAGACATACTTACGCGCATTGACCAGCTAAAATGGAGATGGACTGGTCGCTCTCTTACGAACTGCGAGCCACGTTAGATCCGTACAGGATGAGAGTGGCTCTCAACAGAAAACAATGGAAAGAGTCGGAGGAGGCTTTTGCTTTAAGGCACTCAGAGACACGCGACATACTTTAGATTATGTTATAAAAATAAAACTGTAATTATTTATGTTTCTGAAATAAAAGGCTATTTTATTTATTATATTGCCTATAAGTCAGTGATTTAATATTGATAAACATTGTCATAATTTGTACGTTTTTTTTTTCAACCGGGGCGGATCGCCCACACCGCCCCTAATTTGGGTTAGACTCGAGCCTCTCGGTGGGGAAGTATATGGGCTGTTGATTATGACGATGATGATGATACTTGGGATTGTTTTAAACATCTTCAAATGACATCCTAATGACTCAAATGATTATAGCAAAGGTGCTGTGGAAGAAATTCCCTCTAAAGTCTTGTCTTATGAGTATTTATTTATAATTATCATAGTTTTAATTGGCGAAAATCATAGTTATAAATAAAGATAGACTAATTTTCCGAAAAAGTTAAAAAAATCTGACATTTTTTTAACTGATTTTTGTATGGAGCCAGCACTTTCAAAAATCAACGTATTTAGTATGGATGAGTTCAATTAAAATTCGCACCCCTTTGCTACACAAAGTGGAATCTGGACTAAGCTTCATATAAAAACATTTTAAAAATCAAAAAGTTAAGTTTGGAAAAAAGTCAAACTCACACTTGACCATTTTTGATAAGTCCATTATGTGTGTCCTCATTTATGCTAATAATCTAAATTTAGTATGGAAAAAGAAGTCGAACTCACACTTGACCATTTTTTGGTGTGTCCTCATTAGCTGTGGAATTTTACGGGGGTCAAAAATTTCGTTATTTTTAAGCTCCACCGTTTTCGAGTTATAAGGAATTTTGTAAATATTTTTCTTGAAGTTATGCAGGGTTGAAATTCCTTACAAAAACAGTCGAAAATGTCCTAAGTCCCGGAGTCCCGGCTTCATACTAAATACGGTGAAATTTTTGTAGGAGCTGCTAATGTTTTCCGTGTTTTTCTCTAAATGGCATGTCATACGTCATCTACCAGTGTTGAACACACTGCAGCGCACCTCATCAACCGTTAACGCTTAACGCTTTGGCGGTGTATTATACGATGTACGAATAGTACGATTAGGCACGATAAAGAGTTCGCGCTTGGTAACATTTCTTTTAGTACAGTGCAGGACAACGTTACCTATTCGTACATCGTACCTGTACTATACAAGACTATCTGGTAGCGTTACCGCATTTGTGGCGTGTCAATAACGCTTCAATTTGAAAAAAAAAACGCTTTTTGACAGTTGTTGGTTAATCGATTAGAAACTACAAAAACATTTGTCACTATTGATACAAACTACAAAAACATTTGTCACTATTGACTTATTAAGTATAATTTACTAAGAAATTGTAGTACGAATAAATTGCACCAGGAAATGCGTATAAAACGGCAAAAGCTGTTTTATTGAAACGCTATCAAGACACGATAACGACGTTAATATTAGCGTAATTAGGCCCCTGTTCTTTTATAATATTTAAGTTTTATTTCTGGCCGTTCAACTTCAAAACGCCGCCGCCGCCAACTTTAGCCAAACCTCTTACAACCTTTTAGCAAAAAAAAGTTTGAGAACCTAAGGGTATATTTTATAAGTGAACACGCCTAGCGTGTTCTCGGCACTACAAAATACATTTTTTTCATAAAATAGAAAAACTTGTTTTTTTAAGTGGCCACTTTAAGATGACATAGCCTTACTCGTAAAAATTATGCACAAATAATTTGAACAAGAAATCTGGTCTAGTTTATGAAATATTTTCAAAACATTCAGAACACGCGTGGCGTGTTCGTGGCATAGCGATGTAGGTTTGCTTGAACACGCCAGGCGTGTCGGTGGCATTGAATGTGTTAAATATCAAACGTAGGTATATAAAATGTATGACATAAATCGTATATTCCATGGCGGAACAACCCCTTAGGTATAACATGGATTTATACGTCACGTTTTTACCAAATTGTAACACATGTAGCTTGGTGCAGCCGGCCGTAAGTGTATAATGTTTATAAGACGTATTTACGCATAAGTCATTGTAATGAACTAAAAGGTGTGCATTACCGCAGCAAAATGTTGTGCTTTAGAGAAGTGAGAGTATATCAAATAATTAGTTCATAATGAGGAGAAATTAGTTCATGAATAGCAAAATTTGTTCGCATTGTAGTTTTAAAGTTATTCGAGAAAAACAGATTTTGCTGGAGTAATGTTCGAAACGTTACCCTGGCAAAATCTTTTTTTATAAAATCGTTTCCATCCAGAAACAAATACATGAATAGATAGCTTTTGTTGCGTATTCAATGTTTGTGAATAGCAAAATTTGTGCATGTTGTATTTCTTGAGTTATTTAAGATTTTGCTGCGGTAACGTTTTAGGATATCCCAGATCTCGAAATCGGTTGAACATAGAAGTTTGAAAAAAATACCAATAATAGACCTTAATTTGTTCAAATTTGTTCAAACATTAGTTTTCGATTTGCTTGATGAATACCAATGTAATTAAATGTTTTCAAAAATCAGAAAAAACTAATTTCTCAGTAAACCAGTACACTTACAATAAAATAAAAGGCTGTAACATGTACCCTTGGTACACCTTTATAACGACAGTAAACTTAGATTATGTATCTTTACGCAATATGAACATATAGAGAATTTTAAAAAGGTTTTTTTAAGTCATCGAATACGCAGCTTCCATTAAACAAGGAAACATGGCATACTATGAACAAATTAAAATGTTCCATCAATAAACAATCCTGTTAATTCCAGCTTTGAATTACGGCTATTATGAAAGTTATATCAAAAATAAGATATATCAGTAATTTGTCAATAAGCCGACCGAATTATAAAGGTTGCGTAAAAGCGACCGCATCATACATAAGGCTAACCATTTTAAATGAACGGTATAATATTGATGTTTCGTTAGTACAGTTGCGAAAAAAAGGGTATAATAAAATAATGAAACGAGAACGACATTTTTTTATTTAAAAATCAATCTTATACAAATGATATTGTTTACTTATTAAAAATAACAGATAATTTTTATAAGGCACACATGCACATTATACGTGAATATAAAATCATCGGATTGGTAGAGTGACATTTATCTGTTGAGCCGCGTAATACTCCCGGGAACAATAAGACAATGAAAATATCCTTCATACAGAGCCATGTTTGTGCGATCTGAGAAACAAACTATACACGGTGTTTCATAATAACCAATAAATAATTAATGCGTTATCTAAAAATAATTATTAAAAATGTGTTTACACGTAATGTCATTTAACCCAATATTTTCATGTATATCATAGTATCATCATCATGTCTATGATTTACATGAAAATTTTGGGTTGAATGACATTACGGGTAAACACAATTTAATAATTAGTTTTAGATAACGCATTGATTATTTATTGGTTATTATGAAACACCGTGTATAAAAAAATCATGCAACGCAAATTGATACTTGGCGAAGAATCTTAGATTAATTACCATGTAACACAATATTAGATGAAATTTAAAAAAGGAAACCCTACTAACTAGCTTGAAATCCAACAATCATTTCATTTGGCAAGAACATAGCCATTTACGGCAATTCCTGTTAGCGTGGTGACTTATCGTCTTGTTTATCGCGATGATTGGGGCAACGGGGCAACATTTCCATTTTTAATGTTAATTTGGTTTTAAATATACAGGGAAACTTTCAGCGGGGCAGTAAGGAGAAGTACCTAATCTGTTCCAGCTACACGAAAATGGTCTTAGGAGACTATCCATAATTTTTTATGGAATTTTGATCCCCATTCACAGATTTTCAAAACAAATTACAGTTAGCAAGAAAATAGCCATTTTACATAAAAAAATTTTTTGATGCCAATCGATCCTGTTTCTAATACTGATCAAAAACTTCTATGGGACCAACCATCGTTGGAGGAGTCCGATACTTAAAACCTAAACATAAATTGCCTAATAACGTTTGGCCTAAAACACATATCACCTAAAAACGAAATGCCTAATAACGTTTAGCCTAAATAAGTATGCATAAAGTCGAGAATACCATAAAGTCGTTTCTGGCGCTTCGCCGGCCGCTGCCGCGGCACGCTCGCTTCGCTCGCTCGGCTCGCGCGCTTGGTTCATGTTCAAACCTACGCTCGTCGCTTCGCTCCTCGCTACCTATTTTTAACGTTATTAGGCATTTCGATTTTAGATGATATGTTTTTTAGGCCAAACGTTATTAGGCAATTTGTGTTTAGGTTTTAAGTATCGGACATTCGTTGGAGTACACAAAAAGTCACAAATTGCAAAAAACTTTTCCCCTACATTTTGTAAAGAATTTGTGTAACTGAAATACAAAAAAATAAAATAATCACGTAGAATTTTACACATATCAAAGAGAAGGCGTATTAATTTTCTTTTTTTATTAACTAACATAACTTGATGATGTTATTCTTATTTAAAATCTTGCTGTTTCTTGCCCTACGATATCAAGTGCTCGAAGTAACCGCCATTTTGACGAATACATAAATTGATTCGTTTCTGTACCGACCTAGTGGCTGCTGACAATTTATTTGGATGAATTCCATACAAAATTGTGGTTAGTGTCTTTAAGTTCTCGAACACTATCGTATTGCTTTTTGTAAACCTCGCAGTTTTCAGGTAGCCCCACAAAAATAAATCTAGAGGCGTTCGATCTGGACTACGCGTTTGCCAAGAAATAGGACCATGTGTTCCTATCCATTGATCACCAAATTGTCAAGATTGTTTTTTATTTAATAATGAGTTCGAAATTTGAATTGTTTTTAAACTTATCTTTTTATTCAGTCAACAAAAAGATCACAAAACAAAGTCACAAAAAAACTTTTGCGTAAAATTTTCATACAAAATGTACGGGAAAAGTTTTTTGCAATTCGTGACTTTTTGAGTACTCCAACGATGGTTGATCCCATAGAAGTTTTTGATCAGTATTAGAAACAGGATCGATTGGCATCAAAAAATGTTTTTATGTAAAATTGCTATTTTCTTGCTAATTGTAGGTACATTTTTTTGAAAATCTGTGAATGGGGATCAAAATTCCATAAAAAATTATGGATAGTCTCCTAAAACCATTTTCGTGTAGCTGCAACGGATAAGGTACTTCTCCTTACTGCCCCGCTGAAAGTTTCTACACTGTATACTTAACTCATTAAATTGTATAATAATACTGTTGATTATTATGATTGCAATTTACAAAAAAGAAAACTGGTAGAAATATTTAAAAATCGGTTGTCCGAATTACTATTCTACCCGACTGTACACTACGTCACATACTACGCTGCTAATTTGCGAAGTATACCCGTATGTATGGTGCGGTCGCTTTTACGTAACCTTTATAATTCGGTCGGCTTATTGACAAATTACTGATATATCTTATTTTTGATATAACTTTCATAATAGCCGTAATTCAAAGCTGGAATTAACAGGATTGTTTATTGATGGAACATTTTAATTTGTTCATAGTATGCCATGTTTCCTTGTTTAATGGAAGCTGCGTATTCGATGACTTAAAAAAACCTTTTTAAAAATCTCTATATGTTCATATTGCGTAAAGTTACATAATCTAAGTTTACTGTCGTTATAAAGGTGTACCAAGGGTACATGTTACAGCCTTTTATTTTATTGTAAGTGTACTGGTTTGCTGAGAAATTAGTTTTTTCTGATTTTTGAAAACATTTAATTACATTGGTATTCATCAAGCAAATCAAAAACTAATGCTTGAACAAATTTGAACAAATTAAGGTCTATTATTGGTATTTTTTTCAAACTTCTATGTTCAACCGATTTCGAGATCTGGGATATCCTAAAACGTTACCGCAGCAAAATCTTAAATAACTTAAGAAATACAACATGCACAAATTTTGCTATTCACAAACATTTAATACGCAACAAAAGCTATCTATTCATGTATTTGGTTCTGGATGGAAACGATTTTATAAAAAAAGATTTTGCCAGGGTAACGTTTCGAACATTACTCCAGCAAAATCTGTTTTTCTCGAATAACTTTAAAACTACAATGCGAACAAATTTTGCTATTCATGAACTAATTTCTTCTCATGATGAACTAATTATTTGATATACTCTCACTTCTCTAAAGCACAACATTTTGCTGCGGTAATGCACACAACTAAAAGAAGCATAAATATGAATTTGTTAAGAAAATCATAAGCATAGCAGGAGTTTAATTAAAGTGCCATCTGTTGAGTGCGTGCGAGAACTACTGAGCCCAATGTAGCAAAGGCTCGATGGACCGAGCTTGCTCAGAATTGTCAGTGGCGTTTTTGTTGCGTCATCTCGCGGTGAAATGGTGAAATAAAACAGCTCGAAGAATAGCCCGACTTAAGTAGTCCCCATTTCGTTGTATGGGATGAGGCATCTGTACTGTAGTATTATATTATCTGTGGTGGCGGTTTTCGTAGTGTAAATGTAAAGCTTGAATGGGAGCTTACTGTACATCAGCGTACCTTGTTTCTTCATTTACTGTTTACAATTTTAAATATTAAGTCCATAGTCAACTGAACTATGGTTGTCACTTGAAAGTTTTTGCTTTCAGTTTAAAATCGACTAACTCTGAAAGTATTAGGTTTTCAGATCTATGACAAGCACCCCAGCCCCCGTAGCACGTGTACCAAAACACGATATGATAAAGCGATTTATCGCAGTGAACTGTCAAATTACGACGAACCCCTATTGTCTTTTGACAGTTCACCGCGATAAACTGCTTTATCATATCGTGTTTTGGTGGACGTGCTTGGGGGGCTGGTCTATGTAATATCTACCTATGTGTCCCTTAAATATAATTTCGGCGGTCAGTTACACCCGCTGTATAAATGTACGGGCACTTTATGAAAACTGAATTCGGGGGAACCTCGCACAGTTATTTCATAATTCCCGCCAATTTCAGACGGAAAAGGCGTTGCTGAAGCTCCTGGAGATCATCAAACCCTCGCTGGACGCCGCGCAGGCGCCGGACCCAGCGCCAGAGGAGCCGCCGCCGCCGCGGACAGACTTGTAAGACACGTTCAACACAGCATCATGACCTTGATCACCAAAATAAGCCCTTAACCGCTAAGTAGCTGAGCTGCGCGCGGTTCGGCAACGAACGGGTTTTCGCCCTCAATTATAGGCGAGGACTTATTCGGATTAAGCTATATTTGGCACCTGTAACATCCTTGATAATCTTGCATAGCATTGGAACGTAGAAGTACCAGGATGACCCAAATGCAAGGTATAGTAGAACGTAAACAGAATAAATTTCATTGGTAAGAGCAAATGTGATATACAAAAACATGCCAATTAAAAGTTAAAATGTCAAGACACAACAGTGGGCATTATTTTCACGATGAAACGCGATTCGACCAATTATGTGACTAAAATTCTTTGAAGTTTCAATTATTATTATTTAAAAAGTTCTATTGATAGTACTTAAAGGAAAATCATATGAACGAAGTTAATTTATATTCTGCAATGATGTCTTGAATCGTCTAATTCGTGATAAATTGGTTTCCTTGATTCTACATTACGTATTCACTTATTTTACCCTAATATAATTGAATAGTTTCAAAGTGTATTATATGTATATTAATTTGTGTGTATATTATGTATATCTGTCAGAGGTTTTCACGATAACACATTAATAAAAGATAAAGCATATTATAGCTAAATATTACGTCAACGTCTACGTCTTAAAATATGATTTTATTATATAAGACAAACATTTTAAGGGACTTCTTAACGGTAAACAGAAGATATTAGAAGTCAATGCTACTCATATTAGAAGGAAAACCTCACAGGTCCCTACTGTGATAATATGATAAAAATATATATTTTTCTTTAGAGAATTATGACCAAGAAAAATTATAAATTGCTGTACAGCTTGGCAAAAAAGTAATGTGGTGGTCTGCTGGATACAGATACCACAGAAACCGCTCGATAATTTCGACAGTTACTAGTGATTAATTTCTGAAGTAGGATTAGATAGCTTACATAGCTGGCTATATACATCTGTGACTTAACGTTGTACTTTTTACTCGTAATTAAAATTATTGTATTATATTTTGAGCCATAGTTATCCTAAAACCCACACATCTCGCCAAGCTGTAATTCAGAATTAGTTTATCGAATACTGCCAGCGTTTTAACTTGCATCACATACGTGCAATTACAAATAGCGTTAAAGACATCTAAGTATAAGGATTCGTAATATAATTTTGTATTAATTAATGAATATACCTATCTATTTCTTAATACCCATATTTGTGTAACAGAATTTAATACAAACCTGCGTTCGCAGTTTTCTGTGGTCATTTAGTTTGTATAAATGCTTTTCTAAGTTAATTAAGAGAAACATGTGTTGGGTAATAGTATAAAATATACACAAAAGTCTTTGCTTTTGTATAGAAAAATTTGATAATAAACACAAAAATTTGTGTGGATGAAATTCTTGTTTGTAAAACAGCATAACCAAATATTGATGCGTTGTAAATGTTATATGATCTAACTTTGAATGTGGTGGCATCTTAATTTTATGTAGGTAGCTATAATTAAATACAATTTGTCCATCGCTAAACGCAATATAAATTATGTCATGTTACATGTTTTGTATAAATGATTTAGTAGCTGTGCCCGCGACTTCGTTCGCAAGGATATCGGAAGATAACAACATAGTGGTGTTATTATAGCCTTTCTCGATAAATGGACTATCTAACACAATATATTATTTCAATTTTAATGAGTAGTTCCTGAGATTTGCGCGTTTAACCAAACAAACAAACATAAACTCTTCAGCTTCTTTTAGAGAAGATTGTATTTTTTACTGATTTTTTAAGTGTTAAATATTATTATCATTTGCGACTATTATAAGTAATAGATACAGCCACAAAATGATAAGTTTTTAAGATAGTATTCTAATCTAAAATGGAGGGGCCTCGCGCGCCCTGCACTTCGACCCCTGAGGATCTTTTGTGCTGCCCCAGTCTGTTTATTAGTTGCTATCGCCATCTATAGACCAATTGAGTTCACTAATAAGTTTCACAATTGGTCCTGGGATAGCCCGTCTTCGGGTTTTGGATATTCAATCCCGAAGAGACTCATTGTCCTACGAGTTAAAGAATAGCAGTGGCACAATATGTGTTCCATGCTCTCTTCCTCATTGCAGGTCTCTGTGTTACTAAAACCAATATTAGTTTGCGATATTGTTATATTTGTCTACATATAAGATGATATGATATGCAAAAGTTATAAACAATTGAACGGACTGCATTTAATCTAATAAAGCAACCAGCAAAGCAAGTAGGTGAAAAGAGTTTCCAGGTACAGTCGACAAAGTTGCCGGTCTACCTACCAGTTGAGTTTTATTGGTCAGCGTTATTTGAAAAAGTAAGCGTTAAAACCATTAATTTACTACCAAACGTAGATAACGCATGAACGTTCGAAAAGTGGGCCGGTGAAGAACTGCTCAATCGGGCCTCGTGCAGTTCTTTTCCATGCGTTGGATAAGCAATTTTGAGCATTATGTTTGAGAGTATAAAGTTGATATTTCCTTGTAGCAATTACTAAAACGTCAAATTTAATAAGGTTGAATTCGATAAATACGGTACTTTCTTTATGGTAATTTTAATTCGGGTGTGCATATTCAACTACCTTTTTAACAGCGTACAAATGTGTAGTCGATTAGGTGACAGATTTCAAGCGCGTTTTTGTATGAAGTGCTCTATCTACGTTTGGTACTAAATCAATGGTTAAAACAGGTTTTAATGTTATATAAAATAGAAGTATTTTAGGATTTTCATATATGATTTAAATGATTGCTTTATACGTTTGAAATAATGCTTTCCAAAAAACTCTACTGGTAGACCGTGAACTTTGTCGACTGTACATAGACGTTGCAAGTATTGAAAAGGGTTTTTATAGCATTCAAATACGAATAACCAGTACACCACACACGTTATCGCACTAACTTACTACACCAGCACAATACTACACTCCTGGACACCTAAATCGAGCCACCTTACACTTTTGTATTATATTATCCATATCTTTCATAAAATATTTGGACAACCAAAAAGTTATAATGCGATTTTGAAGTTGACATATTCATGTTCAACCTGAGTCCTGATTAAGAATACGCCAGCTGTAAAATTGTATAAAACTTTTTGGTCGACCAAACATTTTCAAATGGACGATGTAATCCAAAATGGCAAGGTGGCTCTATTTAGGTGTCTCGGAGTGTATTTTCACTGTATACTAGTGATCAAACGACAAATTGATTTTATTCTTGATCGGGACAAGTTTTTTTTTTTGTGATTAATTTACTTCTATTCATTCCACTGATTACAGAAGAGCTATTAGTTAACATTACTTGTTCATTAAGAACTTTTTACTTATGGCATGAATATTTATGTGTATTATGTAAGTATACACATGCGGCCTTACAAATAAAAAACTTATTCCTAGGAATAACCTCGGAATAGTTATTCCGTGTTTTGTCTTATTTTGACATATTACATCTGACATGTGCTAAAACAAGACAAACACAGAATAAATTATTCCGAGGATTATCCTCGGTATAAGTTTTTATTTGTAAGGCCGTTAATGTATACTGTCGATAAGCACAGTACTGTTTGAAATTATTATTTTTTTGTCTTAGTGAATAAAAGTACTTAAGAAAATATCAACCGAGCGTTACTAAAGAAGAACGTTGATAAAACTGAAAATTAAATATGTAATTACTACATACAAGTTGCCTAGGAGACTAGAATTTATAAAGTTAAAAACGGATTTAAAAGGATTTAAAATGTCTATTTACGGAAAATACAATAAGATAGTATTTACGAATGTTTTAGAATAGTAAATTATGTAATGTTACAAAAGTTTTGCCAATGTTGAATAAAATTATTAAAATAGAGGAATGTATATTAAAAGAGAAATATATACACTAGGTATCCGGAACATTCACACACTTTCATTTATATTAATTAGATGTAACGATCTCTTTATTATTATTATTGTATAAATTAGTTAATTTTTTTGTGGTGCTCTAGGTTAAAGGATTAATTTATAAATACGTGATGTGTGTCAATTGTATTTTATAGGAGCTTCAAATACACTCGTGATTGCAACGTAGTTTGAAGTTACTGTAAAAAATAAATAACAACAAATAGCCCATACAAAGTTTCATTCCGCAATGATCTGAAATGGTTTGCTGTTAATTTTAACTACTTTAGACGGACTATAGATTCCTATTAGATTTATTCGTTCGTAGTGCATTTGAGACCTTGCCAGACGGCGCGCCGGCCGCGCCTCGGATCCCGCGAACGCGGTGGCATTATTGTAATTTAGACAATTATTTCACAGTATTTAATTAAAAAAAGTGAATTTCATTGTCATTTTATTTTCCATTCTAACATTTTTAGTCTGCAATCCCGAGAAAGCCAAGGATTCTAAGTTTGAGCCGCGAGCAAAGCGAGTGGTTCATAAATTAGAATCTTGAATGTAACGAGGGATTCAAAGGTACAACTTTTCACCTCACTTTTCCACGCAGATATCGAAGAATAAAGAAAGGCTATTCCACTAGTACTTACCAGCCTTTCCGAGCTGGCGAGGTGAAAAAAATTTTTTTTTTAATTTTATTTCACAGTTCAAACCCATATACGTCCCACTTCTGGGCAAGTGTCTCCCTGGCTAAATCAGGGGTTCCCAACCTTTTACCCTGTTCGCCTCACCCAACATAATGCTAAAATACTACGCCCCCTAGGGGCCAAAATGGGGAGTCAAAATAAGGAAATTAAACAAACGAAAATATTGGCGTGTTTAGTTTTATTCATAAGATGATGGCAACGTGTCGCTGATTTCGCATGGGTGGTACTGTTCGCGTCGCGCGAGGTTGAACAATTTTAATATTCTTTATACAGTTTTATTCTGGAGCCGCTCGCTGCACCCCCCCCCCCCCCCCCCCCCTTAGTTCACTCTACGCCCCCCTAGAGGGGCGCGCCTCACTGGTTGGGAAACCCTGAGCTAGATGATGATTAGGCCTACTACGCTGGCCAGACGGTTGCAATTATTTTGTTTCTATCTCTTTGCAAATGTTTAAATTGCTGTAAACTCCCTTACGACCGGATTCAATATTCTATCTGTGGATTTGACGTGAAAACACGTCAAAATCCGGTGATAGAGGTTAAAATCGGTCGTTAGTCGGCTAGAATGACATCCATGGGAGGAAAAGGACCGGTTATTACACAGATACTAAAACAATATCCTTTTTGTAGAATACAAACTTTCCGCTCACGACTTCGCCCGCGTTATTTTTGTTTTCCCGTGGGATTCTTTTCCCGTAGGAAAATTACCCTATGTCCTTCCCCTGATCTCGAACTATCCCTATACCAACTTTCATCAAAATCGGTTCAGTAGTTTCGAAGCCTATTCAATACAAACAAACAAACGATCAAATCTTTCCTCTTTATAATATTAGTATAGATATAGATGATGTGGAAAGTTGTATACCTTTTGTCTGGAACAATGCACTTGTCTAGAATTATCTAAACTAGATTACTATCTGCACTACAATACTTAGGCCCGATTTCACCATAGTTAGATAAGTTTTATTCCAAGGTTAAAGTCATGAGTTACTCTCAGATAGGTCAAGTTTAATTTCACCAAATACTTGTACTTAGAATAAAGCCGTTATCCGAGAATAGGTTTTATACCATCGAATTTGACGGTATAACAGATTTAATACTAGGATAAATAAGAAAGATGGCGTCTAATGAACAGCTAATTGGCTATGCGATTTACGGAGAGAATGTACTATTTAATTTCGCAGCATTATCATTCATTCGTTCACATAGAGAAAATAAAACTCTATTTGGAAGAATAGTTAAACCAAATGTGGTGAAACGTAAAATGGGTTATCCGAGAATAAATGTAGAGTATAAATTTATCCACGGTATAGTTATACTAGTTTTGCGTTCCTGTTGGTGAAATCGGGCCTTAATGAAGAAAACTAACTAAGGGATAGGGATTTAAATAAATCTACAAGAGGTCATAAATATTATTTATTTAGGAATTACTCACCTTACACAGACGTGGTAGTTGCATCACAAAGATGTTCCAATAATGAAGATTTTGAATAATAACTGTGAACACAACTTTAGTGTTCCAAAAAAGGAAGTTTTTCGAAAGAATGTGATTATTTCTGAGGTTCTAGTGTAAGTATGTTTTTAAACGGTTTTATATAGCTTATCGTGTGTTTGGTTCAAATCTTGCAAGTTAAATTTGACCTACTTGCCAGTGTCCGATTGAGCTGAAATTTGGTACACCTACACCTGTTTCCGATGAATAATGCATTTATGTAAAATTATTGTTATCTTCACTTTCAATAAAACCGTTTAAATAAAATTTTTACTTACTATATTATTATCAAACAAAATAGGGGTGCTTACTCTCTGTCACACCATAGCAATGCTCTACTATTTGTTATATTGCTATAATTTTTTTTTGCATTGCGTTTTATTGTTCATTTTCATAACACAAACTGGAACCCGAAGTCTTTAAAATTCAACTATTTGCTCTACTTTTAATCAGGTAAGTTAAGGGTGAGATTTGGATTATTACCAATATTGTTGAACTTGGTAATTCTTCTTCATTAATTTCAGTACATCGGCTTTCTATACGTTTTAACGCAAAGAACCATATGCGAAGAACTGGCCCCTTTGAAGAAACTTGCTTTCACGTTTGGTCTTATCGCCACGACAAACTAAAGAAAGTTCCAGAAGAGGTTCCTTTACAAACAGGCCCATTCTAGAATTGATCTGACTGATGAGACCAGCTATTATTGATACCGATAGCTGTTACTAAATAGCAATATTCCATAATGGACAGATGGACTTAGCAGTCAGCAGCTGATATAGCACACCATGATATTAAATATAATATAGGAACTCAAACCAATCTAAATAGAGATTATTCAAATGGAAGTCCTATTAATATTATCTGAACACTCTTAGTAATCAACTATTTTGATGGCGTGCTCAAACTTTTGTTGTAAAGCTAAATCACTTTGATGGTTTGTCTGTCCATTATTTTCCTCAAATAACTATCAAGTCCTTTTAAATTTATTCAGCATCTGAATTTTATGAGTGAGACAACAGAAATATAAACTACTTCTAATCTATTGAAATATTTGTCTGATAGCTATAATTATTATGATACTACTATTATTACTGGTTAGAAAAAATATAATAAATAAAAGCTAACTCGACTTAAGTGACATTTTCAAATTAAACTCAATAAACACACATTGGCAATTTCTATCCCGACAAATATTCATAATCAGAAATATTCATTGGCTATTACTTATTTTATTTTTGTTTAATGTTAATCAGAATATTGCAAATGAACCAGAAAGATTGTTATTCGAGTTAGCTTTTCGGATTAACACAAAGGAAATCGGGAAAAGGACTGATCGAACTGCAGGACAACCGTACTCACCGAGAACAGTCCGCCCGTGCCCCACCCGAGGTGTACCCCAATGAAAGTCAGCATGTCCGACACTGTGTCAAGATTTATTCGCAAAATCCATCATACACAGCAGTCGAGGACTTACTTAGTAAAGTTAGCTTAGCCTAGTTCATTTGTCGTCGTCCTTGAAGACCATGGTGCTGTGGCACTTGCCGCAGTAGTGGCGGTCCTCCATCACGGCCATGAACACGCCGGCGCCGCACTGCTCGCCGGTGCACTCGCGCCGTAGACGATGGATCTTACCGTTTTCGTCCACCTGCCAAATTTATTCATTTATTTACAAACAAAATCCACAGATCTTAGCGTATAAAATCTTAGTCTTAAAAAATAGCCCTTGCTGGTTCTTTCCAGTACAAGGTCGCCCGCCGTAAACTTCTGAAACACCATTGGCGTAGCTGCTTTGACGAGCAAAAGTGATTGTTACAAATACAATCCTATTTGAATAAAAGATATTGAATTTGAATTTGTATAATAACTACTTAAGTAGGCCTTAAATCTCATAACAGATTTACTTTTAATAAAATAACCATTAATACAGAGGGCATAGCGTGCAGATTACTGCTCTTAATAATAATATTGTGTGTGTGTAAATAGTAAGTATGCTTCAGTTCCTTATGTCCAATTATCGTCAAATATCTAAGACATGTTGATTCCGTAGGCGTTGTACTTATAGTTAAAATTAGTATTGTTTGACAAAAAAAATCGATTGTACAGTTGACAACACGGACTGAACTGAAAGAATAGTCATCGGCACCAAGATACTTTTTTATGCACAATACGGAAGCTCTCGGCCTTCATCTGATGGTAAGTTAAGGTCATAGATAAGAGTGCTTTACCTGGATTCTTCAACATTTTAGGAACTGGCTATATTGCCTCTAATTCATAACAATGTTATTATGACGATAAATTTTGATAAGACGTAGTAGCTAGTCAGGCATGCTCGTAAGCCTTACCACCAAACAAAGCAAGCAGAAAAACTTCAAATCAATCCCTGGATCTCCAGATTAATACCAGGTGGTTTAAACCACTAAATCACAGAGGCAGTGAACACCAAAATTAAAATGAAATTTTTATAACTAGGGATGGCCACGAATGCGACTTAAGTAAAACAAAAATATCACATTCTACAATCCTGTAGTAGATCTTTAGATTTTTTAAATAATATAAGTAATAGAGTTAAAACTTCCGTTTTTGTTTTTCATGAACGAGATTTAAAACATAATAATGTCTGTCCAGAAACAAACATTAATAAAGAAAAAATTGTTTGGATGACGCTGGTGCTCAAAACTTTTTTTTTATGCTTCGATACACGGAGACAAACTAGAGATCTTAAAAATGGACATTAAGGTGCCATCAATGAATGACGGGGCAAGTCACAACACGTTGTGGTGACTAACGAGTCGCTAATGGAGAAATACATTGCCGCAAGTTCAAGTCGCGGCTGGTTGCGATGAGTCACGAAACGCTAATGGAGGCTGTAAGCGGAAATTGTTACGATTGTTTGATTTACCTTCGGACCTTTCCAAGAATGTGGCCTTACAAAAACTTATTTTCAGATAGTTCGTCCCTCCAATCCATTAGAAAGAGAGGAAGAATTTTTCATTTTTCCTCTCTTTCTAACGGATGTTGTAAGGTGCATTCGGATAGAATGTGTTGGCGTTTTTAGCGTTATGAAAATTGGCGTTGATGTAAAGCGTTCGGTTAGAAGGTTATGAAATATTCGCCATTTTTGCTCCACACCCGAACCGAACGCTTTAATATCAATATCTATGTCATATCATATGCTATAATAACCTAAATTTAGTTTGCTTTTGTTGATAAAATTTTTACTGCACCAGTTGCGGAATATGTTATGCTCGCTTCAAGACTAACGGATCATTAATGTCCATAAATAATGAATATCAAAAAAAATTCGTAAAAACTTATTCAATCGCGCCAAAAATTTTACGTCATGTAAAAGTCAAAACTCTCAAATGTCAAAAACTTCCACGTTGGATCCTCTTCGAGAACTGGGTAAAATTTGAGGTTCACAATGGCATTTTTGACATTTTTTCAGCTATCCAAATGGTGAAGAAATCATATAAAAATGCAACTTTTGCTCATATTTGTTCAAACCGAACGCTGCATGTCCCATTTTTGTCATTTTTAACAATTATTTTTGACATCGCGATGTTATCCGAACGCGCCTGTAATAGAAGATTATGACCCCAAAATCATCATCTAGAAGTTCAACAATCTTAAATGCCAGAGGGCTTTTCAACCATAAAATTCGATGGTTTTGGTTGTAACTTGCTCCGACAGACAGTTGTACCTAACACGATCAAAACGCGACCCAGAACTCTTAACAATATGTTATGAGGATAACAAACATGTGCTATTCCAAGACTTGAAAGTTGGTGAGCCAAAGTTCATCAATTTAAATTACCTAAGATAAGAAACTTTGAAGCACACTCGACTCAAGTCTGTAACATATTTTTTAATTTACCAAAAGGATTATGCTCACGTGCATATGTGCTACACCCAGAGGTATTACAGACAGTCCAATACAGCTTCAAACTCACCTTGTAGAACCTGAGCACAGCGAGTTTGACCTTCTTCTTCTTGTGCTTGATCTTCTTGGGGGTGGAGTAATTCTTCTTCTTACGCTTCTTGGCGCCACCGCGCAGCCTCAGCACCAGGTGGAGCGTCGACTCCTTCTGGATGTTGTAGTCCGAGAGTGTGCGGCCGTCTTCCAGCTGTTTGCCAGCGAAGATCAACCTGGAAATAACACATAGCTTGTTGCAGCAAGGTTATTCAAGCAGAAAAATAAGTCAAACCAAAAAGTCTTTATTCTGATAATTTTGAAAGGAAGCTGTTTTGAATCATCCCTTTTCTTACCTACCATCCATAAGTCAATTTATAGTAGGAGAAACCATGTAAAATCTAAAATTTACCCCCGGACACAGCGGTAAGCTAAATAAGGAATTGTACTAATATCAGAATGTGCAGAGCTTACAAGGCAGACAACCGTTTTTAGTGGCCAGCATCTGTGGCTCACCAAAACCAATTACCATAAACAGCACATCACTTTGCCAATAAGACAATTTGTGCAGCTATTGCAGACATTTATTTTACAACTCTGGTATAGTCTATACATTTTTATTTTACATATCAGCACAAAATATTATACAGTATACCTCGGGTTATCCTATATTTTGACAAACTTTTGACTATTGGTGAAGGTTAAATGTTTTTGTAAAATTCTTGGAGAAAGTATCTTTTCTATTCATAGGTTAGTGCATGAGTACAGTGTACATGTATTCAGTATTTTCTTACCTCTGCTGGTCTGGTGGGATTCCTTCCTTATCTTGGATCTTGGCTTTCACATTTTCGATGGTGTCAGAGGGCTCGACCTCAAGAGTGATGGTCTTGCCCGTTAGGGTCTTGACGAAAATCTGCATTTTAGCACACCTACCTACAAAGATACAAATTTATCCATAATTACATTCGAACTCATTCAAATAGTATCTAGGTAAACCGTTATTTAAGAAAATTGTATTGGTTTTGAGATTTTTCAACTATCTCTTCTCTTGATAAAAATGATTTTCTTCCAATCTGAATAATATCCAAAATAATTCAACTATCCTAATGTGTATCTAGAATATTACATTGAATTATTGATATAGTACTTAAGTCATTCTGCTACTATGTATCAATATTATGAAATAGGATTACAAAAAAACTTCATGAATCACTTGAAATGGAATGATGAAACTTCTGGGAAACAGTCAGCATTATGACTGTTCACATGATTAAATGTCCAAAGACAGGTTAAAGCATTGCAATGACGAATATTCAATAGAGAGAATGTGACACAAAAATCTCTAATTTTATTTGTTTACATACAAATGAGGTTAATTTTGAATTACCATCCAAAATTCCAAATTCAGTTGTGAATTATACACCACACAGAATAGACCGTGATTTTTTATTACATAATTTTTGTTGAAGAACCTTCCCATGCAAGGTACCTTAATTAATAAATAAATAATAAACATCATGAAAGGTAGGTATTATAGTATTTATTTGTGGAATAAATATTACAATGTCGACAATAATAACTAGACCAACAACACAGCATTTATGCAGCCATCATTCTCCGGATTATTAGTAACTTGGGCATATTTGCCCCATACAACTTTGCCAGCTTGTGTAACAAGACCCAACTCTGAAATATTCACTTCGATAACTGTTCCCTTTGTAATGACGCCGAGACTTGTGTACATCTGTGAGCTTGGATTCTTCTTAACACCAATGATGGGTAGACAGAATGTAGCTTTTAACTCTGGATGAGTAACATGAGCTTTCTTAAACCGCAGGGCCATTGGTCGGATGAACCTCTCAAACTTGGGTGGTTTACGAGTAAAGTTTTCTCCGACATATGTTACTTTAGTCACCATTCGCTTCCACGCTTTTCTTTTTGATTTTCCAGACTTCAGCACTTTAAACACTTCTGAATCAGCCTGTGCTCTGACTTTTGGTATAGGCACATCCCATTTACCAGCTTTTTCTTTCCGTTTCTGTTTGATCATATTCGACAAGACCTTAGCACGAGACTGAACATCTCTGTCGAGAAGGTACACTGGAAGCGCTCCTTCTGCAACTTTTTCTGTGTTCTCTTTGACATTTTTCTCTTCGTGTGCTTTAATTTTCTTTTTCATTTGTATCTTTTCATTGCGCCGCTCTTTGTTGAATATCTTAGCTTTAATACCGCGTAGTTTACGTGCCTTCTCGGCGCGTTTGTGTGGCTCACGAGCCTCGCGTTTCCGTTTGCGCTCCTCATAGTCGAGCCTCCTACCGTAAAGTTTTTGATGGCGTTCAATATATTCGTTCTGCGGCATTGTGGTTGCTTATTCGTCAACTACAACAAAATTATCTCGTGAAATAATATAACCTCCAATGAAATCTTATGCCTCCCGAATTATTTTGTGTGAACCTTGTAACTTTCACTTATAAGCGAGTAAAACGCGGAGTTTCCTGGATAACCATAACATTTTATAGTTAGCTGTTGTTCGCGAATAATTGGCCTCCAAGAGTACCGTTTGGATCCACGTGTAAAAAAATCTCAAATAACAAAAGTTGTGCAATAAAATCTAAACATAATTTGGAGCCTGTTTTTATCAAACTTGGATTTAAATGTATTTTGTAAAATTTATGTCCAAATATTACTCAAAAATTAATAAAATCACAAAATTATCACACTCACCTTACGCTGACACCATGCCACACGGAAAAGGAAATTGACGCGTTCAGCGTTGCCAATGCCAAAATTGCCAAGAGCACAGATTAGAGAGAATATCAAGGGTACGTTCAGTTTCAACACTGTGATCGCACGACGACACACTTGCCGTTCAATAAGTTCGAATGACACACACGGCGAACGCACAGTATCGTTCAATAAGCTGGTAATTATCGTCGGGCGAATGCACTAATCACACCGTAAAATAGGAGGGTGAAAGTCGCACTTTGACAAGTTTGACAGCTACCGAGTAGTAGGTTAGCCAATAGCCATAAAACTGCAACCAACTGCTTTCTGGAATCTGTCATAGAGCGATGTTAAAAGTATTTGATGTAACTTCTGGTAGTAATAAGTTTAATAATTTTTCAAAAGTCGTGGAGTCATCCGGAAATGAGATTGAAATTGTTTATCATCAAAGTTAGTAACTAAAGAATCAACATAATTTAATATCCTTCTTGGTTTTGAACTTCTTACTTTGTTTGTTATATTCGCCAAAATTTCTTCGTCACTGCTGTCGTTGTAATCTATACTATTCACAATACTGTGAATCAATGTTTGTATTGCTCCCCCGAAAACGAATTGATGAGCAGGGTCCATTCCCCAAGCTATTTCTATTATTATTTTTATTTATTTAAACTTAATTTATTTGCCGCGTTCCTTCTGTCAAATACGATGCGTTCAGTTTCAAAACCGTTCAATAAGACCGGTGATCGCTGGGCGAAGATACACAGCGATAATCACACCCAAAGTGAACGCAACCCAAGAGTGAGTGCCAAAGATAACGTAGGGAAATTATAATCTGTGGTTGCAATGTTGCCAGATGACTATGTCATGTTACCCATTAAAAGTGGAATCTACTCTAAACTACTATCCATGCGGTCCAGTGCGGTGCAAGTGCTATCAACTGCTATCAGCAGTCAGCACTCGTGTGCGCTATTTGCATGCAAACAATCGGTCCAAAATTGCTCATGTGCGCATTTGGTTGCGGTCCGCATGACGATGATATCGATATTATCGCGATAACAGCCGGTCCGCATGAACGTTAGCGCGTTCACGACATCTGTCTTAAGGGGATGCCACGATATATCGGAAAAGCGATAAATATCGATATATCGACGTCTAAATATATCGATATTTATCGATATCGAAGAAACGTCGATATCGATATATCAATATCGAAATAACTCGATATCGCAAAGAAATATCGAAAAACCCTCCCACTATAACTCAGAGCAGAAACCGTCTACAAGGAAGCAGACTGTCAAAGTTGCTATTTTTAAATTCGTTAGGTGGCACAAATTACTGGAAATAAACATTTTTTTAATTTTATGAAAAATTTAATTTATTTCAATTTTTTTTTATTATTCATTACCAAGTAAAGTATAAAAGTAATGTATAAAAATTAAATGTAAAAAACCTTTTTAAAAACAATAATAATAATAATAAAATACTTTATTGCACACAAAGAGATACAGACAGAAAATTTTCAAAAACAATACAGATCTATAACACAGGCGGCCTTATTGCTAATAAGCAATCTCTTCCAGGCAACCTAGGAACAGGGAAATACACAAACGAAATTCAAATTGGGGATGGGTGCAGTAGTTGATAATTATGGACAATGAAGGATTGATTAAGCTAAGGATTTAAGGATAGGAAGTGATTTCGGACTTGATTCTTGAAGGACTCTAGCGTACGAGCTCTCTTAATACTTACTCAAAAGTACTTAAAAGAGTACTTTTAAGTACCTACTCGTATTTACTTTCTTTGATAATTCTAATGGATAAAATTATTCACATCAAATTATTTAATTTACTTGTTTATCTACAAAAGTAAATCTCGCGACAAGCTTTTATGTCATATAAATTGTGTCAAATGTGAAATGACGTTATAAGTAAAAGTTTCAGTGTAAAAGTTTATTATTTCTTTTTAGCGCATTTAAATAAAAGCTTGTTTTAGAATCTCCGAATTTCTCTCTAAGCCTGTAGTAAAATATGGTAATGTACAGCGAATGGTCACCATCATAGCCCATCTTGTGCAGGGGCTATAAAACTATATTGGATTTTAATAAGCTTTTATATATATAAAAAATCGATAAAATATCGATATATCGGCGTTTTTTAATATCGGCTTAATTCGATATATATCGATATATTTAAAAGCTTTGCGTCCCTAGCTTAGAGCATTCATACATTCATAGGTTAAATGATCTAAGGTCCCTAGTCATAACGTCATAGATGACGTCATTGAAGCCGCTATTTTGCGCTAACATCGACCATGCCCCAGAGCGTTATCGTTGTGAGCGAACTGTCAAAAGTGTCAAATTAAACCGCCAATGCAAAAGTATTTTGAACTTTTGAATGTTCAGGATTTTTTACCGACTATAATTCTACATTCAAAACTAAAAACCGCCTTGATCCTCATTTCAGTGACATCTGAAAAATCGTCAACAATGTGTAGAAATATCACGAACAAACCGTCAAGGTTTGGTTCAATCATACAAGTCGGACTTTCTTTATAAAAATGTGGCGTTCCACAGGGAAGTGTGCTGGGACCTCTTTTGTTTCTACTTTACGTTAATGACCACCCTGATGTCCTAACACACAAGCATGGACCAATCTACTTGGTCCATGACACAAGGTAATATTGTTTGCTGACGACATATCGATTATAATCACTTCAGATGCAAATGTTCCTGTTGATAGTCATAACAATGATATTCTCACAACTTTGACAAAAATAATCAGTTAGCTAAATAATAATACAGTAATACCACGGACTTACGTGATAGGTGGGACCAAGCGATAGCCGTATAAGTCGAATTCGCGTAAGTCGGGGTTCAACTTTGCATATAAATTTGTATAAAGTTTGTGTAATCGGGACAATAATTTGGAAGAAACATGTTTAATAAAATGTTTGATAATAACAACAATTGACATTACTATGAATAAAACAACGTAAACCGAAGTTATTTTGATGTAGAAGGCTTCATATATTCTAACAATGTCGCCTGACGAGTTAAGTTTTTCTTTTTCTCACGTAAAATTTCCTCCTAGCATGCAATTAAAATTAATTAAAAATTAATATAAATAAAACAAAATTAGTTAATTTTAATAAGTTCAAAGAAAAATACGTGAGTGTTAATCATAATGGACAAAGAATTAAATGCGAAAACAACGTAAAATTTTCAGGTACGATAATAGACAAAAAACTTAAGCTTCTCATTCAACAGTTTCTCATTTGCACTATATAAATAAACTAACAACACTAGCGAACAAATATATAACTAAAATGGCTTACTTCGCGAATATATTTTTTAATTTATTGTTTAATACATTGCGAGTGTATATTTAAATTACACTAACGCTGTTACTCTGAAGTCTCTAGCTAGACTCCAGGGTATACCATCTGATACATCATGTTAAGACTATTTCAGATCATTAGGGATATTAACAGTACCATCTATTTACGTATTAGAGATTTGTTCATTTGTTAAATTAAACTTTAACATTTTCACTGAAGCGAAGGACGTCTACAGGACAAATTCCAGAAAACCCAACAGACTTCTTTTGGAGGCGACTCCTAGAACCGTCTGTTATTTAAAAGAATACTATTCCATGTCCATAAAAAGCAGGAGGCGTAAGACCGATCGGTGTGGAGATCCTTGGGGGAGGCCTATGTCCAACAGTGGGCGTCTCTTGCCTGCTGAAATTACATATGAAAATTTTATATGTGTATGCGGACTGAAGCTAAATGTGAAAGCTTTTACAACATAACCTATATATAATCAACATCGATATGTAATACCACATTTAATGACAAATCAATTATTATTATTATTGTATTGATCCTGTATCTCGTTTACATCGATGCTGTATCGTGTTTGCATCGCGATTGTATCACTACAGTATGCAGCTAGCTACTGAATCGCGACTGCAGCGCGATTGTATCGCTTCTTTAAGTAGCGCGTGTGTGTAAAGGTAGATAATTTGCTACTGTATCGATGCTGCATCGCAATTGTATCACGACTGTATCGCTGGAAAAAGTCTCATTGTAAGAGGGCCCCTATGGACTTTTACACACCATACTCGTACTCTTTAGTTGAAAATAAATATTTTGTATTTTATTTTCTGATTTATGATGTTACGTGTAAATGAGATGGAATGGATCAAGAAAAGGTGATGTGCCGAGCCCACATAAGAGTGGGATAAGTAAGGGCAGGGTGATAATGAAAGTTGATTAAGTTGGGAATTACTGAAGAATAAGGTGGCAGCATTTAAATGTCAAAAATATTTCACGCTGTGAATGAGGTCGATAGTGTTCATAGTGTTATCTGTGACCATAGATTAAAAAGGTTTGTAATGAGGATCAACGCGGTTTTTAGTTTTGAATGTAGAATTATAGTCCGTAAAAAATCCTGAACATTGGTATAATTAGTTTTTTTATACGACCAAAAATGAGTGAGTAGCGATTAAATGAATGCGCCACTCGGTTAAAAGTCGCGGCAAGAGAGCGTGACGTCACAGGCCCCGTGACCGCCAGCGGGCCGTTGTCACGATACTGTGCGCCCGTGCCTACGCTTGGTAATTGTTGTTTTTTACTTATTTGGCGTCCGATTGATGTTTGTTATTATGACAATCAACTATGTCTTAATATTGCAAAGTACCTAAATAAAGCAATACGTCCATGAGAAGAGAAGAGAGAAGTTAAGCAACTTGTAAAATCTAGTGGGTTGTCATGTGTCTACGTACGTACTAAACTAGATCTTAACTATCACAGAACACAGAAAAGGCTAAAAAGGTATACAATATACATATAATAATAATAATAATAATCCTTGTAGGCGGTAATCCTTGGCACGGCACGAATTGTCAGGAGGTTCCTTACCCTGCAGCCCTAACCACCGGTAGTTTGGGTACTGTCTCGCTGCCGATGGACCCGCTAAGTGTAGGTTTTTTTATAATATTTATATCTTTTATATTTATGTTATAAAAAAAATTATATTTAAGAACTATTTAAAATAAAGGATAATAATAATAATAATAATCCTTTATTCATCCATAAACATAGGTACAGAGGATGATATTTGATGGTTATGAGCTCTATGCTTCACCTATTTAGGTATATGAATGTTACTTGAATGTTACTCAATGAATTTAAATGGTCAATAACAATAATTAGAATATAATAGTCAAACAAACAATTAATAATAGTATTAGTAGGTCAAATCGAAAATTTAAATATGAAGTAATTAAAATGTCAAGTTATCATCAAATACATAATTCAATAATTTTAAACATTTCTAAATGGTCAATAACAATCAGAATATAGTCAAACAAACGATTAATAATATCAGTATGTCAAATTGAACATTATATAAAATTTGAATATAAAGTAATTAGAATGTCAAGTTATCATTAAAGTAATCGTTAATTGTATAATAGCATTTGTCAATGAGTAGTTTACATAGTACATTTTTGAATACTTTAGTAGGTAAATTTCTTATGTTAACTGGCAATTTATTATATAGCCGTGGAGCCATAAGCACTACACTTTTCTTTAACCTTTAACTACCGTAGTGATGAATTTGGTTCACATGTGCCGTGGTGGCGTCTGGTAGACGTTGATATTGGAAGCGGGGTTTCTAAAAACTACCTTGTGTCTGCTATTGCCTGATTATCAAAGTAATTTGGAATTAAGTTTGTTAATAAGACAAATAAAAATATTGAACACAACTTTTATTTTATGTAAGTAACATTGAGTGAGTTAAAAATTATCATTTTTTATAGGCACTATAATGAAATCACAATTAATCACAGGTAGAAAGTAGTAACCACTTCAAACTTTTTTTTTCTTATAACTAAAACTCTATAAAATTAGATCCATTAATAATTAGCAGCCTTCAATCTCCTTTCAAAAAAATCACAAAGGTCAAAGTTACCATTTTTGTAACAATTTCTGCAAACTAATAGTAGCTTTGTTATGAACAAGTTCTATATTTCTTAGCATAATCAGTCTCTTATAAAATCCTATTTTAGTGATTTTTTATAAGAAAAATCTTTAAAAAATAAAGAAAAACATAATTACTTTAAAAATAAGAAACAAAAAAAAATAAGTTATTCTTACTTACAGTCATTGCAAATTTGACTGCAGCAACTAAGGCACATTGGTTTGGCACAGACACAGCAAAAATACTTTGTTCGCCTTCTCATCTTACTTGGGCATATGGCGCACGTTTTACGAACTTCAAGAGCTTGTTGTCCTGAAGTTGGCGGGACCGGGAGCATATCAGACTTTCCTATAACTCTTTGAATTGTATATCTCAGTTCCCTGGGATTTTTTTCATTGTAGACTCTCAACTTGAGTTGAGGTAGCACTAATTCCCGGGCGAAACTTCGCAGAAAATCTCCCCGGTTGATATGTTTTACGTTTTCGCAATCATTATGCAATATATATGCATTGACACCGCTAATATCAAGCAGCCGGTAAAAGATAGCCATTGGCCAACGTCTAGTTCTACGAGAGCAAGAGTAGTTACAACATTTTTTGTCCACCTCGTCGACGCCTCCTTTCGTGTGGTTATAATCGATAATTATCATCGGTTTCTTCGTAGCCGGATCTGTCTCCTTTTTATGGTGCATAGATGAAACGACAAGAACAGCTTTATTCGGTTTCGGAACATATGATATCATTGTAAAATCTTTTGTAAATGCGTATAGTACTTCTCCAATTTTCCTCTTCTTATCAGCTTGAAACTCAGGTGGTATTTCTCTTTTATTCTTCTTCAATGTTCCTAAATATGTTAGCCCTCTATCTTTCAAGCATTCCATAGCTTCAATTGAAGAAAAATAATTATCCGCGGTAACATTTCGGTGACTACCCTCAATGACCTTGCACAAATGTAACAAACATTGAGTAGGTACCGCCAGTTTCTTCTCTGATTCTGAAAGTCCTATTCCGTCCGATCCCTTCCCAAAATAGATATAAGCGTTGTAGATGTAAAAAGTCCGAGCATCAACTAATAGAAGAAGTTTAATTCCGTATTTAGCTGGTTTACTCGGTAAGTAAATTACGAATCTGCATCTTCCACGGAACGCTATCAACATCTCGTCAATACAGACATGTGTTCCAAGCATGTAATTATTTTGGCAATTTTGTATAAATTTCTGGAAAATTTCTGAGATAGCTGCTATTTTATCTGTGGCTAATCTAGATGCTCGTGTATCAGGATCATCAAATCGAAGACATTGCAACAGAACCAGGAAGCGATGCTTGCTCATAACGCATCGAAATATTTCCCTGCCGGAGCCATCTGTGGCAAATATGAAGTCAGCATCTTCCCTGTTGGATTTGAATACAGCGGTGCAAGCAATACAACAAACCGAAAAATGCCTTTATTTCAAGTTCATTAGTCGCACGTAATTCGGACTTGTTTTGGTCTTTGTATTTGGCTCTATGGGTTTCAATTTTTTTGTTTGTGCTAGTAACTATCAAAGAGAGATATACTATCAAAGATATCATTTGTAATAAAAAGCTCCCAAAGCTCAGTTAGGCTAGTAAATGTCGAAGGTGCCCGTCTTCTTGACATGTGAACTATGTTATGTAATTGTGTTCGGGTATTACGGGCAATTGGCGCTACAGAAGACCATTTGTAGCGATTGCGAACATAATAGTTACGTTGTGTGATCTCGGAAGGTTGAGAATTGGATAGAGATTCTTCACTGTGGGGTGTATCATTATCATCAGTATTTTGGTGTTGAGAAATATTAGCTTCAATATCCATACCTGTGTCTGAAGGTGCTCCAGGTAACGCTAAGGCATTATTGATAGGAGAAGTTTGACCTTGTTCAGTGCTCATGTCAGGAATATCCACAGTTTTTAACTCTGATTGCTCTGAATTCGTATCATCCCCTTGTTCTAATACGAAATTTGGATCCGCATCACTGTCATCAAACGGGCTAAAATCTGAATCTGTGTCATCCTCTTGGATCAAATCACGAACAACTTCTTCAAAATTTTTAAGAGGTACAGGTTGTAGATTCCTATCATGTTCATATTTCCTTTTTTTTGAGGTTGATCCCTGAGGTTCAGACATCTGAAAACATAATAAAAACATTATAGCGCATACACCGTCGTAACGACCACGAGACGTTACGTAAAAAATACATAAACACTGCGCAGGCGTTTCTCAGACCTATGGAGAAAATAGCACTAGTACCGACCTTGCGTCTGTGAGACGTCAGCTGCAGCGTAGCGAGAAACGTGTGCACCTCACGCGCTCTTGCACCACACTGCGGGGCAAAGCGCGGGTCCAAAGGAAGGTACTGCGGGGGGCAAGGGTGTAGCGCGCACGGCGGTCTAAATATGAGCGGAAGAAGGTATGGAAACGTCTGTCAGACGTCACTACGGCACTTAAAGGTTAACATAGCAGTTTGACAGATTCGAGTGCGGATAAAAGGTTTCCTGGGGCGAAGGCGAGAGTCTTTTGCTGATTCAACAATTTCAAAAAGATGTGGATTGCATTTAACAAACTTGCAACATTCATAGATGTAGAGGCTCGGAAAGGTTAACAAATTTAAAGATTTAAAGTAGGGCTGACAGCTTTCTATTTGTTTTAGCCCGCAAATGGCTCTAATACACTTTTTTTGTGCTCTAAAAATAATGTCTCTATAGGAAGAATTGCCCCAAAAAATGATGCCATACCGTAATGTTGCAACTACATGTCCGTGATATGCCATTAAGAGGGCTTGTTGATCGACTATTTTCGATAACTTATAAAGTGCGAATGAAAAGCTATGTAGTTTTTTACAAATATTTATAGAATGAGACTCCCAAGACATATTGCTGTCCACGTTGACTCCCAAGAACTTAGCAGTTTTTGTATCATTAATATTTATGCCTTGTATATTAATATTCATATACTGATCCGGCTTTCGCTGAGAAAAATACATTATATTTGTTTTTTCCAGATTTATCTTAAGATTGTTGTCATTTAACCAAACTATTATATTATCAATTGTATTAATTATGTCATTATTAAAATTATTATTGTTGTCAGCTTCAATTAAAATAGTGCTATCGTCGGCAAATAATATCAGTGGATGTGCAGTACACGTATTAAAATCATTTATATAAATTAAAAACAATAAAGGCCCAAGAACACTGCCCTGTGGCACGCCATACTTTACTTCTCTATATATAGACCTATACTTCTTTTCTTGCTTAGATTCTACACAAATTTGTGTTAGTTCAGTATATTGGATTCTGTTTTCTAAGTAGGATTTTATTAGTTTGAGACAGTTACCACGGATCCCATATTTGAACAGCTTATCTATTAGTATTTTATGATCTACATTGTCGAATGCCTTCGTCATATCCATATAGATGGCACATGACAGCCTCCTCGCATCCATACTTGTTGCAGCTCTTCTTACTAGGTCATATATTGCAGTATTTACCGAAGTACTTTTACGGAAACCGTTTTGCTCTTTAATTATTACATTATACTTTTCTAAAAATGTATATAGGTTATTGTAAATTATTTTTTCAAAAACTTTCGATAAAACGGGCAATAATGCAATAGGACGGTAATTAGATATATTTTGCCTATCACCCTTCTTATACAAAGGTCTCACTATTGTTGATTTTAGTTTATTTGGAAAAATACCTCTATCGAAGCAGAGATTTATTATATGACTTAGAGGCTCAGCTATCAAATGACCTACATTTTTTATGACTCTAGTACATATATCATCAAATCCAACACTTGATGTATTTTTTAAATTTTTGATAATTATAAATACATCTTGTGGTGTGGTTGGTGCCAGGAATATCGAGTCTAAATTACTTTGTATATTTGATAAATTTAATTTAGAAGGTAGCTGTTGTTTATTTTTGTTATCGAACTCATTTATAAAATAGTTGTTAAATTCATTTGCAATATTCCTTGGATGAGTAATAAATTTGTTTTTGATCCGTAATTTATTTATGGGTTCTCGTGGATGGTTAATTTTAGCTTTATTTATTATATGCCATGTTGCTTTGGATTTATTCCTTGATTGTTTTATGTATTGTGTATTTTTTGCACGCTGAGTTAAATTTATAATTTTTCTTAACCTATGAGTATATCCTTTCAGAGCAACTTTCGCATCATGGGACTTGTTTAGTCTGTATTGCCATAAAAGATCTCGCTTTTTTTTTGCAACATAATTTTATTCCGCGTGTAAGCCATTTATGTTTTACTTTATTTGTCCTTTTTATTACTCTAAAAGGAAAACATAGATCGTACAAACATTTAAATATATCAAAAAACGAGTCGTATGCTGAGTTTGGATCAACAGATGCATAAACATCATTAAAACTTAAGCTTGCTATGTAATTACAAAATTTTTCAATATTTTCTTTACTATAATCGCGGCGTTTAATAGACCACCATTTAATAGTGCAATTCCTTACAACAGGACACTGCAAAAGTTGGGCTGAATGATCCGACAAAGCCATCTCAATTACTTCGCCTCTGGAGCCCTTTATGTTATGGGCAAAGTTATCTATACAACTACCACTAGACGATCTTGTTGGCTCACTAATTGCAAGTTTCAAATTGTGACCCAATAGTTGGTATTCAAAATCGCGTTTCATTCGCGTATTTTTTAAAATATCTATATTAAAGTCACCACATAGTATGACTTTTTTATTTTTAACAATGCAAGTTTTTTCTAAAATTATATCTAGTTGGCTATGGAACAAACCCAGGTCAGAACCTGGAACTCTATATACACAAATAATTATAATACCATAATCGACTAGTTCCAGAGCACAGCATTCTATCAAACAATTAATCGAGAGCTTTTTTATACAGTCCAATACTTTATAATCAAGACCATTTCTTACAATAATACAGGAACCTCCCCTTTTTTTCTCCCGTGTGAAACTTGTAGCCAGATTAAAGTTAGGTAGGTATAACAGGTTTTCATTTTCTGGTATCATATTATGCTCTGTTATACAAATCACATCGATAGTTCTACCTTTTTGGTGAAGCTCGTTGAGATGTATAACTAATTCATCACTTTTATTCAAAAGGCCAGGGGCCTTACCATGAGCTCTTATCGCAGGCCTTAAACAGTATTGCTGTCTATTTCCGTACCATGACCGGCTTAAAGCAGCGCGTTTGCAGGCCTGCTTAAAATGACGTCACGAAACCGTTCACCTTTTTTTATGTATGAACTTTCGTACCATGACCGCCCGTTTGACAGTTTGAAAACTGCTTTTGAACGTCCTAAATGTCAAATAAAGCAATCTTTAAAAAGTTGCTCTTCAGCGGCTGTAACAAGATTGTTAAGTGGATTTGTCCCAATTTGGTGGAATTTTCATAAGATAATTGTTAAAACTAACTTTATTTAAGATGTTTTCAAACGGCTGTAGTGACTTTTTCTCTAATTTTAACACCCTAATTTTCGTATAATTAATAGCCAAGTCACGCCGAGTGTTTTTAATTTTTATATAGTTTTTAGTGTTTATTACTCTTGAAAGTTGAGATATTGCTTGAGATGTGATGTGACGATAATGAAATATTTGAATTTTTGGAGAGTGAACACCGCACGGAGTTAAAACAAGTGACATCGAGAGAAGCTAATGATACCCTCAGAACAATCAATACCTACCTTTGATTCAGAGGAAAATGAATTTCAGTATAAAAAAGTACCTACTCTGTGAACTTAAATTTATTAAGCAACTAGCGACCCGCCCCGGCTTCGCACGGGTGCAATGTAGATACTAATGTGGGGCAGTTTGGAGTGATTAATAATATTATATGTATATTACATACACACCTTCCTATTGAATAGATAGGGTGATCTATTGCTGAAAACTGCATTGAAATCCTTTGCGTAGTTTAAAGATTTGAGCGTACAAACAGAGAGCTCTAAGTGTATTGTTTAATGCAATGAAATCTCACCTGGATATACAGAAATCTGGATCATATTAAACTATCATATTTCTCTTCAATGTCTCATCAATTTAGTCATTTATGATTTTAGTAAAACTAAAGCACTTATATAAAAAATGTATGTATTTAAAAGGCTAACAAAATTCCATTTCAATAAATTTTCACAATTAAAAACGAACTCCCCAAAACAATAAATCTTCAAACAGAGACCTACATAATTATGACATCATTATCACAATTTCAAACATCATACCGAATTTGAATTTTAAAGCCATAGAGGAAAATTCCTCCCTACAACAAGAGCAACTTTGTGTTATTAATTATTATACTATATTATAATAGATAGATCTTAGTTGTTTATTGATTATATTAAAAACCCTTGCCTTTACTTACATTAATTTTATTTTGTTCTGCTTTATCTAATGTTAAGCATAATGTAGGTAAAATTTTTCATTCTAACCATGTTTGGTTACCTCCAGAGTTGGTTAGGAATTTTTACTATACTTTCAACTGATAGTGAAAATTAAGTTCAAATGACTAAAATTTAGAAACAAAGGTCACTTCGGACCATTTTTTGTAGCAACCTTTAATTCACAGCTTAGCAAAAACAACCTTTTCTGTTTTAACAGCTGTTTATAAAGATAAACAGCACATGGATCATACCAACATTCAACTGGGGAACCCCAAAATGTTGCTCAACAGACAGGTTTCCTGTTTTATCACAAGAAATTGATGCCATTAACAATGTGCAAATAAGAAATAAATGTGGTTTCCAAAAATATGCTAAAAGAATGTAATGTGTATGAGTTAAGGTGTGTATAATAAAGGCTAATAAGATTCAAATTGTGAACTTACTTCCTTACCTACTATGTTCCCATAATGGTGTAGTAGGTTCATTCCTCCTCATCTGTGGAGAAACCTGTGCCCAGCGGTGAGTTGAAGTGGTGGTGGCATTACACCAAATTATTAAGGATAAGCATTAACTTTGCAAAATGCTTCTATAGCTTTTACCAAACCTACACATAATATCTTACCATCCTAACTAATATTATAAATGTGAAAGTGAGTTTGAGGAAAAAAGGCACTTCTTGTTCCACAAACAAAATATCTTTCTGCAGATGTGAATTTAATTTTGTGGCAAAAAATAATTGTACCCACTACTTCCTAAAGTTGAAAATAGTAATAAATGGTTAAAACTCAGTTTACAAAATAATTAATATGACGGTTCATTAATACCTTCTCAACAATTTTTGTGCTATGGGAAATGATATAAATAATATAAAACTTGAAGTGAGCTATGTATTACATAGAAAAAAACTTACACATATATTAAATAAAAAAAAATATTTCAGATGTGCATTGCAGACAGATCCAAGTATATGCACATTGTTGTTAGCATAAATGTTCACACTCAATAAGACACAGAAAGGAGGGCGTTCAGTGAAATTAAGCTTTCAATTCTTGAAAGTGGATATATTATTTCACCATAAAGACGTTTATAATAAACATTTATTAGGTTTCTTATGCTACCTACAAGGGTGTGTGCTTAGTCTTGTCGATCATCAGTTAACCTCACCAGGGTCAACTGATCGATTGAGAGAAAGAAATTAACTCATGAGAAATGCTTGGGCAAAAAAATGCTTAACTGCAACATCACAACAATGTATGTGTTGATGCAAATCATCTAGGGTATAATCACGAATCATTTACTTGGACAAATCATCCTCTCATTTAAAAAATTTAAATACACTAATAAAGCTTTATTATTATTGGTAAAAATAAAACAAATAACATTTTTCCAAAATATAATAAAAAGTTAGGCTCAAAACAATGAAATCAAACACAAGAAACAAAAAAATACTAGTTAGTCTTAAAATAAAACAATCATTTCAGTTTATTCCCAATCTTTCTTGGCCCAGATTTTCGCCTCTGTATTTACACTATGCATTGAAGCTAATCTTGATTAATCCAAGAAGCATTTAAGCAAACGTCTACTGCAGCGCAAGATCCATCTATTGTGGCAGACATGAAGCAGCAGCCAAAAATGAAATTTGTTGTTCGCTTCTGGGTTGTTCACCAGATATCCTATGACAAATATAGGTACTTCTTCAAATTTAGCTGTCTCTGAGTGAGTTTCTTCAATAAAGCAAACAAAATTCAGGTTTTTAAGATTCAACTTATAATAAAACATTTATTTCTTCACAAAAACTGCCTTTTATTCGCATGAGTACTACACATTCAAATTAATTTACACTTTTTGGATTTATTTGCATATACCTATTTGGTTTTAAACATTTCAATAATTTAGCCCCACATATGGATTGCCTTTCAGTATTCATGGTAATGAGATGTCTAAAGCTGGTGGGTATTGAAGATGCTATGCTTTCCGTATCTTTTTCCACTTCTCGCTTGTGCAGACTTATTAAAACCTATATACTGGTTATATGTATTTTACCAGACGTCTTCCAAGTCATGCAAGCATCGAAAAATATCTATAACATTGACGAAACGATTCGAGTTGATTTCATTCAGAAGTAATCAGAGAAATCTCTGGAAGTAATAGGTAGATATTCTTAGTTCTTATCTTGCAAACACTTTGTACAATGAAGAATCAACACAATAAACTGCCACTTTTCTATCGATTGTTTAAAGAAGAAAATACAAACAAAACATCTGTATTTTAGAACACGATTAGTCGTTGTCTAAAATTATTTTTTGTTTGGTGGTGTTTCCCTTTTGGATTTCCCGAGAATCGAGATTTTTGCTGTTTTCGTTTTTCAGAAGGATGGTAATGCCCTTGTAAGACTGCTTTCTTGACATGGATCGTGAAAGTACAATGGGTAGGTGTATTTTATACAAAACTTCGAAGATCTTTAATTCTTTAAAATTTTCTGCCACCTATATATAATAAATTAGTGTACAAGTAGGTACATAGGTTAAGTACGTTCATAACAAGCTATGAACATTTCCTTCCACTATCAATAGCTTGGAAAATTCTTGGAGAATGTAGAGTAAGGATGTAATAAAATAAAGACAACTATAAAATATAATAACTCATATCATAAGAATAAAGAACGTTAAAACGAACAACAAAAATAACAAATAATTGTAAATATGTTGAGATATTCTCTTTTACCGGTTCAACCGGTTTTTAATCTTTCAATGGTTTTCGAACGCTTCAGAAGAAAAGAGATGTCAGATACAACAGTTGTATAGCGCTATCTCGTTTTAACATTAAGGCAGACCAGAGACAAATAACCGTTCACCTTACGACTCAAGCAATCTATAAGCCGTTCACCTAAACAGGGCTCATAGTACGATTTTAAGCAATCCTGTTTAAGGCCTGCTTAACAACTGCACGGATTATGGATGGTTTTATAAAAGCTCATGGTAAGGCCCCAGATATATTCTGATGAATTATATTTAAATTATTAAACGAGAAAAAACTGGTTCTCCTTCTCAGGTTGTGTGTTTTTGTAAGTCATGGCATCGTCGGTTGTCTTTTTTATAATTACTGCTAAGTCTTTTAAAATGCTTTTAAATCCATAATTTCTTAGCCTTCCCGTTACAATACTAAACATATCCAAAGTAACATTTCGGTTTGAGTCAAAAAGGTGTCCATATTTTTGTGTTCTCATTATGTTGTAAAGACTGTTGTTAAATATCTCCACTCTGTAGTTATATACAGGTGCGCCGCAGATGTAGTTCGGGGTTACTATTATAACATTCGTAAATGTGATTTTTGTCAATTCTCCTATAACGTAATTCACTAACGTTGTGTGATCACACGACGTTTCGAAGTCAGACTCTCCAATAAGAATCACACAGTGATCTTTTTTTGTGTACCCTTTAGTTTTTTGTTCTATATTTGTTAATAAAGTTTCTATTCCAGCGTTTGGTGTGATATGATGGCATAACTGGAAATCATCGAATGAATTATTGTTAATTATATTTGATAGAATCCTATATCGCTTACAGCTTGATATTATACATAATTTATTTTTTACGAAGTTAAGTTTTTTATAACAGGCATGTCTTGGGTCAGAGATGTCGTTAAGAGAGCTACTTTTTGTGTTCTCAGAATTTCGGTTTTCATGTTGATTTACAGGTGATATTTTGCCCTCTGCGAGCTTTTGCTTTAGTTTACCGATAATTTCGTTTAAATTAAATATTTCATCTTGAGCTCGAATCAGGTCGTTTTCTAATTGTCTGATTTTTAAATCAATATGTGACATATTTACTAATCTATCGGGCGTAGAAAATCTCGGCGTATTTGTAAGGCTTCTTTGGTCCTTCAAGGTCTTTATTGGAGTTTTGTATATGATATTCTTGAGCGCACATATCTCTCTGGTAAGTTTTTCAATTTGACGCGACAGATCATTTTTTTCTATTATTGTATTTTCAAGTTCACGATCAGCGCTTTGAAGTTTTAATTGGAGTTCATTTATTTGTAATTTTAGTTCTGCCACTATGTCGAGGTCATTAGTAAATTCGAGGCTTCTTGATAATTTGTTTTCTATAGACTGGAATGTATTGTTAATATCCTCCTCTGTATGGTGTAAATTTTCACTTGATTTTGATTTATACAGTGATGTAGAAAACTGTGGAGTACTGTCGAGAACATCCTTTTCAGGAAGACATGACGGTGTAGACGGTGTACTTGTTGAACTTAAAACAATAGACTGTTGGCATTTCGTTTTTGTTGCCTTCGTATTATTATGCTCTAAAGTAGACTGTGATTTCTTTTTTCGGTGTGTCACATTATTTAGGTTATCAGATTCGACAAGACTTATTTTATTTTGCTTTTGTGTACAAATACTGCAGGTCCATTTTTGCTTCTTTTTTGTTTCTAATAAATTATATAATTTTTGTGAACATCCTACACAGTCAAAATGATAGTAGCCTTTACATACCGAACATAGAACACTTTCGTTCCTCTTGGCTACACTTTTACATATAATACAGATTACTGGCGGCGACATCTTGGTGCAACAGTATGCAGTTGATCTTTTTAAACCGTAAAGCAAAGCAAATGGGTGATTTAGCAGAGGTCCGAATCTATGTAGTAGTACTGATGATATTTGTTAGATGTCGTTCGTTATTGTATAAGCAAGGTTGAAGGCCGTTATTGATGATAATACGCAGTGTCAATAGATGGCGTTGTCGTTACGGTTCATAATGAAAAATCGTCCCAATTGTAATGTGATAGTGTTCAAAGTTGAAAGTTGAAACAGGCACTGTCACAATTTTAAATCCACTTAACTGTCACAATAATGTTTATTTCTTGAATTTGTGCATAAATTATCACTTTTGATCAGTTCTTGTTGCACATAGTTTAAATAAAAAGGTTTAAAATATTTTGGGTATAATTATTAGTATTGTTATGTGATTTAAGTCTTTTTTTCACTGATAATTTTACAAACTGTTTAAGTCTATTTATTCACACATCTCTGTAAATTTTAAGAAGATAACACTGTCACACGTTATTTAGATAGTATTGCACGTATTTTTTACAAAATTACTCAGGCACATAGATATTTGAAATTTTAAGAAATTAATAAACACGGAGCTAATATTTGCATGGCTAGCAGCGCCATCTATTACATATACAACATGTAAATGTAAATGTCCGGAAAAAAATTATATGTGTAACATACAATCCACATGATGATTAAAAATACACGAGTTTTTCATTCAGCTCTTTATCACTAAATATTCCGCAGTTATATTTTTATCGTTTTAAATAAATTTAACAGTTCTATTAAAATATTATTACTATTTTTGCGAAAAGTATTAATATAATAATAATATTAATATAAAATAATAAGCACCGGTAGCTTAGGCCCTGCTCCGCTGTCAGTGGAACAGTAGATTTATGTTTTTTTATAATATTTGTGTTTCTACATGTATGAATTGTGAAAACTTTTTAAGATACTTTTTGAAAAAAATGAAATAATAATAACACCAAATAACTACATTGGTAGTTGTAGTTAAAGGTTTAACAACAAGGCTTTTCTAACTTATGTGTTCTGTGGTGGGTAGGTATATTATTATTTTAGTATATTATTTTGGCAACATTGATTATATGAGCACTTGAGCAGCAGCTTTGGATGTAAAATGGATGTATAAATGACAGATCAATCCATCAACTGCATATACACAATAGAGGGGCGAATCGATCCACGGCTCAACCACAAGTAGATGCAGAAGGCCGACCAGTAACGGGCGCTGGATGACACGGGCCATCTTGGCCTGATTGCGAGGCTCACCATCCGCGACGAAGCGAAGAAGGCGCTTTCGACGGCGAGCAGGGCTAACAATAAGTCCTGCTGCCCCTCCTGGAGCTGGTCTTGGAGGGTGAAGATGTCTTCAATGTAGGATGCGTAGAGGCACGGCGACAGGCAGCTGTCCTGGGGTATACCTCCTCCTCTTCCCCTTGGATCGCGAAAGTGTTAAGACGTGTGGAACCGTTGTCAAAATTAATAACAATTATTTATTTCTTAAATAACAAAGTTTAATTCAAAAAATCAGTGACGCAAAATACGTTAAAGTACCAGGCGCCCATAGTGCGCGAGAGCTACTCAGACCCGAGGCAGAAAAGGACAACTACAGAGACAACATCAATTTGCTGAGCTACGCTGCGTGCGCACCTCAGACTACGTACACTAATGGATGCGCAGTTCTAAGGTGCGCACCGATACAAAGGAGCTTCTGTGAATGAGTACGTACTATTTTGCCGTATGGTGCAAGTTAAACGCGGAATCGATAGCGGGAAATTTTTAAGGCGTTGGCCCAAGAATATTTTTCACTGGATCACCGGCCAAGGTATAATCATACAAAACTTTATTCTTCGCTTATTAAACTTTTGCACATCCCAGTAATCTTACGCGATGCCAAACATACAACGCTCCCCAATATTAAATAAATCTCAAAGTATGTCAGAACCTAACGTCGACAAGATGGAAGCCTACGACATGGAAGAAACTGGGGACCGTACGTCGCCGAAAACCTTTGTTTGCCGAAGACAAAAGAGAAGTAGAGAGCACGGATTTGAAGATGAATTTAACGATTTTAAGACAGAAATAAAGAGAATGATAACGACACTATTAACACCACAACAAGATGAGCTGAAAAAAATTACCAGTGCGCAAATAGAGATAAAACAGACAAATAACAACATAGAAAGCTGTCTTGCTTTCCTCACAGCACAAAATGAAGACTTGAGGAAGAAATTAGAACACCTTGAAGTCCAGACAAAAAAAGACAGAGACTACATCATAACTTTAGAAGATAAAATAGAAAACTTGCAACGTGAAAATCGCAAATCCAACATAGAAATAAAAAATATGCCTAAATTACCTAAAGAATCGAAAGAGGACCTGATAAATATGGTATTATGCTTATCGAAAACCCTTAACTGCAATACAAAGAAAGAGGATATTCAAGACATATATAGAACACAGGGGAAAAGAGACGCTAATACAAATACACCAATTATAGTCGAGCTATCGTCCACGATTTTGAAAACAGAACTTCTAAAATCTGTCAAAGTCTTCAACATCAAGAATCGTGAGAAACTGCGTGCAAAGCACATGGGCGCAACCAAAACTGAAGAAACCGATGTATTCATTTCTGAACAACTGACTGCAAATGGTTACAGATTGCACTATTTAGCACGAGACCTTGCAAAATCGAAGGGCTTCAAATTTTGTTGGACATCATATGGCCGGGTGTATCTCCGGAAAGATGAGAACTCGCCGATTATCTTAGTTAGAAATGAAACTCAGGTACATAACTTAATGGTAGCATGACTAGGTGCTGTGTTAGCATTTAGTACTAATTTAAGGTTATTTAAGTTTATATTTTTAATTTTAATTGTTTATCCTGCATACCTAATGTTACTATTTTCAGTTAAATATTTCAAAATCACTCATAAATACTATAACTTTCAATATTTCACACAAGCATACTTCAACTCACACATAAATCACACACACATCTCACACATAATTACATTAAAAGTAAATGTCAAATATATAAAAAAAGCACGTTCCTTTGTTATATATAATTATGGATAGCTCCCTTATCAATTTGAAAGAAATAGACAACTTTAAAATAGCTCAAGCATTTGAATCCAGATTTGAAAAGTTTGTCAAACTAATTACTGTAGATAAATCTGATTTTACGATAGTTGCTCAGAACATTCGGAGCATTTACTCTAATTTAGACGACTTAAAGTTGCACTTGAATCAATTAAATTTTGATATAGATTTGATTATTTTAACCGAATGCAGACTCAATAAAGATAAAAATATTCCTCAGTTGATGCACTACTCATCATTTTGCACAACAAAGCATTTAAATATAGCCGATGGAGTAGTTGCCTTCATTCATAATAAACACTTAGCTGCCATTAAAGAAATAGTTTTAACCAATGCGTCGTGTATACAGATTACTATAGATAACTATACTATTATTGGTATTTATCGATCTCCATCAACATTAAATGCTGATGATTTTATACACTCATTAAATCAACACTTAGAATTGACAAAATTAAATAAAAATGTAATTATAACCGGAGATATAAATATAAATTTAATACCTAAACTAGAGGAACGTACACAAGACCGTAAGAATAGAATAAATTACCTAAATATGTTAGCCATGCACGGCATGCTCCCAGGCCACCTATTGCCGACAAGGCTGGAAAACTGTTTAGATCATTTTATTTTAAAACTGGAAAATAGTAAAAGAACAGCGACCATAGCAATATTAGCCACTACTATCACAGACCATTTTATGACCTTTCTAAAAATAAATAATCAGACCAATATATATACAGGTAATAAAAATATTACTAAATTTTTCACAAACTACATAAAAGCAGCGAACTATCTAAAAAATAATAACTTAACGGAGCTGTTGTCACTTAATGACCCTAATATCATTACACAGTCTCTCATAAATATCCTACAAAACACTCTCTTAGTTAACACTACAAGAAAATTAGTCCCTAGGAATGATCGAATTATTAAGCCGTGGATAACTCTTGGGGTGCTTAGATGTATTAGGAACAGAAACGATATGCAGCGAAAGCTTCGACTAGACCCATATAATCAAATACTGAAAATAACTTATAAACGTTACCGAAATTTCTGTAATAATATGATAAAGAAACTTAAACGCAAATATGACAAAGATCAGCTAAGCAAAGCAATTCGAGATCCGAAGAAGTTATGGAAGACAATAAATAATATTACCCAACGAAAACCACCCAAGTTGCGTAACTTAGAACTCCTACAAATAGCACTGACTCCCCAAGAATCTGTGGATAACATAAATACGTATTTTGCAACTGTTGGTCAGTTCTTGGCTGAAGATATAATTGCGAACCCTATAGTAAATCAACTACATGTAAGGGATTTGGAAACTAGACATCAACCCTCTTCTTTTGCACTTATTGACACCGACCCCGATGAAGTTCATACTATTCTAATGTCCATGAAATCCGACAGCGCTCCTGGATGGGACAATATACCAACCCTTTTCTTGAAACTAGCAAACAAAGTAGTAGTCCCCATCTTTGTACACCTCATCAATCTCTGTTTTAAAATGGGTGTCTTCCCTGAGGTTCTTAAACAAGCTGTTATAACACCTGTTTACAAGAGTGGAAACAAAACCGATCCTTCGAATTATAGACCCATCTCGGTTCTGTCTGTAATAGCAAAAATTCTAGAAAAGGTTTTGAACACAAGGCTGTTGAAATTTCTATCAAATTTTAAATTACTTTCATCATCGCAATTCGGATTTCGACGGAATTTATGTACTGAAGATGCAGTTCTTGCTCTGTCTTCTCTCATTGTGGACAACGTAGACTCTGGAAAAAAATGTTTGGCTGTCTTTTTAGATCTTAGGAAGGCTTTCGATACAGTTTCTGTTCCTATTCTCCTGCACAACCTCCATAATATTGGTGTGAGAGGTAAGCCTTTACATCTCTTTGAGAACTATCTTACAAATCGCAAAACTCGGGTTAAAGTGGAGACATCTCTCAGCTCAGAGGCTACTGTCACCTATGGAGTTCCACAAGGCAGTGTTTTGGGCCCCACGTTATTTTTAATATATATTAATAATCTCTGCAATATGCAAATTGACGGTGGCAAAATATTCTCTTATGCCGATGATACTGCGATCGTTTTTTCGGCTAACACTTGGGGTCAATTAAAAACACTTACCGAAACTGGACTAGCTAGAATAGCATCTTGGCTTAATATGAATCTCTTAACTTTAAATGTGACCAAAAGTAATTATATATGTTTTAGTAAATACAACAATAGCCAACCTCCAGAAAATTTTAACATAGTATTGCATAACTGTAATTTCCCCCACATTTCTGATTGTTTATGTATAAAACTTAATAAACTAACACATGTTAAATACCTTGGTATCATTATCGACCAACGCTTGTCTTGGCATTACCATATGGAATTGCTTACGAACAGATTAAGAAAACTAATATGGACATTCAAATCATTGCGCCATGTAGCCTCAAAACATCTCCTGCATGATATCTACCTATCTCTAGGTCAGTCTATCATTGCGTATTGTGTGTCAGTATGGGGAGGTGCAACCAAGACACGATTTTGGACTTAGAAAGAGCACAGAGGGCACTATTGAAAGTAATGTTTTTTAGACCATACCGCTTTCCAACTGATGAACTGTATGAAACGAGTGATATACTGTCGGTGAGAAAACTTTATCTTTTACAAACAGTCTTAAAAAAACATAAGTCTCTTAATTATAATCCATCATTTCTTTCCAAAAGAAGAAAATATAACGTTGCCTCACAACCACCAACAAAATCAGTCTTTGCTAAACGACAATTTAATTATCAATCTGCTTATCTTTATAACAAAATTAACAAAGAACTTAATATTTACCCCTTGCCTTATAAAATAACTAAAAAAAAAGTAATTATGTGGTTAAAAACTATTAATTACGATACTCTGGAATCCCTCATAGGCCAAAAATGGAAATGAAATGTACGTATTTACAAATGCATGCACACATTAAACGCTAGTTGTAAGTAACTTGTTACCTTAAACATGATTATAATTATATGATCAATACATTACTATTACTACATATTATATATATAATAACTATTATATTATATATATTAAAAAAAAAAACTATATCCACACTCTAACACACTCACACACACACACACACACACACACACACACACACACCACACACACACGCACGCACACATATTCTTAGGAATAATAATATTAAGAAATTGTTGGAACTTTCGATTAATTATTGACTTATTGTTAAGGAAGAGCGGAGCTTCCTAGCACAAGCATATCTCTTGCTTAAAAGGTAGCTCCGACCACGATTTATTGTAAACTAACCTAAGTTACCAAATAAACATTTTGATTTGATTTGATACCTGCGAGTATGGGGCGTGGCTGGAAGGTGGCCTCCTTGACCAAGAGAACGAAGCTCCGAAATAGCGTCAGCAGTCTCATATGAGCGGACGACATGCTGGTGACGGCCAGCTTGTAGAGGAGACCGGGAGGCCACAAAACCCCGACGGTGTGGTTATTCAGCTTCATTACGGCCGCAAGGTGGATCTTCTTCAGCAGCAATGGCTCGAATAGCTTGGCAGCGTGAGACAGAGCGTTATGTATCGGTATGTGAATCGCGCGCTATCACAAACGGGCTTGAATCCTTCATTCCTAACTGCACCTAGATCGCTGTATTACCTCTTTATTAAGTACACAAAGTAAATATATACAGAGGGCCGTGAATTTCAAATAGGTATTTATGGTGCACGCAAAACTCAAGATACCAACAGCTGGTTGTACCAAAATGTGTTCTTATGATTTTGATTTCTTATTTTATCCTTTATGTACAAAAGAAAGAAACCGTTTTAAATAAATCTATATTTAATTTATACCTACTTTACTTGTAAAATAAGAAGTATGAAGAAATAGACCCCAACTAAAAAAAACCTCGGAAAGTCTTCTATAGGTATTGAAGAGATCTGGGACCAGCAGACAATTCCGGAACTGATGATCTAAATAAGTTAGTTTATTTATTTATGGAAAAGGTACACCAATATTATATATATAGTATAACTTTCGTTTGTTGCAATAAAAAGCATTTACTACATAATATTGTTATCTACAGTAACAATAAAGCGGCTTATAACTTAGTCATAGTTATTTACCAGAAGCAACGTTTAAGGCAAAAACTCACGCGGACCTGATTTGGGAATCTTTATAGATTCTCTTTAATATTAACTATCAAAATATTAATTTTACGTGACACAATATCCTTCACTTCAACAAAAATTAAATATATTTCGTTTAATGGCTCCTAAGAAAAGAAAGAAATTCTTAATCTAATTAACTTTTCTAACGAAAAGCCGTCGAAACAAGTCAGATTATGTACGAAGTTCTCCATTGCTTAAACGTAATTTTTATACCAAAATATTTTTTAACCCTTACTTAAACTGTTGTGTTATTTATATGTTTATAAAGCGATATATTTTTTATGAATGAAATAGAACTACAATTTATATTGTTTCGTCGGCGATGCCGAAAAGTTTGTTTGTTTAGTTCCGCGCGCCGCGATTTCGTGATTGGCCTCTTAACAGTAATTCAATCACAAAACAAAAAGATTTAAGTATTTTATAGGCATGATTAGAACTAGTTCGATATACAATATCACAATGTCATATATTTAAACACATTACACTTTAATACACAAATGAAACATCTTAACTCACACCGTTGCCTGGCGGACTGAGGCGTGAGCGTACAAGGAGCACGCACGGCATGGAGCCTGTGACGTCACGCGTATTCTCGGCACACGGCTTTAACCGCCCACACGGGTCTAGGTTTAATCTCGGTGACTAATGGGCCGATTTCGATAATTCAAAAACATATACCATTAGTTTGTCATAGAGAATAATGTGAATACTAATTTGAACAAGTTTGTAATAGTTGTACTGCCCCCTTATTCTGTAACTTCGGTTGCTAACTAGAACTGTCATTTTTGAAAGGAACTTAACATCCATTACTGCTATCATGAACGCTGCCGTAACACATAAGGTCACTAAACCCGTAATGGATATAAAGTGGCTTTCAAAAATGACAGTTATAGTTACCAACCGTAGCCACTGGAACGTCCTGGGGACTATAGTCCCCAAAAATCGTAAGCGTCTCGATCGACCTGGGTACTATGGTACCCAGTTCCCTTTGCGTAAAATCGCGCGGTGTGATAAAAAAAATCGCGAAAAATAAAATATTTTCTCTATGGCTTTATTCCTTTGCCAATAGTCTCTTTCATAAGTTGACAGGTCATGTCCAATTTATTTTTAGTCTTAGATTGAAATAAATTTGTCATAGTCTGTGGTTTAACTTACTTGGCCGTATCCATACGTTTCTTACTCCATGACCGATGAGATTTATTGCGTACTTACTTAGTCTGTATTAGTATTTTCGTAGAGTGTTCTATATCAAAATAAACTAAAAGAATTGGGCTACATTATTGGGGGTGATTCTGAAGCGACCACCTAAAACTATAACTAAATAAAATTAGAGATAGAAATGTCAATCACCGTTTGGTATTCAGAACTCACAAGTTAACTCTAAAATTAAGAGTGACGTTACTAAACTACTCAATTTAGTGTTAGATGTTATTTTCGTATTCTGACATGCTTCCTAAATGTAATTTTTTCTATAATTTTAAATATGTCAAACTAATTTTAGGAGGTGAACTTTTAGATGCCTTCTAAATTTATCTTGTTACTTTTTAACGATTTTCTTACATTACCGAAGTCAATTTTTTTGTGCAACTTACCAAATGGATGATGAATTGGTTGTTATGGCATTTATAAGGAAAGGCTTTTATAGCATCAATTGCCAAGTCGTGAGTTGTAATTTGTTTGTTTCCAAGTAGTCTAATAGTACTGACATTTAGATGATAGGTAGGTTATGTATGTATATATTTACTCTTACAACAGAAATTAATATTCTATCTGCAGATAGAAGTATGCCTATCTAAAATTTGTTGCCTAGCAATTACTATTATTTGTCAATAAATAACAGCGGTTATTATGAAAAGAAAACAAAAATTACTAATGAAACAAAATACGCAATTTTAAAATTCAGAGGAAGTCACGAAGTACCTATCTATACAACTACAGACTACCACGTAATTTTTTTATTTCATGGCATTTTATGGATGGCATTTCGAATAATTTTTCTTTTGTGATAAAATGAATGATAAATAATAAAATTTCTTTTCTGTTATTTACAAATACGATCAAATCTTAAATTAATAATTTCTGATAGTAAAATTAGTAGAATATAGCTGTTTTTAATGTTTCTAAATTATCCCGTTTTTCTACAGCACTAGGTGTATTTATAATCTGTGTATTCAATTTAAGAAATTGTCAAATACAGTTTAAATTAAGAGAGTCTGGCGTTTCAGAATACGAATTACCTAAAACTAATTTAAAATTATATGTTTAATTTTAGTTTTAGTTTTAGTGCAGGTAACTTCAGAATCACCCCCATTATGTATGGTTTATGATAGTTTATAGTGTTATATTGGGGGTAATTCTGAAGTTACCTGCACTAAAACTAAAACTAAAATTAAACATATAATTTTAAATTAGTTTTAGGTAATTCGTATTCTGAAACGCCGGACTCTCTTAATTTAAACTGTATTTGACAATTTCTTAAATTGAATACACAGATTATAAATACACCTAGTGCTGTAGAAAAACGGGATAATTTAGAAACATTAAAAACAGCTATATTCTACTAATTTTACTATCAGAAATTATTAATTTAAGATTTGATCGTATTTGTAAATAACAGAAAAGAAATTTTATTATTTATCATTCATTTTATCACAAAAGAAAAATTATTCGAAATGCCATCCATAAAATGCCATGAAATAAAAAAAAATACGTGGTAGTCTGTAGTTGTATAGATAGGTACTTCGTGACTGCCTCTGAATTTTAAAATTGCGTATTTTGTTTCATTAGTAATTTTTGTTTTCTTTTCATAATAACCGCTGTTATTTATTGTCAAATAATAGTAATTGCTAGGCAACAAATTTTAGATAGGCATACTTCTATCTGCAGATAGAATATTAATTTCTGTTGTAAGAGTAAATATATACATACATAACCTACCTATCATCTAAATGTCAGTCCTATTAGACTACTTGGGAACAAACAAATTACAACTCACGACTTGGCAATTGATGCTATAAAAGCCTTTCCTTATAAATGCCATAACAACCAATTCATCATCCATTTGGTAAGTTGCACAAAAAAAAAAGTCTTCGGTAATGTTAGAAAATCGTTAAAAAGTAACAAGATAAATTTAGACGGCACCTAAAAGTTCACCTCCTAAAATTAGTTTGACATATTTAAAATTATAGAAAAAATTACATATAAGAAGCATGTCAGAATACGAAAATAACATCTAACACTAAATTGAGTAGTTTAGTAACGTCACTCTTAATTTTAGAGTTAACTTGTGAGTTCTGAATACCAAACGGTGATTGACATTTCTATCTCTAATTTTATTTAGTTATAGTTTTAGGTGGTCGCTTCAGAATCACCCCCATTGCCACACTAAACGTTTTTTTCAAAAAGTGAGTATTTTTGAAATTTTAAGCACTTTAGTTACTATTCTCGTCATTATTCATTCAATTATGAATCCTTATCTAATTAACTATTATAAGTTCATTCCTTATTAAATTAGCTTTCCATACGTATTTTTTATTTAATTTTAGACACAATAATTTATTTTTTGCATTTTTTTAAAATTTGAGGTCGCGCGTGCGCATCTCGCGTATATAATTACGTAATTAATCGATTTTATTATTTTTTTCTTTTTTCATTAAAAATATTACCCAAAACTATTATATATCAAAATAATCTTCAAGAATAGGGCTATAATAATATATATGTTTATTTAAAGTTTTATAAAATAGTTTTTGTGAAAAATTTTTTTTTAAAAAATCGGGTCTTCCGCGACCTTCCGAACATTTTCGCGCTTCATTCATTTAATTATTAATCCTTATCTAATTAACTGTTATAAGTTCCTTCTATATTAAATTACCTTTCCATACGTATTTTTTGTTCTCTTGTAGACAGTATATGTCACTCTCCGCAATTTTTTGAACACTCCGTACGCACCGGGGTGAGTCATTCCGCAATGGCGGCACCTTTGATATTTGAGATATACTACTTTTTGCTTTTGAAACCCACCACGCTTCGCGTGGCGAACGTTCGAGTGGGTAGTTAGCGAATAGGCCTGCCTGATCCTCATTTGCAATTTGTATGAACCTTAGACTATGGATAACAAAGGACATGAAATGCCTACGAGAAAAAAGCGTGCCATTTTTGTTGGTGCTCTAAGATGGCGGAAAAAACTATTATGTTTTTCTTTATACAATTCATTAAAAAAATCAATGAAAAACATAGAACTGTAAAATGCACTCACAAATAATGCTCACTGATTGATATTTTAGCACAACAACAAACACGGTGCTTTGTAATGGCGGACTGGACTGGAAGCAAAATTCGAGACAATAATTATATTAAAATATTGCGAGTCCATTGGTGTACTTAGTCGGAACCAACGTTTACTATTTACGTCTGTTTTTTTTTTTGTCCAACATCCAACCCCGCATAATTGGTGGTAACACTGTAGCGTACGCATCGGAGCTTACCATTGGGTGATCATTCTTTTCCAGTTCTTTTATTGGTGGTGTCGCTAGATTTGACATTTCCTTACGAATGCCATTGGTTAGTTGTACGCATTTGAATTTTGAAAAAAAAGCTTGAAGGAAAGGAAGTGATTTAAATTTTCTCACTATTCTGTCTGATAAGTCGCGGTCGAAATTTTGACTATTCTAAAAAAAGCTGACGTGATGCTGGCAAAATGTTTTTATAACAAAAACCATTGCCATCAATAAATTTAATTAACTTAAAGTAAAAAGAAATATTTTAGGCTGTGAATTTACAAAATAGCTGTTTCATAATATGAACACAACAACAGCGTCGTTTCATTCAGGTATGAACTTGATAGTATTACCTATTTGAGTAGGTACGTAAAAAACTACTTGGTTGCTTTATTATCTAGAATACTAATTGTTTTATTGTTTGAAGAATTAATGTAATCAGCATATTGTTTTTTATAATAAGCATAAGCTCGCGTAAAAGTATTCTTTTTGTTTACATAGGGTACTGGTTCTATAGGTATAGGTTAATTTATCTTTTATGTTTAATGCTGTATATTTTTTAAATATTTGGTCTTGATTGCGTCTCTGCGTAACAGTAGTAGTATGTAAATTGTACAGTTAGAATGTATGTGTAAATTGTGAATAGTAAATGAACAGTTAGAATGAATATATATTTTAGATTCCTTGTTTAATCTTAACAAACTTTTTATCACATACAAATCAACAGTTAAATATGTTTGAGTATTGGTCCTAGTCTGGTAACATATTCACAAAGTCAATCTGCAAAGGCAAAACATAACATTAGGGGTTTATCAGTTTATTAGGAGAATAATACCGGAGGTAGACTCTGTACTAGGGTAGTATGCTTGGGTACCACCGTCTACCGCAAAGCAGCGGTGCTTGCATTGCTGTGTTCCGGTTTGAAGGGTAAGATATGGCACTGAAATTACTGGGTACCGTGACTTTACATCTTAAGTCACAAGTTGGCAACGTACACTGTGGTTCTTGTGGGGGTTGCAGTTTTGCTGCGTATCTCACAGGAGCCACATGTATTATAGGTGACTGTTTACTTGTTTGCCAACTTAATTGCAATAAAAAAAATATACATTATTCACATTAATAAAAAGACAAGTTATACTTCTTGCCTTTATTTCAGCTTAAATACACCTATAAATCTTCATAAACTATTTGTTTTCACATTCATGCTGCATGTAAGTTAGCAATTAATGCCTTATTTGCATTCAGCACCTGCTGCTGCACATTTTGCTTACAACTACCGGCAGTTTAAATAGTCAGCGTTAGAGCTTTTTTCTTTAGAATTGGGATGATGACAGAATTCTAATTTTGTCTCTCGTCATAAAATATTAAAATAACATAGAAAAAGATGCAATCATGTGAAATTAGAATTAAAATCGGCTTAGAAATACATTAGATACATTAGATTCTTCCACATTACTCTCACTCATCAACTTCAATACATGTCACAGAACTCGAAAACCACAGTTGTTCTTTTTACAAGTGTTTTGTAACAATACATCTTTTTTTAACCCTGTGGTTCGTATGTGTCGCTTATACAATGAAATTTCACAAAACAATGACAATTTGGATATGTTTACACAAAAACTAGTATCATTTAAAATAAAATTCGGTCGCTCAGTAAAAAAAATTAAAACTAAAATACATAATATAAAAATGTCAGCTTAAAAATGTAAAATGATAAACTTAAAACTATGTACAAGTTCCGTGTGTTGTTACTAATTGTGCTGTATACTTTTTGTATGATGCATGTTGTAGGTTATGGTTAGCTTTCCAATGAATAAGATTTTATAAATGTTTTTTATAACTGTAACCTGTTATGTATCTTGAATAAATAAATAAATAAAAGATACAAGCATTTTAAACTGTTAATTTGGAAGCGATTAGACAGAGAGATCCGACATCAACCGTGATGTCATTGTTGAGTATGGCCATATAAACTCTGATGGAGAAAAATCTTTAATACCTTATATCTTGGTTGTTTTTATAGTAATTCGAAAGCTGATAGTTTCTTTCTGTTTATTATATGAATGAGCTTCTATTAAAGCAATTATATTTTTTCATTCATCTAGCCTATTTGATTTGTTCTTTAAAAATATATATAAAATAACTTAAAAAGGGAGTTTATCATCACAGAAGATGGTGGATGATATTGTAATAGAACAAAAATAAAATATGAATAACACTCCCCAAATGAAAAACTGTTCATTTCGGAAACACCAGGTAGCACATGTTGTAGTGGCGAGAGAAGTATAATGTTTACATGTGCATCCTGTCATCTTCCTAGAGCACTATTTACAATGTTTGAACGAAATCGGAAACGTTTCTGTTCCCTTTCATTTTGACAACACTGTGACAGCTATCAGATGGATTTGGTTTTCTTCGTGAATATAGTGTGATTGCCCTTCTGCTGACTTCTGCTCAATGTAATCATGGTAAACAACTTTTTAGTTTATCATCTAATAGCCACACTTTTCTAAATTAAAATGTGCTGAAGTTGTCTCAGAATTATAATTTCTTCTAATATAGTAAGAAATATTAATGATAAAATAGGTATTCATTAAAAGAATAATTTGACAATAATTGTGTATTTATTATCATAGTTGTACATTTTTAACAGCATGATGTTTATTTACAGGAATGTAATATAATTCTTAGTCCCACTTATAGGATTCCATCGGGGCTATACCTGGAATTTCATAACTTCTGTAAATGTGCAGATTTATTAGCTTAAAATGCAATAACAAATATATAATCTTGTAAGGATATGTCTCGTTGTCAATTAAAAATCTTATTGAAATTGTCTGTTGTTAAATTTTAAGACTGAAATGGAAAAAAATTGAATTGAAATATTTATAAGATTGTTAATTAAAACTCATTCTATTTATTTTAAATTCTTCACATGCTTAAGCAGTTCTTAAATATATTTCTTTCTAACCGGGCGTAGGATCCCAACCTGTATCTTCAACATACAGTGTTTATTTGTTGGCCAGTATGTTTAAGATTCAGTTTTAAGTCCACACAAAAAAATATTTAATTTTTATAAATACTTATTTGTTTGGTATGCCACTTCAAAATAATATAATAGGAGCTACAAACTTGATTTTTCATTACATTCATTTCATTTTTTAAAAAGACAATAGAGATATAACATAAAAAATAAACATGGATAGTGTGACCAATATCATGGTAATTGTGAAGGACTTATCTTTTAGGCTTGGGATTTTTTATTGACATAATGAATTATGTTCAGGTGTGTAGGATTCAACTTAAATGTTTTCAGAAACTTCATGGAGCAGACGTTGTTCTACAGAAACAGTGTTCAGTGTGCAAGGAAAGGAAACTGGTATGTGACTCTGCTATTTTCACATGTTAAAAGTAAAGTCGTCTGTGTTTTGTGAATGTGTTTCATTTTTACTTGTAGATTTTTGTACATATTGACAAAAAAGAGTTTGGAGTGGTAAGAGCTGAAACTAAAAAGCAATTCCCATGGTTAAACTAGATTGACTGCTAGCCAGTGTACTAATTAGACTATTGTTTGTCGATTTTCCAATCATAACTTAATTATGGCTTATTCTATTAAATTGTGCGTTTATTTTCGTGTTGCATGTGCAAAACTGCACTAGTGACACCCTTATTTTCCAAATTGTTTTTTGCCAAGCTGCATTTGATATAAGTAATTATATTTTTCTATTATGTATGTATTATTATGTATTTGTAGTCAAACCTAGAGACTGCATGTTTTATAATACATCGACTACCAGAAGGAACTGTTGATATAATGATGGCACCACACTGCATTATGTGCTATTTATTATGTGGCATATTCATTCACATATGGCAAGGTTGGAGTACTGCGCCACTAAGTAGACTTATTTGATTTATTTGCACGCATTTCACATTAGCGCGAATAGTGAAAACGCGTCATCGTCGACTGGTGTTTTTCCGACACATCAAAGGGCGCACAAATAAGTCAAACATATGTATGGGCAAAAAGTTTGGATGGCATGTTTCCCTAAAACTTTTCAGAATATGGCATACATGTATAACAAATAGCACACAATGTTCTTGCTATAGATATACATTTATATATATTTACATACATAGATAAAAATAGATAAAATTTATTGAATAAAAAAAAAATAATCTGATTGTCTGCTGATTTGTTAAAGATATCCGTAAGTGAACTTTTTAGGAGAGAACTGTAGGGTTTAAATATTTATTTATAGAATATTGTTCTATTATTTGACCCAATTGTGGATATTATTATATTTACTTGTCTCTTGTTCATTACAGTAATAGATGATTCTTTCGCATTCCAATATCTTTAAATCTCTATGTATTAACATCTATATCTGTAGGTAATTTATAATTGTGAAGCTCTTTTGTATTTAGAATAATATTTATCACACATTTCAATTACTACACAATGACATTTTAAATAACTAGGTTGGTTTCATTAATTCAGGAATGTTATACTGTATGCACCGCGGACCGTAAAGTGAGGCGTCGGAGCTGCTTCTCAAACTCAAATATTTAGAATTACTTAGTAATAATTATTGTGCCCTATTTCTAGTATTGGGCGCCGAAACATAATGCCAAAGCTATAAAACGTCTCAAACTGAAAAGTACTCAAATTTAATATTCCCTGTCTCTTAAAATTCATAATGTATGGTCACACTACGAACAGCTGGCTTTCAGCTAATGAGATGTGTGCTGTGCGCTGACTGTGTTAGGGCGCTTGCGCAATTATACGTATTCGGTTCGTGTTCGATACGTATAAAAACCGATCAGGAAATTTACGTCCTAGCGTTTGCGCATTTATCCGTATTCGGTTCGTGTTTGAGACGGTTGTGCGATAAACGTCAAGATGGCGGGATCACTTCCTGTTTTTAATAACCCACTGTAATTTAGTACTAATTTAGTAACATTATAATGTTGGCACCTGCTTAGTTTAGACAAAATCCGGCTTTCATTATCAAAATGGCGGGATTATGCTCAAAAACTAAAGCTACTAACTATTTGATGTAACAGATTAAACTACAATTTAGTACCTAGCTCTAGAAATTGAAAGCAGTTTCTTTTAAAATCGAATATTTAAATTCTAATGCCACAAAAAATGTGTGAAAAAAGAACAAAAACTGTATAAAATATTTTCCAAAAAAACGAACCAGTACGAATAGGCGGCCTTATTGCTAAAATGCAATCTCTTCCAGGTTCCAGGCAACCTTGTGACGAAAGAATGAGAGCATATTCCACAGGGGAAAGGGTACAGAACTAGGACTTAGGAAAGTTTGTATAGGAAAGGAATAACGAGCAAAAGTTCCAGCTTAATTAATTGCTATTTGAATAAACTGTAGGCTTTTTAGCATTCCACTTATAAAATACTAGCTTCTGCCCGCGACTTCGTCTGCGTGGATTTCAGAATTGGGTCTAACGCTTCGCTCGTTAACAATTTTCAATTTTCTCCCGGGAACTACTTAAGGAATCTGGATAAAAGGTAGCCTATGTTCTTTTAAGTAGCCATTTCAAATGCATGCCAAATTTCATCCAAATCCGTTCAGCTGTTTTTGCGTGATTGAGTAAAAAACATCCACACTTTCACATTTGTAATATTAGTAGGATGTTTTCCAGTATAAATTGTCATTTTATACAAAAAAAAAACGATTAAGCAATCATTATAAAGACATATCATCATCAACAGCTCATATACGTCCCCACCGAGGGGCTCGAGCCTACCCTAAACTAGGGCGATTAGGCCTTAGTCAACCACGCTGGCCAAGTGCGGGTTGGTCGATTTCACACACAACCTGTAAAGAAATTCTTTCTTCACAAGTGTGTGCAGGTTTCCTCACGATGTTTTCCTTCACCGTAAAAGCGTCGAATAAACGTACATATGAATTTAAAATTTGAAAACACATTGGTACGTGGCGGGGTTCGAACCGCTACCTCCCGATTGGAAGGCGACAGCCTTACGCACAACGCCATCGACGCGGTATATTTTAGATTATGAAGTCCCGCGAACACGAACCGAATACTTATGAGTGCGTAAGCGTCCGTACAATCACTAGGATGGCCAAACCGGATCATAACCGAACACGAATCGAATACGTATAAGTGCGCAAGCGCCCTTAGCCATCTTGCGTTAAAAGCGTGTTGACAATGATTCAGACAGTATGCATACCACCGCGGGTCTGTTCCGCTAACAACGGAACTTGTCCAAACATGTTCACCTCAAGTTTATCCTCTTCACGCTACGTTGCGTGCATTTTTCGGGTTTATCAATAACAAAAAATGTAATTACATTTAATCGTTCCTATCTTTTAATTTTATTGGTGTGCTTTATCGACATGCCTTCTGAGATGTTATTATCTAAGAATCGCGAAAATTCCTTTCAAGTTGTAATGTATGATACTTAAATTCTCGCAATGAAAGATAATTCGAACATTGATGGTTATTTTGGCTGTTGAATTGAAAAAAGAACTCTTGTGATTATTGTACCTATTTACCAACCAACTTTTCACGGTACACTTTACTTTCTATAAATCAATCAGCCTTTGGCTTGCAAAGACTTTACCTTTTAACGTAATTCAAACGTATCTACAGTCTGCTCGAAATCAATTCAAACTCAATAGAAATACTTTTGCGATGCCTTGCACGAACTTCCTTTGTCATTGACAAAATGTTCCGCTGGGGAAAACCCCATGGCACTGTATAGTTGTACAGGGTGCGTGCTCTTCCAGTGACGCGCAGGGTCCGGTCGCAACTTGACATTCAATTTGTAACATGTTTAAGGCCCTGTTTCACCATCAGTTCCGCAAAACTAGAATAACTATACCATGTATAAATTGAAAATCTACATTTATTGTCGGATAACCCATTTAAAATTTTAGATGAAGCGTCGGCGTCGATGGCGTATAGTGCCTTCCGATGGGTTTTTATTTATCCTAGTATTAAGCCTGTTATACCGTCAAATTCGACGGTATAAAACCTATTCTCGCATAACGACATTATACTAAGTAGGTATAAGTATTTGGTGAAATTAAAAAGTGACTTATCTGAAAATAACTCATGACTTTATCCTTGGTATCAAACTTATCTGACTTTGGTGACATCGGCCCTTAATGTGTGACAAATTGTTACATTATTTTCATTGGTGTAGGTATGGGAACCCATACCTACACCAATCCCCAAGGGATTTCTAGATAGAATGAACTTTTCCTTCCATGTATCAGTATACACTAGGCAAATTGAAGTTTCAATCTGGACACCCCCCCCCAACGAAAACTTATACCTACGCCTATGACTATAAATATTATAATAATCAATTCTCTCTTCCTTGCCTTTTCCCAGTTCATCTGGGGTCAGCCCTCCTGGTACGCAGTCTCCACGTCGTTCTATTGTGAGTCATCTCAGTAGTCAGCTGGTCCTGTCGCAATTCTTTTTCAATATTTGTCCACCAAGTGGCTTGTGGACGACCTCTGCCCCTGGGTTGGGTAGGGATGCTGAGGGCCAGCTTGACCGCGTGATCGTCACCCCTTCTATTTACATGCGCATACCATCGGAGTCTGGTTTCTTTAAGTTTCTCCGGGATGGGCGCGACCCCAAAGCTACCACGAATGTGTACGTTTCTGATCCTGTCTACTCTAGTGACCCCCGCAGACCATCTGAGCATCTTCATTTCGGTCGTGTGCATTTTGTTTTCATGCTTTTTCTTTGAAGTCCAGCACTCTGAGCCGTAAAGCATAGCTGGACGAACAGCTGTTTTATATACTTTGCCTTTAGTTTTTATAGGCATTTTCGGGTCGCATAAAACACCCGTCAAGGCCCTCCACTTCATCCAGCCTGTATTCACACGGTGCGTCACGTCACAGTCCACAAGAGCATCTGGCGTTATGATGGATCCTAAATATTTAAATTGTCTAACCTTTGGAAGAGGTGTACTGCCTATGTAAATATCAGCGCAATCAGAATCTCCGTCAAAGATGCACGGCATGTACTCTGTTTTTGTCCTACTGATTCTAAGACCATTATCCTCTAAGGCAGTTACCCACTCGTTCAGAGATTCCTGCATTATAATAATCAATTATTAATTTAAAATTGGTTATCTATTTAATTGCAAATGTATTTATATATTATATATATCCTATATAATGATAGTTACGCTTATTACTATTAATTTAGCGTAACTGTTTAGACACTGTTTAGACAAAGTAATGCTTAACTGTAAGCGTAATTTTAATAGAATAGCTAGTAAAGCATATTTTTATAAAACCCATACATAAATGTAATAAAGCGATCTTAACTGTAATAAACATAACATAAACAATTAAGATATTACGGCTTGCAGTTTTTGTATAACTGTAATCCGTATTTATATAAAGGGCTTTGGTGAGTGACTCATTGAGGTATCAACATAGTGCCCAAACTACTGGAGCTATAGATTCTATAGCTCTATAGTATAGAAGCATTAAATTCGGTACTGGGGTTCGATGGATTATGTAAGTGCCCACTAAGGAAGAATTTTTCAAAATTCTAACAGGAAGCTGAGAAATCCCCATTTAAAGAATAAGGAAACTACATAGTGTTGAGCTTTATTTAAGCGAAACGTAGTTTGTTAGCTGGTCAAATACATAGATATAATAAAAAATAATGTATTGATTGTAAATGTCACAATCACATTTTTTATTTATTTATAAAGAGTAACTTCATTTAGTTCCCTATAGATTACTTGTTATCATAATTTCATAATTTGTTGTAAACAGGCGATAATATTGGGTATGTCACGCGTAAGTAAATATTGAGGTGAGGCTTTTGTAATTAACAACATGTATATACTTTAGCCCGTTCAAACTCAAGATCGAAATTCTATGGAGTTGTTACAATTAGAAATCGCATTGTGATCATTACATTAAACTTAAAAATAGAAAGCAAGATAAGGAGCAGACAGTCAGCCTGTATTTGGTTGCTTGTATTATTTTGTAGAATATTACATTCGTTCTTGAGTGTGTACATACTCTTATGTCTTCAAGAGCAAAGAGTCTCAAGATTTAAAAATCCCAAAAAACCACGTTACTGATTAGTAGAAACTGTTAGAAGAAAAAGTAAGTATGTCATTAGCCTGGGAAATCCTGAGATCATCACCTTAAATTTAGCTCACTTATTATTTATTACGACACTTATAATTAATATATCTTCAATGTAACTCATACATACACATGATATAATACTAACTCATAAATTATGGACACGGTTCGCCCATGGTGATCATGTAGATTTTTATTATTGGTTTTATATAAAGGCGTATTCTAAAATCGGGTGCATTGCATGGTGCGTGTGGGCACTTTCATACCAACCGGAACACTCGCGCTTAAGAGGATTGTGAAGCTGTGAATTGTCATATTTGTTTGTTTGTTTGTTTGTATATAAAAAGCGATAACGCTTTTCTCCCTCTTTAAATAGTTCAATTTTCATACTTTTTGGAAATGTTGTAGATATAATGAAGATCGAGGTTTGTACGTTTTGGTTTTGAAGTAATATTGCTCAGAATATAACCTATTAGCATCTAAATATCCATATTTTAGACTTAAAACTACCTCCAGCATTTTTATCTTTTTTGACTAAATTATACTGAATTACAAAAAAAAAGCAAAACGTACAAACATAGGTTAAGGTATACTGAATCTAATTAGACCAAAAGGGTCTAATTTCGTAAAGGTTTTGAGGGGTAAACAGTTATCGCCCGAAAGAAATGTAGGCACTTGCCTCAGACTTTCAACTCTAAGCGGTGTGCAACAAACTGCATTTTTGAAAGTGCATACTTGACCCATGAATTGGCACTTCACAATTCTCTTAAGCTGGCTTTCCACGGTACGTGGTATTTTGAGCGGACGCACACCAGCCAGCACCAACGCACCGTGGTAAGTCTCGCTATGCGTTGTTATGTACCGGTGCGTTTATATCTGTTTGATATTTAACATTACATCAACTGCACCATCTTTATTTGTATCAAGAGCAACGCAAAAAGCAGGGTTATGACTGTTACGATTATGAATTTATGACCGGTACGTATTTTCACCTGTGACCTCATCTTCTAAACCTCTTATCGTAATTTGACAAAATGACGCATCGTTAGAAGTGTCTGTCTCATTATAATGTTACAACGACATTTTCTTGTTTTATACTTTTTAGAGCGTGATTTTTTCAGTAGGTTCCGGTTTTAGTTTTTTTAGCTTACTAAATATACGATTATTAGCTATTGTCTACGTGGAATTCAATAATGTCGTGCATTCGAGTATATCACATATTTAACTCATTAAAATTTGGGACACAATGTAGCCTATGTTCTTTCTCAAACTTCATTATTAAAGGTTGAGTGGTTTAGGAGTAAAAAGGTAACAGACGGAGAAGAGTTAATTTCGCATTTATAATATCAGTTCCTTCATTTTGTCTACAAATTGGGTGGTGCAGGTGATGTGATGATATTGTTGCTTACAAATCGTCAACAACAAAAATGTAACCGATAAAATGGTTTTATTTATTTTAATTTAATTCAAAAGTTGTTCACACACGCGACCGCATCGCTCACACCAGTTTTAGCGTACGCCCGCCCTTACAACGTTGGCTTTTACACGATCAGTTTGAGTCGGACTCATTTTGCCCCGTATTGTGTTTAATGTCTATGTCTCGTACCGCTCGTCCAGGGAATTAATGTTTTAATGGTGGATTGTCAGATGTGTGTGAGCACCGGATCCCGGGCGGCCGCGGAGCCACCTGGTCCGGCGCGGCGCAGGGTACCGCGGCCGAGACATGCCTCGTCAGCATACTAGACTAGATACTGATTTATTTCATAGTTTGTGGTGTGAAGTGATGACGGGTGAAGGCATGAATCCACCAGGGGGAGACATCGCGTCTAAATCTTATATTTTGAGTAATTTCTATAAAATGCATTCGTTAAATTTAGGATTCGGAACCTAATGCTGCCTAATCTCACAAATTCTGATCTGAATGCTGTTCAAGTACCTACCACATCTCTTTTATTGTGGTGGTAAAACAGTGGTAAAGTGTTTCTAACAAGTATTTCACTCAGCGGATTTCATGTCTTCGCTACCTACCTGGTGCTTTTAATCCGTTTGTGCACTGAGCTTTATTGACTACTTTAAAATTCGCGCATTTTTGTCATATTTTTAAAAACATCACTAGATTTCCAACAACATTAAAATCTATAAAAGGAATTAGTACATTTCGATACAAGTGCGGAAAATAGGTCATTTCTTCACGAGTCCCGCTTTGTTGACCCAAGCCGGGGGACTACCGCCTAACTCATAGCGATCACTCGCTATCGATTTCGTGACATTAGAACAATAGTTCAAATGTCACCTGTGACATTAAAACTATTGTTCTAATGTCATGAAGGCGATAGCGAGTGATCGCTTTGAGATAGGCGGTGCGGCCGCTGAAGTCAGTCCGCACGACCATTGAAAAAAAAATAAAACAACTTAAGGAAATCAATGAAAAGCAGTTTCATCCTTGGACAAGTAATAATTAACATTACAGTTTGTACAATTGTTAAGAGTGATATTAAACAATTTTTTAATAAAAAAATAAATTTATTGTAAATTTTATTCATGTATTAATTAAAAGTATTTACGCTGTAAAATAGTCATTTCATACAAACATTTTGTACAGAAAACTTTTTGATTAAAAACATCTTTCATGCATTTAGAGGTTATATGCAGAACCCTAAACACACGTGGATTAATATTTTCATCATTCATGCTCTGAAAGTGTGCCCGATATCGATCGTAAATCGATTTTACATACCATGGGGTGCAAGTACATTTGAATATTTATGTACATACTCATGTAAAATTATATTTAATTTCATTGTTATTAGTTTATTTTACTAAAACGCAAATGAACAGTCTGTACAGCCCAAGACATTGCTGTATGGACTTAGATCCCTTTTCCTCCCTTATTGCATATTCCAATAGATATGGCCGACAAAAAAGGCGGGAACAAATTCTTATCAACCTGAAATGCGGAATTTTGTACCTATTTACGTCTTGTAAAAAGATTTTATTATATTTTTTATTAAACAAAACATGTATATTTTTCTCGCACCAATGATGAAAATCAAAGTATTAAATTAACTAAAAATGCTGCTCTAATCGAGTGCAGCATTTTTTGTATTTTTTTGAAAATTAATGTAAAATTAAGTGAGTTATTTTTTTTTATTTATATTTAAATCATTCTAATACCATATCGTGAAGCGTCCCTTAAATTTTCCAGGGTGATAAAAAAATAACCGTGTACCTATAGGTACCTTGCTAAACAGTCTACCTACTATTGCACCCCGGGCTGTATTTGAACATGTAACTTCAACATGCGCCACGGCCACTTAGGCCGAAGACTTACCCAACCCGAGCAAAACGTGTAGATCTTATTCATAATAAGCAACAAGGTATTAACTACGTATCAACATCCAATCTTAGACATCTTTACAGATATCGTGAAAATTGATTAAGAATAAAGCAAACTTACAAATAGACTTCTACATTTTCAGTATATCAGGTTAGTCAAAATTGTAAATTTTCTCCAATGCAGAATAAAAACCCACAAGAATTGAAAGTGAAAGGCGATTGAAAATTCACCGTATGTACGAAATAAAGTTCAGTACACAAATGCCAAAGCAAAATTACTTTTAGTGCAGGCCGTGTCAACAATAAAGTACTTAGCTATAAATAATAAAATCCATTGGCACTATTTCATTTAAGGAATATTTTTTAGGAATAATTACTGTATAAGTAGTGTTATTTTAAGTTTACTATCTAGAGTGATAATACGAATGGACAGGTCATAGAAGTGGTTCGTGTTGTGGCCAGACGGTAGGGATTCGAAGCCCACACCTTTGTCGAGGGAGGAATTATTTTTCTGGTGGTTCCTGTAATCACTTTTCATAGTGCCAGTACACGTTTAAGAATATTCTTATCAAACAGTTAATTAGATTTTAACATTTTATTTATTGCTTGACTGTATTGCTATTTAGATTAGAATGTGTCTGTTGTTTATTGTTACTTTTATTTAGTTTATATGGATGCAAATGCTATCGCCAGGTTATACAACGTTCGCCTCATTTACAGTAATGTTTCTCAGTATTTTTATCAAGCACAGTTTTGAAAACAGTTAACATTTAATGTATATATTTTTGTCTTTCTTTTGAGCCTTGTTGCTTCTTCAAGCGCACCTTTAAATGTTGGTTTTCTATATTACAGAATAATCGGCTACTTTATATAGAGATTCTGGGATAAAATTGATTGGTCACAATCCCAATTAGCATATTTCAATTCCTGGACAAACAAAAATACTAAAACTAAATAATCGTAAATCTTGGCGTTTGCATAACCTGCCTTTAGTGAGTTTTGTTTAGATAAACGTATTAGAATAGATATGGATTTGTGTATACTAATTGGTAACAAATTGTTTGTATGGCATGCTTACCTTGAAATTTAAGTTTCCGTTATGTAAATGTTGGCAGTTAAAAAAAATAATAAAAAAACAAATCAAAATTAAAAGAAAAAACTGACATGAAAAGTGTATTATTAAAAAACAAAAAAAAGTGATACGAGACAAGTTAGAAAAAAGGTGATTTACAAAAAAAAAGAAAACTTAAAAAAAGTTAACATGGAAGATGAAAAAAAAATATTTGGAAGGGGCAAAAGAAAAGTTCGATAAATAAATAAATTACAAAAAAAACATTGGAGTGGCAAAAACAGGTTTGAACTGGGACTAACTGTGGTAATAACGTGAGTGGTGTTTGTAGATTTTGTGCAAGACTCGAGTGACACAGAGTTGGGAAGCGACCATGACGTGGAGTACGAGCCGGTCACGGCCACTGAGGAGGAGGCGCCGATATCAGACGACTCGTCGGGGGAGACTGAGGTCAGTGTTGCGGGATTACCACAGGGGGGAAACTTTGAGCCTTTTGTTTCACCTCATATACAGGGTGTAACTGAACACGCCAATAACATTTAAGGGTATGTATACATCAGAAGCGTCGGTGGCGCAGTGGACTCGGCACTTGCCTTCCAATCGGGGGGTCGGGGTTCGAGACCCGCCATGTACCAATGTGTTTTTCGTTTCGAATTTCATATGTACATTTGTCTGACGCTCCTACGGTGAAGGAAAACATCGTGAGGCAACCTGCATACATCTGCGAAGAAATTCAATGATGTATGTGAAGTCGACCAATCCGCACTGGGCCAGCATGGTTGACTAAGGCCTAATCACCCTAATATAGGGTAGGCTCGAGCCCCTCGGTGGGGACGTATATGGGCTGTGATGATGATACATCAGAAGTAGAGATTCTGTAGGAAAAATATTAGCGCTAACAAAACTACTTTTTTTCCCATACAAACTAAATAAAATATTTTTTGGTATCAAGTACCGACAGCTCTACGTAAGCATACGAGGAATACTACGCTCACATCATACAAACTAAATAAATTATTTTTTGGTATTAAGTACCAGCAGCCCTACGTAAGCGTACGAGGAAATACTACACTCACATCTGTCACGTGTCATTTTGTGTTTAAATTTATTTTGTGTCAAGAACTGATTATGGTTGTCACTTAAAAGTTTTTGCTTTTAGTTTAAAATCAAATTACTCTGAAAGTATTGGGGTTCCGGGTCTCAGATAAGCACCAAAGGTCCATTCAGTATCTTACTTATATGCCCCTTAAATGTTATTGGGGTGTTCAGTTACACCTGGTACATTATACCCTGGTAGGGTAGAAATCAAGCTGGTAACTGATGGCTGAAGGTAAAAACGAAAGACCAGAACCTTCGATCATCTAAGCTGTGGATGCTTTTAGTTGTTTGTTTTAACTGGTTGTAGGTGATGATAATGCCGAAGTTGCAAGCGACAGTACAGTAATATTAACATTTTTAATCATGAATTAATGATTATGCTAGACTAGCAGATAAAATTTGTTATCTCTTCAGATCTGTAGGTCCAGAACATTGATTTACTACCAAACGTAGATAGAGCACTTCATACAAAAACGCGCTTGAAATCTGTCACCTAATCGACTATACATTTGTACGCTGTTAAATAGGTAGTTGAATATGCACACCCGAATTAAAATTACCATAAAGAAAGTACCGTATTTATCGAATTCAACCTTATTCTTTATTATTACGGCAACTATTTGAAGTACAACCGTGTGCAGTTACATCATTTCATACCTAGCCACATTAAATTTGACGTTTTAGTAATTGCTACAAGAAAATATCAACTTTATACTCTCAAACATAATGCTCAAAATTGCTTATCCAACGCATGGAAAAGAACTGCACGAGGCCCGATTGAGCAGTTCTTCACCGTCCCACTTTTCGAACGTTCATGCGTTATCTACGTTTGGTAGTAAATCAATGGTCCAGAACAACAAAGTTTAATCCTGGTCTCAGACTATTAGACTATGACAACGACGGTTTTAGTGACAAAACAACTTACATTGTTGGGAATTATCGTATATACTTTGTTTCTTACTTTTGCTTTATATATGTTAGTACCAAAGTTAGATTCGGTACATTTTCTGCCACTACACAGCCATGCTTGCATAGACATACAGTGAAATTACTGGTTCCTGTGATTATACTATGTCGCAAATTGACAGTGTACACTGTGATCATTGTAGGGGTTGTAGATGCAAGAATCTTACCAGAACCACATGTAGGAACTGTAGCCGCTCGTTTTCAGTTAGACGTTGCTTGCTTGCCAACTTTGTTAAAAAAATCACTGTTTAGTGTTACATGGACAAAACACTTAACTCACCGTTGCGATGTCCTCATTTGTAGTGTGTTTTCAACACAGCGTTCCTCTTCGCAGGACGATCTCATTTAATTGGCCTGCGTGGTTAGTACCAACTACTAACATTTTTGTCTGAATTTTGCTATATACCTACTCCTTAATAATTAGTAGGACCACGGTAATAATAAAATATGTATGTCGACTCGGCCCTTTTTTGCGCACCAAGTGATGCCGCTCGGCATCGCTTGGCGCGTTGACCCGCGATAGGTTTGCTTGCTTTCATAAGTACGATAATATTACGCTCACTAACAGACCGACCGCGACCGACCAACGTTTGGCTCGTGCGTATGCCCTGCGGCGAACTGCACTCGTGACTGCCCTTGTAGATGCGATCCCAGATCGAGGCGCGTAGGCATAGCGCGTGTTTCGACCGTTTCTATGAAATCGGTCTACTGTATATACTATTACCGTGGTAGGACTTTCGAAAAATAACGCCCGACACCCATTAATTTATCTCCGCCATGTGTCAGGCTCGTGGTGTGTTTTTTAATAGCGTCCCACTTCGCAGGACGACCTGATCGGCGGCGTCCGCGCGGACGCTCCGACCAGCGCGCGGGAGGAGGAGGAGACGGGCGCGGAGGGGGACCGGGACGGCGAGCAGCCGGCCGACTGGGACTCGGAGTCGGAGTCGGAGTCAGAGTCGGAGAGCGGCCGCGACCTGCCCGCCTACTGGACCTGCGCGCGCTGCCACCACGCCAACCTGGACACCACCTACAGATACTGCGACCGCTGCTTCAAGGTTGGTGTTGGGAACCTCGTTGATTTTGTATACTCTTTATACAGGGTGTAACTGAACACCCCAATAACATTTAAGGGTATGTATCCAGCAGAAGTAGAGATTCTATAGGAAAAATATTAGGGCTAACAAACCTACTTTTTTCCCATACAAACTAAATAAATTATTTTTTGGTATTAAGTGCCGACAGCCCTACGTAAGCGTACGAGGAATACTACGCTCACGTCATACAAACTAAGGCTATGGTCTCCTATAAACGCCATCGGCCGCGTACAGCGTCACGTCGTACGCTGCGTTACGATGCTTACTATAGAAATGTACTATTGTGGTCGCTTTCATACGCTGACGTTGGCGTGTGGACGCCGTAGGCGACATTGAAACGCTTTGCGCCGCGTCTCTAGTTATTTCGAACCATTGCAGCGTAAACGTCTTATTTGGCGTCAGTACAAAATGTCGAAATTTGATAAAGAAAAAGTCGAATTATTGATTGAATCAGTCCAATGTTATAGTACGTTATACAATAAAAGTGACAAGGAACATGAAAATAGTATTTATAAACAAATGTTTACAGCAGCTTTTTCGTCAGGTGATATGGGATTAAGATGCCTTTTTGATGGCAGTTTTATTGCAAAAGTTCTACGATATGTTTGAATTGTTCTTGATTGATACGAAAATATTCCATAAATATTGTTGTCTTTTAAGTGTTTCATTATTAACATCTGGATACATCCTTCTTTCTTTCTCTTTATACATAATCGGTGCCTTGTTGCCCTGAGTTTTCTTTGTATGCGGTTGTTTTATACCTCCTCTTCAAGTAACACAAGCGCAGCCAAAAGTGTCGAATTTATATCCATTTTATATCACACGACTACGCGTGAGCGCTGTTTGTCGTCGTTTGCGTATGAGACGTATTGACCGCTGACGCTGTGCCTGACGTACAGACGTCGATCGAAACGTTTACGCTGAAGTCGGACGCTGCATATAGCATTTTATAGGAGACCAAGGCCTTAATAAATTATTTTTTGGTATTAAGCGCCGACAGCCCTACGTAAGCGTACGAGGAATACTACGCTCATGTCCGTCACGTGTCATTTTGTGTTTAAATATCTTTTTCATCCCCCCATCTCGGAAAGAGTATTTTTGCTATTCGATATCTGACCGCCAAAGCCGTTTTTATCCGCTTGAGGTTAAAGTAAATTTGAATTTAGAACATCGCGTGCACTAGGTATGTGATTTCAAAACATCATTAAACCTATTTACTTCCATCTCCATGGTGCCGAATTTATCATACAACTTTTTTTAAATTTGTTAAAAACTCTGACTCTGAATCTCCTTGGTGTACTTTTGTTTTTAATTTGCTGTTTCATTTCCTTGCTGAGGGGGGATGAAAAGTTACGTGTTGCACTAGAATGCAAAGATTTTTCACCTTGTGCTCTTTTGACTCCCTCACTAACGCTCAGGATTCTAATTTTTAGAATCCTTCGCTTGCTCGGTCATTAAAGTTGACCACGCGGTTAAAAAGCAACTGATTATGGTTGTCACTTGAAAGTTTTTGCTTTCAGTTTAAAATCAAATAACTCTGAAAGTATTGGGGTTCCAGGTCTCAGACAAGCACCGAAGGTCCATTTAGTATCTCTAATATTTAAAGCTGGTCTAACTTATATGCCTCTTAAATGTTATTGGGGTGTTCAGTTACACCCGGTATATTTATGTCACTATCTATGAGTTGTCATGTTATGTTAGAAGTTTATGTACCTACCTAATGTCACGAAAATACAACGATTTGGTTTACGCACAAATGGAGTTTTAATTAATTTTAAACAATACAAATAAGCATTCACACACTTAAATACAGTCGGTGAACGCGGCGCCACCAAGCTGGTGAAGTCCCCCGGGACACTTGACACACTCTGACATGATTCGATTAGGCTAGTCATATGCCTGGAGACATTGTACCTATATGTGCGCAAATATAGGTGCGCGGAAGTTGAGCTCGAACTATTTGTTCCGAGGACAACTTGCGATTAACTCTGACGCTCTGACGTAATGATACTTAAGTTTACCTATTTCATATTTTACATTATAATTCTCTTTGCTATTAATTAATGGGGAATAAATAAACGATCGAATAAAAAAACAGGTAGCGACTGATGATTAAATACTATTTTAATAACTTGAGCGGTATCAATTTGAGTAAGCGAAAAATTAACAAAACTGACGACGAATATTAATTAATAATAAGATCCAGAACGAGCTTACAAAAAGTGGGTTATGAATAATCGATTTTGGATATTTAAATTTTAATCGTGCGACTAAATTACTATGTGAGCGACTAGAAATACAGAGGCATATTTTTGTTTAAAAGACTAAAGAGCAGGAGGGCGGGGGGGGGGGGGGGGGGGCACAGCCCCCCAATAGCCCCCCCGCCATCACAAAAGAAAATAGGGGATTAAAATTGCCTACTGTAGGTTAGGCTTGGTTCAAAACATGACCATGCGTAGCGGAGCGAGCGAAGCGAGCGCAGCGTCATACCTACTATTCTATGGGAACCTATATCACCGAAATCATTTTATTAAGATCTTCTAATTTTAACATCTTCTAATTCTTAAACAGATTCAAGGTGCGGCACAAACATAATTAATTCACAACCTTTTCCCATACATTTTGAGATGAGGTTTGTGAAATTTTTAAAAAATGTATATCTCGAAAACTACGCATTGCCGAGAGGGGGGAGTGGTACAGGGGGTAGCTCCCCTCCTCCTCTCGTTATTAATAACAAAAAAATTAAAAAATATTTGAACCAGTACTCTGGTTCAAATATTTTTTCTTCTTTTATATTTTCTTCTCATTATGGTATTTTTCAAAATGGTTTTTCTATTCGAAACACTTCATTTAAGATAAAATGCCGCTCACCATAAATAAATCATATTTTGCCAAATACTGAAAAAAATGCAGGACCTAATATTGTGAAGCTTCTCATTTTGTATTTGAAGTAACTCGAATTAATGTTTATAAGTTACTGTTCTGTTGATTTATCGTCATTTGCAGTCAGTCGTTCACTTAGTAAATAACCCAAATTTATTACTTTTGTCTTATAAAATTTTAATTTACAGTCACTCGATTAAAAATATAAATAATACACTCTATTAATCAAGGGTAGTCCTTGATTAATAGAGTGTATTATTTATATTTTATTGCAATAACCACAACTGTGTGCGGGTGTATCGATACTATCTCTGAGCGAATGGACTGTAGATGATAACAGCAAGTAAACTGTTAACTCACTATCAGCTACAGATTAATAATTCGAATTTCAGATAAGAAAGAACTTTTTCCCGCCGCGGCCCAGACGCAAAGAAAAGCGAGACGCGAAAAGCCAAGAGGCCACGCCCGTTATTCTCTCGTCCCAGGACTCCGGCATCGAAGTGATGAACAGCCAGGACTTGCCCAACCAGGACCTGCCCAGCCAGGACCTGCCCGACCGAGACCTGGCCGGCGAGGACCTGCCCGACCAGGACCAGGGCCCGTCGGGCACAGAACCCGACCCGCGGTTAGGTAAGACCGTCAAACGCTGCGCGGACTCTGCCGAACGCACGTTCAAGCGGCCCAGGCTCGAAGAATCCGACACCGATTGTAGAAACGAGGAGCCAGTCAAAGTGGCGCCGCTCGTCAAAACCGTCAGTGACCCCTCCGTCACTGTCGAGACCTTGGAGGGTGACAGTAAGGACCTGTGCATCATGTGTCTGAACGAGCCGAAAACCGGGGTGTTTGTCCATCGCCGAGTGGCCCATATTTGCTGCTGCTATAGGTGCGCGGTCAAGGTCTGGTCCAAGGCCAGGCGGTGTCCGATATGCAACTGCAAAGTTAGCAACGTCCTGAAAGCGGTAGTCATGTGAATGAGCATTGCGTTTGTGGATGTGAGTGCTGGAGGAATTAAATCTTTACGAGTGGCAATTGATTGATGTACCTACAAGCATACGCTTGTGCATTTAATGGGTTGAATTTTTCACATTTTCTTCCTTAAAGAACAGTGTTCAGACAAAGGATGTATAAGGCTAACCTACAGAGTCGATCGAACCTATCGACCCTCTAATTGAATCGACTTCTGAAGCTTTTATCCACAATGTGTTGGATGGTTTGTCTGAAATCTTAGAGCATTAAAAGATGAAACTGAATCCATTTCAGCTTCATCTCTTAATGGTGCGAACATTAAATTGCCCTAGTTAATTTTTAAGCCTTATTACTTTTACATTTACTGTGAATGAAGCATACAGCCGTTTTTGAAACTAAACCTCTGGAATCAGGGCTATAGGCCCTTCAATTGAATTGACTACTGGGCCTTTAAAGTTTATCCTGTACATCTAGCCTTCTGTACTAATGTGCAATTTTTAAGGGACCATGGTATATTTCTCGCAGGCCATCTTTAAGCACCAGAAATGCTTCTGTGTTTTATACAACTTATCTTATTTTGCCTTACCTTATGAACAGTCAACGTCACGTCAAGCTGTACGTAATTTTGCTTTACGAAAAACGTCAAAATAACAAGCGACATGAGATCGATGCAAAAGCCAATGTTGTATTATTATCGCTGTTTGTGCAACATTTCTATTTTTACATGATATTCGCCACTCCTTAAATATTTTTCCTCCAGCGAGTGAGTGATAAGGTTGCAAGTTTGACAATAAAAATAGGTAGCATTAGTAAAATAATTTAAAAAAATCTGAATAACAACACGTAAGTCTTAAAATCTAATTGGTAGTTTTCACGATCGCTAGTCAGTTTTAGTTTTTTTATCCTGAAATCATTTTTGTTGTGGTCTCGTACTGAATAATGTAATTTGAGTTCTTTGTGATAAATATGCCGGGAATAATTAGGATAGGTAACATAGGTATACTAAAATTAGGTTCTGTATAAAGGATTAATTAAAATTAAGCAATGCAAATCAAGAAACATTATTTAGTTAGGTTTTTCAAAATTCTATGCTAAATAATTGACATAACAAAACGCAGTCAATTTAAAAATCCGGTTTATAAAAAAAATTCTGTATTTTCAGAAGTAAATCCATCTGTTATGGATTATTATTTATATTGGGTTTATATTTGCCAGACTATTATTTTTAATATTGAAATATATAAATTAACATCAGAGGAAGCAATAATAGTCTGTCATCTTAACCATAATGCTATGGCATCTAACATTTCATCCATAATGGTGGCAATTCTGTTGGCACTAATTAAACGAAACTAAATTTAGTTTTAGTGCTGTCAAACTGTGTTTTCAGTTAAAATTTTCAAACAGAAAACACGATTTGACAGCACTAAAACTGAATTTAGTTTAGTCTATTCCAACAAATGCCAACAGAATTGACACCATTGTCAAATTTATTTGAAACTTTATATTTCTGATCACTAATAAAACTTTAAATATGTAAGGTTAAAGAGAAAATATAGTTAAAGTTGCAGTTTACTATATAAGTCAATGTAAATGTTGTAAATAAACAGAGATTAATATATGATGATTTAATTAGCTTAATATTTGCATATTTTATGATCGTGTAACTGTTACAGTAAATTTTACCGAAACATTGATGGTTTCAAATTTTACTGCGCTCACAATTAATATGAACGCCCAAGAGATAGTAAAAATTTAGAAACACGTGTCGGATTTCTGAATTTACCTTGCTCTGTGGCGGTGTTTTGGCCAAGTTTCTGTAGAGCCAGTACAGGATATGGGCACCTTTAATCAATAAAAATGTGGTCTTTTAAAAGTTGATCCACAAAAACTGGTTGGACTCATTAGGAGTATGTCAACGAGTAACCCCTCCACCATAGCTTTTACACATTCAAGAATATCAGCAGGCGTAGCACGGGCTGCCAAGAAATTTGTGATAAGACTCAGTGACACGTATCCCTTGAGGAGCGTCAAGAAATTTTATCATGTCAGTCACACTAAGGCTGCGTTCCGAAAATCAATAAGAGTCACTATTAGCACGCTCAAACGCGTCCCGAAATTATGTGAGCGCGCTAATGTTAGCCGGCATGAAGAGCCACATGACGTCATCGTTAACGTCATATAGAACTTACGGCGCTAATGCTCTGGAGTGAAATCACTTTATGCGAACTGTCAGTCTGACGTTCGATAATTGTGTTTTCAGTTCAAAATGAATGTACCTGTTCTTCCGGACCGAAATCGTAAGCATGCTGATAGCATTTTCAGTGTTCTCTTTAATTTGGACAAGGCGATTATAATCGTTAGCACTGTGAGCGCTGCTATCGGACCGCAGCCTCAATACGCGCCGCCGTGCTACTCTATAAGACATAGATATTATGTCACTGAAATTGTGAGATAATGCGTGACTCAAGTCCCGTCTTGGCAGCCCGTGCTACGCCTGCTGATCTATAGATAAATCAGTCGTGTAACCAAGGTTTACCAGAATTTGTCATGCAAAGGTTGTAACAAAGAAATAATAGTTTTCTCCTACTCTTTGGCTGAACTGCAGTATGTAAGTTCGAGTGTCACAGATTAACCGCTGCGTGAAGATTATTAATTGTATTTTACATCTGTTGCCATTGGTTGACACGGAGCCAAATTTCTATTATTCAATTTGGTTTTCTGTATATAAGATTTGTACTCAAAACATGCGTCGGCGAACCAAGAGACAAATCGTTAGATACTACGTATGTTCTTATTACAAATAATAATTTAGGTATTATCTTTAGGACATTATGGTCCCGTAAACGGTGTATATGAATTCAAATTCAAAAGTACTTTATTTCATAGGCCCTTGCGGGCACTTAAAATCGTCAATTTTACAAAATTAAAGAAACATGAAAAATATTCTACTAAAATCAAGATGACCCGTGCGCTAGTGGGAAGTACATCCGCGGAGTTGATGCCGCGCATATAATCGCCCGCCACGAGCGGCCCGATTCCGAATGTAGGGGCTAACATGAGAAGAACCGGGCAAGAAACTCATGTGCCAAAACTCTTTTAAAATCGAGCAATTCATTTCTTTTCACCGCCACGCTGCCGTATCATTCGAAAAATCTTTAACACTGTCATATGCCTTTTTGCATAACTGAGCTTTAATTAAAATTTTAAATTCGTATTTACTGACAAGTCATACATGTTACATGGCAGCGTGTTGTACATTCGTATACAAGTGACCTGCAAAGGAGTTTCTTATTTTATGGAGCCTATACGTGGGCATTGCTAGCTTGTCTTTATTTCTTAAATTTAAATATAATAGTCACTATTGTTACTGAACTTAATATCTTTATTCTTGTGTGCATACAGTAAGTTTTCATTAATATATTGTGAATGTACAGTCATAATATCAATTTCTTTGAATTTTTCTCTGACCTAGTTAGGATATAGGAGCCAGCTAGGAGTTAATCGTTTTATCTTTGTTTTGTGTTATATCTAATGGCGGCTATGCGCCAGCCTTATAAATGCCTTAAATATATTTTTTGCTTAATGATATTATAGAATAGTATGCTAAATAATATTGGGAGCACTATGAGTAAAGTCAAGACAAGTGATATTTGCATTAAATATTGTCCAAAAAGTTAACATAGTTTCTAAATATGTTATAAAAAATAAATATTGGTGCGCAATAGAAAGAAAGGAATTGACAAGTGTAAAAATTTCCAGTAGTCTGCGCGAATGCGAGAATTTGTATATAATAGGCAATATCCAAGACGATAAATAAAATTTTAAAAATATTTATATATTCATAGTGTATAGGCTAGGTTAATGAGGCAAAAAGAGATTAAAAAATCTTTCCTTAACGATTGATAATTTAAAACAATCCCACCAGCTTCTCCTACCGCGAAGAGGATCTATTGCTGTTACTATTTTTTAATTTTAATTTAGCTCTTATTTCATTGTAAGGTCTCTTTATTTCTATTTTAATGGTCTGTAATACCTCAGATAGCCTGTAATTACAATGAAAAATTACAATTGAAAGACATTAAATTACAATGAGTGAAATAAAAAAAGCAAAATAATATAAGTAACAAATATTCCTGTTTTACTCAGTAAATTTACATTTTTCCGTTCGGGTGTAGGCTATGTAAACGAACAGGCTTACACATAAAGTAGATATGATGAACAACATACATTTTATTAATAGTAGATATAATTTAGAACGTTTGAACGGTGAAATTTCGAAATAATTATATAAAATAGATTCCATGGAGTTATTTGAGGCACAACAGGGCATTAATTTATTCATCAGTTAGTGATAGTTAAAGCGCGTTCACACCGCTGCTAAATGCCATATGGTGAGAGTTCAGGCGCGGCGTACTGTACACGTCTCTATTCTGGAAACAGTTTTGAATACTGAGTAGTTAAACATAATTTTTTGTTGTATGTACTGAATTAATAAATAAAAAAGCGTTGTAGGCTTAAACTTGTGACTTTTATTTCTCTCATCAATCATCTGTCAATAATTCAATATTTACTGAAAAGGCGGCAAGACTCTACTCACAATACAGATTATTAACAACATTGACAAGTACAGATTAAAAATTTTTAATGACAGTTAGATTGTGGTCAATTTATTGATTGAATGTCAATTTCTAAATTAGTAATAATATACGGTGTAGTATTTTTAATTGCCCACCCTGAATGAAACAATGAACATTTAACATGTTTAGTTGTATTTTGTCATTATTTTGAAATTTATCATCGTTGTTGTTTATTTATAATATACAAAGTAGGTAACATTTCTTCTTGAACAATTTTAGTTGTATAAGATTCTATACAGAAATCAAAACATTTTCCATATAAGTTTGGATTCGCTATGATTTTAGACTATGGCATCGCAGTAGTGTGGCCGACCCTTAACTTTGTCCTAACGTTTTTATCATATAGCTTTTACTAAGTGAAGCTTTGCGTATGAAATGTTTTATAATGTGTGTGACTGACGAGATGATGATTGTATTTGCGTATGTGTTGATGAAATGTAATAGAGAATGATCATAGCAACTAGCGTGTTTATTAATACCCCGTTCGCTCGTTCAGTCATGTGTCTGTATTTGATTTTGTTACACTGTATCTGTCCACATTATTGTACATTTCATTTTATAAAAAAAAAAATACTATGAGAGAAAAGGAGACGAAAAAAACAGAATAATAAAATTTTCTTTTTCAGCAATTCCGGTTATTTGTTTTCTGTGCCTACCCTTACTTTAAGTGCTTAGGAAATAAGCAGTTACAATAAGCAAAAAAAAAAGACGACTTGGGTTGTGGTTTTGCCACCACTGGTGTACTTTAATAGTTAAACATAGCTTTATGTAGTGACCATTGACATGAATCTAAAGCGCCACCTCCATGAGCTAGAGAGTCGCGGCGATATACGTGTTTCAATTGCGCCTGAATATACAGGATGGATTGCAACTGCTTCCGAATCTTCTTGTGAAACTAAAAATCCTTTCCCAAGGAACATATTATTATGTCCAAGGACGCAATTACATTTGGATTTTCCACAACAATTTCCTTTTGTATTGATAGTGCGAAAATGTTTGTTCTTTTTTAAATATAAATATGTTCTTTGGGGAAACTTGTTCAGTTTCACAAGTAGAATTGTGTTCTCTTTTTTTCGGTAGCGTTTGCATTACACCCTGTAGTTTTATTCAGAATCGATTGCACTAATAAAAGATATGGGTCAATTTTATCGAAAATTAGATTTGCAACTATGCCGCTTTTTGAATTTACTCAAGTCTATCGGCCAGTGGCGGCGCGACAACAAAGATCCCGTCGCACAAGCGCTTATACAGGATCAATTTTTAAGCAGGACCCAAATTTTGTGTGCGCTTGTTCAGACAAGCAAGGTAAACAACTTTATTTTACATCTCTCATGTTCGGTAAGTAGGTCTTTATTACCCCCAAACGGGGCTTGTAGGTGACCAATTAGCGCTCTAGGGTAATAATGTAGCTTGGAAAGCCCTAGGGCGGTAAGTAATTAAAAAAAACACTTCACTATTTCAAAAAGTTCGCGTACATCTAACCATCATACTGGCAATAAATTACTTACAGCCCTAGGGCTTTTCTAGCTACATTATTACCCTAGAGCGCCAATTGGTCACCTACAAGCCCCATTTGGGGGTAATAAGGACCTACTTACCTCACAATCGAGATGTAAAGCAGAGGAAAGCGAAATTGATGCCTTTACAGCCCTTAGCTACTAATCTACTATTACCGGAGGGAGACTCTGTACCAGGGTCGTGTGCTTGGGCACCTCCGTCTTACCTATTTCTGCCGCAAAGCAGCAGTGCTTGCATTGCTGTGTTCCGGTTTGAAGGGTTAGATATGGCATTGAAATTACTGGGTACCGTGACTTTACATCTAAAGTCACATGTTGGCAACGTACACTGTGGCTCTTGTGGGGGTTGCAGTTTTACTGCGAATCGCACAGGAGCCACATGTATTATAGGTGACTGTTACCATTTACCATCAGGTGGGCAGTTTGCTTGTTTGTGTGGCTGACCCCAGCCGGGCCACAAAAAGAACTGAAAAATAGATTGTTTGAGTATGTCGCTATAATGTCTAGAGCTTGTCGGCAAGTTTCAGAGGTTGTCGCTTGCGCGTTTCGCGTTAACGCCTTCGATGCGTGCGATCGAGTAGAGCTCGATAAAACTCGCACTAGGCACTCGGTTCTGTAGGCAAAAAGTAGCCTATGTTATACCTTATATAATTAGCTATCTATTAGTGAAAGTCCCGTCAAAATCGGTCCAGCCGTTCCAGAGATTAGCGGGAACAAACAGACCGACAGACAAAAAATCTTTAAATTGTGTTTTGTTATTGGTACCCGATATTCATACCCATTTAGTAAAAACTTGTTATTTTGACATTACAAACAGACACTTCAATTTTATTTATTTGTATAGATTAGTGCAGAGCGGCATCTAGTAGCTGCTACGGAATGAGACAGCTTCGTCTAGTGACTACTAGATGGCGCTGCTCTAATTAATAAATAATAAAAACATTTATTTCAACAAGTAGGAAACAATTATGAGAAATTATCACAAAAATTTTACATCATTACCGCCTACGTTTGTTGTGAGTGTTTAACTTTTAGTTTTCCTACGACACCAACACTAGAACAAGTCTGTATCGGTGGTGCCTGTTCGGTTTACATGAGAAGTGGCCTCAACTTACGCAATATCTTTTAAGTTACAATTTGGAAGTTAATTTAAGCAGGTTATATAGACTAGATAACTGTATTAATTGTATATCATCTAGTGACTACTAGATGGCGCTGCTCTAATTCCATACACATTCGCGTTAACGTGTTCGATGCGTACGATCGAGTAGAGCTCGATAAAACTCGCACTAGGCACACCGGCCTCGAATGAATCACACACTTGGTATACAGCTTCAACGCCGGCAGTCGTGTGAGTGAGCAGAATATAAAAAAAGTAAGAAAATTTTACCCTCCCAAGTTTCTTGTCGCCAAAGCTCTTCCAATTTCCGAGAAGGCTAGAGTCAACTTTTGCGCGAGTGTACCTACTTGAATGAGACATGGAAAATAAGTGACATAAGGAATAAGGTACCATATTTACCCGTAGTTAAATAAGGATTAATTTATTAGGGACAATTTATAAGCGAAACATACCATGTATGTTCCGTTTCCACCTCCATCATCTACCTTATGTCGCCCCAAACGTGCTTGCGCTTCCTCCCTCAAACACCAAATTTTTCCATAATTCCTTCTCCGTCCATGCTGCCCAATTGTGGAACAGACTGCCAGTTGATATACGTGAGAGTAAAACCATCACATCTTTCAGATTAAAAGTGAAAGATTACTTCTTAAATTTACTATATTTATTAGTATACAGGGTGTCCCAGAAGCCGACGTCAAGCCGAAAGCAGGCGGTAGACTAACTCATATATGTTATCAGAAAAATATAAAAAAAAATCGTAAGTCACCTATTTAAAAAAATTTAACATTAAAAAAAATCGATATAATTTACACCCTGTGACGGTTTTTTCACTCTTGTTGCTACAAATCTTGACTTTTCTAAACATTTTCTTTTGTTTTGTAATCCTGAATAATGTTTCTGTATACTCTAATCTAAAATTTAAAGCCAGCTGCTCCAAATTAGAAGAATATGCCATTTTTATCTAAATTAAATATTCAAAATTAATTTTTCGCATAGCTTTAACAAGCTGTACTGAAAAAAAATGTACTATGCGAGTTTGGCAAGTAACTGCAAAAGTTGGCGCATTCAATAAGGATTCCAAAATAGTATGATACTTGGTAGATAATTTCTACGATTGCTGACAATATATTTTTTTCCAAAAACAGGCAGTTTTGAACAAATTTTTCTTACGTACTTAAAATTTATTCTAATGTACCCATGGTTTGCTTTAAGGCCGTAACTTTAACATTCTAGTTTGAGTGAGACCTAGAGAGTCATTTTACGAAGTGTGAGAGAGACAGATAGTGAAATAAATTAAATACACAAATATTGTTTAACATAATTTATTTAAATGTCAAGATTTACAACAGGTGTTTAAACTGTCTTCCTTCAGCTCTAATGCAGGCTCGACATCTTCTTAAAAAAGATCGGGCTATCAAGCGGGCGAATCTTCCATTATTAACAAAATCATTTGCTTCTATTATTCTTTGCCGTAGGTCAGTCACAGTTTCGATTGGCTTTGCGTAAACTTTTTCTTTCACCGCTCCCAAGTAAAAGAAATCTAATGGATTTAAATCTGGGGAACGGGCTGGCCACGAGGTAGTACCAGATCGTCCTATCCATCTGCCTGGGTATTCCTCATCGAGATATTCTCTTACTGAGCTGGCATAGTGAGCTGGGTAACCATCTTGTTGAAACCACATATCTCTTAGAATGTTAAGTGGCACATCTTCCAGTAGATTTGGTAAATAATTTTGTAAAAAATGTAAATAAACTTCACCAGTCCACATTTTATTTTATTTTTTTTTATTTTTTTATTAGGAACAACAAACAGTATTCACAATAAGATATAACAAATGGTACAATGCTTAATGTATGTTAGTTCATTGTGATACCCACACCGTTATCCACAAGTTACTCAAAGCAGTGTTACTCGATACAGATAATAATAGCTTAACAATTATATTAATAATCAGATAATACTCAACATATATAGGTACAAAAAAAAGGAAAGAAAGGTCATACAATATTAGCCGTGAAATAATTAAACCCATCAATAATATTAGTTACTCGTTACTAAGGTGTTCTATGACTAGCTTTTTAAATTTTTTTTCATTACAAGCAAAGATATCAAGTTCTGGAAAAGTTTTATTGTATGCATCCACTAAGTGACGTAAAGGTACGCGCTCACCCGCGCGTGTGCGGCACGGCGGCGTGTGAAACACGCGTCCAGCACGCACAGCGCACCGGAGTGCGGGATTCGGAACTACATAACACAAATTGTTGCTCAGCTCAGTACAGTCAAACTTATTACTACATATACCGTGCAACGTCATAACGCCCAGAAGTGTACGTCTCTTTTCTAAGCTTAACAGATTGTATTTGTCTAAAAGTTGAGCGTATGACTGACGGACACGACAAACCCTATAATCTACACGGCGTAAGAATTTGCGTTGTACCTTCTCCAAATCATCTATGTACTTTATATATATTGGGTTCCAAACCGGTGTGGCATACTCCAACTGGGGTCTAATAAGTGACTTGTACAAATAAAGAAATGTAGAAGGACGTCTAAAATCAACCGCAGATCTCATCACAAAACCGTACATTCTAAAAGCTTTATCCCTAACAGCAATAATGTGATGATCAAAGTGCAACTGTGAGTCAAATAGTATTCCTAGATCTTTGACGACTTTGACCTTATTAAGTTTATTGTCCAGTAAACAGTATTCGCAATCCATAGTACGTTTGTTTTTAGTAAATGTTATAGTTTGACATTTAGGTATACTAAGTTGCAACTTATTGTCGAGACAATAGGTTGCGAATCTGTCCAGGTCTTGCTGAAGTAGAATAGTGTCATTAATATCTTTGACCGTAGTGTAAATTTTTAAGTCATCGGCATACATAAGAAAGTGTGAATTTTGAAAGCAGTTTTGGATATCATTGACATAAAGTATAAATAGTAGTGGCCCAAGGATAGAACCTTGAGGCACTCCCGATGATATGTCAACCGTCTCAGATCTATAGCCGTTTATCACAACTGTCTGCAACCTTCCTGATATATACGATGTGAACCACCGCAACAAGTTACCGCGAATGCCGTTAAATGCGAGCTTCCGTAAGAGTAGTTCATGATCAACCTTGTCAAAACACTTTCGAAAATCAGTGTAGACAGCATCAGTTTGAAGGCGCCGATCCATATTCTCAAATAAAAAGTTAGCAAAAGTCATCAGATTCGTTGTTGTAGATCGTCGCCTGACAAACCCATGCTGCTGTGGTATAATAATGCCATGGAGAATGGGGTAAATTATATTATGCACTAAGCCCTCAAAAAGCTTCGACAAGGCTGACAATATGGAGATGGGCCGGTAATTCTCCACGTCATGTTTGTCACCGTCCTTGTATACAGGTGTAATGTTGGCTTGTTTCCATATTGATGGAAAAACCCCTTCACGCAGACACTTGTTATAAAGTATATAAAGGGCATTGGCTGTGGACCTTAAGAAATGAACAGATAGGCCATCAGGTCCGGGACCCTTAGCAGGATCTAAGTCTTTAAGTGCTTTTTTTATAGAGCATAATTCAATGTGTACATATTCACTTTAAATCGATATTGTGATCTATCTTGCCTGACTTGCCTCATCAAATGAGGATTTTCGATATGCCACTCGTGTAAGTTGTGTAGGTTCATGTAACCATCTTTTTTAAATGTCGACTCATCTGACCACAAAATTTTTTCGAAGAATCGCGGATCTTCTGTTTTTTTGTAGCATTGATTGACAAAAAGCAACACGGGGTCGATGGTCCCGGGGTAGTAGAGTTTGTACTCGCTGTACCTACTTGGTACGGGTGTAGCTGATTTCTTTGCAAAATCCGATAGGGTGTACTTTTGGGTACTCCTGTGCTTCTCTCTATTTCACGTACAGAAATACTCCGATCTTCTTCGACAATGTCTAGAACAACGTCCTCGTAAGGGGGACGAAATCTTCTTTCACTATGTACTTGGTTCAGCAGTCGGCCCTCTGAGAAGAGTAATCGGTGCACATTTGTAAAGACTCGATGATCCGGAAAACGAGCTGCATTTGGGTACCTCTCACGATGAAGTCTAGCTGCAGCGTTGGCATTGCATCTACATTCCCCATAAATTAAATGCATGTTGGCGTATTCTTGTGTCGTGTACGCAGACATGGTGGCACTACAACGATAAGTAGTCCGGAGCAAAGCAAAGGTCGTCGGTAGAGAAACTAAACAGTCCGAATCCAAATCACAAGCAATCAAGTCCAATAAACGAAGCAGAAAGTGGTAAGCACGAAATCAACACGAACGAATACAAAAAGATGCGCAGTAAGCGAAGGAGCGAAACGTACAGTACGTCTAGTACGAGTTTTTAAATCGAGTAAACTACAATAGTTTTCGTTAGCTCGCCAAACTGTCAGTTTACGATGTAAACGGTAGTATGAGTTGCTCGTTTCGAATTCACGTTTAAACGATAGCGAGTTAGTTTTTCTCGATTAGACGAACTTCACATTATATATTTATATCTCTCTTACGCACATGTGAATGGAAAGAGACACGCGATTCTGGCACTGTGACGTTTTCTTAGCCGTTTTTATTATTTTTAAAGCGAGTTGAATGAAAGAAAAACATTAAAATTTTTGTTTGTTGTAAATTATGTTATTTTATAATGTCGCGGACAAGTCAGTCGCAATTTATTTGAATGATAGAGTTTATGGAAAGTTAAAAAAAATTGTGTTAAAACACTTTAGGAAGGAAAATAGAATTAAAAATCTAGGTTAAATTATGTGTATTTTTTAACACTTTTCTAAGGAATGGTGATTTAAGTAAATTGGTTGATGGGGCCCATGGGAAAGTCTCTAGAGACACTCTTTGAGAACTCCGAAGGTCACTATACTCCCTTAATGTACTGAAAACATTATGGAAAACAGCTTTTGTTAGGCGGTAGCGCTGAGTAAAGTGTGTGTCGGAGATACGGCTTAAAGAAAATGATTGTCTGTCGCAGCTTAGAATTCTTCCGTCTCTCTTCATGCGCCATTTCGTCTTGCATGGCCCTCCATGCAAAGTACCGCCCGTGCAGACATAATTTTAATGTTTAAAAACACAAAAAAAAACGTATTAATGTACCAAACTCACATAAAAATGTAAGGTGAGAACTTAAACTACAATAGTTTACGAGTAAACTGTCAAACAAATGTCAAACATGTAACATGCATGTAACTCATACTGCCAAAGACTCAAAAACTACTCGAATACGTACTTATTGAACGAGTAGTTTATTACTTTGTAACTTATACTGTCAATTCTAGTTCATTATAGTTTCCGATAGAGGCGCTGGTGTGAAATGTATGGAAACAAAACTATTCGATCGTTCGAATCAGAAACTATCAAAACTCATACTAGACGTACTGTACGTCTAGTACGAGTTTTTAAATCGAGTAAACTACAATAGTTTTCGTTAGCTCGCCAAACTGTCAGTTTACGATGTAAACGGTAGTATGAGTTGCTCGTTTCGTATTCACGTTTGAACGATAGCGAGTTAGTTTTATTCGATCAGACGAACTTCACATTATATATTTATATCTCTCTTACACACATGTGAATGGAAAGAGACACGCTATTCCGTCACTGTGACGTTTTCTTAGCCGTTTTTATTATTTTTAAAGCGAGTTGAATGAAAGAAAAACATTAAAGTTTTTGTTTGTTGTAAATTATATTATTTTATGTCGCGGACAAGTCAGTCGCAATTTATTTTAATGATAATAAATTGTGTTAAACACTTTAGGAGTGAAAATAGAATTAAAAATCTCGGTTAAATTATGTGTATTTATTAACACTTTTTTAAGGAATGGTGATTTAAGGCGGTAGCGCTGAGTAAAGTGTGTATCGGAGACACGGCTTAAAAATGATTGTCACAGTGCTATCTTCATGCGCTATTTCGTCTTGCATGGCCCGCCATGCAAAGTACCTACCACCGTGCAGACATAATTTTAGTGTTTAGAAACACAAAAAAACGTATTTATGTACCAAACTCAAATAAAAATGTAAGGTGAGAACCTAAACTACAATAGTTTTCGAGTAAACTATCAAACAAATGTCAAACATGTAACTCATACTGCCACATTATTCGAATACGTACTTATTGATCGAGTAGTTTATTACTTTGTAACTCATACTGTCAATTCTAGTTCATTATAGTTTCCGATAGAGGCGTTGGTGTGAAATGTATGGAAACAAAACTATTCGATCGTTCGAATCAAAAACTATCAAAACTCATACTACTGTGGGGCTAGCACGCAGGAGAATCGAAAATCGAATCGAAAACCGAATCGAGGAGTTTGTATAGCAATTTTATTAGTTCTGCTACTCACCGCCGTGGCGCTAATAAAATTGCCATACAAACTCCTCGATTCGGATTTCGATTCGATTTTCGATCCTCCTGCGTGCTAGCCCCACTGATGTGTATTGTTTGTGCGTTAGCGAATAATTGACGTCACTATCTGTCTCACTTCCACTACGTAAAATAGTCATTTTACGAAGTGGATGTGAGACTCGCCGTCTCTGTCACGTTAGCGTCACTATCTGTCTCGCTCATACTTCGAATCCCTCCGTCTCTGTCACGTTAGCGTCACTATTTGTCTCTCTCACACTTCGTAAAATGACTCTCCCGGTCTCACTCAAACTAGAATGTTAAAGTTACAGCCTTAAAGCAAAACATGGGTACATTAGAATAAATTTTAAGTACGTAAGAAAAATTTGTTAAAAACTGCCTGTTTCTGGAAAAAAAAAATTGTCTGCAATCGTAGAAATTATCTACTTACCAAGTATCATATTACCATTTTGGAATCCTTATTGAATGCGCCAACTTTTGCAGTTACTTGCTAAACTCGCATAGTACATTTTTTTTCAGTACAGCTTGTTAAAGCTATGCGAAAAATTAATTTTGAATATTTAATTTAGATAAAATTGGCATATTCTTCTAATTTGGAGCAGCTGGCTTTAAATTTTAGATTAGAGTATACAGAAACATTATTCAGGATTACAAAACAAAAGAAAATGTTTAGAAAAGTCAAGATTTGTAGCAACAAGAGTGAAAAAACCGTCACAGGGTGTAAATTATATCGATTTTTTTAATGTTAGATTTTTTTAAATAGGTGACTTAGATTTTTTTTTTTTTCTGATAACATATATGAGTTAGTCTACCGCCTGCTTTCGGCTTGACGTCGGCTTCTGGGACATCCTGTAGATGTATATTCTTCTTCATAGTTTATATAGCAGTAAATATTGGTTTATTATTATATGTATATACCGGGTGTAACGGAATACCGAAATAATATTTAAGGTTGTTAATTAACAAAAAATGTTTTATAACTATTCTTTGTATTTTTATTATACATATGCCTACTTTCGATTAGATTTAATTTACTTTCGATTTAATACGCTTAACTGTTAAGCGTATTAAATCGAAAGTAGGCATACTTATACTTAATAAAAATACAAAGAATAGTCATAAAACATTTTTTGTTAATCAACAACCTTAAAATATTATTTCGGTATTCCGTTACACACCCGGTAAAAAACCCGGTTTTAAAATCTCAATACACCTGCTAGGATTGGCTGGTAGAGATCTCTCTCACCCTTGTACGTAACTCACGTATGTAACTAAAAGGAGTGACAATTGTGTACAATAAAGAATATAGTAGGTTCGTGATCAAAAAATAAACATTTTTGTATTTCACCTACCTTTTTGATAAAGTTATGCTCAACAGATGAATTTATATACCTATACCTACCTACATACATTTCAGGAAAAAGCTGCAAGCACAGTTTACATCTGTAGGTTTTCTATCAAAGTAAAGTTCTTCCTTCTTATAAAAATAGTTGGTGGCTGTCGGCTACACCCATTGAGTTAATATACGTCAATGGCTACACCTCAACTATTTTTATAAGCCTTCTTAAAAAAATAGTTGAGGTACCTATAGCCGACAGCCATCTGCGGCTAACAGTATAAATAGGTAGGTCCCTCAAAAAAAATCTGTAGGTTTATTAGAAAACAAACTATTTAAGTAAATACCTAGCTAAAAATACTCACGTTTCGGTTTTGTATGAATGTTAGTCATCCCTACGAACTTCTATTATCCCTGTAACAAAGCGACAGAAATGATTCATCGAACAAAGGACGTCACAGATAACATAATACTAGTAGGACGTGATTAAAACATAAAACATGCAAATAAAAAATTATCGGCTCCCGTATCGGTATCGGACCGCGAGCTTAGCCGCCAGCCCAGCCGCCAGCCGCCCGCCACCCCTACCAAACCTATTATACTAGAGATGTGTAAGTACTGTTAGTAATGCATAACGCGCAGGGGCGGTCGACTTTTCTATTGGCGCAATGAGACATACCTACTAGGGATACATCGAGTGTTACCTCAAAAAACATGTTTCTAATAATCCTAAAATGGTAGTAAATAAGAACAAAAGATTCATAGATGTTAACCATATTTTCTGATGATAAACATCTTTTAAAACATAAATTTGCGTTATTTAACTAAAGTTAATATTTTAAAGTATATTTTGTTTAAAATTATCCAGAAAGACATGAGTTTGAAGATTATTTATTAAATGGATAATGGATGTAAAGTCAATGTTAGAACTGACAACATACATTCAAAAAAAATATGGCCGAATTTATATTTCTGGCGCATGAATTATTTTCCTTTTGTTTCTCCATTGCGAATTTACGCAATAATATCGAAGTGTGCTTGCTTTTGAGATAACGACTTTTCTTGATAGTGTCTTTTTGTGTTTTTACATCAGAAATAGTCTCGTTTGGAGACAGTGACTTGTTTTGATTTTTGTGTTAAACTTGAGTTCTTTTTCGTGTTGTTACTTAGATTTAATTGCTTTTCCTGAGACAGTGACTCTAAAACGTGTCAATTTGAACAATAGTTTGTCAGGGAACATGCCTGATAACCTGAAGAGAAAATGTCTCAAGTGTGGAATCTCACCACAAGATGATGCAATTGCAAACATTATACTATATCGCTTTCCAAAGCCAGGAACAACAAATATTCGACGGTAAGTGTTGAAATTGACCAGTTTAAATACTTCTGACATTGCCACGTCCTTTTTTTGTTATTCAACAAGCCTTCATCGCAGTTGTCAAACAACGATGTTGAAAACTTCTCTCAAATATCCGAGAAATTATTTTATGAAACTGTCTATCCTGGCACTTGACACTAGCAGTAATGGTTGTTATCCTCTCTAACGACTAAATGCTACAATAAAAAAAAAAGACAGAAAAGACCCCTGTTAAAGCGGTAGCGGTTATGTTCACAATAAAAAAGATAACACTTCTTTAAGTTCTATTAGCGTTACTGCAAGAACAAAATTATAATAGTCTCTAAATTCCGTAGATTAAATATCATAATGATAAATGAACTTTCGCTCATAATATTTTCTTTTTCAGATGTGAAATGTGGGCCAAGTATTGTTTTCCAAATGACAGTTGGTCATCTGTGGACTTCCAACGTAAATTATATGCTGAGCAAAGGATTATAAGATTATATATACTATTGACTATAATAATATTGAAGAGAAGAGATTATCCAAACATGCTGTTCCAGATATGATTGGTTTTGACAAGGTGAATAAAAATAGCTTTTGTATATATCCTACCTATTTATATCTGTGTTAAAATAAATATTTCTAGCATTTTATGCATTCAATGTGTGGATGCTGAGTCCTGAGAGTGGACTCCATCCTAAGACTTGTGATAGTTATATGCCGCCTGTAGAGTGCTCTTGTTGCATATTAATAATGATTATTTAGACAGTTCAGTGGTGTGACTATGGTTCATTTATTGATTGATAATGCCAAATTTTTTACATTTCAAATTGAGACAGCATACTTTATCAATAATGCTTGCACTCCATCCAAATGTCCGAGTCTGAGCACTATGGATAAAGTCTGTATTATCAATTTCAATTGCTATGCAAGCTGTACTATAAACTACAACTCCTTACAATCATCATCATCATCACAGCTCATAATATATGTCCCCACTGAGGGGCTCGAGGCTACCCAAGGGTTAGGGTAGTAAGGCCTAAGTCAGCCATGCCGGCCTCGTGCGGATTGGTTGACTTCATATACACCTTTGAATTTCTTTATAGATGAATGCAGGTTGCCTCATGATGTTTTCCTTCACCATAGGAGCATCGACAAATGTACATATGAAATTCGAAAAACGAAAGACACATTGGTACATGGCAGGATCGAACTACGGACCTCCCGATAAGAAGGACAGTGCCGAGTCCACAGCACCACCAATGCATCCATACTCTACTCCTTACTGTACTATAAATTAAAAATTTGGAACTCCAGTTAGATATGAATAAGCCAGTTAGATATTATTTAAACAATATACAATAAAAACTTGTCTAGAAGATATCAATTAATAGAAAATTGCAGGTCTGCTGGAAGAAATTTCATTTATGAAATAAGCAGATCCTTTGTACATTGTGTCTTATGTGTTGTTTGTGCTGTCTAGTTTTATGTGTACAAAAATTGTTAAATAAATAAATAGGTAATATAAGAAAAAAATCCTTGGTTTCTAAAAATAGTTCTATTTCTTTACAGGCATTGCCAAGACGTGGAGTCACATTCAAGACTTTTATGACTGAGATAATGTAAATCCAAATTTCGTGTTTGCTCCATCACTGAGGAAGGATCACCTTAACCCTAATTGCAAAGAAAAGATGAAAGTTAGTCAGCTCAGGCAGCTCAGGTTTTGAGTCATTCGGTGGCTGCAGGCATGTTTGCAAAAATATCCCAAGGTAAACTTACCTACGTAATAATTTATATTGTTATATCAATTAATCTGAACCTGAAAATTTATAAAGATTTGATATGAATACCGAAAAATGTCTAAACTAAAATTTATAGCTCAGAGCAAAGAGTTCTGATTAAGAAAAGCCGTGGGTTCGATTCCCACCCCAGCCCCCATAGCATGAACACTGAAACACAATAATTATGATAAAACAATAAATCAATATGAATGATAAAGCACTAAACTGTTTGATCATAGTGTGTTTTGCTGATCATGCTATGGGGCAGGCCTGATTAATTTTTTCTAGTTAAGTTTAATACCTTGACATACTTAAACATTTCCTACAAAGTTCATAAAAAATTAACAAACAGCAGCTGATTTTAACTGAAAGTATTATTTATAAAAATATTTCATCCAGATGTTGGAATGTAAGATTTGTCATTGTGAGGGTGAATAACAATGCAAAATAAGGAAAACAGCTAGAAGAAATAAGTCGATTGAGTTGTAGTGTTGGACTGTCGGATGGCTCCTAGGAAAATATTGCCTGAATTCCTAGTTTATATATTTCTATAGTTTTGACAATTTTCATTATTTAGTTTTTATTACATTTTCAGGGGAACTGCCTGCAGGTGCAATTACAACGGCGGAAATTGTCGCCGTAAATAGCGACTCTGCTGTTTTGAGGAGAGGCAAACCACACTCAACAAACATAACCACGAACTCGCCGCATTTCAAACATTTTGAACTAATGAAAAATTTTTTGAGAAAGTAGAGTTTGTTGGATGCCGGAGCCCACCACCCACCACCTTCGAAAGATGGGTGGATCTGGACTTTAAGAGGTATTTTGCAAATATTTAAAAATCTTAAAGAAAAACAGGATTAAATATCTGTCAACCCGTCTGGTACAGCAGGATGCAGTGGAAAATTTATTTGGCTCAATCCAGGCAAATTGTGCAAATTGCCTGGATTGAAATCCTACTGCCTCACAATTTTATAGGTGGATTGAAAACATCTATAATTTCTAACCCACATAGAGTCAGGAAACTGAAACAGACATTTATTATACAATAATAAATAATTTCAAGGACATGTTTTCTACACCACACACAAGCCAACAAGTAAAACCCCTAGAAGCCCCTGATATTGTGATCAATATGCTAGCTTCAGTGGACCACACTTTTGAAGCAAGCATGACTGACTCAGCTGAAATGCAAGCGTGTGCTTATTATGTGGGTTTATTATAAAAAAAACTGAATGTGACTTGTGGTGTTTGAGAAGATATTAAAGTTGACAGAAAATGTACATTCATTCATAGAATGTAAAGAGTATGTCGACATTAAGAAGAAATTAATTTATGCATCAAGAAATTTAATTAAATGTGTTGAAGATTGTGCTACTCTATGCGATAATTTCTCTTTAATGTCATCATCAATATTGGATTTAAAAACATTGTTATTAAAAAACCTATGTGAGGATATAAATTTCACCTTTTAGAAACAGTGTGAGAAATATGTCTCAATAAATGTAAAAATTATTATAAATAGTGTTTTTCACATAACTATTAAAAGGTATTGTACATTAAACAACCGAGAATATGTAGAATCTGCTTCAAAAGTAGCAATAAAAAAGAAGATGAACACAATAAAACATAAATAAAACTATCATACTTTTATTTAATTTTTACCTTTACTATTCTGCGAATTCTGACGTGATTTATGGAAACTAGAAAATAATATGCAATGATTTATAATTAAAATCATTGCATATTATCTAGTTTCCATAAATTACGATTACAATAAAAAAATAATATTACACTCCTTTTGAATTTTACCGCGTAGATAGTGCGTGGGGCCACAGTAAGATGGCAGTACAGTCAAAATTTGTCCAACGTGTTTTTCTATGTAGTTGTCATTCTTCCCTTGGGTATATGTGTTCTGTGATAACGCGTAATATAACACGACCGCGTACTGCAACAGTACGCATTGCTCGGCAAAATTTAGCGGCACATGACACTAAACATGGCGTGAGCCCGTAGTGTCACGGCCGCTTGACGACATGCTTGGCGCGGCGGCCGGCGCCGGCGGCGGCGAGGCGTACTGTTGATGTTCGGTGTTCGGGTGTTCTTCGGTAGGCATGGTAAAACTTCGAGTAATTGTGTGAGCGAGGAGGAGTGTCAGCGGAAGGGGATTATATCTCTATCACGCCGTTTAGTAGAATTTTAATGTGATTACAGTATTGTATTCTTGATAATCTTTGGCACCGCCTCGTAAGTCATAAATCATAATTTGCGCGTGCTTTCTTTCGTCTAATAAATTAATTCGTCTTACGATAAAAAAATTGTCCCAACAATTATTTGCAAGCTGTAATTAAAAATGTAGGATATACGATTGTATTAGACATAACACAAAAAGTAATAAAAACAAAAAAGCTAGGGGGGCAGTGGCATAACGCACGTTATGCACTACACTGCAATATAATCATCACATTGTTGCAATATAATCTGAAACTCGCTATCCTAAGTTATATAATAATAAAAGGTCTATCTATTGCTATAGCATTACACCTGCATATTCAGTACAATAACAATATGAGTAATAGCGGGACGTTCGCATAGCGCGTCATCTCAGGTCATGGATGGAGTACTGAGTAATGTTATAATGCCATATTACGCGGTGCGAAATGTCATGCCATATGGCATTACTTTTCGAAGTACTGTTTTGCGCATGTCTATATTATACCACCCGCTACCTGATGAACGAGCCACCCGCGTGACCCGCGCGCCCCGTTCATTCGTTCGATGTTCGATCCACGAATCCACGCACGATCGTTCGAGCGAGCTTCACTTGACGACATTCACTTCATTCAGTCGAATTTTCACAACCGCTTTGGAGCGTTGTGCGCATCTCTTCATTCTCTGACCACTATCAAACAACTTGGTAAGTTTTACTTGAATATCTTTTAAAGTACTATACATCAATGTAATTAGTTTTTATTCGTGGGCAGAATCGATGCCAAATTATACTTCTTTTGTTCACATTTGGTGTTTAAATAATATTTTGTTGAATTGCAACTGTTTGAAAACCGGTGCGTGATGTGATGACATAAACTGCGATACCAAAATTTTGCATTTATAATGTTATGAGCGATTTATTGTACTAAATTCAAAATAAAATTGATGATCTCATCAGTCGTTGTGCTTGCTCACGGAAGGTAACTCGTTCATGTATGACTGGACCGATATTGGTTTGGTATTCCGTTCGTATGCACACGTCCGTCTACTAATGTTATTGATTCGTCGGGCCCCCATGCATTCTCGATGATTCTCGTCTCGAAGTCAGTTTGTGAAGTTGACAATGAGTCATCAATTTGAATCTAACAATAATTGGATCTAAATTTAACATAAAGAGAACCCATGGTCCATGAATAAAAACTTAACTCCTACTCGATCTATTGCTAACAGTTATTATACCTAGTTTACATTGTATTTATTTTAGGGCAAATTAACTACCTACTTTTAAAATAAAGTTTAATCTTGAACACATTTTTATTCAGAATTTGAGTACATACTTACTTACTTACCTACTAAATTAAGAGATATTTTTGGACCAGGCTTTCGTGTTCCGTAGTAAACAAGGAACCCTTATAGTTTTGCCATGTCTGTCTGTCTGACTGTCCGCGGTTTTACTCAGAGACTATTAAGTCATAGTACCATAAATTAAATTAAATCATAGTAGGTACCTATCATCATCATGCATGTCTATGATTTCATTTAGGTAAGTACATGAAAATTTTGGGTTGAATGACATTACGTGTAAACACATTTTAATAATGAGTTTTCGATAAAGAATTGATTATTTATTGGTTATTTTGAAACACCATGTACCTATAACGAAGTTTAAAAGAAAACTATCAGAATTGAGTAGGTACCTACTTAGTACAAACTAAAAAGTTATAGACGACCAACTTATAAAATGTACTCGGAAAAGTAAAATTTTATTGAAAATTAGTGCTGAATATAAATTTACAAACCACGTGAAGTTAAGGAAATATAAAATCATTGTAGCTTTAATAATAATAATAATGCCTAATTCTTAGAATAATAACGCGTTATTATTCTTAGAATAATAATGCGTTATTATTCTAAGGCCTAATTTAATAGCAACGTGTTGTGAGGTGTGTGAACTCAAAGATGGCATTTGCAACTACGGAACCCTACACTGCGACTGCGCGTGGCCCGACACGCACTTGTTTATACCTACATTCGAGTCCTTTTGTCTGTTTTTCATACATAAAATAAAAAATACTTGTTACAAAATGTTTTATTCATTGAATAAGGTTTATGTGTTTAAATTAAAAACATTCAATTTTATTAATATTCAAATGAAATAACCAATTCTTAAAAATAATGTTAGCGAAAAATAAAAGAGGAATAAGAGAGGACCATAGGAGCTAGGAGCGGATACTTTAACTGTAATTGTAAACGTACTTACCTAGTCTTAATCAAATTCACTTTTCAATTACCTACCTAGTTCCATAATTGAATGGCAAACCTTAAATTGTTTACAACTCTTAACCTTTTGATATTGTTTGTTTTGTTATCATCTTAGTCGCCTCTTTAACTTCATTCAACTTCCACTTGGCACTGTGTACAGTGCGAGTAGTGCGACCAACTTATCTATGAATTTATTAAAGGGTGGAACTGGCGACGGTATATTAAAATCCAAGCGGGCTTCTTTAAAAAAAGAGATTACTTCTCTGATAATTCTGCTATAACACCGATTATTACGAGACCGGACCCTTAAGCATCATTAAAAACACAAACATCACAATAAACAGAAACTAACATAGATTAGCTTATTTAAATAATATTTTATAATGACACCTATAGCATAAGAATAAACAAGTATAGAAGCGAAACTCCCGGCCGTCGAGCGCTCAAGGCCACGTTATTCACCTACCGTTTGATTTCCGTTGAACGGAATCGCCAGTCAAGGCGCGCACCGCATCCCGCACGTACGTGACTCCTTCCCGCGCGCCGCTATCTACCTAGTCGCCGCGATGCCGACTTATTGTTGCGTTTATGGGTGCAAAAATAATGCCATAATAACCCCAAATTTAAAGTTTTACAATTTGCCCGAAGATAAAGAAAGGTAAGTACAAAGGTATATCTACTTGTTTTATTCAATCCTCTCTAAGCAACTGCGAAGATGACTTGGATATATTTCTTTTGAGCAAAGACGACGGCACAGAACCTTTTTTTGCAAACCATATGACATCGGAGATTTCGCCGCTTGCTGTTCCGACATGCGATTACAGGTCTGAGGGCCTATTACCGATCTCATGGTTTTGCAAATGATATCATATGATATCATAGTGCAAGACGAAAAATACGATTTCCGGTCAGATTTTTAATCATTTGTTTATTATTTAATGATGACATCATTGAAATTATGCCATAGTGATGATATCATTGGAGATCAGTAATACGAAATGCAGTATTTCATGACTTCTTTTTCTCAAATTTATACCATGTCATACGATGAAAGATCCATAATTGGCCCTCAGATTTGCCTACACAAAACGCACTTTCCTACGTTTGTGGGTAGGTATCTACTCAAAAAATGCTCGCTTAAACATGAATGCCCAGCTTTCAATAAATACAGAGATTACAAGGGAGAAAATACAGAAAATTCTCAACTATTTATTCATTTTAAAGCATTCAATCGGACAAAAATTTTCGGAAGTTTAACTGTTCCTCCGGCACATTTTGTAAACTAGGGTAGATTAGCCTGTTTTCGACCAATTAGTGGAGTTGCCAACTTTGGGAATAAAAATATGTCTGTTCTGACATGAATTTTGTATCAAAATAAATTGTGGTAACTCCTCATATAGTCTATTTTTAATAATTATATATTTTATAATAGTCAAATTAACAGTTTTTTTTATTATTAAATCCAAGCGTCAAATTGCCGATTTTACCAGTTTTCGACCAAAAATTCTAGTTTTCGTCCATCTGTTGACCAGTTTTAGACCAATTAATTAAGAAAGATTTTTATGAATAAAAGTATGATAGAATATATATATTTTTTAAATAAAAATACTGAAATAATCAGTTTTTTATATTTATTAAGGCTGTGTCTATTTGAACCCGGGTCCTAATCATCATCATCGACCTACACTCGTCCACTGCTGGACATATGTCTCCCCTAATGCACGCCACCGCTCCCGATCTTCGGCTACTCTCATCCAGCCCACTCCAGCCAGCCTACATATATCGTCATCCCATCTTGTCGCAGGGCGTCCCACACTACGTTTACCGAGTCGCGGTCTCCACTCAAGCACCTTACGACTCTAACGGCCGTCAGTTCTGCGGCTCATTAGGTCAGCCCACCGCCATTTCAGTTTACTAATTCGGTGGGCTATGTCGGTGACTTTGGTTCTCTGACGGATCACATCATTTCTGATACGGTCTTTCAGAGATACTCCGAGTATAGCCCTTTCCATAGCACGCTTAGTGACTTTAAATTGGTGGACTAGTCGAGCCGTGAGTATCCACGTCTCGGCACCGTATGTCATGACTGGGAGGACGCACTGGTCGAAGACTTTCGACTTAAGACACTGAGAAATGGGTGACGAGAAGACATGTCAAAGCTTACGAAATGCTGCCCAGCCCAGCCGAATTCTTCTGTTGGCTTCCCTCTCGAAGTTGTTTCTGCCTAGTTGTAGAGTTTGCCCTAGGTACACATATTCCTGTACAACTTCGAGAGATACTCCATTTACTACAACCTGTCCCAGACCAACGAGCTCGTTGAACATGACCTTGGTTTTATCCAAGTTTATCCAGAGACCGATGCGTTCGGAAGACTCAACCAGGCTGTTCACCATCTCTTGTAAAAGTCTTGCAGAGTTTCAGCCATAATGACGATATCGTCCGCGAATCGTAAGTGTGAGATGCACTCGCCGTTTATATTAATGCCACGTCCTGTCCAGTTGAGCGTTCCGAATACATCCTGCAGCGCAGCGAAGAAAAGACTTTCGGTGATATTACATCCCCCGGCCTCACACCACTCACCACCAATAGCTGACTGTAGAAGGTGCTAGTGCTAACTTCCGAAAGAATCTCCGATTTCGAAGCGACGATTTCTCTGTTTGCTTTGGTCAACTTCGTCAACGGGTCCTAATCGGACGTCTATTTATTCCTAATCAAATCCGGAGTATGAAAACATGCAGTTTTAATTCAGATTCATGTGGTCACAATATCTAACCTTTTTTTTAAGGAGGGGTAATCTCTTTACGATTCGACAAGGGACTGAAAAGCTGACAAGGCCGCCCCAAGGATATGCCATTGGACTCGGGTATTAACCCCATACCTGGCTAAACCACCCTCCAGCAACTTTTAACTCAATAGAGGCACAATCAGGATCGGCGTTAGCCATTCCCCGAGTGCGCCCACTGCAGACTGGCACGACGGTGAGCCAGCATCACTGACCCAAGCGCAGGGCCTTACTCTACGGAGGGGTCGCCAAGTGCAATAATGCCCCAGACGGGCAGGCCAGGGGTAGAAAAGTAATGTCTCCCAACCGGTTGTCGGCCGGCCGGGCCATTTCATCCCCAGCTTGCTTGAATATTACTAATTAAATTGTAATATTTTAACAATGAATTTCTAATTAGAATGTATAATAATATTTATGAAATAGCTTTAATTAACTTTAACTAACCAAAAAACGGTCGATAATTGGAATGATTTTACACTATAAGTAGGTACCCAATTTTCGACCAACATGACTTTTCGAATTTTCGAAGTATTTATTTAAAAAGTAAACACAATCTAAAATTTATTTTTATTAAGAAGTGGGAGTTAATTAGAATTCATTCAAATAGTTTTGAATAATTAATTTAATTCTTTTGATTTTAGCTAAACGAAAAAAGGCAGTCGGAAACTGGGATGATTATACCATATTTCAAATTTTCGACCAACAACATTGTTTGTCATATTCAGTTTATATTAACAAAGTAAAATATTGGACGAAAATTGGCCATTAGATAATATATGTAAATAAAGCTCACATTATTAAATTAGATTTAATATCTTTCCATACATTTTAAAACAACATAGAAATCTTATTTGTAGGTGCCTTACCTATTTTTCGACCACCCGGTCGAAAACTGAATTTTTTGAGTAAAGCGTGTACCCTTTCTTGACCACCTCATTTTATGAATTTGGTCATGAAATTTACGTTAAAATCTAATTAATCCACACAATAAAGGTCATAAACTAGCTGCACAAACAATAAATAATCCAATATTACTTAAGATTAATTAAAAACTTTCCGTACAAGTAGTGGCACCTTACTATTTTTTTCTTAATATTCAACGCATGTGACGCTCTCCGCTGCTAACCTCAGACAAATAATTGGTTAGTTTTCGCAGCTTTCGTTCAATTCTTCTAGTTTGTGTGTGTGGGGGGGAACAATGTATTCAGTTTGCTACTTGTTTATGTTTTGGTGATGCAAGTATACCAATATTACTATTTTTGATCATTTAACAAGGGAGGACCGTTAAATGGTCGAAAATTGGCAGTGGTCGGGAAACAGGCGCATCTACCCTATATTGAGACACTCGAGAATATATTCGTAAATAGCTTCAAAAAATTTATTTTTACCGATGGTGCTGGTGCGATCTTGCTAGATACAATGAAAAAAATTGTGTTTCAGGTACCTTGTGAATATTTTCCTATTGATTACCTGATTAAGCTTTTTATAAGAATGCGTATTTACTACGCGCTGAAGTTTAATAACCGAAACTTCAAATCATCTACAAAAACGCCATCTTTTATAAATATCAGACATTTGTAAATATTTCTGTTGAATTGAAACCTTTTAAATAAAAATGATTGAATATTTTAAAATTATTTTTATTATACCTACCCTAGATACAGATACAGTTTTATTCGTAATATTCATTACATGTCAAAGCTAATACAATATAATGTATCGAGTTTCTAAAGCTGTCATTGTAGTGCAATTTTGAAACTCTGTAAGTATGGGATTTTTTTTGTCAAGTCGGGAATAATTTGAATTATGAGAAACTTTGGTACTGCTATATAGGTATATTTTTATCGACCTTTGTTACTGTTCCATATAAAATTTAAATACAATCAATACATGATTAAAATTATGAAACAACAGATTTTTTTTCAAGTGAAAATGTTGGTCTGATAGTAAAAAGTGAGCTTAGGTTTTATCCATTAGTACATTCATAACTTCAGCTCTTGGACTATAAACGTAGGTACGATACCTAAATTACAAACCATTTTTGTACATCGAAATTCGAAACATTTTAATGATTTTGTTCTCTAAGTTGTAGGGATTAAGCTCAATTAATCAAAAATAGGCAGTTTCTTATAACTACGGAATCAAAAAAACTAAAAATGTGGGTACTATTGCTAAAGATAGTCGCTCGCTCGCTACACTTGAAGTACAAAATCAATAAGACTCGGTGTATACTCAGTTTCTCATTTAATGTAAAATATGGAGGTACCTATATAAAAAATATTGTAGTGGTCACCATACGTCCATGTGGTGACCCTAGCGGCGCCCGCAGACTACTGCGGGGCGTTACAGGAGGAAGGGCGCTGTAGGTATGCAAATAGCGGCATTTGGTGCACCCACAAAGGAGATTCGCTTCTATACTTGTTTATTCTTATGCCTATAGTTCCAATTTTCGCCATTTCACAGATAAGTTGGTGGCACTGTACTTGTACCGTTACCTACATTTTCTTTTGTCTCACCGGTTCTGACATCATTAAATTTTCGCAGACAACCTAGTACCTACCTACTTAATAAAAAAAAATTATGTAAGGTAACAGACAGAAAAGTTGATAGTATCTGTCTGGTCTCGGTTCGTTAACAACGCGGTAGATTATGGTAATAAATACAATTAAGCACAGACTGCAAGTGGCGTTATGCCTCGGCTTCCGCTGATGTTATGGCTTCTTCCTTTATATTGTCACAAGAGGCAATTTGTTGGAAGTTGCGTGCATTTTAACAGTTTTGATTATAATGTGCTGTAAATGCGAAGTATCTATTTCATTTCACTCTTTTCGTGACCTTAAATAATAAAATTTACCATGCTCAATAAAAGTCCGAAATTAACAAAAAAAACTTAATAAAGTGAATGATGAGTGAACCTAAACATTTGAAACATGTTTCACATTTTAATTTATTTTCTAGAATTTCAAATCTCTCGTGCTTCATTGTTGGAAATTCTAAAATTCTTATTATTATTATTATACATTTATTCAAAAAAGCATCTTAAATTATTATTATTATTATATTATTTGACAACTTCAACTTGAACTTGAAATCTGGTCAATTTTATCGGCATGCTACAAACAACCGGTTCAAATTTGAGAAGGACCTAATGTCCTTACAATGCGGTGTTAACGAACTCCGAAGTTAGTATCAGCGCGCACTAAAAATAGTCTGGTGGGTGACTAACTAACGAACGGAACGACACATGTAGCGGAGCAGCCGTTTAACATAAACACATTATAATGAAAATACTGGCTTAAGCCCACCCTCTGACTGTGGGGTTAGGGCGGCCACCTTCGGCCACGTACAGCATATTTCCGGGACAAGTTTATGCTAGTACATTAGTACTATTACTTATTCTGTGACGCTAGCGAGAATATATATCTTTACGCTATCAGAATACTGGTATATAAAACAGTATAAATTTGACAATATTGCATTATAATAAACTATAAACCTCCATAATTTTTAACACAAAAAATAAGTTGTTTAATTAGTTAGTACTTAGTACTCATTTTTTCAAATGTCAAAAGCTCTGTTTCTCTGTTTCTAAAGTTTTTATACAAACATAGATAATTTTATTACGTTTAGTTTATCCAGAATCTAGATAAGATGACAATATATTTTTTGAAATATCGTAAAAATAAATATAACCGAAATGAAGCGCTTCGATTTTACTGACAACTTAAGAAACATGTATAAATAATATAATAACCGGCCACGGGCAAGGTGTAAACACCAGGACAATCCCAGATTTTCCTGCAGCCTGGAAAGCGTAATCGGGGTGGTTTACTTAGCTTGTAAAAAACTTATTCGATATTGAGAGAGGGTGCTGTAGACAATTTAGATTGGGCTATTTATGAAATGTTGTAGGTATTTCGTAATTTTCTTTGTTTTTTGTAGCCATCAGAACTATCCATTACCTAGCCTAGTACATATTTAAGTATATGTATTGAACTCGTTTCCGTACAACTGAGATATTTCCCCAAGGCGTAAAATACTTAGATCTCATTAAAAAACATATTATTTCCTATCATCATCATACACCAGGATAATCCCAGATTTTCCTGCAGCCTGGAAAGCGTAATCGGGGTGGTTTACTTAGCTTGTAAAGAACTTAGTCGATATTGAGAGAGGGTGCTGTAGACAATTTAGATTGGGCTATTTATGAAATGTTGTAGGTATTTCGTAATTTTCTTTGTTTTTTGTAGCCATCAGAACTATCCATTACCTAGCCTAGTACATATTTAAGTATAGGTATTGAACTCGTTTGCGTACAACTGAGATATTTCCCCAAGGCGTAAAATACTTAGATCTCATTAAAAAACATATTATTTCCTATTATCATCATTATTTTAGCTGAGAGACATAAGTACTTAGGCATTGTTAAGGGTCTGAATGATCTGTCCAGGGGCGTTACCATGATCGCTTATAGCAAGGTCAAAGCAGTATTGAAACAGAGACACCGCTCTTGCTGCGTATAGGGCCATCCTGCTATCAGCGCGGTTTTAATATTGTTTTGAGCAATCATGGTTGAGGGGCTGCTCTGCTCGCATCCAGCGGCCTGCCGCGACCTTCGCCAGATCCTCAGATGTGCGTGTGGTGTGAGAGCTCTTTTTTTAAAAGTTATAATATTTTTACGAAATCAAAGAAGAATTTAGGAAATAATTGTGAAAACAACATGGTGAAGATAAAAAAATTGTGAAATCAATAGGGAGAAAGTTCTGGTCGATTAACTGGAACACTCACTCTGCCAACCAGAGAAAATACGTAACTCCGGTCTCAAAATATATTAGATATAAATGTTCAACATTTTTATGTGGAATAATTGTGTTGAATTTGTGAAACCTATTCACAAATATTCAAAAGATTTTAACGGTTTATTAGGATTTGGCAAAGGTTTATTTGGAACACTCAATTCTCTTATGGTGCAGACGGAGTGTTCCAAAACTTACTAACTTTGGCTAAATAAATCGTTAATATTCTTACTCTGTTTTACGAGTATAACGCAGAGTCAATTTGTGAAACAAAAACCTTAACGTAAAACATAATAGTTAGAGAATAAATGAAAAAAAAACTTTCTTTTCAACATCCCGTGCGAGAGCTCCGTATTTTAGATTTTATTTACATAACCTGAACTTAAATACAAACGGAGGCCACATCAGAAATTGTGAAAATGTTGTCACTAAAATTTTTGACACGTTTTTTATTTCTGAGATTGTTTAATTTAAACAATAATCAACATTATTACATTTCTATGTGAGAAATTTGTTTAGGGTGACCATGCATACATCAAATAAAATATTGTTGTTTGTACTTTTTAATTTTTTTATATTATTTATGCCTAAGGTGGTACATGCTCGCCTAAAAGATGCTTTTTTATTTACATATGTTCAGATTATACTGATCCGGGAAAACAGATTCAAATTCAATATTCTTTATTCAATTGGGATTTTACAATCACTTTTGAACGTCAAAGAAGCTACGCCATTGGTTATAAAAATTGCATTTTTTATATCGTTGTGGTTGTGATCTGCTTACAAAAACTGTTGTTTTGGGTTCTGGAAGTTAATAAGTTAGGTTCAAAAAAAGACAGTGTGTAAATATATAAAAAATAAAAGTGTGTAATTTAATCATCTCGCACAATGTGGATATTCCCCTTCATGAACATTAGTATGTTGAAGTTCTCGTCTGAGAGTTAGGCTCGTGTCGGTGTTAAAATATCTTTGCCGGTGGAAAAAAGTCGTTCAACTGCAGCGCTCGTTCGCTATAGCAGTATTATATTTAATATAAGTAAACAGATTTATAAATATCTGTTCCTCGAGGAATGCCGCATCATTAAAAGAGTCTTTGGATTTCGTGTCTAGCCACATTTTGAAGAGAGATTGAGCTTTAGCCTTTAATGATTTGAGGCTCTTAGGTTTTTTTTACACTGAGTAACAGAATTAAAAAAGTCTTCCTCATCATTGTCATTGTTTCTCATTGCTGCCTCCGTCACTGAAACTGTCCCTGTCCTTTGAACTTTCTGAAGCTTCTTGGCGTAACGCCTCCTCTACCTTTTTTCCAAGCATTTAAAAAAATGTGTCCGACAAAAAAATGGACACCCTATGCATTTCTCGCTTAGAAATGTAATAAAGTTGATTATTGTTAAAATTAAACAAGCTCTGAAATATAGAATGAGTCAAAATTTTAGGGACAACATTTTCACAATTTCTGATGTGGCCTCCGTTTGTATTTAAGTTCGGGTTATGTAAATAATATCTAAAATACGGAGCTCTCGCACGGGATGTTGTAAAGAAAGTATATTTTTAATTTTATCTCTAACTATTATGTTTTACGTCAAGGTTTTTGTTTCACAAATTGACTCTGCGTTATACTCGTAAAACAGAGTAAGAATATTAACGATTTATTTAGCCAAAGTTAGTAAGTTTTGGAACACTCCGTCTGCACCATAAGAGAATTGAGTGTTCCAAATAAACCTTTGCCAAATCCTAATAAACCGTTAAAATCTTTTGAATATTTGTGAATAGGTTTCACAAATTCAACACAATTATTCCACATAAAAATGTTGAACATTTATATCTAATATATTTTGAGACCGGAGTTACGTATTTTCTCTGGTTGGCAGAGTGAGTGTTCCAGTTAATCGACCAGAACTTTCTCCCTATTGATTTCACAATTTTTTTATCTTCACCATGTTGTTTTCACAATTATTTCCTAAATTCTTCCTTGATTTCGTAAAAATATTATAACTTTTAAAAAAAGAGCTCTCACACCACACGCACATGATCCTCAGTGCACGTTGCCTACCAAGAATCCCTTTCTTTTTTTTGCACCGGAATAAACATTAAGCATTAACATGTTTATGACTACTTAACTTATGTTTATGACTACTTAATCTATGTGGGACTCCGGTACGATCAGAAGGAGTTTACTGAAAGTCGTTTAGCCAGTGCCCACTAAACTTCGCGATCAGTAGGCCTAGACAAAAGCCACACGCCAATTTTTCCGGCGTCGTTCCGCAGAGAAATTGTATGAAAATGATATCAGCATGTGACAGCCTCACGCTATTTTTTCCGCAGCTAATGTCATCTCCATGCATTTTTTCTGCGGAACGAACGCGGAAAAATAACTGTTTGGCTTTTGTCTAAACGGGTAAACCTAACCGAATAGACTCACCGGCGAATCCCCTAACACAATTCAGGTGTTGCCAATTATTTAGACAGTTTTGTAGTGAAAAGAGTCTGAATTATTTTCGTGACTTGAATCCAGCAATATCGTTATCATGTTCATCGCGTAAAGCACGATTGATTACCGAATAATCGGTAGGAACCGGTTCATCTGCCTTTCGCCGCTCTCTCGCCGAGATGAAGCTTCGATGCAGCAAGTCCCAATTCAACCGTCCAAACATATATTTAGGTATATTATAATACCTAAATATCTTGTTATTAAAACACTAATTTCACAAGTTCCACTTGAATCTTTATTATATTTAAATTATTGCGTCCGGTTTCGATACATCATCGTCAGGCATTATCATCATCGTGAAATTAGTGTTTTAATAACAAGATACTATGGAGTTCCATCTAGAAATTACAACACAAAGCTTTAACCAATACCTAAATATATGTATAATATGTATATGTAAACCACTGTTCACAAATTATCTATAGGCCTTTGAGTGCGTTTGTTTCTACAGTAAAATGCCAACTAATAATAATTATATATTTCATTCTCAGATATCAGTGGTCCAATAATATTTAATGTAACAATCAAGGATGTACGTACAGTAAGCACCCATTCGCGTGAAAAAAATCACGGTAGTCGTAGTAAAAAAAAGGAACTAAATATTACACCGAAATAGGGTTTACAAATTAAAGAGTGCCATTCTGTGCCATCCTGACAAGGTTCCTACTCGGAGCTAGGGTTAAAACAAGTAAACAAAAAATAAAATTGAAATAAGCTTGAATTTTAACTTTTTTTTCTCCCGAACTTATTTATTATAAAAGAATTATATAAATTAACAGAAATAAATTTAAATAATGAATTTTAACAAAATAAAGTAACCGCGCCTTGTAGCGCTAAAAGTTCAGTCGAAATGATGGAATTCCTTGGACTTTTCGCCGGATTTTTTTTCTTTTCTGAATTGGGGTTAAGTAGGTAAGTAATATTTTGTCTTGAGGTGCTGATTGCTTATCAGGACAGATTTATTTCAAATATGACTTGATAGAAAGTTCTTTTTAATAGTCCAAAATTTTTTACCTGTCTTCTTCTAAAACTGCGTTATTTTCTGCCCTTTTTTCAGTCTACTGGCACAAATTTCCTCAAGGTATATTATAAAAAATCTCGTGCAATAATGTTTTAAATTTACTTTTTTGTACGTCTCTTGTATTATTTATAGAAAGAAATAAGAATCCTAGGACAAAGTAGAGTAACGTTATAATTTTGTGGACATGGACGTTTAACATTGTGGATAGGTACGGGTTGTTTATGATTATTAATTGAATACCTATTTGTATTAATTTTCCTTCCTAATAATCCGAGCCGGCGGCGGATAAAGGCGGATGGATCTTCGATGGTCTACCGCGCGAGCAGACAGGAAAGTGACTATAAATCTATACTCACTTACAAGTTTTTTCAGAGTGCAGAAGATTGTTAAGATTATAACAATGTAATGTTTGAATATACACGGTGTTTCATAATAACCAATAAATAATCAATGCGTTATCTAAAACTAATTATTAAAATGTGTTTAGGACACGTAATGTCATTCAACCCAAAATTTTCATGTATATCATAGTATCATCATCATATCTATGATTTGCATGAAAATTTTGGGTTGAATGACATTACGGGTAAACACAATTTACTAATTAGTTTTAGATAACGCATTGATTATTTATTGGTTATTATGAAACACCGTGTATAACAAAAAAAAAAAACATTTAAAAAGCAATAGGTACAATATTGTATCTATTTACAAAAAACCTACAAATTAATTTATAATTTAGTAAACAAAATAATATAGTACATGCGGTGTTAGATTCAGAAATATGCTAATAAATCCATGGAAATATGCAACCCCCTCCCCCACAGCGACCATGGTGTATGTGAAATCTTATGACATAAGATGTAAATTCACAGTCTTCCCGTTAAAACCGGAACACAGTAAAGCAGACACTGCTGCTTTCAGGTTAGATAGAAGTGCGTTCAAGTTAAATAGAAGAGGTACCCGCCCAGATGAATGAGGTTCTGAGTCTCCCTCTGGAAATGGTCTTTCGCATAAAAAATAAAATACCTAATTTGATCGCAACATTTTTCCTCGGATAGTGACATAATTAGTAAACAGTCGGTGGACATACAATACATAGGCATATTTATGTCCGAAGTGCGAACCTTGAAATCCGTCCAGACACATCTGTTAGAGCGGGAGGCAACACTTCCACACTCCGTTAGACAGAGACAAAACAACTACCCAAATTCGTAAAATCGATTGCCCGCGGACCGCGCGACGCACCCCTAATGCCTAAACTATTGTGGGGTGTTAACGATGCAAAACTATGCCATTATGATAAAACCAGCAGATTCCAGACGTATTTTTATTGACAGAAGAGAGAGTGCTTATTAATGATACAAAATTAAGATAGAAAACCACCATAAGTATTATTCTTTAATATTTCAAAACCCTAATAGAGAAGTTAGGCGCTTAGGGCACCATTTTTTACTTGATACTTATCAGCTACAAATGTAGAGATATTCTTAATTTTTATTATTAGTCTGTGAAAAAGGAAAAAGTCCTTATTCAACTCCCAACAGGATGTTCCTATGTGTCTAAAAGTTGAAATAAAATGCTAAAAAAAGTGACTTTACACAAATTGACTGGTGAAATGGAGAGATCTGATGCATCACGGAAGCCTGTTCCACTAATGGTTTGTCTACACGAAAGATTGTATAATTGGCATGTAAAAAGAACATGCAAATTGGTATGAATAATTGGTGGATTAATTACCGATTTTCATGTTCTCAGCGTGATTTCTCAAGTGGTGATGAAACTTGTTCGTTTTGTTATAACTCACGATGTTAAACGCTTTGTAGGTATATGTTTAGTACCTATTTATTTTAACCACCTTTGTGGTGTACCCAGTGGTTGAGACCAGCCGGTATTGATCTGGTAATCTGGGGTTCGATTATCCACGTGGGCAGCAATTTTTCTGATGCTAATATTAATGTATTACTTAAATAAAAAATATCCTACTATTAATATTATTACCAAATGTGATATTATTGTTTTGAATAAAAGACTATGAATTTGTGAATTTGAGTACCGTTTATGGATTACAGATTTGTTATTATCACATCACGCACGTCACACAATAATTCATTAGCATCCAACCAACTTACGCCAACGAAACAATAGAATGAGGGAACGCGGAACACAAATTCTTGGTATAACTGTCTATTACAACTCCACCTGGGGCCTTATTCTGCTAGCGTTAAGGCATTTGTGGCGTGTCAATAACGCTTCAATAACATCGCTTTTTGAGACAGTTATTGTGGGTTAACCGAATACTAACTTAAACATTTGTCACTATTGACTTATTAAGAAAGTTTAGTACGAAAAAATTGCACCAGGAAATGAGCATAATAGCGACAAAAGCGGTTTTATTGAAACGCTATCATGACGTGACAACGACGTTAAGATTAGCAGAATTAGGTCCCTGGTTTGTGCTAGATGAGGTGACTAGGTCCCACATTCAACGAACACGTTACGTCCATTAAGAATCAGCATCGATTGTTGCTGATGCTTATTTAAAATAATGCTGATAATTCGCGGATTCTGATGTTGATATTTGCAACAACCCTGGTAGAAGCCATGCCGCAGGCACACTCGTACATAGGCACTAGGCACCCTACACGCAGCTCGCAAATCAATATTGTATTGCATTGCAGGGGAGCCGTTTCCTAACAATTCCGCGTCCCTCCGATTCAGATGGAATGACATCTGATTTTGGCTGGATTTGTTTATAGTTAACTTTATCGACACTTCCTTTAAAACATTTCATCGTGGCTGGTTTATGTTGCACGCACACTAGGTAGTAGTGCATGCAATTAAAATCGAAATATTTTTTTAATCGACACGGAGACTCAATGCTTGTTACCTCTATCTTACCTATTCCTGCCGCCAAACAGCGATGTTTGCATCGCTGTGTTCCGACTTCCGGTTTGAAGGTTTCGACGGGCAATGAAATTACTGGGTACTGTGACTTGACATCTTATGTCACAAGTTGGCAATGTAGACGCACAGCCGGCTTCAAAAGTAGATAAGCATTTTAGTACCATGTCACATATTAACAATGCAATATAGGTGTAACCATACTAAATAAACGGAATAGTTGGTGTGACATCGTACTAAAATAATTATCTACTTTTGAAACCGGCTGTACATTGGATCCTTGTATGACAGAAACCACAATAGGCGACAGGAGTAGGGGCGGTAAGGTCGAAGATGGTAATGTTTTCTCTTAAAGTACACTATAGTAGACCCACGGTAGTCCGGACCCTGTCTAATCCGGCGCCCCCTGTAATCCGACACGCCCATCACTGTTGATGGTACATAAAATATTCCGCAAATCTTCACTTCCTAACATAAATAAGTTAAGTTATTATTTTTTGTAAGTTCTATAGCACTGATGTTATTTTTTTATAATAAAATATTAGCTCTCCATTGTAATTTTTAATTTACTAAATTCCACATACATATTAAGTATATGTAAACATAATTACGTAGTAAGTCGAATGGATTCTTTGATTTGTAATTATTCGGATTACAAGGTACTCTTATACAAAAAAAATATTGACGGGTTGCACTCCGGGAGTGCCGGCAGAAGTGAAAACGTAACGTTGTAAAGTAACGTTGTGCGTTTTGGATATTTTGGAATGGTTATGGAATAATTTTGCACGAATTGCTTTAATTATCAGAATAAAAGTACTATCTTTTATGTGGTAGAATACAATATTTATTTATTGCGCTATCGTACACAAACATGACAATTTATATTACATTAAAAAGTTTATCCCTCAGAAAAATCAACTTCCTGTTGTAACGTTGTGCGTACATAATTATATAACTAGTAATAATGAATCAAAATATTTACAATTAAATTAAAAATATGATCAATACAGACATTAATATACTACTTAAAAACGTAATTTTATAACAAATAAATAATATTTAATTTATACTAACTTACCTAATTAATATTTACAACAAAATCAAATAAAAGCACAATTTAGATTTTTCCTAACAAAGTAAATAAATTGATTAAAACTGTCTCAAGTGACGTGTGACTTCCAGTACTTTTGCCAGCCGCTATTGTTCTCGGCCGGCTTACGTGGACCCCTCACCGCACCTCGACAGTTCCTGCGGCCATTTCAATTTTAGTTGGTCTTACGCATTTTCGATCAGTGTCACGTGATCCTGACGCGAGTTTATAATTTTTTGCCCATTACAAAAAAAGTGTACAACGCCGCTAAAGAAGTTCTCACTTCAAAAATCCAGAATATAGAGGGTCGATATCCGATGTCGGGCATCGCCCTCTAAAACATGTGTCGGATTACCGCGGTCCACTGTATGCAAACACACGATATGGCAAATTGGAACTAATTTTTCTTCAAATCTCAATTAGACTTGCGAGGTGGGCCCTCAGTCCATCATCATCATCAGCCCACACACAATTTTACTTCAATGATAATTTAAATTTATTTAAACTAGTTGCATTGGCTTCGTAATTATATTAAGTTGGATCGATAAATAAAGTCACACCGCCATCTGTTTGAAGCTTATGGAACTGACAATTATTTACAAACTTAATTCGGAATAATAAACCCACCAATAACATTTTCATGTAAAATGCTGCCAAGATTAGACCTTATGGCTCGCACGGTCAAAAAGTCATCAGATCTCATGTAGAGCTAGCTAAGCTTTTAACTCTATACAGCTCGGCCTCATACGGAATACTGTTCTCATCTTTGGGCTGGGGCACCCCAATACCAGCTTCTCCCACTGGACCGCATTCAACGGAGAGCGACTCGAATCGTCGACTGCCTGGAAATATCATATCGGCTTGATACTTTGGCGCTGCGTAGAGATGTCGCCTCACTATTGCATCTTCTATCGTATTTATCACGGGGAATGCTCCGAGGAATTGTTCGGACTTATACCTGCCGCCTCTTTCCGCCATCGTTCCACGCGACAAAAAATCCATGCCCATCACTTAGAATTTAGATGGTTGGCAGTCCACAACTGTGCGATTCTCCTGAAGCTTTCTGCCTCGCACAGTCAAACTTTGGAACGAATTGTCGCGTGCGGTATTTCCGAACCGATACGACCTTCAAACTTTAAAAAAAAGAGCGTATTCGTTCCTCAAAGGCCGGCAACGCACTTGTAACTCTTCTGGGGTTGCGGGTGTCCATGGGCGACGGTAATCACTTACCATCAGGTGATACATCTCCTCGTTTGCCCTCTATAACATAATTTTTTTTTACAAAAAATAAAACCGACTTCAAAAACACTAAAAACTTAAAAATAATATAAGAATAGGTACAGACAACATCACACTTCTATATTGAAGTCGGCGCCAAACGATGATCTCCTAGAAAGTGTTAAAATTTGTCACCGACTTCAATATAGAAGTGTGATGTTGTCTGTACCTATTCTTATATTTATTTTAAGTTTTTAGTGTTTTTTAAGTCGGTTTTATTTTTTGTAAAAAAAAATATTTTTACTTTTTAGTGAATGAAATCTTTTCAGTTAAAGAAACCCCTAAACATTAGTGTTTTCCTCTATTTTCTATGGGATCCTATCATCAGATCCTGACTTTGGTGACCATTTTGGAAATCGGTTCAAAAATGACGAAGTTATGAGGTAACAAACATTTAAAAAAAATACAACCGAATTGATAACCTCCTCCTTTTTTGAAGTCAGTTAAAAAAAATACGCCCTAACTCTACAAACCCTAACTTCACACACTCTACACCTTAGTCAAAATATTATGTGGCTTGGTCGTTCGCTTCCAGAACTATTGTATCAGAATGTTGGTTGGTTAATGTCACGGTTAATGTTGTGAAAATCTTTTAAACCACATCATTATAATAATAATGCTTAGACTTTGACACGTCCACACTGCTGGAAATAGACTTCTCCAAGTGCATCCGCGGCTACTCTTATCCAGCTTTTGCCAGCCTCCTTGCGAAGATAGTCGCTTCACCGAGTCTGAGAGGGGCTGTTTTCTCGTGGTCCTGAGGGCGTCCTACACTCCGCTTGCCGATATATGATGTCTAGTTTAAAAGTTATTACCCCCAACGGCTATCTGTTTTGCGATCGATGTCCACCACTGCCACTTTAGCTTGCTTATCTGGTGGGTGGGCTATGATGTCGATGACGTTCGTTCTCTGTCGGATCACCTAGTTCGAATTCAGAGAGACTCTGAGCATAGCCCTTTCCATGGCTGTGCTTGGATAGCTTTGACTTGAAAGCTGCGGACCAGCCGTATCGTTTCGGCTCCGTATGAACCTTAGTCCAGATGCATATAAAAATATTTTGTCGCAGTGACACTGGTGGCGGCACCGCAGGACACAGAAAAATGTTCTGGCTAAGACAGATGTAGTAGGTAATAAATGGGCAAAAACTAATTTGATAACAATGCAAGTATAGGCAATTGCGGAACATACAAATTACGAAATAATCACGAGTTTTCACGGTGGTTGGCCAGCAGGCGTAAATCATTTAATTATGTCGGTGCATTAAAAGTACTAAAACCGAGCATCAGCTAGTCTGCAGCCATCCGTGTTCTCTCGAAAACTTTATAATTGCCGGCAATCTTGACGCTCCATAAAATTTGAGCTCGTGTGATAGCAGTCGAGGCCAATCACCTCATAGCTACGACCACTAATGAGAACGTGAAAAAAAAACAATTTTAATTCCAAATTCGAATTTAGAATTATTATGCTCGTCCCGCATGCATAACTCGTCCCAACGATTGTCCGACTACATCATGCTGAAAACCATACACGTACACTGTGTACGACTGTAGGTACGTCTATTCATTACGTGTCCATTTTTTAGTTCGCATATATATACCAGTGTACTAAATTGTGGGAAACTTCTTTAGTCGCGTCTTACGACATCCATCGTCTCGTGACTTGACATAAAAGAAAGGGGGCTGCGATACATGTATTCCTCACCGCGCGGGCGACGTATAGCTAATTTTTAAAGCAATTTTATTGTTCTCAAAACATGATGGCGGGTAAATAAAAAAAAATGGTAATTTGGACGATTTGAGAGTACATTTCAATTAAGATTCATTTTGATTTTTGATATTGTACAGCCAGCATCAAATGTAACTAAGCCATTCAATGTTCACCTCGTAACTAAAGTATGTTGACTGTTGAAGCTTAACTCAAAAGTCGCGTCGTCTTCACGGTCTTTTATTGATGCCGCAATAACTGTTATTGAATTTAAAGCGATCCTGAAAAGTTACACAGTGAGTCTTTAATGACTCACTGTGTAACTCTTCACGATTCTACTTTTACCTACTCCTTTACCATATTAATTAAAAGTGCGTCATAAAGTTACACGTCTTGACGAGCCCCGCGAAAGGCAAGATCAACCGACTAACCTTACAGGAGAGATGTGGAACACCTTGACTGAGATACAATGCAACTCGGCTCAAAGAGATCTTCTGTAAAGTGCGTCGCGGGTATTGTGTGAACACAATAGTTTTGTTTCCTTTGACGCTGGACTAAAACAGTTGGCATGTCTTTGTTCTTTGTCTATGGTTTGTAAGGCACCGACACCACAGATTATACTTAAGTTTATTATTTATATTCATCAATGATATCGCCAGAATGGATCTCTCTTTCAATCATTAATTCACAGACTGTTCCCCAACTTAGCACGGTACACTGAGCGGCTGATATTTCATCTTACACGATTGTAACACTCAATATCTGTCTGTGAATGGAATATAAATCAGAGGTGCGATTTTGTAACTCTTCGACTTTGGTAAACGAATCGATGATTCGATAAAATAAATGGATTTCTGCTGGTCGGCTGTATATCGAACAATTAGCTTTTTTGACAAACACGTTTTCCCCGAGATGGTTCGGGCGACGGCGACGACGGAAATTGTCAAATATACGATAATCTTCATTTCTTTATTGACGAATTCTAATCTAGCAGGTTTTGTTTGATGAATGTGATAGTATTAGGATAATGATACTAAGTCTTACATGTTACAAAAGAATGGTAGAATAGGCATTAACTTGCAGCTGTGATTCTCATCTTTATCTCGCCCACTTCATGAACCAGAATAATGGCTGAAAATCAGTATTTTTGTTATGTTTTGGGCAAAAAAATCCAGACTTGGCTCATTGCTTACTGCAACACACATTCGCTTTTTTTAAACTTATTCTTTCGTATTCCACTCTGTTATTGTTTATATCTTTAGTTTCGTCAAAGTGTAGGTATGTTTGTTTTGTATCATGATGTACCCCATTAACCCTTTTTTATCTATAACTAGCTTTTGCCCGCGACTTAGTCTGCGTGAAATCTTTTTTTATTGATTAACTTTAGAAATCCCGCCCACCCCCCACCCTTTTTACACTTTTAAGTAATGATTTCGGGGATAAAAACTATTCTTTATCCTTCCCCACAACTCAAACTATCTCCATACCAAATTTCATCTAAATCGGTTCAGCGGTTATTGATTCCCCATACAAACTTCCGCCCCCTTTTCTCCCCCTTAAGGGGTGATTTCTGCGATAAAAGCTATCTTATGTCCGTCTCCTGGTTCTAAGCTACCTCCCCACCAATTTTCAGCCAAATCGATTCAGCCGTTCTTGAGTTATAAATAGTGTAACTAACACGACTTTATATAATAGATATTCTGTTAAGTACTACGTAAAAAAGCTGTCAAATCTACACGGTATTTCCCATGAGTTATTTTGGCACCTTCGATATTTCCTAGATAGAATATACTTAATAATATAAAGGTATTATCGATTCCCTCATACTGAATTTTTATTGTTTACTTCGTTATATCGATAATTACAATAGGACTAACTATTGTCCGATAAAGGTATATTTTTCTACAGGTTTGCGATAAGTAAAAAACTGCATATTCGAAATAGGTACGTAAACAAAATAGTTGTTTTATAAACTGCATAATTTAAAATCTAATTGTGTAAAAGAGTTGTTTTATTTGCATCTACAATTTAACAAAAATATCGTTAGTCATTATTTCATCAACAACACGATTATTATTTATTGATGATAATAACTTTTGGTAGGTCAATGCAACCCTAATTACAAATCATTACTTGCTTATTGGCTTAGAATTATTTTTGTGGAACCCGGTAAATTATTTTGACGGAGATTGTTTACTTAGCTGTTGAACACGTCTATGTTAAGCATAATATATTTACTTGACTTAAGTACTTACTGGGAGACTAATGTAAATAAGTACCAATAACAACCATTGGAAAATTTGGGAATTAACTGTTGGCATTTTTAAACACAATTAATTCATTCTACCAATTACTTTCTATATCGGTCTCCATTAGATTGTAAATAAAAAGATTCAGAGATCAGAGAGCATCTACTCTATCCATTATATCCATGCGAAATTCAGCAGCAGCGTTCTCCCAATCTTATTACAGGACCGGACATGTATTAGGAAATTTTTATACAATAATATTTTGTTGTCTAACATAATTAATAGTGCTCATTAACTAAACCCTTAACATTACTCCGTTTCTTTTCTCGTCTGATTACACTTTGCCTCGCTACATGAGCGTCATTGATATTATCCTTACAGTTTCCCTGACTCGATATATTCTCCGTCATTGCCATAAATGGGTCCATTATGTTGTAGTGATGCTCCTTTATAAGGCGTCTAGCGCCAAGGCTATGCCAGCGCCGCCGGACTGCGATCGAGATCTTAGATACATAATAGTTATAACATAGAACGCAGGCAGGAGCTCTCCTCGTTATAAATAGACACAAGGTCGGATTGTGGTGGAATGTTACCAGATATACAATATGACATGTTATCAGATGGTCATACATTTTGCAGGTGTATTGTAATTTGTACGTATCATATTATTGCTTTGGTATGTACGCAGAAATGTGTAATGCATCTTCCAAAACCATTTGTTCTGATGTACCAGATCGTTTTCATAATTAATAGGGCACGTAAACCGAACCGATACTGTAAGGTAAACAAATGACAAGACAAGTACATCTTCTAATTCTTGGATGAAAGTATTTGAGTAACTGTGCCACATACTCACAGAACGTTCTGTGCACATACTGTACATTTTACAAAATCATGTAGGCGAAATATTATTATGTAATGTTGGCAATTTAAAAAAGGAGACAAACAATTGACGTTTCTCGCCTGTTATTCTCGAGAAGGCTCACCAAATATCCGAACAGGTGCTAAAGTTGCTTTTTGTGTTTGACGTCAATAAGTACCTGAAAAGACTATGTTGAATAAAGTTTTTTAAATTTGTATTTATTAAAATTCGTCCAATGATTGTCGTACTTTCAGACTTTTACATTAGCATCCTCTAAAGACCATGAACTTCAAATAAAATCGAATGCCAAATGAGCATGAAAAATGTTATCACGTTTTCACGATAAGGATAAATTCATTCAAATTGCAATATCTCTAATACTCTACTGCATGAACTGATCAACTCAACAGTTTCTCTGAATGCTATAAGATAACCAATCGTCGTAAACTCGACTAATCAATGACTTTCCAGTAATTCTTAGTGCTTTGAAGTTGCTCTTGTCGTGAAGATCGTAAATTGTGCCACCTTAAATTTACAAGATTTAGCTCAGACGACATGGATACTTTGAAGTACTTGTGTTAAATTCCAAAATGTGTTTAACGTTGAACTCATTGTCAGTGAGACATATCAGAATCGGGACGTGACTTGCAACGCATATGTTAGTTGAATAAAAAATATGTCACTGCGAACTGGTTAGCTGCGATCATTTGAATGGAAAAATTGTGTATTTCCTCTGTTACTTTTAACGTACAGATTAGGAGAAATATCATTTAGAGTCGGATTGTTGTGATTATTTAACTCTCTCCTCGGCTTGTCTGCTTGCGTCTGGTCATTTTCTTCCAACATTCTTACTTTCGTTTCGTTCTCTGAGTGCTTCCGTAATTACGAGGGTTTTTTTAAACTTATCGTAAACATAACTTCACATGTGTTTTACCTTATGTACATTTGTACTTGTTATTATCGTATTTATCATAGCCTAATCCATCTTCGGCGTGTCGTTGATCACTTGATGCATCTTATCTATAGCAGAGGGCGTCGGCTGCCGATAATGCAATAAGAAAACAATGTTTTTGTACCTTTATTTAGTCTTCGTTTATTTACATTTATTTATCTTCTGATTTGTGCTCGTGTTCGATCCCATTAGAATACTTAAAGAATTTTGGTTAAATATTCGTAATATCAAGCCTTATTTCAGACAAGTCAATCAAATTAGCACTTAATTTGGGGTCAATCGGTGAAGCCCGAAGTCAATTTACAAGCCGATGTTTCTGAAGCATTCTACAGGGAGTTGATGGAGTTCGGTCCATGAATTCTAATCCAATTAGTTCGCCATCTCGTTAAGAAGATTAATGGCAATGGGAAGTAGGTAGATTACAATAGCTTGTTCTCGTTCGTAAAGTTTCTATAACTTTATAATCTGTGCAAGTGACTATTTTGAAAGCTCAGTAAAAATACGCAGAAGTACTTTTAAAATAAACACTGTTTAAAATATTTGTAGACTATTGTATCGTTTTATAATTTGAAATGGGGGGATTCTGAATATCACCACCCTCAATAATACGTAATATGTATAATAATGAGGACATTCGAAATATACGAGTAATATGACATTAATAGAATTGTAATTTTAAATAATTAATATTGATGTTAATAATAAGTAGTATATGTAATGTATAATTCTTTTCTATACTTGCATAAAGTGAACCTTGTTGTTTGAGACGCTCTAACATCCTGTGATCCCAGTGGTAGGAGACGGCCAGACTAGACCACGGGGAGGTTCTGTCAGAGGATGGTTGTATTGTAACCGACATGATAATGAAAGAAGCTGCATTCAAACATTATGGATCATTAATTAATTAAAGTAATGTCAGCACAACAAGCGCAAGTCGACGAACGGTACGTGTGCCGCTTACGGTGAAATTGTACAAGTTACTTTCTACCGTGCTGACTCACCGGTTCACTGTACGCTCCCCTCGCAGCCGCCGCCGCCGCCGACGCGACGAGATCGATCCCAATTTTTTTTTGCGTACTGCCCGGCCGCTGCGTGCGTGGCATCGCCAATTATTGTTATTGTGCCCTTGGTGTTCATTTTGGATTTATCGACCTTAAAGTGTTAATCAAATAGCCGTTTGAAACAGTTTATTTTGCATTACATTAGAGGAAGCTGTATGCCACATACGCATGTTTGCCACATATGTGGCAAACATGCGGCTTCTTACACATTTGCCTGCGGCCCACAGGTCACTCTCATGATGCGGCCCGCAACAATAATAAGTAGTGTCTCAATATATTTTTTTTTAATTCAAATTTCAAAAGCTCGCAACGGTTCAATTTCAAAACAAATGTTTATCGTCCGGTCCGGTATCACTCTACCTATCCAATGAGCTTTATTTTTTAACCGACTTCAAAAAAGGAGGAGGTTATCAATTCGGTTGTATTTTTTTTTATGTTTGTTACCTCATAACTCCGTCATTTTTAAACCGATTTCCAAAATTCTTTTTGTATTTGATAGAGTATACTGCAAGGGTGGTCCCATGGTCACCAAAGACAGGATCGGATGATGGGATACAATAGAAAATCGAGGAAAACACTAATTTTCTTACATATTTTAAATTAGGGTTTCTTTCACTAAAAAGATTTCATTCACTAAAAAGTTAAAAAAATTTTTTTTTTTACAAAAAATAGAACCGACTTCAAAAATACTGAAAACATAAAAATAATCTTCTTCTATATTGAAGTCGGTGACAAATTTTAACACTTTCTAGGAGATCATCGTTTGGCGCCGACTTCAATATAGAAGAAGATTATTTTTAAGTTTTCAGTGTTTTTGAAGTCGGTTCTATTTTTTTTAAGGTTGGGTTTTGCGGCCCACTACTGATTTTAATGCATTTGGCACACCAATGATTTTGAGTTTGACATGGACGCTATATGTAGGGTTATATGCATATGCATAGTTGGTCATGCATACTATTAAAAATGCGAAAGTACAGTCAGCAACACGTTAAGGTTGACACGAATAAAGAAAGAAGTCGATATTGCGAGAGACATGAGAGTGGTCTCAAGGTCATCATGTAAAGTCTGGCGTGTTGCTGTGTGTACTTTACTCTGTCTGTCTGTAACGTTTTCACGCCTTAACAACTGTTCCAATTTTAATGTAGTCTACACTATTATTATAAAGAGGAAAGATTTGTATATGTATGTATGTAAAGAATCAACTTAAACTACTGGACCGATTTCAAAAATTCTTCCACCATAAGAATGCTACATTATAATAAATTCCCACGGGAAAACAAAAACAACGCGGGCGAAGCTGCGTAAAGTAAAGCTAGTTTGCTATAAAGATAGCTAGAGCCCTGAAGGACATAGGTTTATTTTATCCCGAATTAAAACGAGTTCCCGCGGGAACGCGTGGTAATATAAACAAACTCGCAATACGTATAATTGTATTCCCCGCGGAACAAGTCGCGGTCAACAGCTAAGCTATAAGTGTCATCTTGAACTGTTAAATAACAACAAGCATTATTTTTTATTGCTTCCCAAAAATTGCTACATTGATGTATCTCACGGCTTTAGATTTTTCTTTGGGTACACAATTATGTACTTAAAAAAGCAGCACATGCTTAATTTACAGTATTACTAGTTACTACAATTGCTTAATGTTGCTCACATTCAACGTGCACCAACTACACCACCAGTAGGTAATGTTATTAAATGTTTGCATTACAAATTAACTTGTACAATGTAATTATTATTTAATCTTTTTGTGTCAACGATTTGGCGATTGTCACAAGTTCACAACCGATTGTTTTCCTCTTATTATTGTTACTTAATACAATCGGCGCATAAACAAACATTTTAATCAGTACACAGCGCGTACAATTTAAACTTATTGCAGTTTCAACAGTTCAACTTGTAACATCGAATATGAGCGCGGCCTGCGTATTTGCGTTTCCAAAAACTCTGGGTCGTTCGACCCGTCGATGCCGACCATATGGCGTTGTTGTGTAATTTTTTTTGTACGCGCAACTCCCGTCCAGTCCGACAACTTAGGCCTTATATGGCGGCGCCATGACATGAACAGCTATCTGGATTACCGTTTACTATACTGGGTCGTTGATTTAATCAGCAACGTATGGTTAAGTTCAACTGAGATTGCCCATTGTTGTTTGATACGGTGAGATCGTTAAAAGCGACAATTGTAGATTCTGCCAACGTTACATGAGCTAACGTTTATAACGTTTTGACACAGAAAATATATTCATCTGAATTCATTACGATGCTGTTGTGAGAAAATATCATTTTTTTTATACACCTGATAATGGTGAGTGGCTACAGTCGCCTATTGTACACGTGGTTCCTATAAGACTTGCAAATCTACAAAAAGGGCCTGCCTCCCTGAAAGGGCGCCAATGTACCTGGTCAACTTGTGACATAAGACGTCTAGACAGTATACCCATACCCAGTGATTTCACTGCCTGTTACCCTTCAAACCGGAACGCAGCGATGCAAGCGCTGCTGCTTGGCGGCGGAAACAGTCCCTCTGGTACTTACCATCAAGCCCTTATTCTGCTGGCGTTAACGCATATTATGGCGTGTCAATAATAACGCTTCAATAGCATTGCTTTTTGAGACAGTTATTGATGGTCAATCGATAACTAATTAAAACATTTGTCAAAATTGACTCAAGAAATTGTAGTACTTATGAATAATAATTGCACCACGAAAGGCGTATAAAAGTGTCGAAAGCAGTTTTATTGAAACGCTATCAAGATACAATAAAAAGGTTAAGATTAGCAGAATTAGGCCCCTGGTGAACAGGCTGGTGATGGTGAACAATCTGATCCGATTTACGTGATTCTTTTTTTGTTCGATGCGGAATAGCTGCCATTTGGTCCCAGTAGTTAGTTTTTGTTTTATCAGCATTTTTGTTAACTTGGACGATGTAATTTTTACGATACTTTGTTTATATGTACACCGATTACTGAAAGATTAGAGAAAATAATAAAATAAATAAAATTTTGACGTTGTATGTATTCTTATATTATTTATTATGACTTTTTAGTGTTTTTGAAGTCGGTTTTATTTTTGTTTTTTGTTCATTACTTTATCATGTATGTACTAAAAAACAAGAGAATCAATTACATCGTCGTCGTTCATGTAAAAATGTGAGTATATTAATTGGTTATACAATATTGATACGTTGCGATATTATTGTGAATCATTCTCTCATAATTTCTTGATAAACACGAAATGCCGACTCTCTGTGTACAAGTGTGAGCCGTAAGCGGCAAGTGACTCACTGCTCACGTTCAAAAATGAGTGTACGTATAATGGAAGTTGACTCAAACCAGGCGCCTTACGAACATTTCGTTTTATCAACTTAACGACTGTTGTTTGTTGAGAATTTAAATGGTTTCTCGTTAAGAATATCTAATGAAACTTTATCTCTTAGTTTAATATGTATTTATTTCCTCTTACTTAATCAATCATATCAACCAATTGGCTTTTATGTAAATACTATAATATTACCTTAATTAACTCTGGCGTTCAAGATTTTTTCAATAATAATATATTCAGGTATTTTAAAATATGTAAAAATAATTTAATTCTCTCACGTTAATTGTTTATCGCACTAACTGTACTCTGGTGAAACCAAGAAAAGTTTATTGTAATGTCATCGAACCCCGACGTTTAAAATAGCAAAATCAGTGTCTTCAAAACAATCACTACAAAATATCAACGAAAATGCGTGATATTTTTTTGACGCTGAATTATTTCAGTGTCAATGACATTTTATTAAGTATAAAATTAGTTTTATATTGAATGCGTTTCCAAATTTACGACGACGATGCCGACTTTTTAATCGATATACTTTAAGTATTTAGTTGGTGATTTGAATATACTTACATTAAACGTTTGAAAACAAAACTATGGTTTACTAACTCAAAATGCGGTCAATTTCCATTCAGGGCACAAATAATATTCACGAGGGACCACAATGATCATAATAAGAATCATAATTTACAATATCTAGAATATAAAATTGCCGGCCATCTTTGTGCCGCCATTTTGGCTCAGCGATTGATTTTCGTCCGCCCCCAAGCAAAGGGATTAATTTATGCGAAGCCAATTTGTCATTGACTCTGGCAACGAGTAGCATTTTGATTTGAGCTGCAGCGTTTTTAACTCTCCATAATTTGATCTTGTTTCAGTTTCAGACGCGCACCGTTACGGCACAAGAGTGATTTGAATTTAAAATGAATGGCTACGCTCCGTTTACCGTGAGCTAAGATGCGATATTCGAACGCAATTAGATTTTTTGTTCACCGACGAATATGCTTATGGCTGAAGTTCCATATGTATTTTCTACCAATTTGGTGCAGTCGTTCGGAAATTATGCGCGTACATACATTTCGGCGATTAATTTTCATTTATACATATTTTCATTTGCTGAAAACAGAAACAACCAATGTGGTAGCAGAAACAATGCCTAGTGCCTTATCAAGAGCAATGTTATCTGAATCTGTAGAATATTTGAAAAAAAAAACAGTAGAATACCTACTAGGTATTATGTTTGTTACCGACTCGAACTTTTGAACCAGGCTTTTTATGACATAAAATGCACTTATCATCGCATTTACGTGCTTGACCTTGTTCAGCCCTCTTACCATGTATTGTAAGTATATATTTACCCTTTTTTTCGGGGGAAATGCGTAACTTCACCGTACCCACCGTTGGCTAGACTTCGACTGAGCGTGTGTGGGGCCCTCCCGGCAGAGTGCCAGGTCTACCCACTAAAACCGCCCGGTGTTCTCCCTATCCTTATGGGCGCGCTAAGTAAGGTGCACACTGCGACTCCACTACCCATGTATATATTTACCCTATTTACCATAAAACAGTTTTGAGCCGCCGTGAGAGCGAGAAGGTGCTATAGTGAGCGGTGATTCTATTACAATATGTATTGATTTACCTTGCTGTGAGCGATTAATGCTAAGGTCAAAGAGTGTGCACTTATGCTTGTATAGACGCTTGTGCTCTATAACATCTCCAGCAAAGATGGATAGTCTATTGAGATTATTAACATACTTATGAATATCTGAGGTTTCCTTACAACTCTTAGCTGCGCTTACAGGTTTAATAGGCATACTTACCTATTGCCTGTCTTACGTTCAGAATACTCGAAGTGTTTTAAATGCTCGTAAAGTTTATTAACATTGACCATGCTTAACATCCGTTATTGAACAAAAGATTGTATTCCTTAACGCAGGATGCAGTGCTCTGTGCTGCCAACTGCTTAATATACTTATACACGTTCCGTCGAGACAACAATGACGGTGTGATTCATATTCAAGGTTCGTACGCGCACCCAAGTAAATAGTACATAGTCAAAAAAAGAAATAAAACTGAACGATCGATAACTTGTATATACCATTTAATTAGGAAAGTTATGAAAACAATTATTTTTTGTTTATCACTAGTGATGCAACGAATAATACTTTAACGAATACGGACACGAATATTAAACCTTCTATTCCGAGAATACAAATACGAATAATTTAGCAAGGTACCAAATGAAAGGTGTCTAATATTCTAGTACTAGTAATAATATGTTCTAGTACTAGTTGATTTTTCTAATGCTTTTAATGCTGTCAATCACCAAATTTTGTTAGCAATACTTACCCATCTTGGTGTTTCTCTTGAAGCAATAGAATGGTTCTCATCTTATCTTCAGAAGCGCCAGCAATTGGTTGTCTGGCGAGATATGACCTCCGCTTGGTGCGATCTTGGTGTTGGTGTTCCTCAAGGCGGCATATTATCTCCTATTTTCAATGTTCGTTAATTTTATTACTCTCCACCTATCATCTGTATGCCGACGATTTGCAACTTTACGCTCAAGCTAGTGTTGATCACATAAATAGCGCCTAAGACCAAGTCAATCAAGCTTACAAGCCATCAAAGCTTGGTCTGAACAATTTGGCATTCTAGTTAATCCTGAGAAATGCCAGGCTATTATCATCTTTGGACCCAGGATGGTGGCTAGAACGGTTTCAGCTAATCTGCATCCCATTATTTTTGACGGCAAAATTATTCCTTTGAGTAATAAATAATGCTAAGGTCACTGTATCGATTAAAGAATTTTCTGCCTCCACATACCAAGAAAATTCTTGTACAGTCCTTAATTTTTCCTGTTATCGACTATGGGGATGTGTGCTATCTCGACCAGAAGGCAGATCTACTCAACAAACTTGATCATCTTCTAAATAATTGCATTCGATTCGTTTTAAATTTACGAAAATTCGATCACGTATCTGAACATCGACATCGATTGAACTGGTTCTCTATCCGGCAGCGCAGGCACTTAAGGATTTTAAGCACTTTACTTTGTTTGCTATTCTTTTTACTCCCACAACACCCAATTATTTAAGTTCTTGTTTTCAGCATTTGTGTACCTCCCATGATAAACCCCTGCGTTCATCTTCCAATCAGCTACTTATGTGTCCTTCTTACCACCCCAATATAATATGTACATCATATATTTTTTTTAGTTTAATCATTCTCTTATTTTAGAAGTTACGGGGGGGGGGGGCACACTTTTTACCACCTTGGACGTGTCTCTCGCGCAAACTATTCAGTTTATAAAAAAATTATATTAAAAACCTCAATATGATTTTTGAAGACCTATCCACAGATATCCCACACGTATGGGTTTGATGAAAAAAAAATTTGAGTTTCAGTTCTATGTATGGGGAACCCCCAAAATTTGTTTTTTCTATTTTTGTGTGAAAATCTTAATGCGGTTCACAGAATACATCTACTTACCAACTTTCAACAGTGTAGTTCTTATAGTTTCGGAGAAAAGTGGCTGTGACATACGGACGGACAGACAGACATGACGAATCTGTAAGGGTTCCGTTTTTTGCCATTTGGCTACGGAACCCTAACAATAGGTAATGTCGTAGATTAGCCCCGTAACGTGCTACCTACGCACGACGCTGAACAGTTACAATAACAAATTATTCCAGAATCGCTACAACTTTCGCCACATACTCAAGTAATGTTTACTTGAGATCCCTTTATGGGAAAAATATACTCGATGTGGTATTTTTAAGTTTTTTTTTGCACATACCTTGTCATGTTGCATTGTTAGGGCTGTATTCCAATTCAGTTCTCTGTGAATATTGTTGCAAGTTTGGTCTTCATTTGGAATGTAAAATGTTTATGTACACACAGCATCACGCCAGACTTTAAATTGGGACTGGTCTTATGTCGCTCGTAATAGAGACGACTTGCGTAATGCAAATGTAAAGATTGGCGTGTTGCTGACTGTACCAAAAACAAACAAGTACCTATACACCTGAAGCAGCATCTACATCCACACGTGGTCGCGGGGAAAGTCTGTAGACTGAAAACAATACTGTATTGTTCATAAAATGCTTATGTCAGAAGGCGAATTAAAATTCTGGGTATTAAGATGATACTTATATCATTTAATACCCAGAATTTTAATTCAATGGCATGTTCCGATTGCTTTACAATTACTCGATTTATTTTTCCTCCTCAAATACAGTGTTATTAATTTACAACTAATTCAAGTGGGATAAATGTTATTTTTCCTCTATTATAATTTATAATAATGCGAGGTTTCATCAATACAATTCCGTCCGCATTCAGATAGGTACGATCGCAAATATACGGAAACACCACATCCTATAAAAATTAGATGCCATTAAAAAAATCTCAAACATGCTACGACCATTCCTTACACAATCTTCGGAGTATTCATGTAGGTATGTACTACTTCACCATGATCGCTTAAAATAGTATCATTTTCTCATTATCAAACAGTAGACACATCATTATATTCTTTTGTAGACAAATCATTATTATTTTTGTAATGATATCAAATAATTATTATATTTTCGTCTTCCCTATCCTAACTATGTATAAGTATGCTGGAGGTAGGTATGGATGTTTGTTCACGTAAAATCTACTGAATGGATATGAATGAAATTTTGTAGGTAGACGGATTACGACATGGACCAACATATAGGCTACTTATTATCCCGGAAAAGTAAGTAGTTCCCGCGGGAAAGTAGATTTACAGTTTTTTCTTTGAACTTTTAAGGCGAAACATAGTTCGCGGGCACAGCTAGTCATATGTATATGTTTAATTAAGCAGCCCTTAAGCGTAGGACGATAAAAGCATTGTCATGTTGCGACAATTAGATGTGAGAATATCTAAAATTATATGCCTATTTTCACCTAATGAGTCCGCGAGAGCTAGGTAATCCTTATTTCTTTGTAGTTTCTTGTAAAGGTTATACTTAATTAAGTATTCTTACTTATACTCATCATTATATCATTTCCACGGCGAAGGGTGATAGAGATCTTGTCGTTGAGTGAGATGCCCAAGGGAAAACTAAATGTATAAAATTTGTTTTACCCAATGTTAAAGAGGTTCACACCACTGTTAACATAAAACATAAAAATGTGGACCTTGTGGATACCGTAGTATTTCTTGGTATTACTTTAGATTCAAAGCTTCAGTGGGGCCCACATATTGATAAATTGTCGAAGAGACTTAGTTCTGCAGCCTACGCTGTATGGAAAATACGTCAGCTGACTGATGTTGATACAGCAAGACTTGTATACTTTGCCTATTTTCATAGTGTGATGTCGTATGGAATTTTGCTGTGGGGAAATGCTGCCGACATTCAGACTGTTTTTGTGCTGCAAAAAAGGGCTATTCGTGCTATTTATAACCTTAAAATAAGAGACTCTTTGAGAGAAAAATTTAAAGAAATTGATATTATGACCGTCGCGTCGCAATATATTTACGAGAATATAGTATATGTTCATAAAAATATACATTCGTTTTGTAAAAACAGTGATATTCATTCAGTAAATACTAGGCAAAAGAATATTCCAAATACTCGGCTTAAAAAAATTAATAATTCTTTCAAAGGCCTTTGTGTACGTTTCTACAATAAAATCCCAAATAATATTAAAGCACTTAACTTGAATAAATTTAAAGTCACTATCAAGGGCGCACTTATGAAAAAAGCATATTATAAAGTGTCTGATTATATGACAGATAAAACTGCTTGGGATTGACAAAAAATGTGATAATTGACGTTCAAAGGGTGCTAACACTTTGTGATAATAGGATAAATTTCATTCGAGTAACTGTTCCACTCACACCGAGAGGCATTTCTATATTATTAAAAAAAATGTTTGTGAAATATAATATTGTAATGTTGGCATTTTAAAAGAGGAGACAAAAAAAAATACAAGACCTTCCGAGTTTCTTGCCTGTTCTTCTCGAGAAGGCTCTCCCAATTTCCGAACAGGTGTAGAGTCAATTTTTTTTTTCATTTGACTTGTATTTGCACACATCTTAATAATGGTTGGGGTGTGTGTACATACAAGGATTAAATAATTTAGTTAATTAGATTCTTGGTTGAAGATTTTTATGTTTTTTTGACGTCAATAAGTGCCTGTAAAGGTCTATATTGAATAAAGATTTTTGAGTTTGAGTTTGAGTGTTAAATACCCACTCTTATGCTTGATAACATAACCCACTCCTTTTGTATAGTTCACAGCATTGTCAACGTATCGCAAACAAAGTAATAGCTATGAAAAACGCTCCAAGCAATCAAATTCCTGCCGCTGCAGTCGCAATTTGTCACGCCATATTTACAATCTCTTGAACCACAATTATCCATGTTTCAATGTAAATAAAATTGAACGGCCAACAATTTGTTGTTATTAGGAATGTAAATGGAGTGAAAGACGCAGTTAGTCGTGGTTGGGTGTATGACAGCGGCTTTGTTCGGTGGGTGCGGCTAGGGCTGCCACATAATATATTTTATAAATAAATCAATTATTAATTAAAATCTGAATAGTAGGCTCAAATAGAGGACCTCGCTCCCGCTTTCTTGATGCGTGCCAGAGAACCCACTACCTCGTCTGGCCGAGAATATACAACCCGTGATCATCAAGACAAGAAAGAGTAGACATTTCTCGGCTTAGCGACAAAGAGAATATCATCATTGGCTCCATCTTCACTTTCCATCTGGTGAAGTCGCCGAATAGTCTTAAATAAAAAAATGGAAACGCTTAGACCTTTTTAAAATACCAAAAAAAAAATACTATTACATTATAATAATTATTTATAATATTCGAATATTGTTATTGTAATGTTGGCAATATAAAACAAGAGGCAAAAAATTAGGCCCTCCACTCTCCCAATTTCCCTACCAAGTAGTAGTATACCCTTTTTTAATTGTGATAGACGTCAATAAGTTCCTGTCATGGTCTATGATGAATCAAGATTTTATGAATTTGAAACGTTCGATGACGTAGGATGAAAAGTTGAACGTTGTAACTGCTCAAGTCAAATGCAACACTTTAGGTGTGCGCCAAAGTTTTGCAGCAGCAGAGTAGAGCATAGAGCAGCAAAGTATGGGTAAACCGCGAAAGCCACGTAATTTATCCGTTTCCCATTCATTGCTGTTCGCGGCGTTTTGCTAATGCGCATTTTGTTATTATCTACGCTAGAACCTCTGTCAACCCTAGATGCGCGGGCGCATACGAGTATGCGCGTGCGTATGCTACGTCACGGTTGATCGGTGAGCTGGCTCTCGGGTGTGTCATCGCGTTGCGACACCACATACACACCACTGAATCAGATTCTTTATGTGCGAGGTAGCTGTGTCCTCGATTTCGACGACATACTCATTTTTTTCATGTCTTTCAAGACAGAACGAATTATTACTGTACAGTTTATTCATCGTACAGTCTTCGTTGAAAATTATCTGACTGTATGGTCTAGCTCTAGTAGCTAATGACCCATGCTCTTGGATAGATCCGTTCGACGCAAATATTTGTGATGAAACCGATTCAACGTTCGCTTGTATGTGTGTGTGTAATTATCTTTAATGTTGTTGTATGCGTAATAGGATGTGTTTAAACTTAATGTTCATTGTTTTTAAATGTCGTTCCTTAACAGTCCGCTTACCGAGGAAAGTTACTGCTCGACATTCCATTCAAATTGACAATTTTTTTCGCAAACAACACGGTCATTATCAAAAAATCTGAAAATAAACCAACAAAATGTTTTACGCGCACGACTGTTCTTTTTTGAAAAAGGTCAGAGTGACCCTCAGTCACACAAGTCGCGCAGACACGCACGTCACACATTTCGCCCGCCATAATTTTCTAATTTTCGTTCCAGATTAAACAAATATGGCCTGCTCCGTCAGCGACGCCCCCTCCCTGAAGGACCTGCCCAAGGTGGCCACCGACCTGAAGAGCCAGCTCGAGGGCTTCAACACCAGCTGTCTCAAGGACGTCGACACCAACGAAAAGATCGTGCTGCCATCTGCTGAAGGTAACATGCTTTAATTGTATATTGATTGTGTAAAGCTCACAATAGCCGATCATGGACCACTGCAAGCTATCGCGTTTGTGTAAGTACACGGGATTGTTACATGCAGTGGCGGCGTATGAAGTCTGGATCTGCCTGGGTGTCAAGCACCAAGAGGTAACAACTTCATACAGCCAAATAATGTGTATAAAATCTCTGTCTATAAAATAAATACAAAATAAGTATCACAGTAAATAACCACCTACTCCTGCACTTAGCTACTTCTAATATCATATTTGTATTTGTTTTTTTTCTCGAATATGTGGAACGAAATGTCCCTGATGGCAGTGGCACTCGATTTAATAATAAGAAATCGTTTAACTATCGTAAAGCGCAATGCAGCACAGTGACAGGAAGTCAATTTTGATAATGTGATCAAATGCGGATCCATAGTTGTGGGCACGATAGGTATTCCCGCCTACACTCCTTAAAGACTTTGACGTCACACTTTCACGGTCTATCGAGATCGATATGTTCAAATTCAAATTCAAAAATCTTTATTCAACATAGGCCTTTACAGACACTTATTGAACTAAATTACAAATTGTTGATACTAAATTGTTGATGATATTATATTCAATGCCTTAATATGTTTTGTAAACATCTCCTTTGTAGGAATGCACAATTTTTTTTTATTGCTACTAAGTTGGCAAACAAGCAAACTGCCCACCTGGTGGTAAGTGGTAACAGTCACCTATAACTACATGTGGCTCCTTTGAGATTCGCAGTAAAACTGCAACCCCACAAGCCACAGTGTACGTTGCCAACTTGTGACTTAAGATGTGAAGTCACGGTACCCAGTAATTTCAGTGTCATATCTTACCCTTGAAACTGGAACACAGCAATGCAAGCACTGCTGCTTTGCGGCAGAAATAAGTAATCATGAGCGAGTTTATACCCCGATTAGCACTTGGCCAATTACCGATCGTGGCGCGCAAAAGCAGCATAAGCCCAATTGTTGGTTTTTGGATCACACTTACTGGTGGTGCCCCTCACTGGTCCATTGTTAGTATCCGAAGATACGGTGAAATATCGCTGTCGCAGTTATTATTAGTTTTCACTTTAGTAATTTTTTTTGGTAACATTACCATATACTTTGACGTCCTCCAAAAGAACCTTCCCGAATAGCAAGTGGGCAATTTTGGTTAATAAGGCAGTCTTTTGTTTTTCCATCAAAATTCTTTTTTTGTACTTTTAATTTTAAACAACAAAGTATTCATTCACTCAACGGAAACACATATTCGTTGAATCAAACACCAAATTCAATACAATGGCCGATGATGGGCAATGTACGGTCGTACATTGCCCATCATCGGCCATTGTGTACAGGGACCTTCACAGACGCCATTGAACAGTCCCATTGAGGAAGTAACTCCAGCTCAAAGGAGACTGCAGCTTGGTAACGTCACGGTGTGTTCCTGCATGAGTTGAAAACGAAAGATCATTGCAGGGGACGCTACTAGCATTACCTTTTACATTATGTTACTAAAACACTTCGGTTTATTTCAACATTACAAAACAACAACACATTATCCAAAGCTATTCCAGTGTTCGTGTTAAGAGATTGTCCTATATGTTTTTATCAGACGTAGCCCAAGAGAAACAGCACACCGCTCTCCTGCAAGGCGTGGAACAGTTCAAAACGTCCTCCCTGAGGCGCACGGACACAGTCGAAAAGATTGTACTACCAAACGCTCTAGGTATTCTATGGTGGACTGAAATTTAAATTAAACAGTAACCATGGAATGTGTCCGAGTTTTTTGATACTGCAAAAAAGTTATCGCATTTCAATTGTCTCTTAAAATTTAAATCACGTTATCAGACATACTCCGCCATCTTGAATGTGTTTGCTCCGTGAGATGGTCAACCACGCCATCTTGTCTTGTTTGTGGACACGAAATAACAACACAAAAATTTTTAAATGTGATATAACTATGAACCTATAGTAATGTCAAGTTTTTCAGTAGTGTTTGTTACTAAAGAGGTTAACGTTTGTTTCCTTACCAAATATTTTTACCAATAAATGGCAACATGCTTAATGATTGCAGTTGAAAAAAATGAAGACACTATTCTGTTTAATGTGCCCAAAATCGAAAACTATATTTAAAAAAAACGGAAGCAAATATTAACGCTACCACAGATAATATAGTACTACAATAACGCTACTCAACGCCTATCATAATGACAGTAACACTCGGCAAATGATATAACATGGTCCTAATATTGCATTATTGTAGGTACCTACTTAAAATTATGTGGTATTTACTAATTTGATTGAGTTCTTATTTTTACTTATCCATGCATGTTTCAGTTAATCGGCATTTTAATCTAGCATTAAATGTTCAAGTTCGTATCTCGCGGCCGACCGCAGCCGCATGGGCTCGGCCACCTGCTTCTGACGCGTGCAGCTGATGCGTTATGGGCTTATTACACTTATCCTAGTTAGGATCCGATTTAAGCATACATTGCTTATTTTGATTGCATCACTTGCCAAAAATGAGCTCGAAGAAAGCAATGTATGCTTAAATCGGATCCTAACTAGGATAGTGTAATAAGCCCATTAATGTGGTGATTGTCAGGGTCCCAGGGGTTCCAGGGTTGACGGGTCATATTGATTTGTTGTTTTATCTTATTATCGTGTTTCGGTTTTCATGCTACGGGGGCTGAGCGAGTTATATCCGAACAACCATCGAATTTGATGGTTGTAAAACGCTCTGACGCTTATTACTGTCAAACTCTTTCCTGTTTCGATGATTTTGGTCTTAATCTATGACATAATCTGCTAGAAAGAGAAAGTAATGAAAAATTCACGTGAAACAGGGAGATGACCACAAGATAACAGATATTATTGCTGTAATGCATTCAACATCTCAAAACGCGTTTCTGTTGTCGCTAGTCGCGCACCTCGAAAGCGACGCCTTTTTCATACTATGACTATTGACCGCGAGATACGAGCTTGCACCTACTCATCACCCTTGACATACTATGATATGCAAGGTATTGCTGTTTTTACTAAATAATAATATAAGGGATTAACCTAACTGGAAAATTGATAAATTGCTAATCCTCAAAAATAGAGTTGAAGATGAAGTGCATACCTACGGCAAAATAATTAATTTTCAGGATCATAGAAATATCGACAAAATTCCTATCGCGTAGAAGTTTATTTTTAAAGATGGTTAGCCAAAAGAAATATCTATCCATTAGCGACATATGTACCTATATTATTGATTTGTGTAAATAATTGCTCCACATTTCCTATAGCACCTACTCGTATTTATACTTTTAGAAGCAATATTAATAATTTAGATTGAAATGAACTGCGAAATTTATAATCTTAGAAGCCGATAGTAATTTCCAACATATTTTTTACCACAGATCTTGAGTACCAAATATCATGTTCCAAATGCAATTTCACAATGTAAAAACGTTTAAGTCACTGATCAATAAATGAATCTAACGCTTTGAAATGTTTATGTAGTGATATTGGTACTGAACAATAAATTTCAATATCAATTTCTGATACTTTTCAGATGTTGCCGCCGAGAAATCTCAGAAATCCCTTTTCGACGGCATTGAAAAGTTCGACGCCAGCCAACTGAAGCACACGGAGACACACGAGAAGAACCCGCTTCCCGACAAGGATGGTGAGTCGTTTGGCCAGTTTGTTGTTGTTTGCACGCGTTTTAAAAATGTTTTTCGTACCAAGCGACACTTTGCTTTTGCATATACACCTTTAAAATAGGTAGGTACTTACTGACACATATTATTATGTACCTAGTCTGTGTATTGACGCAAATAAGAGATTCATAAAAGATTTGGCTGTACGGTATACTAAGTTTGTTTGCCTGCTCCTAATGGACGAAATCAACGAATATCTTTAGTAATGGTACAGAATCCGCAAGAAATGCTGAAGTAAGTAACATGTTTGTTTTTTTTTTGTGTATAAAGCGAGCATTTCTACAAAATTTTAAAGTTCATCAACTAAAAAATAATAATGTTCAACCTTTCAACCCCCATTTCACACCTTATAAGGTTTAGATTAAATTCAAACAGCCATCCATCCATAAAAGAATTTACATATTTAGTATACAATCATTGAAACAATCTTCAAATTCTTTTCGACGAAATATTAGCTCGAAAATGATTTCTTATAATAAATATTATTAATTTATCATTATTAATTTTTGCCATAGCATGTAAATATATGATTGCCTTTTTTTATTTGATGCTGCTTTAATAAAAGCTTTATTGTATGCGTATAGTCCATTTTAATCAAAGATACTTTAAATGTAAACAATCATGTTTCTTTAATATCCATAAATTGAACAAACAATAATAACTTAGCAATATCGATAGATAGTTTATGTGTTAACCTTTAATTTCATTATAATGAAAAAAATCCGCGCGGTGACGGACTTATAGAATACATTTTGTCGCTGCTTCCGTTTCAACTCATAATGACAACTTCTCAAAATGATAACCGAACGCATAATATGTACATTTCTTAAAATGAGAACTTCTTGTACTGTCAAATTCGTAAAATGACAACTTTTTTTCATCCCCCCATCTCGGAAAGAGTATTTTTGCTATTCGATATCTGACCGCCAAAGCCGTTTTTATCCGCTTGTGGTTAAAGTAAATTTGAATTTAGAACATCCCGTGCACTAGGTATGTGATTTCAAAACATCATTTAAACCTATTTACTTCCATCTCCATGGTGCCGAATTTATCATACAACCTTTTTTAAATTTGTTAAAAACTCAAGACTCTGAACCTCCTTGGTACCTACTTTTGTTTTTAATTTGCTTTGTTTCATTTCCTCGCTGAGGGAGGATGAAAAGTTACGTGTTGCACTCGAGTGCAAAGACGTTTTCACCTTGTGCTCTTTTGATTCCCTCGCTAACGCTCAGGATTCTAATTTTTGAATCACTCGCATTCAATTTTAGAATCCTTCGCTTGCTTGGTCATCAAAGTTGAGCACGCGGTTAAAAAGCAACTTTGCACTCATATATAACAAATAACTATTATTGTCAACTTCTCAAGAATTTGTCATTTTACGAATTTGACATTATGAGAAGTTGTCATTTTAAGAAAAGGACATTATTGTAATTTTGAGAATTTGTCATTGTGAGCTAAAACGGCTGCTACTTGCGTAGTAGACCCATATCTCTTTATCTCAGGAGAGCCACGCCCAACAGTGGGACGTATATGGGTTGAATATAGTGATGATAATGAGAATATCTTTTAAAAAAAAGACAGAGGCCAATGATTGTTTACCTTCACGGTGTTTTCGTTTGAAACGGACTATATCGTGTCACTTTGCATATATTTGCACGGCTGTGCTTTACCAGCGGTGGCAGCGGAGAAGGCCCACCAGAACCTGCTGGATGGCGTGGAGCACTTCGACAAGAGCCAGATGAAGCACGCCACGACGGAGGAAAAGAACCATCTGCCCCCGATAGAAGGTTTTAAATCGCTTGCTTTTTGTTATTTTTTTATGTTGCCCACTCTGTCTGTTGCACGATCGTTGCACGGTTCTAACAGTTTTTGTATTTGATTTTAAGATGCGTATATGAATACATCGTAATCATTTTATTGTTTTAATTGCTAGGGTGATATATAATAAAATGAAGAAATTGACTTGATACTTCAGTAATTGAAATAAGTTCCTAAGGAGATTATCACCCCTCCCCCCGGAATAGAAAAATCTACTTATAATAAGTACCAATGAGACTGCAGTGCCACATACAGTGCGTCCATCTCAACTCTTCTTAATTTTATGGTGGGCCTAACACATGTCTCCATTCCACCTGAAGGTAAGTGGAAGTTGAGTCCAAATGCGAAGATAGCTAGTGCAGGAGAGGATACACACTGCACTAGCCACCCTCACCTTGCCGACCTGCAAGGAGTTCTTCACGCCTCTTTTAAGGACCCGGGATTGTAAGGAGGAAACACGTGTGCTGACAGGAAATTCCATTTTTGATTGTGCGGTCAAACAAAATTCCCTAACTGCTGTTATTTTTATTGTGTATGACTGCACTTTATGCCCGTTATTTTTATCTATACTATAATATTATAAAGCTGAAGAGTTTGTTTGTTATTTTGGTTGAACGCGCTAATCTCAGGAAGTACTGATTAAAATTGAAAAATTCTTTTTGTGTTGGATAGTCCTTTTATCGAGGAAGGCTATAGGCTATATATATATAACATCACGCTACGACTAATAGGAGCTGAGCATCAATGAAAAATGTTGTAAAAACGGGAAAAAAATATATGGCGAAACGTAGTTCGTGGGCACAATGATATAATGAAACTTATCCATTTTTTCCGGCTACTGCCTTGTCCCATACATAGAACAATTAATGAAGACTGACCGGAGCGCGATCACAAAGCCTATTACTGCGCGCCTTGCGAACTACGGAAGCACAGAGGAGCTCAATATCTATAAAAATCTCGCGTCACAGTGTCGGTCTTGAACGGGCCTGAGTGCCTAGTGCGAGTTTTATCGAGCTCTACTCGATCGCACTCATCGAACGCGTTAACGCGAATTTGTATGGAATTAGAGCAGCGCCATCTAGTAGCCGCTATGGAATGAGACAGCTTCATCTAGTAACTACTAGATGGCACTGCTCTAATTCCATACAAATTCGCGTTAACGCGTTCTATGCTTGTGATCGAGTATAGCTCGATAAAACTCGCACTCGGCACACGGTTGTTTCATCCGTACGTTACGCTCGAAGGCATTGAACTAAGTACAACTGTTCACTCTAACCCCATTCAATACCTTAGAGTGTGATGTTTGAGTGAAATAACTGACATTTCACCCAAACATCACACTCTAAGGCATTGAATGGGGTTAGAGTGAAAAGTTGTACTTCGCGCGAAGGCTCTGAACGCGCTCCAGCACTTGGTTATTAAGTTGGGCACCTAATCATCCAGTAGATGGCGTTGTGTTTCGATTTCTTTATGCTAGAGTCTATTCCACGTCAAAGGTGTAGGTTTAGCGAGTTTTTTGAATGTTTCGTGTATTATAATTTTGACTACATTAGGAAGATGCTAACTATCCACAGCATCGCGTGGCCGGATCTGCTAATGTTTTTATGTTATTGATCGCCCATCAGACTCTTGACCACGGCGAACGTTGGCTTCTGCTAAGCAAGCGAATCCTAGCGCCACCTAGATCCCTACTTAACCATGAGTTTGAATGACAATGTTTGTTCTTAAATTACTTAAATATAAATAACTTAAATTTTCCTCAACAGCCATCGAAGCGGAGAAGGAGAAGAATAAGTTCCTCAACGGCATCGAGAACTTCGACCCCACGAAGCTGAAGCACACAGAGACTTGCGAGAAGAACCCGCTGCCCACCAAGGACATCATTGAGCAGGAGAAGACTGCCTGAGCGAGCACATCGCTAGTATATCGCTAGTATTGCCTCAAGCATTAGGTTACTCAGACTGTGACACTTCACCAAGCATTTATCGATAATGTCAGTTATTCGATATCCAACCTGCCGAGCTAATACCCCAGGCAGACAGACCACCGGTCTTCTAACGACAAGACAAACGTGATTCAGTGCACTACCAATTACCGACAAACTTTATATATGTTTGTGAGTAATCTGTTTTAACAACATGTAGACGAATCAGTTAATAGTTTCCGGATGAAAAATATAGATTGTCAATTGACACAAACCATCATTGTTGACATCCCACAATTAAACTGATCGCACATATCCGCACACGCCGTACGCGCCGCATTATATGACGTCATCAGCATGCGTTTTTCAATACCCGGACACCTAGCATACCTACTGCATTTTTTAAATTCGGCGCGTACCGTGCTGCCAAATGTGAGAGGTTTCATATAATTTCATACAACGAATCCCAAAAATGCGGCGCGTTCGGCGCGTGCGGCGCGAACATATAATGTGCGTTCAGATTTAATGTTTAAGAAAAATCTAACATCGCTTAACACTGAATAAAGATTGGTGGAGAATCATAGCCTGATCGATTATCACTAGGTATAGGAACCGATTTCTATGTCACTTAACCTATATTATATTTTAATGTTAAGTAATTATTTTATGAGCATTTTGTAATTTATTCTTAGCTGTATATACTTCCTCATTTGGTGGTCAGTTAAAATTTTTGTGTTTTACAATGTGGAAGTTCTGTCGTTTACTGTAGATTTCTGTTGTATAAAATTGCAGATCCAACTGAGCTTATAAAAGAACATCTTTTACTTTAAAAGCAAAAACAATAAAAAGTTGAAATAGTTATCTACAATTGCAAGTTTTTTCGACAGTGAAATTTATGATTAATTAATTTATTAAACAGCGTCAATTTGAGGAAGTATAGACAATTGATTGAAATTATTAATTAGAAATGGCCTGTACTGATTTATTTAAGGCGAAATTATTATATTTGTGCTAGTGAGTGAACTGCATTGGTGAGATGTGAGTTCATGAGATTTTGGTGTCAAAGCACGTTGTCAATAATGTATTGAGTTACCAAATCTCGGTTTTATAATGTAACGATGTTTTTGTACTGTCTTATTTTTTAACACTATTATAACTTAGAAGTGAATAGTGCATCGAAAATAGTAAGTAATGTCCGCCAGCATAGATAATATAATACTTTATAACGGCAGTAATATCTTATTTATGGTAGTATCATAATAACAGTACTTGCTCAAACACGTAAAATAGGTAACTGGTCAGTTCGTAAAAGGGCAACAGTTTTGACGTATAAACCATTGTAATGATAATTTTTATACTATTATACACGCCAGTAATATAAGTTTTCAATTTTATACTCGTAATAATAATGAATCCTGCTATTGATGCCAATAAACAATTTTTACCGAAATTTTGGTATGTTTTACAGACGGTGCTTTTTATAAATATAATTTTAAAAATAACTGGTTTTATTATTCCTGCCACCGATATACATATATCCAGTTTTCAACAACGTAGACACTAAAATAGAATATCCCATCTAATTTTCGTCCATGGGTAGAGTTAATTTTAGTCAAATGAAAATAAACGTTCATTTAAATACGACTATAGCAGGGCCCTAATTCCGCTAATCTTAACGTCGTGATAGCGTTTCAATAAAATTGCTTCGTTTTTTTACGCATTTTCTGGTGCAATTGACTTGTACTACAATTTCTTGATAAGTCAATAGTGACAAATGTTTCAGTTAGTATTCGGTTAACCAACAATAACTGTCTCAAAAAGCGATGCTATTGAAGCGTTATTGACACGCCACAAATGCGTTAACGCTTCGATTAGAAATTATCGACGTAAGCGACAAAATACAAATTATTTTATTAAAAAATAACTACCTACAATGATTAGAAAAAAATGCTTCTGTAGGATTCTGAATACTGATGTCTACTTATTTAATAAACTTTTTAATGAATACCTAATACCGTTTACTAGTAATCGTAAATTTTCTTATTTTTAAGAGGTAGGTAATTTAAAAATAAAATGTGTCGAGGCAAAATCTTTAACGTTGCCGGGGGGTTATTGTCTAAGAAAAAATCTATCGCAGTCGCTTACAATTTGACAGTCTCAACCCATCCATTACTCTTAAGGATGTACAGAGTCTTATGTTCACGGTGCAATGGCTGTCAAATTATAAGCGATCGTGATATAGTAGATTGCTTTATAAGGGTGGAAAGGAATCAATCCCTACGAGGTTGTTAGACGCCCGAGCGCAGCGAGGGCGGCTATAGTCCGAGTAGGGTTTGATTCCTTTTACCCGTGTGTAGCACTCTACTTTTCATTTCGAATGCAAGGAAAATAAAAAATAGCTTTTCTAATAAAATTTATTAATAAAAATACTCCTAACATGACATATCGACATCGTGTTTTACACTTAGTGTACTTTTAAGCATTGAATATCTGCTCCATAGCGTAGACGCCTGCACTTTATGAGATAGTTCATTAAAGTATATAAGAAATACATTTTCAGAAAATGATTTTATATTCCTTGCATCTCGCCACTTCATAAAGTCGGAATATGTATTTAAATATCTTTCCTTTGAAATTTTTGGCAAAAAAATTTCGAGTATTGTATTTGCTTCGTTCGTGACTGAATCTGGAGCCGAAATTTCAGAATCGCTTGAATTCATTGTTTTTCTTAAATACCTAAATCACACAATCAAGATTTCGGTACAGCGTAACAGATTCCCCTCCCGCCAAAATTATCTTTTTCACAGGTATTTTTAAATTTGGAACACATCGCGTTACCTGTTACTGGCCATTCAGCCAAATACTTTTATTATCATTGTACCAAAGATTGTATGTACGTAACCTAATTCAGTTCTATTTTTAAAATTTTACTTTCCGCCCTAAGGAGGGAAGTAAATAGTATGAGAATTTCCCGCCCGCTGGTGGGAACTAGCGTTTTCCTCCCAATACTCAGATCAAGGAAACGCTCCTTTCCGAGCATGAGGAATGAAAAGATTTTTTCATTACTCATACTCTGAAAGTAGGTCTGAAGTTGCCTGAGGAGCGGGTTGAAAGTAATACTTTTCAGCCCTAGGGAGAATCACTTTCAACTGACAGCTGCTGTCAAATTTTAAAAAAGAAACTAGTTCTATTTCACATTTCTATTAAACCATGTTCCGACGTTCTATACAGACAGCACAGTGTAAAATTGAAATAACATAATGTTAAGTATTAAAAGAATATATTTTTTAAATTACTTAATTATAATTTACTTTCAATTATTTCTTTAAATAACTTAGATTTGGGCAAAAAAAAAAAACATTTTTTCAATGACGAAAATAAAAAATAATGGCTGAATAGCTGGCCGGCGAAAGAGAAAAAACAAAATGTATAATAAATAAATAAAAAAAATAAGCGGGAAAGCGGCAATCCGATCTTCATTTCTTTTTCGAGTTTTAGAGGGGTTTTGAGCTAAATACCTAAATTTTTAGAGTTTTGTTTATTCTTCCGTATAGCAGAGATTTCATACATAAGAGAAGATGCAAAAGCAGAAGATGTTAATTTATTAAATTAAAATTCATTTAATTATGTTCTTTAGCTGATTCATGTTTTTATTTTTACTTTCCTCGTATTCGTAATGAAAAGTACAGTGTTTACCTCGGGTTAAAGACTTATTTAGTCCCTCGAAGTATAGGCACCCTCTACGCTCGGGCGCCAAACCCCGCCTCGGGACTAAATAAGTTACTTTCACCCCTGGGGTAACAATGTACTATTTCTAACCCACCGGTTCTTGTCGTGTCTAGCTAAAGATAAATAAACACATATTTAACTTTCAAATCTGTAAGTTCTCTCAGTGACCTTTGATATTTACATAAAAAATACCCAATATTTTCGATATAGCGCCTTAATAAAACTTCTTTCACGTGTGTGCCTTTTACATGCTCTAAGTTTATGAAAATACTAATCAGAAATGGGAGCTGTTAAGGGTGATTCATGGAGTCATTGCGAGGAAAATTTTTATTTACCTACAAACTGCAGGGAAACTTTTGTCTTGTTCGTACCGAAGGTGTAAGCGAGCTTCCCCTCTGGACTCTTCAACCACTGAGGCGCTAGCTATCTTGCCAATAATGCTATTGACATTGTTATTATGGCAATAAAATTGGGTGAGACGGTGTTAGTTAACCAAGCGGGCTCAAAAGCCCTATCATATCACCAACCAAACCTAACAGAACAACTACTCTGAAATAGTAGTAGGTAAGAAATAAAACACTGAATTTTCAGATAATTAACAACCTACTGTAGAGACACTAATAAGTGATTCCATGTCATGTGTTAATTTTGTTAACAACAATAGGTCTACATTATTCGAAAGTTGGAGCGTTGGTGGCGCTGTGGACTCGGCATTTGCCTTCCAATCGGGAGGTCGGGGTTCGAGACCGCCATGCATTTACCAATGTGTCTTTCATTTTTCGAATTTCATAAATGTACATACTGTCTGACACTCCTACGGTGAAGGAAAACATCGTGGGGCAACCTGCATACATGCGAAGAATGTGTATGTGAAGTCGACCAAACCGCACTCAGCCAGCGTGGTTGACTAAACCACGCTTGCCGAGTGCCTAAACTGTTAGAAAATAAGGATGTATGTGTTTATCCCTTTTGCTTGGTAAAATGAAAACTCCAAAAAATGTCATCTACCCCAGGGAGGGGCGGTCCCTCAGACTGTGCTCACAACAACTGCTTTAGTTATTCTTCTGAGTCAGAAGAATAACTAAAGCAGTTGTTGTGAGCTTCTGAGGGCGGTCGACTTTTCTATTGGCGCCATTGATTTACTACCAAACGATTGGCGCAATGAGACATACCTACTAGGGATACATCGAGTGTTACCTCAAAAAACATGTTTCTAAAAATCCTAAAATGGTAGTAAATAATAACAAAAGATTCATAGATGTTAACCATAATTTCTGATGATAAACATCTTTTAAAACATAAATTTGCGTTATTTAACTAAAGTAAATATTTTGAAGTATATTTTGTTTAAAATCATCCAGAAAGACTTGAATTTGAAGATTATTTATTAAATGGATAATGGATGTAAAGTCAATGTTAGAACTGGCAATATACATTCACAAAAAAATATGGCCGAATTTATATTTTTAACATGTTGCCGGCGCATGAATCATTTTCCTTTTGTTTCTCCATTGCGAATTTACGCAATAATATCGAAGTGTGCTTGCTTTTGAGATAACGACTTTTCTTGATAGTCTTTTTGTGTTTTTACGTGAGAAATAGACTTTATTTCTATGTTAATAAAGACTAAACACTTGAAAGTGCAAAAGTGTGCCGAGAGAGATAGCAATAACTGTACCTTTTATCCCTTTTCCACAGTGTTGCTACTATTGTATATTTTATATTTTAGTAGTTATGAAACAACTATTGGCAGATGAAGATTTTGTATTATTGTTTATTTTAATTACTTTTAACGCCCAAAATACCTAAATTGTTTTTTTTTGTAATAATTATAACATAAAATAAATTAACCTACTATTAATAATTATAATACTATGATTCATCACGTCCAGGAAATATTCTAGTGGTAGTATTAAAAAAATGTTATATTGCAACAACGATTCTTTGTCAATGTCAGTAATTTTCGTTGTCATTGTAGTAGGGTGACCACATGGTATCTACCTAACCTAAATATTATCGCAATTTTTAACATTTTTTAATAAAAGTAATTTATATTAGTTACTTATTGTTCAGCTTACACGATGCGATGTTAAGTTATTAGAAAAAAGAATTGGCATTAACATTCTGTTCAAAATATTGGCGAAACCACAAAAGTTTTAAATATTGTTAAAGCAGTTCGACTCACACTGATGTGTTTTTAATTCTTTTCTTCTTAATTACTCATTCTTTTACTAGGTATGTATTTAAATATCACAGAGAGATTTTAGTGTTGACTCATTTTTGACAAGTTGACATATTTGATTATCTGTTATGTGGCGGTGGGTTCAACATAATATACCGATTGGAAAGACCCATCTATTGAAAGAAAATCATTGACATTCATTATTTTTTAAATAATTATTATATTAATAAAACATATCTTGTATTGAAAAGCAGATAAAAAATTCTTTTGCGCAACCCATTTTAAAATTATAGAATAGAATATAATATTTCTTTGTTGTACAACACCAACCAGCTTAAAGTCAACGTATAAATAATACACTTAACACTAATCAATCTGACCATCGATTTTTGATATACCCAGAATATAGGTCACTAGACAAATACGACAGTGTTTTTATTTTTTTGATATCTTAAAAAGTGACCGAGTATAAGTATAAGCGTTCAAAGTTGCCGTGCCGTCCGGATTTTTAAAGCGAGTCGCGGAACGTTGATGACGTCACACATCGACAGCGGGGAGAGGCACGCGCGGCCTGACGTACTTCGTTAGCTCTGTACTACTGGTGCGCGCGATTTTACGTGGCTCTAAGGTGTGAATCAACATTATGCCATATAATAAATACTATGTAGTACCTATGTGTACAAATTCAAGTATTAGAACGCCTACAAAACTATTTTTTGAAGTGCCATTGAATGCCAAAAGGCGTAAAAAGTGGATGAACGTTATGAAACGGGCCCTAAGACCGTTGGATTTTGTTGTGATGACCATTTCGATGTAAGTAAAATAATAATAATAATTTTTATTTATATCTTCACAATGGCTTACATTATAGGTACTACATCTTATTCTCTAACTACTATATTTTATTTAAATGACAAGCCTGTGTGACAAAAATCCGGCCCTCCACCCTCTAGGATTAAATCAAACTAAATAAACATATTAAATACTTAGATAATAAACATAATAAAAACATTTGCATAATAAATTTATACATTTTTTTTTTTTATTATAATATGTAATTAGATATTCTAAGCTTTGGGGTACCTATTACCTACTAGAAAATAACCTATAACTAGGTTGTATTACGAGGTTTTTTGGTGTAATGTCTTCTTTTTGTCACTTTTTAAACCACAAAGGTATGTATGATTAAATATGTTGATTTTTGTTACAAAACAAAAGTCAACATAGGTACCCAATTTTATAGAAAAACTAGCGGCCGCCCGCGGCTTCGCCCGCTTGGTGTTTGGTTTCTTTATCGCGCCACAGAAGCGCCTTCTGGCGACGCGATGAATAGTAGCTGAGCTGCGGAGTGTTTTACGTTAATCCTGATGGAACTATATTTTTTTGCTGGATGAAATCTCTTTTACTGTAGGTACCTCTGACAATGTGTATAAGCAAAATTTCAAGATGATCGGTTGAGCATTTCAGGTGTGAAAAAGTAACAAAAATAAATCAACAAACTAATTCACTTTCGCATTTATAGTATTAGATGGGATTAGGATACGATTCATGTTACTTAAACATGTACACCTACCTATAGACACTCACCCCTTAGTAGGCACCTACTAACTTTTGAATGAGTATCTTAGACCTGCGGATATTTGATTTGCTTGTTGGTCCTATATAGGTACGTCTATAGTATTTACCATTTCCCAGGCGGCAGGTAAACGGTACCGACGGTCCATGGCGGTGATTGCGCCGTGGACACCGTTTGCCTACCTTTTTTTTTTTTTTTTTTTTTTGTCCCGCTGAGGAAATGCATTAAACTGCATACCACCGAGCCGGTGGTTATGTGGGGCTCTCCTTCCCAGACGGGGAAGGCCTACCCACTAAAACCTCAGCGCCGCCATCAGGCATTGTAGGGGGACCTCAGGATCGAGTGTCGCATCTGAGGACCCCCAGCCTTTGCTCCCCTGTTTCTACCAGGGGAGCCCTTCTCGGGGGAGTGTTCGCAACCTCCCCCGTCCGACCTCCTACGGCGACACCCCTCGACCAGGCGGGGGTGTGATCCCTCCCGGGTCATGGGCACGAGCTTTGTCGTGCTCGCCAGCGACCCGCGGCGGCGCATCAGGCTATTATCTGACCCGACGCCGCCTCCTTCGAGCGGGATCGGCCATCTCCCGATCCCGCTCAGCGGCCTCCTTCTGGAGCATCACAGCTTCACAGAAGGAGGCCGCAGCCCTCCAACCTCCCTCATCCGCCAGCATTGCCGCAATCAACGCTGGCGGAGACAGATCTTGCCCGATCTCTTCGACCAAGACCCGGCGTTCGGAGTCCCAGGCGGGACAATCCGCCAGCGTGTGCTGGGCCGAGTCGAGGTCGGATGCGCAATGGTGGCATCGTGTCGTGTCCTCCCGCCCTATTCGATTCAGATACTCACCGAAACAACCATGTCCGGTAAGTATCTGAGTCAAGCGGTAGGTGACTTCCTCCTTCCCGTGGAGCCAGGCTTCGAAGTGCGGGAGTATAGCACCGACGGCGCGTTGACGCGCACAGCCCCCCGACTCTAGCTGTGCACGCCAGTCCCTCTCAGCCCGCCGGTGCAACTCCCGCCTGTGCATTCCGTGCGCGGGTACATGTCGGCCAGGATTTCGAAAGGGGGGGAGCGCCCCAGAACCGTCGCCGCCTCGTACGAGATTGTACGGTAGCCCCGTACGATCCGTATAGCCATTGTCCGCTGCATGCTCCGGATGAGAGCTCTGCAGCGGGAGGACCTCGTGCAGTCTCGCGACCACACGGGGGCCCCATACAAAGCCACGGACCGCACAACGCCCTCGTACAGGCGGCGAACACCGTCCCTCGGTCCCCCGAGGTTGGGCAGCAGGCGGTGTAAAGCACCCGCTACCCTTTTGACTCGGGGGACCAACCGCACGAAATGCTCCTCGAAGCTCCACCTGCTATCCAAGGTGAGGCCAAGGTACTTGATATGTGGCCCCACCTGGACCTCCGCGTCACCTACCCGTATCCGGCAGCTGGGTGGTTCCCGGCGCCTTGGAAGGCCGTGGAACCATAGCGCCTCGGTTTTGTGCGGCGCTATTTCTAGACCCAGCCGGCGGATTGCCCTCACGACACATGCCACCCCCAGCTTGGCAAGCCTGAGCGTCTGCCCGAAATCGGCCCCCGTCGTCACGACGAGAGTGTCGTCGGCGTAACAGACGACACTCACGCCGTGAGGAAGGCTGGTGCGAAGAACCGCGTCGTATGCGAGGTTCCATAGAAGGGGTCCCAGAACGGACCCCTGTGGAACACCGCACTCGACCCCCCTCGTCGTTTCCGTCTCGTTCCTTCCCGACATTCCTATCGTCCTATCGCGCAAGTAGTCCCCGACCACGACCCGCAAGTAGGGGGGCAACTCGTGGTATTCGAGTGCCTCCCTGATGGCCTGCCAGGGGAGGGTGCCAAAGGCGTTGACGATGTCCAGAGACACCGCCAGTGCCACCCCCCCCATACGGACTGCAGACTCCGACAGCGACCGGACGCGTTGGACAGCGTCCAGCGTCGATCGCCCCTGCCGGAATCCAAATTGGCAGTCCGACAGGTCGGGACCCACGCGCGACAGGTGCTCGCCGATGCGGGCGGAGATAACCCTTTCGAAGAGTTTCCCCGCCTCGTTCAGCAAGCAGATCGGACGGAACGACGACGGAACGTCTTCGGTCCTTCCCTCCTTCCTCAACAGCACCAGCCTGGCCGACTTCCAGTTGACGGGGAACACACCCTCTCTGAGGCAGCTTGTAAAGAGCTGCCTCACTTTGTTCCCCAAGGCCCTGAGCGCCAGCGCTAACAACTTACCCGGGACCCCGTCTGGGCCCGGTGCGGTGTTGCGGGCCGAGAGCCGCAACACGGCCCTGGCGAGCTCGCTCTCCGTCACCTCTAGGTCGTCCGACCACGGCGCGGGCGACGGGGCTTCGGAGGGACTATCCTGGACCCTCGGGAAGAGCGTATCCACCACTCTTCCCACGAAGTCGGGGTCCAGGGTTTCCGTCAGGGGAGGGACCCACGGTCGGAGCTTGCCCAGTACCATTCTGTACGGGCGCCCCCATGGATCCCTTTCCAGTCCCTCCAGGAGCTCGTTCCAGGACCCAGCCTTGGCGTCAGCGATGGCGATGCTGATCGCCTTGGATGCGGCTCCGTATGCCCTTCTGGCACTCAGGACTTCCTCGACTGAGGCTTGCCTTCTTCTGCGGGCCCTGAGGTACTGGCGGCGCGCGGCTATTACTGCAATCCTAAGCCGCGCGATTTCCTCATTCCACCAGTACGCCGAACTCCGCCGAGGCGGCCTGACTCGGGGCATAGAGACGTCGCAGATCGACGTCAATGTTTCCCCGAGCCAGGCCGCCTGCGCTTGCGCATCGAGATCGGGCAAGATCTGTGCCTCCTCAGACCAGTCCGCGACGTGGGCGGCGGCAAGGGCCATGTCTCTGTCCAGTCGCTTGATGGACCAACGTCGCGGACGGCTGTCCTCCTGGAGCGTGCGGGAAGGGTGGCGGAGCGACACATCGAATACGATGTGCCGGTGGTCGGACAGTGTGGCCAACTCTTCCGCGACCCTCCATCCCGACACCATGCGGTACGCAGCGGGAGTCGCCCATGACAGGTCGACGATCGACTCCCCCTGCCACCGCACGCAGGTGCTGACTGAACCTTGGTTTAGAAGCCGAAGGTCCAGTCCCGCCGCACACTCCAGGAGTGTCTCCCCTCTTACGTCGTCCCGGGTGTCGCCCCACTCTCTCGAGTGGGCGTTGAAGTCACCCAGGACGAAGACCGGACGGGGGGCGCAACCGCGAGCGCAGTTCGCCAGCCCGTCCAGGAATGCCTCGAATGCGGCGAGGCCGCAGTTCGGGGAGATGTAACATCCTATCGTGGCCGTGGACCCCCACTCCACGGCCACGAAACCCGGCCCTCTGGCGAGGAGGGTGCAGTGCGGCCTGTCACTAGCCCAGTAAATGGCTACCAAGCCCTGGTCGTCCCCGAACCACCTTGGGTGGTTCGGGACAGAGTAGGGCTCGGCGACGACCGCCAGTGCAACCTTACCCTCCGCGAGCGTCTGGATCAGAAGATCCTGCGCTGCGCGGCAGTGGTTGAGGTTGCCCTGCAATACCTTACCATGGACATACATTATTATATGTCCATGGTTTCCTCGCGCCCCTGGGCCGGGGCGGGGGGTTGGGCGTCAACCCCCGCCTTCCTTTTAGGTGGGGAGCACTTTTTGCTCCCCATCCTATGGTCCGCCGGTCTGCCAAGGTCTGAACAGACCGGGCAGCGAGGAGCACTCGCGGTGCAGAGTCGGGCAATGTGCCCCGGCTCACCGCACCTGTAGCAGCGTGTGCTCCTGTCAGTGGCGCATTTGCACACCGCCCTAACATGCCCTCTTTCGAGGCACCGGTGGCACTGTAGAGGCCGTGCTGCCAGTGCCTCGACCCTCGCAGAGGTCCAGCCGATCAGGATCCGCCCAGACGTCAGTTTACTAACAGCGCTGAGCGGACACCTAACCCAGGCCGTCCCTAGGCGAGCGCGGCTGGCGCGTATTTCCCCGACCTTCACGTCGTTCGGGGAGCATGCGCCAGCCGCGGCCACAGCTGCCGCCACGTCTGCTTGGGTGATGGACTCGTCGAGGTCCATCACCCGTATGTCGGCCATTTTGCACGGGCGCGAGATGTTAGCGCCCGTGTCCGCCAACGCCTCTCTCATGCGTTCCGCCAGAGAATCAGCTTTGGCGGAGCTATCCGGGCCGGGCACCTCGAGAAGGAGGGCCCCGGTCACGGCCCTCTTGGTCCGCACGCCGCCGGTGATTCCGAGCTCAGCCAATTTTATTTTGGCTTTCGCTGCTTCCATCACCGCGGCGTACGTGGTTCCGGCGTCTGGGGGCACCGTCACAACCACCGCCGCACAGGCAGGTGGTTTGGGCACCTTCCGGGGGCCGGAGTCGACCACCCTGATTTGTGGGGCCCTGGCCGGGGCCGCGGCCCTTTTAGGGGCGGCGGCAGGTCGTCGCCGCGCGACTACAGCCCAGTGGGCTTCCCCGGAGACCTCCTGCGAGGACTCCTCGTGGCCAGGGTTCGGGACCGCCAGCGGGACAAATGCCGGCGGGACCACTGCGCCGGGTCTCGGTGGCGCGAGACCCCCCTTCTTGTGTTTTTTACCACCCCGCCTTTTCCCCTTCCTCGCGGGGGGTCCTTCAGGCACGTCAGGCGGCGCAGACTGAACCGCCTCCGCTTGACGGCGCTCGTGTGCGAGCGGAGGTCTTCTTCCCATGTCTGAGTAGAAGCGACGCATGAGGTCGGACTGGAACCTGGCGAACTCTCTCTCCATAGTAATGGAGATCTGGCTCCAGTCCGGCGTCACCGGCTCCGCCCGGGGTGCCTGTGTTGTTGGGGGGGTGGGCCCTTTCGCCTGCGCGCACCCCGTCGCCTTCCCTTTATTTTTATAATTAGGCGCCGGGTCTGTCGAAGGAGTCGCGCTCCCCCGGGACGACCCCGGAGCTCTGTGTCCCAGCCGGTGGAGGCCCTCTTTCAGGGCCTCGTTCTCTTTTCTGAGGCTCCCCACCTCGTTGGCCAGCTCCGTGAGGCGGGCGGTGAGCTGTTCCACCTGGGACAGAAAACTGGTGTTCTCCCTGTCCCGCTTTTCTGCCCGTTCACACAGCTCGGCCGTCCCCGCCTTTAAGGTGAAGAGTGCGGTTCGCAGCGACTTGACGACCTCCGCCCGGGAGCTTTTGGCCCTGTCCGCAGTCTTCTCGACATCGGACAGGCAGGCAAGCATCTCTGCCCCGATGTCGGCAGTAGACGCCTCCTCCCCCGCGGCATTTTGGGAGGGGACTTCCCGCTCCGAGTCCCCGTCACCACCCGCCGCCCGCTTCCCCTTCTTTCCTCTCCCGTTAAGCGGACGCTGCGATTTGCGCTTGCGCGCCCGTGGCGTCTCGCTGTCCGTGGTTGCGATCGACATGCAACTGTCGCTATCGTTCGCAGCCACTGCCCTCGCAGTCATTTTGGGGAGCGGCGTGCTCGGTCGTGGAAACGACAGCACTACCGACTCCAGGTCCTTTCCGTGTAGGGAGGAGGTAGATCCCCTAGAATGGGATCGCGACCTACCATCCTCTCGGTCCGTCAGGTTTTTGGACCGGACCCGTCTTCTCCTTGCGGGATCATCGGCAGCAGTCGAGACTGCCGCCGGAACATCCGCCGCCGCGGGATCATCGCCTGCGCCTAATGACGCAGCCGGAACATCCGCATTTCTGCCACTCGCCTCGGTTACATTGTCCACCGCCGGCCCGGATACCGACGGTAACCCGCTCTTAACGGGATCGCATTTGTGAATCGCATCGACGGATGTGGATCGCGGTAGGCACGGCACCAAATACATCCGGCTGCCCGTAGCCGCCTTGCGCGGTCCTGCGGGGGGGACTGGAACCCCTTGGTGTGTCTGTTTTTCTTTGCCGCAATCCATTATGTGCTTTTTGAGGGTGAGCTCCCTGGGGGTGGCCGCTTGGGACTGGACTCCCTCCAGCCATTCACCTCCTCGGCGCGGACCAGACCTTAAGGTTGGGGTGATTTTTTAATGTGGTTGTCTTCCACGCAGCCCGACGCTCAGTGCGCCGGACCCCCGGCCCGCTCAATGCGGGTAACGGGTTGCCCGACGGCAGACCCCACTGGGTCCACCGCCGCGCGTGTGGGCCGAAGCCCAAGGGTATCGAATGCGATACGCCTCGAAAAGCACAAAGTGCTATGGCGTAATAACGCCCCCGCACTGCCACGTGAAGTGGCCGCCGGATTGAATCCGGCCATACCACGACCCGCAAGCGGGTCCACCGGCGACATACACACTCCTTCTTGCAACAAGAAGGAGAGGATATCGCCCACGAGTGTAATTTTTTAGAGAGGTTGTCTTCCTCGCAACCCGAAGGCCCCCGAACCCACTCAGTGTGTGTCTACGGGTTTGTGTGGCCGTGCAGTGCCCGCCCTGAAAAGGGCAGGCGGCCACACACCAGTTTTGGTCCGCGCCGGCAAGCCGGTACCCCCCATATCTGGGGGGCGTTCCCCTATCCGCAACCCGGGGACGCTTCCGATGGCAGACTGGAAACTGCACACGGACCGTTTGCCTACCTACTTAGTCCTAAATAGGTGATACCTACGTATCTATTCTGTTGATTAGCTTTTATTGTAACTTCATAAACTTGTTAACTTTCAAACCATTGACCATTTTTTGCCGAAAGCATCGGTAAATATTTGGCCTTGACATTTTAAGTATGAAAGTTGCTAAGCACAACCTTGGCAATACCACAGAACACAACTGGCAATCTGGTGGCTCCCCTTGGCGTAACCTGGTGGCTAGTCCGCCAGGATCGTCCCCGGTCTGATAGCTCGGAGAAGTGGCCTTCTGAATCCCGAGTTATTTTACCATATGGGGCGTAAAGATTCCGGCGGAGGCTGGCTTTGAATTAGTGAATTAGCCACCGGCGAACCGGAGACCGGCTTACGGGTACACGGGGCTCGTCACTCTTTGTGCCAGTATCGATAAATCGCATTATTCCGTCTCAAAAAAAAGGCAATACCACAGAAAATACGCTTGATTGTAGGTATGTACACTAAACTGTTTTGACTTCATGAGTCGTAGAACATACATTTGTAGGAGCTACAAAAAAATATATATTTAACTATGCATGTAACTATTATTTCAGATTGAAAATGACATGGAAAATTAGGTCAAATATAAATTGGTTGGAGGAAAACTAGTACTAAAAAAAAGATGCTTGCTCTCTTAAGTTTTCTTGTCAGCAAAAGACAGTTAAAAAAATTAACGATCTGTAGTGCAAAAACGTTGGCAAAAAGAACTGCTTCACAAGATACTCCATGAAGATATCCCGAATCCGATCACTTCCGAACATATTGAGAAAATATTTTATTTCAGTTTGAGTCCTCGCATTTCCGCTGCTATATAATCACTATTTTCGGAAAAATATTGAGCCACCATAAAACTGTCTACTTTTGGTAAATTATCTGATTGACCAAAGCTATCTCTTCCTTAACAATCGTGATTATTAAGCATATTATGATTTTCAAAAGCATCTTTCAGGTTGAATGTTATTGTTTTTAAGAAAAAATCCCTATTTTATAGAATTTGTGGTCACAAACTTACGAAAGAGACAAACGGTACAGTTATTTATCTCTCGCTCGGCACGCTTTTTCAAGCAAGAGCTCATTCCTGTTTGAGTAATAATTCCATGACTTCTCCACTTTGCTATATAGGCGGATGGATCCGCAGCCCTTCATTACCCGCAATATTTAATCTGTATCAATACCAAATTACCATCGCGTTACAAAGATTTATAGAGTATGGTAACATTTTGTCTATTCCAAATTGCTAAAATTGATAAATTTTGATTAGAATTTCTTCCCGCCGGTTACACGGCTTTTATTTGGCACGTGCGAATTTATTCGAATATCTAGATATTGTCATAGTTTTTTAAATTCAGTTGAACACTGATGCTTACTGTCCAGAAATATTATTTCGGTAAGTACCTACCTACCTTCTTTATTAACTTATCAGACGCTCGTTTTAATATTTGCACGTGTTGTATTTTTGTAGACAGCAAAACAACCATTTGCATTTGCTAAGCGATATAGCTACGATATGGTCGAATTATTTACTTGATATTTAATTATTAGTGTATAATAAGATACTGGTGATATCTTTTTTATCTTTTGTTGTGTAAAATGCGTCAATTGTTTTTGTTTACCTGCAGATTTTAGCTGTTGTGTACAATGTCGCCTTCATCGATTCAGTATCGTGGATCATGGAAAATACATAAGCGTTCTTCGGAACCTGATAGGTGGCTAGATGAAATGGGCTTTTATCGTAAACACACGGCTAGAGATTCTAGTTGTCTTTTTAGAGCTATATCTGAAAACATTTATAATACACAGAGACACTACCACAAGGTTCGCCTGGAATGTGTTCAATATTTGGCATCAAGGAAACATTTATTTGAAGGGGTAGGATAATATTCTCAAATTACTTTAATATTTAATTTTTGGTTCTGTTTATAACATTGTATGTGCCTACCTATCCATTAAAATTAAATTTTGTGTTGTAGTCTGTAAATTGTAACTATGAGAACTATTTAAAAGAGATGACAAATTCTTCAGAGTGGGGTGGGTTTACTGAAATATTAGCTATGAGTCATTTGTATCGGTAAGAAATTCTCAAAAAATACATTTATGATTCAACATTCATAAAATTGTAATTTTACCACCTACCTGTAACTAATTTCAGACGTGATTTCATTATATTTGAAGCAAACAATGGTCCACAAACAAAAATAATAAATGGCTATGGGAAAACAATGTATTTGTACCATTCACCAGAAACCAAACATTTTGATGTGGTGTACACAAAAGAATTTATAACTGCATCTTCATATTGTCAATGTAAGTCAATTGGTCTATTAAAAAGAAACTGTCTAAGTAATAATAAAAAGAAAGTTAATATTAAATTTTCATTCGGAATAAGGTAAAACATGAGTAGAAACTTCTACAAATATCATGCTTGAGGTGAAATTGTATTATAAATTAATATTGCATACTATTTTATTTCAAAATGTGCTTGGATTTAAATAAAACGGGTTATTGCCCGTGGTTCACCTGTATAGTCCACCTATGTGTACCACGGGGAAAAAACACTTCCTTTAGTTCACCCAGTTCTACCACAGGAAGATTTCGGATTTACTTGCATATATTTAGTTTTAAAACATTTTAATTATTAAGCACGATGTTTCGAACACTGCTGCATTCATGGTCACAGGTCAGTCCACAGACTGCTAAAACAATAGATACCATAGTTCTGTTTGCGTTAAACGGGTCACATAAATATATGAAAATAATAAATCTGATCGTGACCACGAATGCTGCAAAGCGTTTGAAATGTCTGGCTAAATAATTAGCTTTTTAACTGAATATACACTAGTAAATCCGAAAAGTGTATTTTTATTTATATGTGTAGTACCCGTGCGAATAAAAGACAGTATTATATACCTAGTTAGATTTTTATGAAAGGCTTCAAATTGTCATAAAATTTAAAAGTTACTTCAAAGTTTATGCCTATGACTTTTTCTACTTCAACCTTAAAATTCTACTGTTATGGGGATAAAAATTGTTGGACAAATAAACTTTATCCCTGTTTATTACACAGTAATTTTTTAATTGGTCCAGCAGCATCTGCAAAATGATTACCATTTTATATCATCATAATCATCACAGCTTATATACGTCGCCACCGAGGGCACGAGCCTACCCTAACTAATTATGATAGGGCAATTAGGCCTTAGTCAAAAAGTTTTTTTTAGTGTAAGTATAATACCTACTTCAATATTGATTAAGCTGTTTTTGTGAGATTGAAAAATATACATGCATTTTATCACATATTTTATAATATTACTAGGAATAATTCTTACATTTTTATTTGGTGCTGTATAGCTTTCAGCTGATCATTTTTAGTGTACCGCTGAGTTTTAGTTCAGCTGTTTTATATTTAATAGAGATTGGATTATATGCAGATTGGAGCGCATTCAGTACCTTGAAGTGTAGTTGTTCGGTTCTTTGCAACTCACTCTGTAGTGATGAACGCATTGCAGCAATAACATCTTTTATCTACCTCTTACATGAATTTTTCATTTCCTTTTCCTTCTAGCAGATGACATAATAAATATAGGACCAATATCATCCAATCAGCTAAGAGTTTTTCAGTAATAAACGTCAGAGCATTTTACAAGCATCCAACTCAATGGTTGTAAGTGGCTTTGACACTCTTAAGGTCTTAAACTAAGTACAACTTAACTTTTCACTCTAAACCCATTCAATACCTTAGATTAGAGTGATGTTTGAATGAAATAACTGACATTTCACCCAAACATCACCCTAAGGCATTGAATGGGGTTAGAGCGAAAAGTTGTACTTTACGCGAAGGCTCTGAACGTGCCTTTGCATATACATTTGTACAGTTAGCCTGTATTGATTGCTTATTTTGTTGTATTTGTTTTACTCCAAACCTAGTAAATGATGTTTTCACTATTTTATACTAAGGCTTGGATATTGTTTCAGTTGCATATATTAAGCAATAATAAAATATATTCATGTTATTATTGCTATTAAAATTTTTATACTATAGCAATAAACATTTTTTTGATGTTCTTATGACATGCATATTCATACATATTTGGAAACACTCCATGCATATCTTCAGCATTTTTCAATCATATCTATATGCATTAGTTTCATTGAATTACATATAATCTGGTCTCTAATTATTTGTGTATAGTGCTTACGATAATATTCTTTTTTGTGAAAAAGATTGGCTTTTATCTGATGTTTTTTATTTGCATAGTTTATGATTTTGTTCTATATTTGTAGCATTGGTCTATGAGATTCTGTACGATGGTGTGTTCAAACTGAAGGACTTGCCATATGCTGTAGATAAAATGCTTCATGACAAAGTGCCTACCAACCACATAGAGTATTTCATGTCTGAAAATGTGGAACGCCGCAAAAAGCAGAAAGAAAGAGCCAAGATTTATATCGAGGCCAACAATGAATCTGGCAATGACAGAAATAATAATGCAGTAGCTCTAAAGTGCAAACACCACACTGAAGATCTTGAACGTGCTAGTCTTTTAAAAGAGTCTCTCAGTATATTTGTGTTCAATCGCAGCCTCATACAACTTGAAAATGTCTGCATGAACTGTCTGAATGTGAACAGCGCGAAAGACCTGCTTGATAATGGCATTACTCCCTTCCCATATAAAGTAGCAAAAGCTTTAGACCCAGACATTTATCGAAACATAGAATTTGACGTTTGGAGTGAAATGCGCCGAGGTATAGTTTTGTGTCAATATGCAATTAAACTACTTTATGATGAGTTGTATGGTATAATGTGTTGCTTTTCCAGAGCTTCGCTATGGTGCTAGATATTCTGACGGCACCACTCTTCAAGTCGGTGTCAAGTGTCTGTGTAGACTGCAGCCTGAGCAGGCCGAGCCGTACCACTGTCACATTCAGGAGATGCGTCCGGACGGCGGGCCCTGCTTGGTCTTCATTGAAGAGTTAGGGGAGAAGCGTGATGTGAACTACACCCAGTTAGAACCCCTTCCCTCGGAGGAGGTGCGTCCTTGGGCACCACCATATAGATTCGCCAGGGCCAACTCCCAATTCTTGACGCTCAGCCAAATGTTGCAGCAGATAGGTGTGATTTTAATTGTTATCGAGTGCAAGAGTTCGGTGCAACACCTCGCAGGCACGCGGCAGTGCAAGACATTTCAGAAAATAAGATCAGTCTGCGATTCTGAATGTTACCATGCTCCTAACTCCTGCACCGTCTTCAGTATTGATTCTATGATGCTCGCATTGCATTCATTGTTAATTTCACAATATACAGGCAACATCACCAGAAAGCAAAGCCTGAATAAGACACGCAGTAAGGGCAAGCCCTGCGAAGAACCGCCATGCGCTGACAATGATATGTTGCATAAGAGCAAACTTAATTGGAGCGAGGAACAGGAAGGTCACGAGCTATACCCTCGCAGGAAGGTCACCAATGTGAACTTCACTCAGTATCAAACATTGGATTTCGTTAATTTTCAACCAGTGCCTGTTAGTTCAGTTCTAGTTAGAGTATCTATTGTATTAGTTACATGTCTTTTCATTTATAAGCATGTCATTTGGTTATTGTTTTTAACTATCTCAATGTGTTTTAATTTTTAATGATATTATTAATGCATATACTTAATTTGACAATAAACAATCAGTTTTGTCGGATCAACTCAATTTTATTTTTTTATTATGTAAACCTTATACCGAGATTCCAACTATTGTTTAGAACTTGTCCTATTGATTGCGACAAAACCATACACTAGTTATCTCGTGATACCACTTAAGATTTCCCTATTCCAATGAGGTGCTTATGAATGAATGACACCCTTGAATCTGCCATATCGTAGCTATTGTTGATTTCTTCTGCAGTTAAACTGTATGTAGGCAGAGGGCTGTTTGGTTTTTAAGGTAGCTTTTAGCGTTAAATAATATTATATGTACTTATATTTCTTTGTGTATTATGTAGGGTGGTTAAACATTTCAGTATTTAAGTATTAGATAGTCGGTGGAGTAGTTTAAACTATGTTAGTTGTAAGTGGATTACTAATTTAGTAAATAAGTAGTTAGAGATTCAGTGGTGTACAGTTGCTTGGTGATTAAGGGAAAGTAAAGCACTATACCGTCAATGTTAGTCAATCTAAAAAGATATTTAAGGTTTGTATAAATTACCCATGCAGTGTAATGCACCCAATAGCAGTGAATTGTGGCAATATTATAACATTAGGTCAAATGTAAGACTAGTATTATATGATCATTTCAATGAGGGTGTTATTTGGGTACGGCTGAGAGTACAGTTGGGCTTCTAAAATAACCACGTGACTGCAGCTTGGGAGAATGTTGCTCGAGGATAAGAATTCTTACAGTTTGTTCATTTGATGACTCATGGTAATAGTTATAATGGATACTGGATGACTCATTCATATTATTTCTTTTGGAATATAGGAACCCACATCACACCACTACTGACTTGACCTTTTACGTTATGTATTGCCAGTGCTGCTGGAGACATACAGACAAAATTATTTTCAAAAATAATGAATATTTTTTTACGTCTTACTCCTTTTTATATATGTTCCGACAACCTTATTCAAATATTAAAACACAGGTCAATTTTAAAAGACAACATTAAATACATGCCGTTGAAACTTCTTATGTACATTGACAATCAGAAAAACTCTCTAGCGAAATGACCTAATTTTTAAAAAAATATATTTTGTCAATTTTTAAACTTCAATCAATTTTGGCTGTAGTGAATTTTCATATTTTGGAATGAAATCTGTAAGTTGTGTTGTGTACAGTTCAACTCAAAAAATCTTCTGTAGTATCTATCTTACAGGACAGTAACTTGATGTGCCCACGTTTTGGGCACTTTTTTCGCTTTGTTGAGCCTAAAAGTGACTGGTAAATTCAATTTATATCTGTTCCTACATTCTCATATTAATAATATAATGAAGGTTTTTTCTTTTCATATTATTGAGGTGTTTGATGTGAGATTGTGAGATTTATGTGTTTCAGAAAATATAATGCCTATTATATGTCTGATATGTTGATTGTTCTCATTGGACAGGTTGAAATCGAAACCCTGCCCCTGATGGTGGACTGCCGGCCCGCGGCCGCCGCCGCATCCCACGACATGCAGCACCCAACCAACGGCGCCTCCGTCGACAACCACCAAAACCAGGTTACATATTATGCAACCATCGTAATGGCGGCTGTACACTCGCGCGAGAGCTCGATCACGAGAGTCGAGGGACGACCGTGACCCTGTACACTCTAGTTTATTCATTACGCTTACGCTTTACGAACACCGAGAAGATGGACGCGTTACAAGTTATGGCAGTTGTTACCCTACCTATGCGCTATCGGTTATAATTACGTGCATACAAGTTAAGTTCAGCTTCATTATTTCACATTTTGCATATTATATTTTGCATTTCACATGGCAAGAAAACGTCCGTACGGTTAGAAAGCATGCGCTCAACTGAATGAATGACGCGAGAGTGTACAGTGTAGTGCACTTGCGCCGCCTCGCGAGGGTAAGCGAGGCCCTTTGGCTCGCGCTCAAAAAATCGACTCGGAATGGAGAGCCCACGAGTGACTGCGAGGCATCGCGAGATAGAGCGAGTGTACCCTGTACACTCGCCGTCCCTCGACCAGAGAGTACAGCCGGCATGAAGTTACATAAAATGGAACTACATATTATGTTCACTTATTTACCAGGGCTATGTTCAGAGGGTTGGAGTAATCTAACGGAGAGTGCTTTTCACACTCACTCTAAGGTTCAGAATCAGTCGGTTGCTCTTTCCGTGGTTCGAGATGCGCAAACAACCGAATGCGATTGTCTTAGCTCTCGCTTTTGACGTCATCAAACCTCGGACACTCCATACAACGTTCGCAAATCAATTACCTATTACTAGTACTTAAGTAAATGACGTAATCTAGTAGGGCTGAGTGCGTGGTTATCGATCGAAATAACGCGAGAAGTGCAGCGACTGCCTTCTCTTTTTCCCCGCATAGCGCTATCTCTGTTATCGGAGTATACTCGGTGAACGTGAAGAGTCGACGATATCTGTCAGTGTTTCTCATTCTATGCTCAAGTGGTTGTGTGGTCGCATTATTCGGAGCTTCTGAAAGGCCAACGTGCGTGCTATCCGGTGCGCACTCGGAGTACATTCGAGCGTAGATTCTGAACGCACCTTGGAGGGAGTACCCAGTAGTCTTTTGCACGTTTATTTGATGTACCTGTTTACCTTCGATTTTATGTATCTGTTTACCTTTGATTTGATGTACCTGTTTCTGCCGTCAAGCACCGGTGCTAGCATTACTCTGTTCCGGTTTAATCCAGGGTAAGTGCAGTGAAATTACTGGGTTCTGTGACTTGACATGTCAGGAGTTGGCAACATACAATGGCTCCTTTCAGAGGTTGTAAATTTGTAAATCTTGCAGGAACTGCGTGTACTATAGGCGACTAGCCATTTACCATTAGATGGACAGCCTTTGCTAACTTTGTAGTTTAAAAAACTTCTCGAGCCTTGTCACAATACATTCTCAATTAATAATTATCTACCCTCACTAAGTCGAAAATTGTAACTGTCATATACAGGATGTCCCAGAAGCCGACGTCAAGCCGAAAGCAGGTGATAGACTAACTCATATGTTACCTGAAAAAAAAAAAAAAAATCTAAGTCACCTATTTAAAAAAAAATCTAGCATTAAAAAAATGGATAAAATTTACACCCTGTGACGGTTTTTTCACTATTGTTGCTACAATTCTTGACTTTTCTAAACATTTTCTTTTGTTTTGTAATCCTGAATTATTCTGTATACTCTAATCTAAAATTTAAAGCCAGCTGCTCCCAAATTAGAAGAATATGCCATTTTTATCTAAATTAAATATTCAAAATTAATTTTTCGCATAGCTTTAACAAGCTGTACTGAAAAAAAAAAATGTACTATGCGAGTTTGGCAAGTAACTGCAAAAGTTGGCGCATTCAATAAGGATTCCAAAATGGTATGATACTTGGTAGATAATTTCTACGATTGCAGACAATATTTTTTTTTCCAAAAACAGGCAGTTTTGAACAAATTTTTCTTACGTACTTAAAATTTATTATAATGTACCCATGGTTTGCTTTAAGGCCATAACTTTAACATTCTAGTTTGAGTGAGACCTGGAGAGTCATTTTACGAAATGTGAGAGAGACAGATAGTGACGCTAACGTGACAGAGACAGAGAGATTCGAAGTATGAGCGAGACAGATAGTGACGCTAACGTGACAGAGACGGCGAGTCTCACATCCACTTCGTAAAATGACTATTTTACGAAGTGGAAGTGAGACAGATAGTGACGCCAATTATTTGATTTTATCGATTTTTTTAAATGTTAGATTTTTTTTTAAATAGGTGACTTAGATTTTTTTTTATATTTTTCTGATAACATATATGAGTTAGTCTACCGCCTGCTTTCGGCTTGACGCCGGCTTCTGGGACACCCTGTATAACCAAACAATGCATGCCAGAATTATTTAGTCTCGGAGTCCAGTCCAGACCCCTAACGGCCACCATAACTACAAAGCCTTTAATGGAAATCACAAAATGCATTCAATAAGACAAAAGATATGGACCCACAGCAATATACTGAACTAACACAAATTTGTGTAGAATCTAAGCAAGAAAAAAAGTATAGGTCTATATATAGAGAAGTAAAGTATGGCGTGCCACAGGGCAGTGTTCTTCGGCCTTTATTGTTTTTAATTTATATAAATGATTTTAATACATGTACTGCACATCCACTTATATTATTTGCCGACGATAGCACTATTTTAATTGAAGCTGACAACAATAATAATTTTAATAATGACATCATTAATACAATTGATAATATAATAGTTTGGTTAAATGACAACAATCTTATAATAAATCTGGAAAAAACAAATATAATGTATTTTTCTCAGCGAAAGCAGGATCAGTATATGAATATTAATATACAAGGCATAAATATTAATGATACAAAAACTGCTAAGTTCTTGGGAGTCAACGTGGACAGCAACATGTCTTGGGAGTCTCATTCTATAAATATATTTGTAAAAAACTACATAGCTTTTCATTCGCACTTTATAAGTTATCAAAAATAGTCGATCAACAAGCCCTCTTAATGGCATATCACGGACATGTAGTTGCAACATTACGGTTATGGCATCATTTTTTGGGGCAATTCTTCCTATAGAGACATTATTTTTAGAGCACAAAAAAAGTGTATTAAAGCCATTTGTGGACTAAAACAAACAGAAAGCTGTCAGCCCTACTTTAAATCTTTAAAGAACAATGTCGAAAATCGCCCCATGACCAACAAAGATTTGATTTACGTCATAATTATATACATATTTTATAACACTCTTCTCAAATATAAGTTTTCGACGGACAAATCAATAATATTTAAAAGTACTTTCAGAAACAAAACCAAATGAAGTAAAATATACGAATGGTTATTGTTACCTTTGCTCGATTGAATAGAATTGCGTCGAATTTATTTATGTATGGACATTTATTTATTTGTATAAATTATGTTTTTCATAACTTCTTTCGCAATTTACAAGGTTAACACACTTCAATTGACTACTCACGTGCTGTCGCTTGTTAGTTCGTTGTGTTTTTGACTTGCTTTATAATTTCCAGATTTCTTGTTCTTTACTACGTGGCCATAAAAATGTTCTTTGAGTAATTGAAATAATAATTATTTTAATAATTGTAAAGGTATGGACTATGTGTATTGGCTCTAACGAAATAAAGTGTTACTTCAACTAACCTGAAATTTGAATCATGTTGATATATAATTCGATTTTGAAGCTTGTCTGTAGTAATTCATGTGCACGTACAGTGTTTACTAAAGTCTTATTATACGAAAAGCATTTTTTCACTGGTGTTGGAATTGGGGCGAACAATGTATGGAGGCAGAACAATGTCCTTTGTTAACTTTTCTGAGCCTCTACATCTATGAATGTTGCAAATTTGTTAAATGCAATCCACATCTTTTTGAAATTGTTGAATCAGCAAAAGACTCTCGCCTTCGCCCCAGGAAACCTTTTATCCGCACTCGAATCTGTCAAACTAACTGCTATGTTAAAAAAAAAGTGTAGTGCTTATGGCTCCACGGCTATATAATAAACTGCCAGTTAACATAAGAAATTTACCTACTAAAGTATTCAAAAATGTACTATGTAAACTACTCATCGACAAATGCTATTATACAATTAACAATTACTTTAATGATAACTTGACATTCTAATTACTTTATATTCAAATTTTATATAATGTTCAATTTGACATACTAATATTATTAATCGTTTGTTTGACTATATTCTGATTGTTATTGACCATTTAGAAATGTTTCAAATTATTGAATTATGTATTTGATGATAACTTGACATTTTAATTATTTCATATTTAAATTTTATATAATGCTCGATTTGACCTACTAATATATTATTAATTGTTTGTTTGACTACTATATTCTAATTATTGTTATTGACCATTTAAATTCACTGAATTAAGTAACATTCATATACCTAAATAGGTGAAGCATAGAGCTCATAACCATCAAATATCACCCTCTGTACCTATGTTTATGGATGAATAAATGATTATGATTAAAAAAAGCCGTACGAAGCATGGAAGCACAATATTAGATTTTTTGGCACTTTTGGTCTCCCATAAGAGTCTTTACCATTCTGAATGTTGCTTAGCTTTAGAAATTGCAGTACCGAGATCTTACTGCGCCGTTGAATTTCCCGAAATTAAAAGTAGGTACTAAGAACTGCTAAAGAGCAGTTCTCTTGGCTATTAATGTGGCGTCCCCATTAGATTATTCACTTTTTAGCCAAGCTCTATCACCCATTTGTATTAATTCACTGCTGCTTGCCAACAGGGTGGTAACAACGAGATGGGTGGCCACGGAGTGGCCTCCCCGGCTTCGGTGCGTGCTTCGACGCCCGCCACCTCCAACGCGATCACCGCTTATGCTGGCAAGTCTTTTATACCTTACTTTTGTTAACCACAGTAGGGAATCTCTTGGCCTTCGTTTTTCACGATATTAAGCTACTAAAGAAGGTAACTTCACTGTCGTGGTTACCCGTTACTAAAATTTCTAGTTGTGGTGAAATGTATTGTGTCCCTTATTATTAAGTACGCTATATAACGTGCAACAAAAATACTCTTAAAGAAGAAAAAAAATAATTGTTCTTGAAGTACAACCCTAATTACAGCCTCCATAGATGGACTGCTTGGAGCAGTCGAAACCAACTGCACGAGAGGAGTTGTGTTGATGTGTGATTAGTATCCATCTCGAACCTTCCGCGACTCTGCATTTTATATTACTCAGTGGCTGCTTAGATAGATCCTTGCCACTTAGTGTAGGGCACTCACGGAAAGCAAACTTAACTCAAGTGTTTTTTAATGCACACTTAATTACTTAGTAAAAAGAATCGGCGTCAACAGTATGTTTGTTAAAAAAAATCTCGGTAATTCATAAAATCAATGAAGAAAATAATTCATCTCGGGCGGGATTTGAACCCGCGTCTCCAACATACAGTGTCAACGCCTTAACAACTAGGCCACCGAGCTCTTACCAGCCCAGACTAGATTCTTAGCCTTATTGATCTGTGGACCTAAAAAGGCCGCATAGCAGAATAGAATACGAATCATATTATGAATTGATTGCAGTGCAACTCATCATAAGCAAATTCTATTTGACTGCTTTGTATAAATATTCGTAAAATGGTCCGAATTGACACTTTAGCAATACCTAATTTGTGGACTATTTTACGAATATTCATACAAAGCTGTCAAATAGAATAATTGATTATGATGCTCCGCTGTTTTATTCTTTGTTAGGCCAAAGAAGTCTTTTATTCACTGTTAATAACAGATCAATAGGGCTAAGAATTTCGTCTGTGCTGGTAAGAGTTCTGTGGCCTAGGTTTGTTAGAGACCCGGGGGTCAAATGTCGCCCGGGACGAAGTGTTTTTCTTTATTGATTTTTCAATTTATTTAGCGTTTTTAAAGAAAATGCAAAGTTCTTTATGAAACATCAGTGTAATTCAGTTAAATAAAACATTGATTTATCTTACTAGTAAAATAAATTGTGTTAAATGCAAAAGGTTTTTTTTGAGATCCACGAAAACATTTGCTCCACTATTCTGTCGCACTAACTATGCCACGAACCGTTTTTCCGTAATATCATGTTAGACATATAATAAGTGTTATCAACAATTTGATATTTTTTCCCTTAGTTTCCATAAGTTCAAAAAGTGTATTTGTAACCATCGCTCTCCAGCTGCCAATGTGCTGTTAAAATATCGTATAGTGCGCGTGTGCCACACATCATGTAGGTACCTACGTCGATTTCCATAATTTCTATTTAGCAAGAATTTGTTGTAATTTAGTGTTCGCTCAACTGTTTAGTATTAATTTTTACTGGAAACTGTATAGTGGCCTATGTACCGGTCCACTAATTTGTACTCATATCAAGCCCTATATCAAGCTGTTCGTTTCCCTTTTCGAATAAAATAATAATAAAGAAATACGCGTGCGTGCCGGCAGCCATGAACACGGTGATGTACGGCGGGGGCCCGGGCCCGGGCGGGGTGGGTGGGGTCGGCGGGGTCGGTGGGGTCGGCGGGGGGTACGGGTGCGTGAAGCCGGTGGTGTGGTGCGCGGGCGGCAGCCCCCCGCCGCCGCTGCCGCCGCCGCCGCCGCACGGCGTCAACCCGCACGTCTACAAGAGCATCCAGGCCAACGGCGCCGATCTGCCGATGAACGGTGAGTAACAGCACCTTCCAGCGCCGTTTTCATCAGGGTGCAAAAACGTCCGATTTTCATAATAAAAATAAAAAAAAATCCGATTTTTGATATATATCCGATACGTGTCGGATAGACAAGACAGGGTTAATTTTGAGGTACCGGCAACCTCGCAGGATTAGATAGCTAACATCATTAACTACAACGTTTGTTCTAGAGACTTTTGATAACTCGTTAGATTTTACTTTCATACAAAAAATAATATTCATTTAATACCTCTCGAATACCTCTAGAATGTTTGTAGTTCTACGCGCACAGCGCGCGAGCGTAGCGTTGTCTTCCGTCGTCGTTTATAAATGAAACATAGACTTATCAATGTCACGACAGACTTTAAAATTGATTTTTTGTTCAATGTATTGAGTTATCTTAAAACTCGTAAAACAAACATTGTAGTCAGTGATAGCTATCTAATCTTGCGAGGTTGCCGGTACCTCAAAATTAACTCTGTATATCCGATACGTATCGGATATTTATCCAATATACATATTACTTTAACTGTGTACATAAAAAAACTATATTTATTACTTTAATGCTAGAAATAAAAAAAAAAATTATTACATACATTTTGGCTACCTATTCCTTTTGTTTCATAGATTAAAATTAATAATTTTATTTATAAAATAATGTAGTTTTGAAAACCCTTCATCACATCTCATCTAACTCCCCACTGAGGGGCTCTATATTAAGGCCTTAGTCAATTATGTTGGCCCAGTGCGGATTGGTCGACTTCACATACACCTTTGAAAATCTTCGCAGATGTATGCAGGTTGCCTCACGATGTTTTCCTTCACCATAGTAGGAGGGTCAGACAAATGTACCTACATATGAAATTCAAAAAACGAAAAACACATTGGTTCATGGCGATCTCGAAACCCGGACCTCCCGATTGAAAGGCAAGTGCCGAGTCCACAACGCAACCGTTGTACTACATACAAAAGTTAAATATTCTTCTTCACAGAACATTTATTATTCCTCTGAGAAAACAAAATTGTACTTACAGTTTTTATGTTTATTCGAGTGAAAAACCCTGATTGTCCAGAATATCTCCATCAGTAAGGTTACAAACATTGGCACCTTATAATAATAAGAATCGTTTATTTGTAGAAATGTGGTTTTAATTTATATTATTCGACATAATTAAATAATAATGATTCAATGTGAAAATTTATATGGTTAATTTGTTTTTTGAACCATTTAATATATGTATTGTATTTATTTTAAAAATTGCTAATCGATCTTAGAATAATGATTGGCAATACAATTTATTGGTCTAGCTGTCAATCAGGATTAATGTGCATTAAACGTCAAACTAAAAAACGAATACATAATATACTATTCACCAAAGTGAACAAGTTCTGATGCATAAATTTTCGTAGTTTATTAAACTTAACCTACTGCTAGTTTTCGTGATATCCAATCCAGAATCAAAGCATTTTAGGATTGCCCAAAAAAAGGAAGATTGAATTATTTCACAACTGTGAGACGGACATTTAGGAGACAGTTGGACGATGACGGAAGCGGTCTATCCTGCGAAGTACAATTACTGGAAATGGGAGGTCAATTAACTGGGTGCCTTGTGGGACCATTGTGAAAGGCGTCGCCGTTGTTGCAGACATCCCGACGCTGCGCTACTACTTCAACCTGGGCGTGGACTGCATGTGGGCGGCGTACGGCCACCCGCCGCAGCCGCCGCGACACTACTCGCCGCGGGACCTCGCCCAGGTGACTACCCTACCCACACTACACTACACTTGTCACTTGAGGCATAGGTAGTGTTTTTTTTTATTGCAGAAAGTTGGCAAACAAGCAAACTGCCCACCTGATGGTAAGTGGTAACAGTCACCTATAATACATGTAGCTCTTGTGAGATTCACAGCAAAACTGCAACCCCCACGAGAACCACATTGTACGTTGCCAACTTGTGACACCAGATGTAAAGTCACAGTACCCAGTAATTTCACTGCCATATCTAACCCTTCAAACCGGAACACAGCAATGCAAACACTACTGCTTTGCGGCAGAAATAGGTAAGACAGAGGTACCTAAGCAGACGACCCCCTGGTACAGAGTCTTCCTCCAGTGTAGTGTCACCGTTCTAAAACCGTCTCCACTTAACTTAAAACTTGCCTTGATTTTGACGAGTGTGTGAAGATCGCGACGCCTGTTCCGGTCTTCTCCAAAGAACTCCTGGTCTCCGCGTCTCGCTTCAGCTTCTGCCTCCTCTAGGCAAAATTAAGCTAAGTACCTCCCTATATCTCTGCGAGTCATACTGAGCGAAACCGTTGTACCTCCCTGAGGTCTTGTATTACACTGACTGTACCTAAAACTAATTCTTTTATTTATCTCTTCTGCACCCTGGTCGTGCTTCACACGGCCAGAACGTGTCAGTAGGGTTGCCAGATGATGGTATCCAAGAGCAGGAAGTGTCCTCCTTTTCCATGTTTTGCCCTCCCGTCCTCCATACCTACTGTAAGTCCTCCTTTTTGCTAATTGCTTTTTTCTGTTTCTTAGAACTGTTCAAGATCTGCGAGTTTTATTTTTTGTTTGTATAAGCGCACATGACGCAAATGTGGAAAGAGTTTTTTCACTGATTTATACTCAATGGGGCAAGGAGAGTAACAAACTAAGTGTGCAGTCCGTTAAATCTCTATAAAAATAAGACATGTGAAGATTTTCATAATTACTCGTCGAAAAATCGAGAAGTTCTTGCATAAATTGGCACCTTAGTAAATGTGATTAAAATTAAGTTTATATTTAAAAAATCTGTTTTACAGCAAATCCTCTTTTTTAAATTATCATTTGGCAACCCTAGGCATAGGTATTTTCGTTACCAGAATGTACCTAGTCCACGTCACCTAGGATCAGGTATACGTATTCTATGATCGTTTATCGTAAATTATTAATGTGTTGTTATACTCGTATGATCAGTACCAAAAAAACTGACGATCTTTGGGGTATTTCGACCCATATAATTAAATCTGTAATTAAAGAACTTGCACCGCAACTTGCGTTGATATTCAATAAATGTGTCGATGAAGGTGTCTTCCCCGACCTCATGAAAAATAGCAAGTTGATACCTCTATTTAAGTCTGGGAATAAAAATGACCCTTCAATTTATCGACCAATTTCGATTCTACCAGCTCTTAGTAAAATATTTGAAAAAATTATATCTAATCAGTTAAGTGATCATTTCTCAAGTAACAACATTTTACATATAAACAATTTGGTTTTACCAAAGGTCGTTGCACTACTGATGCCGGTGTTGCACTTCTGAAACACATTTTTGCTGCTTGGGAGTGTAAACAAGATGTAATTGGTATATTTTGTGACCTATCAAAAGCTTTTGATTGCGTTGGTCACCAAACTCTTTTAAATAAACTCAAACATTATGGTGTCACTGAAGAAGCAATGAGACTTATTGAGTCTTATTTATCCAATAGGGTTCAGAAAGTTGTTATTAACAAAACTGAGTCTGTTGTTGCACCTATAGTTATGGGCGTGCCACAAGGATCGATATTGGGACCCTTGCTTTTCTTAATTTATATTAATGACCTCCCACACTTCACTAAGAATCTGTGCGATACAGTACTATTTGCAGATGATACTTCTTTAATATTTAAGGTTGACAGAGGAAATAAAAGACATTGAATTTGAATTGAATTTGAATTTGAATACTGTAGACACCACACTGCAAGTACAGAAATAAAGCAAATCTCTTTCTTTACCATGCTTAACCGCAATTGGAGTTTTTTTAGCTTTAGATCAAGTTTAATTTAGTTTATTTGGTAAAATCGTACCTATTGATTTATTTAGTATAAAAAACCTTTAAAAATATTAAGCTTTATTGTAAACAATGAATACGCTCTCTATATTATTATCTCCCCTAAATATTTATTTATTCAATATCATTAATTATAACAACAGTACACTACCAATTCCGAATATTTACGCTGGTACTGAATTAATATTTGGGAATAGGTTTTTTGAATATTAGGAACAGGTGAATTAGGTAAGAAAGCTACCTATTCCAGCTTATGTCTAGCCGAGACATCGCAACTATTTGCGTTCACGTCGAGTTCGCCGCTGTGAAATGACGTCACAGATAAAATACGCCACAGTAAACGGGATAGGGAGAGTGGGATATATGAATAATTGAGAGAAAAGATGTTATTTGTTTCTTGACACTTTTCTTGTCCATTAACGCTTCAAAAACACTCCTTTTCGAGCCAGTTATTGTTCTACTAAAATAAACGTTGGTTTGGTTTGAGTTTTAGCAATAATTTCATAGTTAATGAAATCGCATTTACAATATATTACTCCCTGCAAACTTTCACAGTTGTATTAAAATACCACAGTAGCACAGAAGATATAATAGTAATACGTACAGAACGGCCACTCATCTCCCCGCACTCATTTCAAATACTTCACACGACCCGGCACTTCGTTGTAGACATCACTGACACATAAACAAGGGCGCGCGCGATCGCTCGGGCGCGGCGACACATCCACGTTCATCGAGTAGACGCGAGCGCCGGCCGATAACAGAGATAGCGCTATGCCACGGTAATAGTATTATACAGTATGTGGACTCGGCCCCTCTTTGAAATTTTATACCTACGGCCGTTTGGCATCGCTCGGTGCGTGGCCCGCGATAGGGCTGCTCGCTTACCGACCGTGCGCTCCGTTTGACTCGTGCGTATGCCCTGCGGCGAACTGCATTCGTGACAGCCCTTGTAGCTATGCGATCCAAGTGCGATCCAGATCGAGGCGCGTAGGCATAGTGCGTGTTTCGACCGTTTCTATGGAAGTCATCCTACTGTGCATACTATTACCGTGGCTATGCGGATAAAAGAGAAGGCATTCGCTGCACTTCTCGTGTCACTTCGATTGATAGCCACGCGCTCAGCCCTACTAGATTCCACGCACAGATTTGCGCGTGTACAAACGTCATTTGCTTAAGTAGTAGTAATAGGTAATTGATTTGTGAACGTTGTATGGAGTGTCCGGGGTGTGACAGTAGTTTAAAATTGGTGAAAGTAAATTAATTGTTTTGTTACTGACAAAGAAAAGTTTCCCATAGAGTCATCATAAGGCGGTTGCGTTTCCCTTTCCCAGGATATGCAGCAGATAAATCTTCACGAGCGCGGTTCTAGCGCAGAGCCGCACAAACATAAGCCCCACGACAAGCCGCCCGCCAACAACCAGAACAAGGGCAACCAGCAACGCCCACTGCTGGGACCCAGGTCAGTACACTCATGTCATGAGACTTCAACCTAGACACTGTCACCGTAGAGCTTCGTAAACCTCCAGAAGCTCAGGTATTCGGAGATTTAAAACTATAATGTAATTTCATTCTTCACAATTTTCAAACGCAGACAGTGTTTTAAAATTGTGAAGAACTATGACATTATAGAGAAATCTGTTATCTTAAGGAGGCCAAAACGGTTAAACAGTTTTCTTGTTACAACAGACTACGGGCACCGTCCCTGCTTAATCATGGAGTAATTGGTTTACTACACTATGCTGGTTAATGGGTTGGTTTTATTTCAACTTTGCAATCTACGGTCAACCACAAAATCACTTGAATAATACAATACCTTGTTCCATTAAATCCAGGTTATTATGAACGTTGGATACATTCGGGGATCATACATCGATCAAAGAAATGGTGATCAATAAAACGTTTTTCAGAGCAAACTGACAGAACTTCATTTAATCGAAACATTATTGACCTATAAATTCGTAGCATAAAACTACTTACTACCGTGTAATTTTTACAAAAGTTCTTTATAAAAAAATAAAGATTGAACAAAATTAAGGTTTCTCATGTGATCTCCAGGTTCAAGCGTGGCAACAACCAGGAGAACAACCAGAACTCCAACCACAACAACCACAAGGGCTACAACAATAACAACGTGGGCAACAAGGGCGCACCCAACAACCGGTGAGATATATGTATATGTTGATGGATTTCTGTGGAAATTGTCCACTTACTCTATTTAAGCAGCGCCATATCGTGGCAGCGTGTTTGAAAGCAGCGCTTGCCTGTTTGAAAGTAGCGGCTAAATTAATAGCTTGTGTAAATGTTTATTCGTTTTGTTTGAAAGAAAGTTGTTATCAAAGTCATTCAGTTATTCAAAGTAATGCCTGTTTACTAGTAACAATATTTTGTATTACACCTGCTCGGCAAGTATTTTGTATCGTTTTAAACATGAGGCAGAAATTCTAGTCAAATCGAGTATGCTGAAGGTGCCTCGAGGCCCCTATTTCACCATCATTCTCTGACAGGTGCGACAATTGCCAAAAATGATAGACAGGTACGACAAATATCTAAATGTATGATATACTAGCTTATGCCCGCGACTTCGTCTGCATGGACTTCAGAATTGGGTCTAAAGCTTCGCTGCCCGCGGCTTAGCTCGTAAACAATTTTCAATTTTCCCTCGGGAACTACTTAAGGGATCGGGATAGAAGGTAGCCTATGTTCTTTTCCATGTCAAAGGCTACATGCATGCCAAATTTCATCCAAATCCGTTCAGCCGGTTTTGCGTGATTGAGTAACAAACATCCAAACATCCACACTTATAATATTAGTAGGATTTCATATTTTTTTTACAATTGTTGTTGTTGGCCTATTACCGATGTCATGGTTTCCAAATGAAATCATAGTGCAAAACGAAAAATAAATTACTTTTTTGTATTTTTTTTAAACAAGCTTTTATTATTGCATAATTATGCAAAATTATAGCTCAATCGGAAACCAGGAAGTGGGTCAAACTTACCTGCAAGATTTCATTACAGACACGAGACAGCTGAAACTAAATAAAAGCTTGTAATAAATAAGATTTTCGGGCAGATTTTTGATCATTCGTTCATTATATCACGATGGCATCATTGAAATTATGTCATAGTGATGATATCACTGGAGATCGGTAATTCCAAATGAAGCATTTCATGACTTCTTTATTTCAAAATTCATACCGTGTCATACTATGAAAGATCCATAAATAGGCGTGCTGATATGGAGAAATAGTGGCCAGGTATCTTTAGCACTGTTATGGTGTTGTGTTGAGGGGATGACAATGTGTGCCCCTAGCACACCCCGGACACTACATACAACGTTTGCAAATCAATTATCTATTACTACGGAGTTACAGAAGATATAATAGTACTCCGTACAGAACGGCCACTCACTTCCCCGCACTCATTTCAAATACCTCACCCCACCCCACATTTCGGTGTAGACATCACTGACACTAAACAAGGGCGCGCGCGATCGCTCGGGCGCGGCGACACTTCACGTTCACCGAGTAGACGCGAGCGTCGGCCGATAACAGAGATAGCGCTATGCGGGTAAAAGAGAAAGTAGTCGCTGCACTTCTCGCGTCATTTCTATTGATAACAACTTTAACAACGCACTCAGCCCTACTAGATTCCTACCTTCCTTCCTACACATTTGCGCGTGTACAAACGTCATTTGCTTAAGTAGTAGAGTAATTGGTAAACATTTTTTTTATTATTATTTTTGTTCCTCTGACATGATCAGAGATTTAGAGAATACATTTTCATTCCAGTTCTCGCGTTTATGCCTCTCGCACTTCCATTCTACATACTTAGTCTTTCTCTCATTCATCCACATACATTCTCTAATTTTACTAACATTTACTTCTTTATGTATGTGGGTGGGGGGATAACAAAAACATTCAAAACTCAATTTAATTAGCCATCAAGTAACATAATCCTCAATCTATGGGTACATTCTCTTTCTTGAAATTAATTTAACATCATCGAACTTAATACTACTTGTATTAAACATGTGGCGAATAAATGTTTTCTGCTTCTATTTCTTTAGTTTTATTTACATCCGTTTTGTTTTATAGTTAGTGATACATACTGTAATTTATATAGTTTCTTACGCCGTGGTTCTCGTGGGGGTTTCAGTTTTGCTGCGAATTTCACAGGAACCACATGTATATACAACACTATATTTTAGTTATGACAAAAATTTTGTGTGCTTGTTCAGACAAGCAAACTGAACAACTTTCACTATGGGACCAACTTCAAAAAAAAAATCAGCTGTTCCATACAAATGTTCAACATTCACTGAACCTAAATGTATGGAACAGCTGATTTTTTTGCAATTTCAAAGTTGGTGCCATAGTGAAAGTTGTTCAGTTTGCTTGTCTGAACAAGCACACTAAATTTTTATCATAATTAAAAAATAACCTTGTATAGGTGACTGTAACCACTTACCATCAGGTGGGCAGTTTGCTTGTTTTTTTTAAAATAAAAAGACTTGTTTGCTTACTAATGGCCGGTACACACATTGTTTAGTGCGAGTGGCTTGTTTAGTGTTAAGTGTTTAGTAAAAAACACGTTCGGACAGCTTCTGTTTAGTTTTAAGTGTTTAGCGAATAGGAACGCGTTCTATTTTTTCTGCGAGTCGCCCCTCCCGCTCTCCCGCCTTCACCCCTCACTTAACACTAAACACGTCTGGACAGATCTGTTTAGTGTTAAGTCCATATAATGAACAAATAAACTAAACACCGTTTACTAAACAGTGTATGGACAGCACCTACTAATCACTTAACACTAAACAGTCTACTAAACACTAAACACTAAGCACTTAACTAAACAAAGTGTATACCGGCCATTAGTTGTAATAAAAAAAAACTTAAACGTTAGATTCGAAATTGATATTTCGATTGTTTACGATGTTTCGATGCCTAGGTGCTTCCACCTATGATTTGCAAACATTGCAAGGAGTGTGGTGTGACTGACGGAGTAGTATTATATTATGTCGTGTGGCGCTAGCCGCGGGTCCGGGTCCGGCGCGGAGGGCGCGCGGTACGAGCCGGAGGCGGAGCCGCCGCTGCTGGCCGTGCCCTACGTGTACCCGCCGCCGCTCTACCCCATCCCCTACTACCCGGTCGACGCTGACCCCAGTGAGTATACCGTTTTATTGAACGAGCGAACGAATGAATTAATGAGTGGATGAATGGACGCTTATTTGGCACAAAAGATGCATACAAATATACAATAGTAGCCAGTGGGCCCGGCAGACGTTGTCTCGCCCGAATATAGTGCCCCCTACCGGGTCCAATTGTACGTTTAAACCTTCCCTGCTGGACCTATTCAAACAGACACAAAAAAAATTGTAAGAATCTGTCGAGTCATTTCAGAGTTTTTGCGAGACTAACACACTGCGATTCATTTTTATATATAAGAAGAAGATTATACAAATTATAAATTTTCTATACTGCCATTTTGACGAGGCGAAGGGGTCGAAACACATACTGTCCTATTAATAACAATTTTAGTTTAGTTATTCCATGTTTTGTCCTATTTGACAGCTGACATGTGCGGAAACAAGACAAAACACGGAGTAACTAATCTGAGGATGATCCAAGGAGGAACATTTTTATTAATAAGGTTGCTACGCTTTAATTCCTAAATTATTAACAAGTATACAGTGTTGTACACTATAAACGACAGCAGAGAAAGGAAGATAGTCTCTCATGCTACATCATCTTTACTAACCTTAATTACAAATGATTGGTCGTCAACTATACAATCGAACAATATAATTAAATTATTGAAAAAAATGCTGTTGACGTGAACCATTGGTGAAGTCCTAACAATATTGAATATTGAATTTTTCAGGGATCTCCCTGAAAAATACACAGTGATCTACTCTTGCATCGAAAGATTTAATAAATAATCTCTTAATAATTAACAGCGTTATTCATAAACGTTATTTAACTTTTAAGCAACACTTTAAATAATGATTAGGATTTTTTTGCATTCATAAACGCTGCTTAGACTAAAACATTTGTTTAAACAGTTATTTAAGTAGCTGTCAAATTAAACAACCTCCCGCCCATGTTTAACTCGCTAATTAACAAAATGGCGGAAAAAATCTTTGTTTTGAACAGCTGTGTGAATGTTTGCTACATTTTGTGATTTGAGTTCGTGATTTTATTAGTGTAAAAAAATTGAATATATTGACTTTGGTGACGATCTAAATGATTTCGACCAAGATCTGGTTGATATAAATGAATTACGGCAATCGCGTTCGAAACTTTATAAACCTAGGTTACCTAGGACCCTATGCTGGAATATGATGATTAGGAATTTAGGAAAAAGTACAGGTTTTCTAGACAAAATATGAACAAGATTGTTGTTTTTGTTGACGTCTTTATTTTCAATAATAGATATTTTGTCTTTTATTAGTTGTGTAAGCAACGCCTGAAAAAATCAAAGGTAATAATTTGGGATATGATAATACGGAAAGTACACGAAAACAGCTCATACTTTTTCTGTTTCACTCCAGTTTATTATTACTTATTTTCTTCGAACGCGCTGGGTGATAGACAGTCGACTTGACACTATTTTTTAATTTAACGATGATAAGGAGTTTTCGTATACTGCCAATTTTCTACCATTTCTACCACGTAGTTTTCAATGCTTAAAAATTTAACTGGTATTTAAGTAAGCAACATTTAAGTACCGTTTATGAATACGAATTTTTTAAGCATTGCTTAATGCTTAAGTCATTGATTAGTTAAGTAATGCTTAGTACGTTGATTAACAAATTTTTATGAATAATGCTGTAAATGCACAATCAAAGAATTTAAATACGTATTAGCAGGTTGACGATTGTTCGTATTTAGTCGTGTAATACCGACCGATACGACATCTACCGATACATACACGGTAAGGATGGCGACCTGAGATTGATTAATCGAGGAATCGATTTTTCAGGCACAAATGATCCATGTATTAAATCGATATGCAGTTCTGAATCGATATTTCACCCTTGAAAATCGCCTTTCGATTTATTTTGTTTTGGTAAAAACCATACATTATTCACAATTAGTTGAATGTATCCGTTATATTACGGTGTTTCCGGGTTAATTACTCAAAGACTGTGTCTATTTGGACCTGGGTCCCTACAGAAGTCGATTGCTATTCGGACCCGGAGCAATAGGGCTTGACAGACTATTGTTTTTAAAAAGTTTAGATATGTAGCAATGGGAACCTTAACTTTTTCATGTAATAAATACATTATGAAATAAATGTCTTCTTTCATACCTGATCTGAATTTGATATTGAAAACAAATTTGAAAAAAAAATCGTTTTATAAGAAATTGATGTTTTATGCCTTGATTTTTTTGTGAATCGATAAATCAGCTTACGATTCGAATCGATTTAAAAATCAATCTTTTTCGGAAAGAATCGACATCCCTATTCGACGGTTTGCTGTGATCCGTAGCGCTCAGTTTGTTTCTATAATGCGACGAAATCGAAAAAACCACTGTACCCCACAAGCTTACCGTCCGTTCCAGACATGATGGGAATGATGGGCGGCATGGGGTACGGCGTGGGGTACGACGAGGGCGTGGAGTACGCGCCCGTGCACTACTACCCGCCGCCGCACTACGCGCCGCTGCCGCCGCCGCTGCAGCCGCTGCAGCCCCACCAGCCCCACCCGCCCCACCAGCCCCACCAGCCGCCGCCCCACCAGACCCACCAGACCCACCAGCCCATGCACCAGCCGCCGCCGCCGCCGCCCCACCACGCGCCCCCCCACCACGAACACAAGTGAGCCGCTCGCTCGTCATCCTAACCTTGTTGTAGTTCACATATTACACTAACCATCGTCCGTCTGTTTGCTACGTGTGTGACACTTTCTTGAACATTTTAGTGACATAAAGAGAAATCGACCGTGTTTGTTTATCACGTGAGTCGAATGATGCTCGGTTTCTATATTAAAAAACGATTCGTTTTTACCGCGGACGAACAGTTATATTTTGATATATTTTCCATAGAATAAATGTCAAAATTTAACTGTCCGTATTAATGAATGATTTTTTAAATATAGAAACTGGGCATAAGTAAACTGATATCGGTGAATACACATGTCATTTGTAAATGAAAATCATGAATTAACAAACACGAAACCACTTTTCTTCACATAAAAGAAAAAATTTTACCGTTGTTTTATCAAGTAATGTTAAGCCTCATTTAATGTTGTTCGTTTTTCAACATAAAACTATTATACAGTTTCCTCGCCGGCCAAATCGTCTTTCGTAGTAAAATAACGGTTTCACATCTACTTTCAGGAACCTATCCCCGTTTCACACCATATAATATCTTATACTATTATTACAGGAAAAACAAAATAAGTGGACACGACTATGATCATCGTTCTCTCAAATATTTTGTGTTATTCAACACACCAATAATGTTTTTTCTTGTTTTTTTCATGGGCCCACTTGTCAATGACATCAAAGCAGGGAAGGAATATACTGGTGAATCTAATGATTTTCATTAATTAATATTGAATATACTTATTTGTTGATAGTTGTTATATGTTGTCACCACGGTAATTTGATTTGTGTTTTTTTTTTGTAATATGTGAACTGCAAATAGCAATGGACAGAACCACAATTCAAGACACCAATTTTGTAATGTGAGTTTTACATTAAGAACTTTTGCTCACAACAATGGAATTGACAATTGAACTATTTTACAAAATAATCTTTTGGAATACGTTTAAAATTTATCAGTGTATACGATTTTGAAGTAATGTTAACTTTTACATAATGTTTTCGGACTGATATCGAATATTCAGTTATTTATAAGGAGAATTGTGTGGTTCTGCGGTATATAATATAATTATAATGTTTGCCTTCAAAGACCAATCGAGTTAAAATGAAACTTTCCGAATAGAACTCTGTTATTATTGAAGAATTATTGTCTGTTGAACTACGTTCCCTCGAATAAAGCATCGTTAGCATATCTGACAACGAACTTATTTTACGATTGGCAAACAACGAAAATTGCTCATCCAAATGGAATATTGTGATAAAGATGATATCACACTGGCGGTTGCACGTATATTGTTGGATAGACGCCCTCAGTGTGATATAATCCTATTCTGTGTGCGTGCTGTATTATTAAACATGGAAATGTGTCAATTTTTTCATTATCAATTTATCGATATTACTAAGGTTAGTGTTATACAATTTAATTAGAAACAGCTCATATTTAGCCATAAATATGTGTATGTATATGACCAAATATATTGTCCAAAATTTGTAGTGTTAATGTATAATTTTTTTATATATATTTAGTAATAAAAATGCGTATCTATGTGTATTATGTCTGCGCGCGCGCACAGCATAGAGCTTTGCGGTTTTTTTACGGTCGAACGGAACTTATGACATTTGGTGTTTGTTAACTATGTCTGTGTGTAAATTGATGTTGTGTCTATATATGTACTTAACGCTGGGAGTGGTCGGGGTTTGTGAGAGAGGCGGTGAGAAAGCTACAGTGCTCAGCAATGTGACGCTTGGTCGTGTAAAATGTGCTGTGCGAATGTTCTTTACAGCGTGCGCACTTTAGAGATACCCAACAGTTCAGTCGACTGCAAAGATGTATATTGTGGACAGGTAAACTTCTAAATTTTTCTTGCACAACAGTTGAATTTACAGGAAAACATTGTATGAAATGTGTATGTTACACTTGTAGCAATATTTTTAAATGTACACAAATATGTATTGTAGATTAATTTGAGTTTCGTTTTTAAATTCCTACATATTTTTGTAGTTGACTGAACATTAGCATCGTAATCATTCTAAATGCAAGTGTACAGCTACTTGAGGTGGAATTGTGCAATTTCATTCTTGAAGATCAGTCAAACAAATGACAAATTAATAACATTTTATTCTTGTTCCTCGATATGACTTGATGAAAGGCATGAGCAGTCCGATTGTTTTCAATGGGCATGAAATGATGATGTACCATAAACGAAATAAGTGTAAAGTTAATTAACACAGAAAGCTAATATTTTCATTGATAAATGGTTAAATTATTGACTCTCGTAGCTTAGACACACAAAGGAAATAACTAAAGTCACTTATAATACAAACATTTAATGGTCAAAGTTTTAATATAGTGTGCCAAAAACTAAAATCCGTAGTGTAAATATGAATTTACACTTCGAATTAGACGCAATAATAGAAAATTGTTCTAATTCCACCCCAAGAGTGCTTATACAGCGAGCGGACGTACACAGCGCCCCGGTCCGGGCGCCGTCGACTGACATTTTCAAAATTCTTACAGTGTTCATTGGTGCTGCGAAATTGTCGAGGTTGACAGGGTTTATTGAGATATTTTTGTATGGATCGGCGTTTACACACTGCAGTAGGCGTAGGCTGTATCATTCCTTAATGTTAGGCGAAGCTGTAAATTGTAAGCCACTTGTAATGTTTTGTAGTTTTTACGTCGGAAATTTAAGTTGTTTAGTTAGCCGCCCAACCTCGTCGCGTCGTAGTGTAATGCTCTGTCCGATTATTGCCATATACTTCTGATATTGTTGACGTGTGAAATGCACGCCATTTTAAATTGACATCTGTTAGGATCACATTCACACAAGATTGACAGTCAGTATAAGATAAGAAAGGCAGCCAGTTTACGTCAATATAAGATAAAAATGGATTTTTCCACGGTACTGTGATACCTGCATGCTAACCCAAGTTATCATAGAAGTGGATTATATCATAAACACTCTGTAATTCGCGTAAACACATGTTTGGTTATGACACTTTTCTGGCAGAATAGTTGTTGGCAACGATGACACATTGCCATAATTAAAATAAGATAAGACAGCCAGTTTGCGTCAATATACGACATCCAATTTGTGTCAATATAAGACACCTGTGTATGTAGCCAATTAACTGTCAAATTGAAAGTCGGCATAAGAATATCATTGATAGACAAAATCCAAGAATGTAGACATCATTTTAATATTAGAGAAGCTGTTTGTCTAATTATTGCCACACATCAAACTCCTCAATACTGTGCATTTATATGATAATCTCCTTAAATAATCCTCATTTTTTGTACATAAAGTATCGTGTAAGTTTGTCGCGACGAGGGTTATGTTAGTTTAGTTTAGGTAAGTCGCGGAGGCTGCGCCCTCGGCAGCCCCGGTTAGGTTTACATTTGACGCAGATCTCGGTTTTCCTTATTCTCATTTGAATTAAGAGTGTCCGCCGCCATATAATATCGCGAGTTTGGTGCACCCGTCCGGTTACCCAACTGTGGGTAAGAGGGTGATTTTTGCTAACCCGTGCACCCACTATGTCTGGGAATCAAAGTTGAAGGTGTCGATACACAGTTCACTTGTCAATTTTCAAATGCGAATCTTGTTAATTTCTCTAACCATAACGTTAATAAGCATTTAAAGTCGTGAATAACAAGTCAAGTAGACGATTACGGGATGTTCGATTAACTTTTTTGTTATTAATTTTAATATTCACTTTTCCGTGCTTCTGTTATCCCAGTATACTTGATGATACAGTAACAGGAGGTATGTGACACCATCTCTGCTGTGATTATTGTCTTCATCATATCTATGTAATGCATCGACCCTTAATAAAATGGCCCTACCATAAACAAAGTGTAGTGGGTGCCGGCTTGGGTGAGCGCTTGTAACCGACGCACCGGCTCGGTCACCCGGGTGCCGACTCGCGCTATGATCTCATCGTAATCTCGAGGGAACCATGGTGCTTGGGTAAGTTGCGCGATCAGTCGTTCGTGGGAGTGATCCGCGTATTCCGCACACCGACGTATACCATCAGGTCTCGCACTCGGCTGGAGCGGTCGCAAAATATTACCACGCGGGCTCTGAGTATTGCAATATGATAGTCATAGTCGTAAATATATATCAGTCGCTTTGGTACTCCGTACGTGTATCCCATTCGCATTTGTTTGTACTGTCACTAGGTAGTGTATATTGAACGTTTAAAAAATTAATTTGTATCTTAGAATCTATTCAAAATTTGGCTGTGATTTTATGTAAGATGGTAAGAAGAGCTTGTTAACACGGGGTAAGTATATTATGTAGGGAAGGAAGGAAATCACAGTGTCTAGCATTCGGTCTCATTTTCCAAATTTTCCAACTCTAAATACCGTAAACAGGCCTTTCCCCACCGCAGTCTGGGTCCCTGGCTCTAAATGTCAGTCCGACCAATGTTTCGTGCCCTAATATTAATTTCTCTGAATATGTATAACATATAAGTATATATCACTATTGTGACGTAATTAGTACGTGGACACTTGTTTGTACAGTATGTTGTTAAAAATGAAAAATACAAAAAAAAAATTGTATGTAAGTGTACTCCTCTTATAAGTCTATGTGTGATGTGTAAAGTCAAATTGGTGTTTCAGTATTAGTTTTTAAATCATTAGAAGGTAGATTTTATGTTAGTTGTTAATTAATGTTTACTTAAAATAGTGTTTTGTAAATGTACCGTCAGTTACTTGAGTCTCGTCAAATTGCGCAGAATGCGTGCATTTAGTTCCCGTAGATTTATCACCGTGTGCCAATGTATGTAGTTAATGTTATTTTTTTTTAAATCGGCAGGTCACCTTATTTTTAGTCACGAACTGCCGAAGAGCAAAATTCCTGGTCATATCACTAATTATACACTTTTACAATGACAGTGTTGTGAATCAATATAGTTGTGTATGTATGGTTGTGTAGAGCTCAAAGTGAACGTCCTTCCGCCTTTGAGATGTAATTTGTATTTTTTTTTTCCAAAATTTCACCAATAAAAGTTAACTGATTTTCACGTGGCGTTGTTATTTGAAACCTGTCCTAAGTTCTTATGGCTAGGATTTGAAGCGTCGCGAATTTACAGGCTATTTTAACCATTCGAAACCTATAAAATCGACCTAATTTTCTGCTGTATTCAAACGTCCAGCAAACAAATTGAACAAGATTATATGAAAAAAAAAGCAAAACATAGAAACAGAAACCTTGCTTTAATTTTTAACGCAAACAGTAATGAAATCGTAAACATATATTTTGTGTAGGTATAGGTATTTTCAGTCCAAGCTGCAGTTGTCCCTATCGCGCTCAGTTCAGTACCTACATTTTACAAATACCTATTTTCCAATTTTCTCCATCTCGTACTTGGCGGTTTTTAGGGTTCCGTAGCCAAATGGCAAAAAAAGGAATCCTTAGATTCGTCATGTCTGTCTGTCTGTCCGTCCGTATGTCACAGCCACTTTTCCCTGAAACTTCTTAGTTTCAGGGAAAAGTGGCTACTAGAAACTACACTGTTGAAACTTGGTAAGTAGGATGTATTCTGTGAACCGCATTAAGATTTTCACACAAAAATAGAAAAAAAGCAATAAATTTTGGGGGTTCTCCATACATAGAACTGAAACCCAAAAAATTTTTTTTCATCAAACCCATACGTGTGGGGTATCTATGGATAGGTCTTCAAAAATTATATTGAGGTTTCTAATATCATTTTTTTCTAAACCGAATAGTTTGCGCGAGACTCGAGAGACACTTCTAAAGTGGTAAAATGTGTGTCCCCTGTGTAACTTCTAAAATAAGCGAATGATAAAACTAAAAAAAATATATGATGTCCATTACCATGTAAACTTCCACCGAAAATTGGTTTGAACGAGATCTACACTCGCGAGCAAAAGTTTGGAATCAGTTACTTGAAATTGGTTCCGCGTGATCTTGCTTACTAAATAAATTTTAATAATCATAAAAATGACATCATGTTAAAGGTGCAACTGTCCACTTTAAATCGATATAAAATTAATTCATATCGAGCCCGTAATTGTGGAGTTATCCCGGATTAAGTGAAGGAGGTAGGAAAACAAGGAAATAGGGAAAAATAATGAATGAATAAAACAACAAAAATTATTAATGGTGGTGCCCCAAGTAGACTCCACCACGTCGGCGTTTCACCGAGTAAGGAATTTTGGGTTGATTGCTGATGCCCTACTACCCGCTCATAGAAGGCATTGTGGCTTACCCCGACTCCAATTGTCTCCGTCCGTCTCCTCCGTAGCCGGTGGACTTCCTGAGCTAGCTCGAAGGAAGTCGCGGCTCCTGAAGTTCTGCAGTGGATCCACCGGGGGAGACCGGAGCACTACAAAGGCCTATTAGGCCACCACGACTCACACACGCGATTTTGACACCTTGCACAACACAAAGCGGGCTTTCGCACCCCGATATTAGGTGCGCCGCGCAAATCACTATTTGCTTGAATATTGTGTATTATATTTTATTCCGGCCCGCACATAACCTCTAAGCATGTCATGACATTTCGACTCGACTCAACTGACATATCACATGCGGCCGGCCGCCAAAAAAGCTGTCACTGCACAGACTAGAATGCAGTGCCGCCACTCGCTCTTCCTCGAGCGTGAACATCCCCCCGCTCCGGACAGTCCCGGACTGTCCGCCAAATCAGTCTAAGGGGAGGCGAGAAAGAGTAGCGACCGCGCGCTTCAAAACAGAATCCCCAACTAGGACCTCGGCAAACCTGGGCACACCATCAGACCCTAGAGTAAGTTGGACAATGCGTCCGCGACGCCAACGTAAGGGTGGCAGGTTTGGGTCCTTCACTAACACGAGGTCTCCAACCCTCGGTGGGTTTGTCTTATCTGACCACTTAACGCGCTGTTGCAAAATGTGTAAATATTCAAGGTGCCAGCGGCGCCAGAAACTCTGGGTAAGCTGCTGGAGCAACTCAAACCGCGAAAGGCGTCCGGGATTGATATCTCTATAAGGATACTCGGGCAGGGCGTTAAGTGGTCTGCCTATCAAGAAATGGCCCGGCGTGAGGGCCTGCAAATCGTTCGCGTCGGTAGACAACGGACATAACGGACGCGAGTTGAGAACCGCCTCAATCTTATGAAACACCGTCGCGAGTTCCTCAAACGTGAGAATAGTCTCCCCAATAACGCGGCGAAGGTGAGTCTTGGCGGCCTTTACAACAGATTCAAAAATCCCTCCCCAGTGAGGGCAAGACGGCGGGGAGTATCGCCATGTTACCCCCCTACGGGAGAGTGGATCCGATCTCAATATTATTTTTATCTAAAAATTCACAAACTTCTCTTATATGTCTATCAGTGCCCTTGAAGTTCGTCCCACAATCGGACCGAATTAGAGAAGGCAGTCCCCGGCGGGAGACAAATCTGCCTAACGCTGCTAAGAAAGCGTCCATGGTGAGTGCACTCACCACCTCCAAATGAACGGCTTTAGTGGCCAAACAAACCAACACACACAAATAAGCCTTTTCAGTCTTAGCATTACGGAGTCGCGACGTTTTTATAGTGAACGGTCCCGCGAAATCAGTTCCAACTCCTAAGAAGGTCATCGATTCATTCACACGATCAGCAGGCAAATCACCCATTTGGGGCTGCATCGTCTCGGGGCGTAAACGATAGCAGGGCAGACATCGAAAGATAACAGATCGGATTATTCTTCGCGCTGACAAAATCCAAAACTCCCGTTGGAGGAGCGCGGTCAATGCATTACATCCGGCATGAGCATTCTTCACATGGCGATCAATGATCAACAATCGCACCAATGGTCCGTCCTTGGGGAGCAACAGGGGATGACGTGATCTATAAGGCAAGTTAGCGTGCCTCAATCGGCCTCCTACACGCAACAATCCTTTATCATCCAGAAAGGGAGTCAAACGCACCAAGGGTCCCTTCAATTTGGACGTCCCGGTACGGAAAATCTTAAGTTCCGGTTCAAACGCTCTAGACTGGGTCATACGCACCCAATGCAGAAGAGCATCTTGGCGCTCCTGCGGTGAGAGGACCGGACACAAATCTTTGTCCTGAGGCCGGCGACAATTTCGTATAAATCTTCTTATCCAAGCGGTCACGCCGAGCAACTTGTCCAGAGAACTGTAGCGGTCTAATAAAAATTCCCGCTCTGGAGCCGCCATAGTCTCGACAGCGTGAACACGCAAGCCCGGATTTGGTACCTTCACCACAGCTGGTGTGGAAGGCCAAGACGGTTGTAACAACCAGTCGGGACCCCACCACAGAGTGTGGTCAATAAGCTGAGGGGCTTCGCTGCCACGTGATGCACAGTCAGCAGGGTTTATTTCACCTGGCACGTGGCGCCAAATCAACGTGGCCTTCGAGGCCTGTATTTGGGATACCCGATTGGCCACAAATACTTCCAGGGAGTGGACGGAGTTCTTAATCCAACACAGGACAACCTGACTGTCGGACCAAGCAAAGAGCGACTCAAAGTCCACACTACGTCCCAGGGTGTCAACAACGTGGTTCATCAACCGAACCAGAAGAGTAGCTCCAGACAATTCTAACTTCGGAATCGTTAATCGAGTCCGAAGTGGAGCAACCTTACTCTTAGCAATTAGCAAGTGGAGCTTAACAGCTCCTCTATCATCAACCGTCCGGATATATACGACGGCTGCGTATCCACTCTCAGACGCGTCACAAAAGCCATGAAGGCTGGCCGTAAACCGTCCCTTAGGCAGTATATGTCTAGGGATACTAACACGGTTAATGTCGTGGAGAGACAACATGAAGGACTCCCAATCTCGCAGCAAACGGCCCGAGAGGGGCTCATCCTACGACACTTCGGCTGACCAAAGTTCCTGTAGGAAGCATTTCATCCAAAACACTATGGGACTAATCCAGCCATTTGGGTCAAAGGTACGAGCTACTGTAGACAAAACCAACCGTTTCGTCCAGACCTTGGGGCTTGGCAGCTCCAATCGATAGGTGAACGTGTCCTGGACAGGTCTGTATTGCACTCCCAAAACAGACAGTAAATCTGGAGTGTTGGCATTCTCAAAAATATGAGGCTCCTGCTGGTGGTCGTCTGGCAAGTCACACAAAAGCTGAGGTGAGTTGGACATCCACTTCCTCAGTTCATAACCACCAGCCCCGAGAAGAGCAATTAGTTCATCTCGCAAAATCAAGGCTTCCTCGACACTAGAGGAGCCCGTACAAATATCATCCACAAATGCATCCTCCTTGAGAACCAAGGATGCGCGAGGGTATCGTAACCGCTCACGTTCAGCGAGTTCCACAAGTGAGCGAATTGCCACAAAGGGGCTCGAACGCAAACCGTATGTATTGGTGTTCAGCTCGTAGACCAGCATGCGATCTCTGGGATCCTCCCTCCATAATATGAGCTGATATCGCCTATCGTCCGGGTGAATCACAGTCTGCCGAAACATCATCCGGATATCGGTCACAAAGACGACGGCATGGCGACGGAAGTTGGTCAATACATCACCCACCTCGTGGTGCAACTTCGGTCCAGCATGCAGACATTGATTCAGCGACACTCCGGTAGACGTAGGAGCTGACCCATCAAAAACAACGCGTATCTTCCCGGTGGAAGGTTTCAAAACCGCGTGGTGAGGAAGAAAATTATGTTCCTCGTTTCGCCAGTCCAGTCGCGAGACCGACATGTGCCCCAGTTGCTCATATTCTCGCATGAAGTCGACATACTTCTGTTTGAGGTCGGAGTTCCTACTCATACGACGCTCCATGGACAGCAGCCGCTTCTCGGCCAACGGCCGGGAGCTGCCAAGTGAGGGGCGAACTGACAAAAAGGGCAAACGAGTGATCAGCCGTCCCGAGTGAAGGCGACCTGTATTGTTCTGGTAGAACAACTCACACTCCTCGTCCAAGGGGTTCACTCGCTTCACGGTAGGTGGCTCTTCCACCTCCCAAAACCGTTGAAGGACATCCGATAAGGTAGAGCTAACAGTTATGTAACTGTCCACCGATGGAGATGGTGGGTTATGCCTAACTGGTCCCATCACTACAAACCCAAGCGATGTAGATAAGGCGTGAAGGGTGGGCTGGTACCCACCCTTCTGTAACTCTCTCCTCTTCCCACAATACGCGCGGCCTAGAACATCGGCACCGAGCAATAAGTGAATCGGACCGGTTCGGTGGAAGGAAGGGTCAGCCAAGGTCAATCCTGATGTCGCATCAACGACAGCGCGCGAAACGTGCTGTTGCGGAAGCTGACCAACAACCTTCTCATAAACAATCGCGGTAGCGCCAATTTTGGGCGCTGAAGAGAAGTGGGGGGAGAAGGAGAACAAAACCTGACCGATCGGATCCGGGATCCGCAGGTCTCCGATTCCTCGTACCGATTCAAGGTATGGAGATGTGTTCAAACTCAACTGCCGGACCAGCCAGCTGGAGGCAATGCAACCCTGAGCTCCCGTATCCAAAAGGGCGCGAACTAAAACAAAGGTGCCCCTCGGGCCCCACACCTGTACGGAGGCTGTTGGTAACAGCACCTGCTCCTGTGGGGGGGTTGCAGCCGACAGTTGGTTTAATGAAAATCCTCCCGCATTCCCCGCAACGGGGGGGAAGGGGGGTTCAAGGAAAATTGCGTGCGCGGCGGAGGAATAGGGCGCTCAAGGCACTCGAGCGGATCCCAATCCGGCACGTACTGGCCCCGATCAAAGCGGCATCGGGGGGCCGGGCGGTGCCCATGATGGGCGAAAGTTGGGGGAGCCCGTGACAACCGGGGTCTCTCCATCAGAGGGGGAGAGAAGCGTATCGGCTCCCGACGTGGCTCCCTAATGACCGCGGCCCAATCCCGCGGTGGCGCCTCATAAGCGGCGCGTCGATCCCCCCCGCCCGTAGGGGGGGTGGGGCGCCCAATCCTCTCACGGGAGGGGGGGCGCCTCTCCACTCTCCGCGGAGGGGTGGCACGCCCCTCCGATCTCCTCGGAGATGTGGGTGACCTACGAGGGCCCCCGCCCGTGTGCGAGTCCCTCTCTCTTACCACCTCACGAGCGTCTCTATTGTTAAAGCACAAGAGGGGATGATGGGCCCCTCCACAACAGTGGCAATCTCGTGGGTGGGGGCAAGCCGATGCCATATGAGCCCCCAGGCAGCGGTAGCACCAATTCCGCTGCTTGGCCATATTTCTACGCCCCTCGGTGCGTAGGCCAACAAATTTGGGACAGGCCGGCAAACGATGGCCATCCCGCTTGCAACACTTGCAAGGCCTCGGCCTCTCCCCGTGTGGAGAGTTCTGCCGCACTGCAGTATACTGCTTGTACGGGCGGCGCTCTTTCCGTGGCGCTGCCCGGGTCGCCTCAAAGCGGCCTGTACTCGGTCCCGGTATAGGAACCAGATCCAAGTGGTCGGTCATCCGACACTCATCCTCCAAAAATCTGAGGAGATCCGAGAAGGGGGGGAGGTACGAGGCACTATTGCCCCCGTACCTTTGTTCGAAGCGTCCCTTCATCTCCATGGGAAGCTTATCGAGGATGAGGTGGAGCAAAATAAAGGACCACTGGTCCACCGGTAGATCAAGTCGTTTGAGCGCGTTAATAGCGCTTAGCAGCGGGTTCAAAATCTCCTTCCTCAATGAGGAGACCCGCGATACTCGTGGCAGCCCTAAAATGGCAGCCACATGTGTGTCCGCTAGCAAGCGAACATTTTGATACCGGGCGGTCAACAACGCCCTTGCAATCTCATAACTGTCATCGTTGACAGGTAGATGCTGGACAAGCACACCAGCCTCTCCACATAAGGCAGAGAGCAAATAGGCCAATTTCTGGCTAGGGAACAGATCGTCCCTCGAGTGAACCAGGCTATCAAAGAGGTTAATGAACCCCATCCAAGAAGCCAGGTTCCCATCAAAGGTTGGGATGTCTAAAGTGGGCAGTCTGCCCAGCAAGCCGGCCGGGGTAGGCTTGACCTCCCCGGGCGTGCACGACTCACCCCTCCGGACGGATAGGATTGCCTGAGCCTTGTTTATAATCACATCCGCCTGTTCAAAACACTGATCATAATCGGCATTAAATTGGTCGACTGCCCGCAACTCAGCGGCACCCTCGGCTGGGTGGTCGAGCAGATATTGTTGATGAGCAACGAAAAGCTGCTCCAATTCCTTCAAGCGAGCCGGTACTCCCTCATGCCGAATTAACAAGGCCTGTTCTCGGTCTGGTCGGTCTACCAAAGCGACGGCACTAGCAAACCATCTCAAAATCTTTTGTGCATCCGCGCGGGCACCACTAAGCGGGCTGACTGGCGGGACCATTTTGCACCAAAATTAATAAACACTATAATAATACACGGACAAACAGACCGACAACCGCAGACAATAAAACAGATCGGGAGGAACTTCAAAGGCAGAACAAAATATATAAACAAACCAAAATCAAGTGTAAATGCTAGAACTTAACTAGAACAACAAAGGCATTTAACAATAGAATTTTTCAAACAAATTAAATTCAACTATTAAGTCAATAACTTAACAAACATAATATTCAAAGGCAAACAAAACAAAATCAAATGTAAATGCCAAAACTTAACACAGCAAAATAGTGTATTACAACAACAGCAAAGTCATTTAGCAGCAAAATTTTTTAAACAAAATAAATTCAAATATAAGTTTACAACTTAACAACAAAATATTCAAGGGCAAAACAAAGATATGAAAAAACAAACCAAAATCAAATATAGGTAAATGCTAGAACTTAACTAGAACAACAAAAGACATTTAACCCCAATTTTTCATATACAATGACAATTAGTTAAGGAGATCGGTCCACAAATGAGCTGGTAGTCGGTTTAAAATCAGCAATCAAAACCAATTAATATGTATTGCCCGTTTGGACAACCAACAAGATTACAATATTAATTGTACAATACTAATCAAATACTCAAATCTAAGAACCACTCAAATCTAAAAACCACGCTCTGCTACCAAGAGATGATGGTGCCCCAAGTAGACTCCACCACGTCGGCGTTTCACCGAGTAAGGAATTTTGGGTTGATTGCTGATGCCCTACTACCCGCTCATAGAAGGCATTGTGGCTTACCCCGACTCCAATTGTCTCCGTCCGTCTCCTCCGTAGCCGGTGGACTTCCTGAGCTAGCTCGAAGGAAGTCGCGGCTCCTGAAGTTCTGCAGTGGATCCACCGGGGGAGACCGGAGCACTACAAAGGCCTATTAGGCCACCACGACTCACACACGCGATTTTGACACCTTGCACAACACAAAGCGGGCTTTCGCACCCCGATATTAGGTGCGCCGCGCAAATCACTATTTGCTTGAATATTGTGTATTATATTTTATTCCGGCCCGCACATAACCTCTAAGCATGTCATGACATTTCGACTCGATTCAACTGACATATCACATGCGGCCGGCCGCCAAAAAAGCTGTCACTGCACAGACTAGAATGCAGTGCCGCCACTCGCTCTTCCTCGAGCGTGAACAATTAAATAAAAATTTTATTTATCTTTAAAAATAAGTGTCAATATTTTGTGTTCCCTCCCCTCGCCCTAATAACTGCTCCAAGACGATTCTTCATAGACCTGATCAGCTTCCGAATTGATTCTTGTGGAATACCTTCCCACTCCTCAATCAACGCTGATTTCAGCTCATTCAGACATGAAGGAGCAGGAGTTCTGGAACGAACCTTCCTCTTCAGTTCATCCCACACGTGCTCAATGGGATTCAACTCAGGGCTGAGCGCTGGCCAGTCCAATGTGGCAATACCGACTTCTTCGAGGTATTCCGTTGTTACACGGGCAGTGTGACAACGAGCGTTATCGTGCATAAGGAGGAAATCATCACCGATGTATCCCGCATAGGGAACGACATATTCCAGGAGAATATCGGAATTGTACCGGTCCGAAGTTAGACCGCCTCCTCGTCCCCCGCCAGGCACGAAAACAAGCTCGGTTTTACCATCGAAGGAAATGCCGACCCACATCATACAAGAGCCGCCCCCATAAGCCACTGTTTCAGCGACACAGCACTGTGTAAATCGCTCCCCAGGCCGCCTGTAGACCCGTCCTCTTCTGTCGCTACCGTGCAAACACATCCTGCTTTCGTCGGAGAACAGGACTTGCCTCCATTGCTCAACCTCCCAATCAAGATGGGTGCGAGCAAACTGAAAGCGTGCTTGTCGTTGAGCTGCCGTGAGTTTCGGGCCTGTGGCAGGCCTTTTTGGAATCAGATTCGCTTGCTTGAGTCGTCGACGAACTGTCCACTCGCTGGCTGCTACCCCACGAACATCTCGGAGCTCCTGTCGGACGTCGACACCAGTCAAATGCCGATTTCGGAGAGAGGTTGACACGATAAAACGGTCATCCCTCTCCGATGTGCACCGGCGCCGTCCAGATCTTGGTCTCAGGATAAAGCCACCAGTCTCCCGAAAGCGCTTATAAACTTTCGAAACACAGGATTGGCTTATGTGGAGCCGACGAGCGACAACCCGCTGGCTGAGCCCTTCTTGCAATAGGGCTATGATTTGTGCTGCTTCTGTAGGTGTTGTCTCCATTGTCGTACAAGGTAAAGGGTCAAAAGTGGCGGAGATGTGTACCGGTCAACGTGTGAAAGTCGACTGATAAAGAAAATCTTTTTTTTTTTTTTTTTTCGGCAAACGCAGTTTGCCTACCACTATGCGGAGTGGAGGTGGAGAATCCCTCATGGATACCCGCACGGCCGGCCGCACGGGTTATGCCGGACTCTTACCGGCTAAACTCCACCTTATGCCTTTAACCCGAAGGTCATTAAGGCTTCATCGGATGGCGACCGCCCCTCAGGAGAGGAGGCGGTGCAGCGCTGCCCTAGGCTAGCTAGGGCATATGCGCTCGAAATCGATCAGGGACCAGAGTGGGCCGATCGTATCTGATAAAGGGATGAGAGTCGCTGCTCTAGGCTAGCTTGAGCATATGCGTATGAAGCGATCGGGAACCTGAAAATAGGGCCGATCGTAATTGACAATGATTAATTCGAGCGTACAGAAGGTAGCTCATCAATCAGGGCGGGGATGGCGGCGCTGATGCCGCCATTTGCAGGTTAAGAAGACCCTGCGTTAGAGTGTCGGGTGAGTCAGTCAGGACGTGTCTGGGTCGGCGATAATAATGCCGTCGGGGTGGAGTGGGGACATATGCCACCGCCCCACCTGATGAGAGGGTTGGGGTGCTCTTCTGCGGTTTTGAAGAACCGCTCAGAGCAAGATTTGAGATGTTGCTGTATCGTTGGCAACTCGAGATCCCTATGGAGGCCTGTGTTTCTAACGTACCACGGGGCGTTAGTGGCTCTACGGCAAAACAAATTTTGTACTGTTTGAATTCCGTTTAAAACTTTGGGACTCGCGTGCGCGAAAACTGCGCTCGCGTAAGTCATGACCGGGCGTATGCAGACCTTCATGACCGGGCGTATGCAGACCTTCATGACCGGGCGTATGCAGACCTTGTAAAAGAAAATCCGATAACAGGTGCTTTTATAGGGGGTCAATAGGTCGCAACTCGTGACGTATCAAACAATTGAAACACGTCTTTTTCGATACACCTTCACTTAATGCGGAATGGCTCCATAAATACTGGCTTGTTTTTAATGAAATCGATATCAGTTTAAAAGTAAAGAGTTGACCCTTTAAAATGATGTCATTTTTACGATTATTAAAAAAGTATTAACTACTCAAGATAACGCGCAACCAATTTCAAGTAACTGATTCCAAACTTTTGCTCGCGAGTGTAGTAAGTAGTTTTTTTAATACGTCATAAATCGTACGGAACCCTTCATGGGCAAGTCCGACTCGCACTTGGCCGATTTTTTTTAATTGGTATAGAAGTTCAGTAAGCAGGTGGAAGAAATGCATAGAGCTTAGATGGAGATTACGTCGAAAAAGAAAAATATTTTTGGCCGCAAACTTATCAATCCATCATCCTATATTTTAAGTAAGTAGGTACTGGAGACCTATTTTTGAATTACGTATGCGATTTAGAAATCACCGCTGACTAAATAGTCAGCGATGACTTTGAGGTCACGAATTCCTAAACATCCTATTTTTGAAAGTCGAACGCAGAGCTGCCAACGTAAAAGTTACTCAACTAACTAATTTCAAGATGAAAAAAACTATACACGGTTATTTTTTTATCACCCTGGAAAATTTTAGGGACGCTTCAGGACACATCCAATATTATATCAAAAATAAAAAAAATGAAATAAAAAAATTAAAAAAAATAAAAAAAAAATAAAAAAATCTCTAAAAATGCTGCTCTCAACTAGTGCAGCATTTTTTGTATTTTTTTAAAAATTAATATAAAATTAAGGAGGGGGGTTATTTTTTTTATTTATATTTAAATCATTCTAATACCATGTCGTGAAGCGTCCCTTAAATTTTCCAGGGTGATAAAAAAATAACCGTGTATAAGAAGACTGACTGAAAAATCGTGTGCGTATGGATTGAGGAGCCACATCACGAAATGAAAAATCAACACACATCAACTTCAAACTTGTCAATATGTTCTTTAAACAAAATATAGATAACGTTTCCACAGTTATGACTTGTTTACGAGTGGGTGAGGGCACTCGTAATGAAATCACATCCGTGACTAAGGTAGTCACATAAGTGATATTCAAAAATAAGAATGATTGAAAATCGGTGATTATTAGTCACATCGGTGATTTCGAAGTCGCATACGTCTTTCCTTCATTTTTCCATATTTTTGAAATTCTTCATTTAAACTACGTTATAAAAAAACTCAATAAAGACGATTGTCAAGATTGTATACATTTTGCTTTTGTTTAAAACCTCTTAATAACTAACTTAATAAAAAAAGGAAAACATAGGAACATACTTATAGTAGCTATTGATTTTATTGGAAAAGATAGAACAACTATTGCTATTATCCAGGAAGGAAACAGGGGACTACGTTTGTATGGACTACGTTTGTTTAAACTTTCTAGGAGATCATCGTTTGGCAACGACTTCAATATAGAAGTGTGATGCCTGTCTGTGCCTATTCTTAAATTATTTTGAGTTTTTGTAAAGTAAATATTTTTTTTTGTAGTATATGTTGCCATTTTGTAACAAACCTATCTAATCTGCTCTCTGCCATTGCTATTTCGTAATAAAACCTAGTATCTAATCTGCTGATCATACAGAATTATTCAACAGAAGTTCTGTTTGTTCATAGCTTATTAGTAGATGCCCATCAAATAACTTCGATTTGGCAACAAGTGGGTGGGCAACACAATGTGTTACAAGAAGTTACTTACTTTGTTGTAAATGAAGTGAAATAGAAAATTCTTCTCTTTTTGGAATCGAAGTGGCGACAGAGGGGGTATTAATTTTAAACACTCGATTTTTAAGAAGACATTTATATTCTGAGTAACCGAAAACTAGTAGGTCGCTAGTTACAGCTTTATTGACGTAAAGCTTGCGAACGCTTAGGACACGTGCCTCAAAGTAAAAAAGGAACATCACATGTTCTCTCTCACTATAAAGGAGATGTAGGTAAGTAGGTACTTAATACATAATTAGGTACTATGAGGTTTTCCAACATCAGTATTATTATGGTATTATCATTAGGTACATCAGTAGCTGCTACATACAACTACATTTTCCACACACGCAAATCTGGTACATTATTATCATTGCTATAAGTGGCTGATAGACACACTTATTTTCACGTTACACACACGCAGTCGCGGGTATAGCTAAAGTAGGCATCGGTGACCTTGGTGAGCCTTTGCCTGCGCTATCGTGCGCTGCGCGAGCGCCGCCGCCGACTTGACAATGGATTTGTTTTGTTTATTGGAGTCAATAACTCAATTCATGCCGTAGTGTGCTCCTAACCGGCCGTCTGTTGAGACTTGAGAGTGTCGAGTTTATCGGACTATCTTCAACAACGATAATGTAAGTGCAATAACTATAATCTGTCTAATATACGAGTTCAGGCTTGTTTTTTTTAATTCTCTCATACCAACGATTGTGCAAATGATTCCATAATAATGAGGCATTATAGAAAAGCCTGTTTTGGCAAGAAATTGAGTTAAAATATGTTTTGATGAAAATCAAAATTCAACCCCCTTTTACGTTCGGTTATTACAGCTGTCTTTCTTGATTTTTAGGTGGTTGTAGGTATAATAAATTGAACAAATATTAATATTGTCCACAGTTCAGCATAGGCGATTTCAGTCAATAAAACAACCGAAATATAACACCATAAATGCTATAAATTATTTCAGTAGGTGTAAGTACAATATCTGTCGACTGACATTGTTTTTGATGTTTGACGAACGCAGTGAATGCACGAAAGATTAAACGAACGGAAAGAAGAGTGGTTACTATATATATATATATATATATATATATATATAGGTACATATAGCCTTTACTATCTATCTATAATATACACGGTGTTTCATAATAACCAATAAAATTAAATAATCAATTCCTTATCTAAAACTAATTATTAAAATGTGTTTATACACGTAATGGAGGGAGACTGTACCAGGGTCGTCTGCTTAGGTACCTCCGTCTTACCTATTTCTGCCGCAAAGCAGCAGTGCTTGTATTGCTGTGTTCCGGTTTGGAGGGTAAGATATGGCAGTGAAATTACTGGGTACTGTGACTTTACATCTGGTGTCACAAGTTGGCAATGCACACTGTGGTTCTTGTGGGGGTTGCAGTTTTGCAATCTCACAAGAGCCGCATGTATATAGGTGACTGTTACCACTTACCATCAGGTGGGCAGTTTGCTTGTTTGCCAACTTTCTGCAATAAAAAAAAACGTAATATCATTCAACCCAGTTTTCATGTAATACCTATATCATAGTATCATCATCATGTCTATGATTTACATGAAAATTTTGGGTTGAATGACATTACGGGTAAACAACACAATTTAATTATTAGTTTTCGATAAAGAATTGATTATTTATTGGTTATTATGGAACACCGTGTATAAAGCAAAATATTACAAATGTGTAGGAATGTATAAGATAGGTAGTATAGGTACTATGTAGCCTCACTAGTATGAACTGATATATATTAATATCAGTTATACCTACAAGGTGTTTCGGAATATCGAAATATCATTTAAGAGCATAGGATAGTTAGATAAATCTTAGGCGCTAGCCGAAAAACTAAACTTTCCGAGCTAATTGATTTATTCATTCTTCCTTTTTTTAGTACTAGCTATGCCCGTGACTTTGTTCGTATGGATGTCGCAAAATAACAAGTACATTTTTTCCCCTTTTTGCAACATTTTCATTGATGTTCAGCTCCTATTAGTCGTAGCGTGATGTTATCTATAATATACAAATAAATAAAATTGAAGTGTCTGTTTGTAATGTCAAAATAAGAAGTTTTTACTAAATGGGTAAGAATGTATATCGGGTACCAATAACAAAAACACAATTTAAAAAATGTTTGTCTGTCTGTCTGTTTGTTCCCGCTAATCTCCAGAACGGCTGGACCGATTTGGACGGGACTTTCACTACTAGATAGCTTATTATCTAAGGTATAACATAGGCTAGTTTTTATCAAGATCTTTAAAAAAATTGCCTACAAAAATCAAAATGCCACCAAAAGTTACTATTCCACGCGGACGAAGTCGCGGGCACAGCTAGTCTAGCCTATAGCCTACCTCGATAAATGGACAATCTAACACAAAAATATTTTATTATTTGAATCAGCACCTAAGTTCCTGAGATTCGCGCGTTCAACCAAACAAACAAACTCTTTAGTTTTATAATATTAGTAAGTATAAGTTTTATATATTAGTAAAGAAAACACAAAATCACAAATATAGATGTCTGTGAAAATGGAGAAGGTGTCAGAGCCGCTGCTGCTGGGCGAGGGCCCGCACTGGAACGGCCAGGACTTCTACTTTGTCTGCATATCGGAGAAAACCATCTATAGGTTCCGGCCCAAGACAAGGGAGCTTACGAAGACTACCCTTGGTATGTGATCTTTGTTTTTAAGATCAGGGCAGTGGAGCCCTTACTCTTTATCCCACATGAACATGATGGTACGACAAGGCCCGAGATGGAGGCTTCATCTGGATTGTGCATGCACAGAGGAACTGGGGCCTAATTCCGCTAATCTTAACGTCGTTGTCGTGTCTTGATAGCGTTTCAATAAAACTGCTATTGTCGCTTTTAAACGTATTTCCTGGTGCAAATTATTCGTACTACAATTTCTTGGTAAGTCAATAGTGATAAATTTTTTGGTTAGTAATCGTTTAACCAACAATAATTGTCTTAAAAAGCGATGCTATTGAAGCGTTATTTACACGCCACAAATGCGTTAACGCTAGCAGAATAAATAAGGCCCTTGGAGAGCTATTTTTGAATTACGTATGCGACTTCGAAATCACCGATGTGACTAATAATCACCGATTTTCAATAATTCTTATTTTTGAATATCACTTATGTGACTACCTTAGTCACGGATGTGATTTCATTACGAGTGCCCTCACCCACTCGTAAACAAGTCATACATAACTGTAGAAACGTTATCTGTGTTTTGTTTAGAGAACAAATTGACAAGTTTGAAGTTGATGTGTGTTGATTTTGAGTTGGATTTAAAATTTCTCAAATGAGTAATTATACACGGTTATTTTTTTATCACCCTGGAAAATTTAAGGGACGCTTCACGACACTGGACTCTTACCTTTGATCAAGGATGATCCTTTGATTAATACATAATACATGACGACAAACTTAGGTAAAAGGGTTACATAGGTAGGCCTGTAGCTATAGCCGTGGGCTGGCTCAAAAGCACCCTCTCTACGATCCAAACCAAGCAAAAAACCTTCTGCTCTATGAGATTAACCATAAGATGGGTTTGTCTCTGTACACTGTGATTAGTTTCTAAAAAGAATACACTTTATTTTTTGTACAGCTAAAAGCCGGAGTACGTTTATACCTAGCTGTCTTAAACTCCTAACCTAACCTAACGTACTCATCATCATCTTAACAGCTACTATTCGTCCACACCGAGGGGCTCAAACCTACCCTAAGTTAGGGTGTTTAGGCCTTAGTCAACCACGCTGGCCCAGTTCGGATTGGTAGACTTCACATACACCTTTCAATTTCCTCGCTGATGTACGAGTATGCAGGTTGCCTTACGATTTTTTCCTTCACCGTAGGAGCGTCAGACAAATGTACATAAGAAATTCGAAAACGAAAAATACATTGGTACATGGCGGTCTCGAACCCCGGACTTCCCGATTGGAAGGCAAGTGCCGAGTCCACAGCGCCACCGATGCTCCCTACCTAACGTACTGGCTGCATGCACCTAGTTCAAACCGGCTAAAACTAGGTGTATCTAACTGTACTTCGGGTTTTAGCCGTAATATATCCAAAAATGCCATACTCAGTGGGAAAAACATGTTCATTATTTACTAAGGGAAGCAGATCACGGTATCTGTTGATACAAATCGCCGTGATCCGCGACTACTCAGTCGGATGCCGGGCTCGGTGGAGGCAAGACGGGAGGCGGTCTCTCCGTGAAGGTGTTCAGTTCTGGAATACTAAGATATATTGCAGATGAAAAAGTGGGCTTCATCGTGCCCGTGGAGGGTACCACTGACCAGTTTGTGCTGGGGCTGGCGCGCAAGTTCGTGGTGGTACGCTGGAACGGCTTAGAGGGCGCGCCCGTCGAGGTCCTCAAGGAGCTGGCGGAGGTAGACCGGGATATACCCACTAACAGAATCAACGATGGCAAGGCCGATCCAAGAGGACGTTTATTTGCTGGTATACTTTAGTTTTTTTTAGATTTACGCTACAAACTAGCTAGATGCTAGCGAGCGGCGGAATGGTGACGGCGGCGACTCTGCTCTGGTCTAGACAGACATTTTTTCGACAGGGTTGGACGATGTATGCTTTCTTCACTTGCCTACCATCGGTAGTGAGCCCGAACCGATACGTGTGAGAGAGATTTCTCCTCTACCTATTAAACAGACCCTTTTTGTTTTGTGCCTGGTCGGGTTCAATATACTGGAACACCCGGCCAGTTAAACCGTTAACAACGTCAAAGGGTTATTTCTAAGATAGCGCGGGTAATCCCCAGACGGAAGGGCTTTGTGGTGCATGTGGGAAGCAGTCCTAGCTTGCGGCTCCACAAGCGCGTGGATAATTTTTTTTATAATTATTTTTGATGTTTTCGAGTGTATATTTCATTCCTACAGTACACATACATATTACTATATGTCAATGTACCTACAAAATAATAGTAGATTGTACAACAAGGCGCATAAAACGAGCTCGCCGTAACGTCACTATATATCCTAGCTATATGAACGTCTCGGGTAAAATAGGTTTTAAGTATGGTGGATATTTACTCTGCTTTTCATTTCGATTGTAAGGAAATAAAATAAGGATTAAGCATACATTTTTCGCATTTCTTTCCATTAAAGTCTCAGGCGAAATCATTATTTGATTGTCACTACTCGTAGGCATTGTTTAATTGAATTTTTAACCGCAACCTTATCTGGCTGAAATTTCTGATTACTTATAGTCTTAAACGAGGAAATCTCTTTATGCACGAGAGCATAAAAAACCGTTTTATGCAGCTTTCTCTTGACATAAGGAACAATTTTACGAGTATGTGAAGTGAATAGAATATTTTCATTTTATTCCATTTCAAGAAGATCCGCCTACCTATAGACCAGAGAAATCTTCGATCGAGCCATTTCAACTCTATTCTTCCTAATATTGTGCTCCAATTTGCTGAATTGTACATTCAAGGTAATGGTCAAACAGATCAAAATGGTACAAGTACCGGAACTTGGGCTTCATACTGCGTCAGTCCCAGGCTTTACAAACTTCAAAGCAATACGGGCACTATATGAAGCATTAGTGAAAAGCCACTTGGAATGCAATGCAATTATTTGGAGTCCCCACGAGACCAAGTACAAACTAATGTTGGAACGCATACAAAATAAATTTGCCCGGTTCTTATACTTCAAGCTCTATGCTGTGTATCCATTTTACCCATTAATGTATCCAACATTATTTGTGCTTGGCATGGTGGGATACAGCCAGTTGCAGGTTAGACGAGAGTGTAGCTTGGTTTTATACATGGTGAAGTTATTGCGAGGGCGCGTGTCAAACCAGGCAGTGCTGCAGTCAGTGTCTTTGCGTCCCGGATAGGTACGTGTGGAGGCGAAGACGACCCCCACTATTTGTGACACCTGGCGCACGTACTAATTTATTAAGGGAAGCCCCACTAACCAGAGCCCTGCGTATATTAAACAAAGTTGCTGAAAGTGTCGATGTGTTCTGTTGTTCAGAGGATGAGCTCACAAAGACAACTATGTATATATTGTGCTATAGCAATTAAGATTAGTGGGTTATATAATTTAGGTTAAGTTTTTGTGTTATTATAATTTAGATTTTTGTGTTATTAGAATTAAGATTTTATTATAATTAATTTTTTTTTATTTCGTAATATAGTTTTTAGTATAGGTATAAATTAAAAAAAAATGTTATATTGTGATAATAGTAAGTTAGTATAAGTTAAGAAACGATTGTCTACATTATCGCATTAGGTTTAAGCCTGTAAAGATAGTGTAAGTGTTGTGAAATAAATAAATAAGTGCACACTTGTGTTGTCTTCAGAGATGCTCCTTCCATAAGTCTGTAGTATTTTATTATCTGTGCTTAAGTTCATAAGGAACGCAGCACCCTCAGCTGATTGCCTCATGTGCTTTTACAGGTACAATGGGCCTTCAGGATCCTTCAGGTCAGTTCGAGAGGAACAAAGGCTCCCTTTACCGACTCGACGGAAGCAACATTAAGAAAGTAGCGGAGGGCGTGAGCATCTCCAACGGGTTGGCGTGGGACGTGAACGAAAAGGCGTTCTACTACATCGACTCCCTGGAGCGGAATATCAGGAGATATGACTACGACATAGAAACTGGGGAGATATGTAAGCATAAAAAAATAACATTTAATTCGCGTTTATCACATATAGAAAGCTCTTTTTGGAAATAGAGAGAGAGGTAACTTTTATGGATTTCCCGACTTGCTGAAAACGAATTCAGAGTTGACCGTGGCTTGTCCAACTATCGATACACAAACACAGCGGTTTTTGGACAATGGTTAGCTATAAACTCGGCCGGACGACTTTTTAAAAGCCCTCTCCAATTAAAGTAACCTTAAATTTTACTACAGCACAGAAAATCGGTCTTTTGGTTCTGGACAAGTTAATCAAAATCAGAATCCATATGTGCAAGTTATATGTACTATCGCGAGCACTTCCGCCTGACCATTTAAAAATTTATTCGCTTGAATCGTGCGGAAGCGCCTTGCTATGCCCCCTTAAGTTTTGGCCTATTAGAAAAGAAATACTCTTTCTCTCTCTAATCGGCGTTGGGGGGTTCCTCGGCGGCTCGGCGGCAGGCCGAAGAAGAATCTTTTATTTCATTATTCCATGTCTATTCGAGGTCGACTGGGCTAGAGAGCGCTAGTGCAAACGAAAATGAGCGTAGCGGTGATCAGACGGAACTGCGCGCGATAGTACATAGAGGTAGACCGGAGTATCTGAAATTAGGAAAATAGAAATTTTGTCACGATAATATCGTTTACAATAGGATAGGTACATAGGGACCTTACGCAAGAAGTAAGTATTAAAAATCTGTGTGAAATACGCAGAAAGAAGCTGTTTTCTGTCACAGCTGTCTTGCATAGAAATAAATTAGTTTACTAGACAAACATTTTTGCGATTTTTGGAATATTCTGAGATTATCGAGGATGCTGCTATTATTTTGACGTATTGCTAGCGAATCGAGCGGAGCAAAGGTATGGGCTGGAGACGTTCTACCGATCCTTCTTGGGAAGTATTTTAGGAAGTAGCGCACGGAGCAGCGTAATCAGAATGTAAATTACAATGCACCAAAAGTTATTAGTACATTAGGGGTTTTCGAAATAAATGTCTATTTTTTCCAGCCAACATGCGGCACATATTCGACTTCAGCAGTAACTGCATAGAAGGGATGCCGGACGGCATGACCATCGACACGGAGGGGCACCTCTGGGTGGCGGTCTTCGGCGGCTCCTGCGTACTGCAAGTGGACCCCAGGCAGGGGAAGGTACGTTATATTTAAACACGGTCAACATTTTTACACAATACCGTTGGCAAACAAACAGACTGTATGATGTGATGGTAAAGTTACTGTAGTCACCTATAGTAATGTGGCTCTTTGAATATCTAAATTGATCCAGAGAGTATTTGTCAAATTTATATGTATACTGACTTGAAATATACTGTTCAACTGTCGACGAAGCCCTTATTCTTTATATTGCGATACTGCCTCCCTTTATTCCTCGTCTTATATGTCAAGTCTCTTTTAGTTACCTTTGTTAAATTACTCAGTTATTAAAATCCTTTGTAAATATACTTCATCTCCACTTGCAACATCAAACTATAACAGTAGGTACTGTGCTTTCTGTATGTGCTGCCTCTATGTTCCGACGTTTTGTTTTGTCCCTTTTTCGGATAACCAAAACAAATTAATTGACACATTTAGTCACAATGAAACTGATAAACTCTTAAAACAGTACTGTATGTTATCCAAAACGGGCGATTGGCAGTAATGTTTGTCGACCACGAGCGATTGCCAGTTTATGATGAAGTGCAAAATGTATATCTCTTTTTTTAGAGTATGCAAAAAGAATTCTCCTCCAACCTTCATTTATCTAAGTTCCCAGCTCCAATGTACAGGCTTCAAAAAAGTAGAGGCTCGTTTATGGTGAAATTTACTGTAACTTTTTACAACAAACTTCCACAAACTTTAATCTATTTGCCTTTTAATATGTATAAAACGCATTTAAAAAGACTAAGTTATTTTAATGATGCAATGCCTGGTATTAATTTGTAGACATTACTCGTTATAATGTAAAGAAATGTTGTTGTATAACTTTAAGTTTCTTGCGTCCATTCTTCTTATCGGGAAAAAAATGTACTGAATTGGAACATGCCCTGGTATAAAAAAATGAATGTTTCTAAAGCGCTTTCAAGTACAAGTCAAGTCATATTTTAAGGAATATTTTTGGATTTTCAGGTGTTACGGAAGCTGAGCATCCCAGCAGAGCAAGTGACGTCAGTTACATTCGGTGGCCCCGACCTGGATTCTCTGATGGTAACGACAGCCAGCTTCAAAATCACCAGCGAACAGAAACCGCCCTGCGGCTGCACCTTCGTCCTCACCGGCGTGGGCGCTAGGGGGCACCCTAACGTTAACTTTAAGTTGTAATACCATAGATAATAAAACTTATACCAAAGAATACACTTTTCATTTGTACTGCTGGGCACGGGTCTCCGACGAGAAGAAATTCGTTAAATGACGCTGGTCAAACATGTTCATGGGATTTCTTTAATTTTTCACAGAGGTGTAATAGGAATCCAAACTGTCAATTTCTCTCTACAGAGGGCGAATCGTCGACACGGCCATTGTCTTGTTTTGTAATATGTGCGTTCCGCATAAACATCACCACTTTTTGGTGCTAACATCTGATGTTAACCGCGTTTTGTATTTCTTTAGTTTTCTGTAGGTATTTCTTTTATACATCGTATAGTACGAGAATTGTTAGTGGAAACCAAGTGGAAACTAAAAAAAACCCGAACAAAAACAATAAACCAACAACAGCACCTCTGACCACAGACTATGTATTATTTACTAGGAGTCGGATCGCCGCTAGCGTCATGGAGCCCCATTGCGAGAAAGTCTCTAAGTCGGGAAGAAAGGGAGCGGTGATACTTGTATTCCAAGCAGGGTTGCCAGGTGATCTAAATACAAAAGTTGGACTTTTTGCTCTTTACTTTTTAGGGTTACATTTTTTGGAAAATAAAAGGGTTTAAATATTTTATTATTACTAATATGAAGCTAAAAAGGAATTACCTATTCTTTAAAGTGACGCGCCAAAATTCAAAATCAAGGACACTTAATAGTTACTTATTTATACGTGTTATTCAAATAACTAAAAACCTCAGACACTCCAACTTATTTATTATTATTATAAAGGAATTATATAAATTAAATTCTTGTTTACGAAGACAATTGTCCATCGTTCTGATTTGTTACATATCTTGTAAAGAAACCATGGTCGCGCGCCTGCGAATACGAAGTCACCGCTTTCGTCGCGCCGATAAGAGGCAAAGATTTATAAAGTTGAAAATAAAATTTTGGATAAAACTGCTGCATATTTTTTATTAATGCAATCGATTAGTCTCTCGATTCTCAACAAACAATATTCAGGTTTCGCTCAATTTAATTAACACTTATATCGAAATGGAGTGTCTACGGTAAACGTGAACACCTGGCAACCCTGACTTCAAGTCACAAGTCTTCTACATAAAAACATTGACATGTAATTAATCAATATCTCAATGACAAATTATGACCATTCCATTAAAATATTGCCTATCGTCTTGACATTATCATTATTACTACAATACAATTATCTCTGATAAATAACGATATAAATCTATGACCTTGTGAAAACCATTTATAAATGTAAGCTACTAACATGATAATTCGGTATCCATGTTCATGAAAAACAAAAAAAAACTGCTAATATTAAAATTACTAAATGTATAATATATCCACTAATTTTAACATTTGCACATCGGACATTCGATAGAGTATGTCGGCAAATATAATTGTAACAACCTACTAACCACATTCTGGCAAATAAATTTATTATTATACATTTATTTCAAAAAGTATCTTAAATTTAGGTTGTTTCCAATATACAGGGTTAATTTTAATGCACCTGCAACCTCGCAGGATTAGATAGGTAACATCATTAACTACAACGTTTGTTTAAGAGTTAGATAACTCAAGAAATTAAACAAAAATTAATTTTCAAGTTTTGATTGTACTGTCGTGACATTGATAACTCTATGTTTCCTTTATAAGCGACGATGAAAGACGACGCTACGCTCGCGCGCTGTCCCAAATTCTGCCCCCCTAGCACGTCCACAAAAACGCGATATGATAAAGCGAGCGAGCGAGCGAGCGGTTTCGTCGTATTTTGACAGTGCACCGCGATAAATCGCTTTATCATATCGTGTTTTGGTGGACGTGCTACAGGGGCTGGTCACGTGCGTAGAGTTACAAACATTCTAGAAGTAGGTATATTAAATTAATAATTATTTTTGTATGATAGTAAAATCTAACGAATTATTGAAAGTCGTAGAACAAACGTTGTTGTTTATGATGTTAGCTATCTAATCCTGCGAGGTTGTAGGTGCATTAAAATTTACCTTGTATACATATAAAAAACCGTAACCGTAGGGTTCCGTAGTTGCAAATGCCAACGTTGAGTTCACACACACCTCACAACATGTTGCTGATGGACCGGGAGGGAACCATTCGCATCAGCCAGATATCTATCGCAGGTAGTTTATTAAGTAAACCGGGCAGCCGTCAGCACAGGATAAGCTCCAAGGAGGAATATTCAAACAATGGCTTTCGAGCATTATATGCATCTGATCAACACAACGTATTTCATGTTATAATTTACAACAGCGCCATCTCTGTGGTCACATACGCACCAATACAATTGTATACAGTGGCGCCATCTCTGTCAGCACGTTCAGATCATCAACTTACAGTATTCAGTGTCTGTTGCTACAGTACTACTTTTGAATGAAATTTTACTTTTCCGAGTACATTTTATAAGTTGGTCGTCTATAACTTTTTAGTTTGTACTTAGTACTCAACTCTGATAGTTTTCCTTTAAACTTCGTTATACACGGTTATTTTTTTATCACCCTGGAAAATTTTAGGGACGCTTCAGGACACATCCAATATTATATAAAAAATGAAATAAAAAATAAAAAAAAATATAAAAAAAAAATAAAAAAATCTCTAAAAATCCTGCTCACAACTAGTGCAGCATTTTTTGTATTTTTTAAAAAATTAATATAAAATTAAGGAGGGGGGTTATTTTTTTTATTTATATTTAAATCATTCTAATACCATGTCGTGAAGCGTCCCTTAAATTTTCCAGGGTGATAAAAAAATAACCGTGTATATACTACTGTTGTAATTTTTTCACGTGTCCATAACCGTTTAGCAGATAGAGGGGGAGAAACTTTTAACAAAAATTTGCTTTAAAACCAAATATTTCAGAAACGGATCCCTTAATCGAAAAATGGTGTTCTGAACCTTATATTATTTTTTAAAGACCTATTTAACAATACCCCAAACGATGGGTTAGTACTCCCATTTCACTTGTATGGGAGCTACACTAAAAAAAAAATTTTTAAAAATATTTTTTTTACCACTTTTTGGCATGAATAATATACATACCCATACAAAATTGCAGCATTCTGGTACTAATAGTCTCTGAGTAAAACCGTGGACAGACAGACAGACAGACGGACAAACAGACAGACAGACATGGCGAAACTATAAGGGTTCCTTGTTTACTACGGAACCCTAAAAACAAATATTATAAAAAAACTTAGCGGGTTCCACTGGCGGCGGAGCGCGCTTATTATTATTACAATAAAACAACATTCTTAGAACAACAACACATTTATTCGTCGAGCACGACGCGCTGCGCGGGGTGTCCCCTCGCGCGGAGCCCCGTGGCGCGGAACAGGGCCCCGGCGGGAGGGGCGGGGCGCTCCGCGGTCCCCCGCTGCATGCGCGCGCTGGTCACGTACAGCGCGTCCCGCCGCGGCCCGCCCCACGCGGCCGACGTCACCTGCAGCGCCGGCACCGGCACGCGCTGCACCACCGACCCCGCCGCGGGATCTATCTGTATCACCTGCCGACGGGGGCGGGTTCAGAATGTTATCTTTGGAGGGGGAGGAAGGTATGCTGACAAGGTTCCTACTCTACTATGAAATTCGAAAAACAAAAACACTTTGGCACGTGGCAGGATCAAAACCCGGACCTCCCAATTATAAAGCCAGTGCCGAGTCTACAGCGACGAATTTTAATAATAATTTTTTGACCCTCCCTCCCCCGTATAACGTGCCGACGTGCCCCGACGTGCAATACAGTCGAGGGATTCCCCGTAAAATAATAAAAGAAAAAGTGTTGCCAACTTAGGAGATCATGATTTCCTAGTTTTTTATTCAAATAGAAAAAACAATGTTACGTTACGCGTTGTGCGAACCACCATCCCGTCCCGATTACTCATCGTAAGGTTTTACAAGACCCCCCCGAATTGCATTACGTAATACTTGAACGCACCCTTAGACAGGGGCCTAATTCCGCTAATCTTAACGTCGTTATCGTGTTTCTTGATAGCGTTTCAATAAAACTGCGCTTGTCGCTTTTATACGCATTTCCTGGTGCAGTTCATTCGTACTGCAATTTCTTGATAAGTCAATAGTGACAAGTGTTTTAGTTAGTAATCGCTTAACCAACAAAAACTGTCTCAAAGCGATGCTATTGAAGCGTTATTGACAGGCAATAAATGCGTTAACGCTAGCAGAATAAGGCCCCTGCTCGCTATCACACCGGTCTGAATATCGCAGGTTAACTCATTCGTACTCGCTATCTTGATTACAAAGGAGAAGGATCACCCTCCATAGAACCTTGGGCCTAGGGTGTAACACAATGAAAGTGGTATTATTTGAAAGGTAGTAGGACATTAAACGGTTTCTGAAAATTTGGCCAACATTGGCAATCTCAGATCTCAGAAATTAAAGATTATAAAAAGTGGGGTTATGAAAACCAGATGTCAAAACAGAGCGCTTTTTCAGGGAATAACATTATAAAGTCATATATTTTTATAATATTAAAGCATTTTTATGTTACTAAAGATTAGTTAAAATAGTTTAGAAGACTGAACTTACATTTATGTAGGTCCATGCTTACAGGTTGCGCGCCAATGACGAAACACAGTCAATATGGCATCATTATCTAAAACTCTGTTGCCTATTGCGTTACAGCGATCTAACGCTATATTGCAATTTATACAACGATTCATGGTGTGGTGTCCAATCGAAAGGCCGAGCGGGAAGTCCAGGAACAAGATTACCAAAGTCAATCGTGTGTACGCGGGTTTTCGGTGTCCGGTGTGAAAGCAAAGGTCATACAAGAAAAATAAGATCACTGAAGTCCGTATTGAATAGCAAAGGTCGTAGAAAAATCGAATAACAATAACAGCACACTCAAAACTTAGCGAACGAAACGAAGCAAACGAGTCGAGTGACATCTGACATTTTCTTTTTTTTTTCACAGCGCTGACCCCAAAGTATTCAAGAAAAAAGATATCGAATAATCGATTACAGATAGATGTTAATTTTATGGAACTCTTCTTCATTGTTTAGGATAAGATAGATTATAATTATTGATGTTTAATGTGCGTGAGAGTATGGCAAAAATATTATTTATAGTTCACCTGACGTAAAACTATTATCACGGGAAATAAAATGTAATCGATTTCAGCATGTTATTCGATTCATTCGTTATCAATAACTTTAAACCTGACTTTCTCTTTTCACAGATTGCGGATAAAGCTGATTTTTCTAACATATAACTACTATGCAATAAGAGTTAAAATAAAGAATATTTCATGTTGTTACATTTTGGCCCACGATAAACCGTCTCCTTTAAGGAAGAGAAAAATAAACAAACATGGTGGAAAGAATATAACTCAGTTACTGAGAAGACGTGGTGAAGCTCGCTTCAAGCTGCGGCGTTATCCTCACTTACCCACAGATGAGATGAAGGCCAAAAACAAGAAAGGTTGTGTATTAAATAATAAAAATTCATACCTGATAATTATCGAAGTTGGCCACCCAAAGGTTGCCGTCGGTGTCTATGGTCATACCATCGACAATACCCTCAAGCCCGTGGTCTGCATACTTAAATACGATGCTAGGGTTTGCTGGAACGAAGGGTAAATAATTTTAAAATAGGTTGCGCGTAACGAACTCGATTGAACTCGCAACTCACAGAAGACTGCAGTCAGATAAAGTCCGGCTGAAGGTGTGAGGTCATCGGAGTTGAGCGGGGGAAGCTGTCAGTACCCACGTGCTGGGGCAGTGGGGTAGTTATACGATTTACAATTACGTAAAAATTACATAGCGCATATTTTGTATACGTTTTCCTTTCTTTCTTTTTTTTACGTAATCAACATCTTGCGATGATACATTGGATTGAAATATCGCGTCATGACATTATACGTAGGTAAACTTTAATTCATTTTATCTCAGAACTTTTTTGTTATTATGGCAAATGAAACAATACATTAGTCATATTTCTTTACTGACTCATCATCATTATCAAAATTCAAAAATCTTTATTGAACATAGGCCTTTACAGGCACTTATTGACGTCAACACAAATAGGTTTTTTTATTATTATTAAACAATAAAGATAAACAAGAACATTGTGCACAAGTAGACCTGGAGTTTCCTTAAGTAACAAACAAACATTTATAATTAAGCCAAATAATAATCAAGACGCGCAATTTTATATAATTTTGAAACAATGTTGCATTAAATATTTAAAGCTAGATTGAAATTTTAACTGATACCAAACAATTTATCTGCCAGCCTTTTTTGAAACTGTTTAAACTTTCATTGAATACATCAATTTCACTCAAGTTTGTATTATAATAGTGATTACAGCTACTTCCTCGCTCGCACCGTCAGTTGGTCTATACGCCAGTACATTCTAAGTCTATGTCGAGAAACGCTACTATACTCACATATGTCTCCGCTCTCCACGTCGTAGTCGTACCTCCTGATCGCGTACTCGAAAGAGTCGGCGAAGTAGAACGCCTTGCGGTCGAGGTCCCAGCACAGCCCGTTGGATATGTCGACGTCCCCGACTAAGCGGTGCGTACTGCCGTCCGAGTCGATGCGGTACAGCGAGCCCTTCTTCAGGTCGAACTTGCCTGGCTCGTACTCGTGACCCATCGTGCCTGCAATCCACTGACGAATGAGTAATGTATAGCTTTGTTTTTAACCGACTTCAAGAAAGGAGGAAATTCTCAATTTGATACATATGTTTTTTTTGCGTAGGTATATATTATGCGATTACTCCGCCAAATGTGGACCGACTTAAAGAATTCTTTTTGTATTCGATAGAGTAAAGTGTAAAAGTTCTGCGGTTGTCCCATTGTCACCAGAGTCAGGACCTGGGATCCCAGGAAAATTGTGGGAGCCACTTGAATTTTATAGATATGTCCAACGTGTTTCTATTCATGAACCGAGGTGATGATGGAATGATTCTTAACTTTTAGGAGTTAGTTTTTTAATGCAATGGGCACGTTTTGACCCTTTGACGTATTCTTTCGTTACTTCGGTGAGCTGGTATTAAGATTAAAATACAAAAAGTAAAAACCGACTTCAAAAACAATTAAAAATAATTTAAGAATACAGACAACATTACATTTCTAGTGAAGTGCCAAACGACAATCTCCTAGAAAGTCTTATTTAGCACCGACTTCAATATAGATATGTAATGTATTCTTATATAATTTTTACCTTAAGTGTTTTTGAAAATTCATAACCACACGCGATACAGGGAAAATGTCCTAGAAACCGTTTTGGCAAGTGTGAGTTATTCCTAAAATGAATGCAATTAAAAATAAAAATCGATTTCGCGCTATGATCATTTTACTGTATCTCCAGAAAAATCAGGACATCAGAAGTTAGTTATATCAAAAAAAAACTTGTTCATACAATTCGCAAACACCCTTTGCGTTATATTGAATACTAGCTGACCGTATGCAACTTTGTTTGCATTATAACTCACTTTTCCCGGATTAAAACTTTTCCCGTCAGATTTTTCCCGTAGAAAAATTGCCCTATGTCTCGGACTATCCCTATACCAACTTTCATCAAAATCGGTGCAGTAGTTTCGAAGCCTATTCAATACAAACAAAGAAATAATTAGATCTTTCCTCTTTATGATATTAGTATAGATAATTGGTTTACCTGCAAACAGCCGTCCCCTGGGGTCCGCCTTGGCGTCGTTGAACCTGTTATTGGGGATGTGCTGGTCCACCTCGGTCACGGTCCGGACCACCCTCGCATCCCCCTCCCCGGACCATTCCACTTCAACAACCTTGCGGTCCAGGCCCACCACAAAATGGTCCTTCTTCCCCTCCACCGGTATTATGAATGTGGTCATGCCATCTATGCAAGAACAGAGGAAGTTACTTTTGATTTTTTTTTATTAAATGCTTTTCTTCACAGACTCTTGGTTCCTCTTACTAGCGACCCGCCCACGGCTTCGTGAGCATGGATTTTTAACAGACTTCAGAAAAGGGAGGTTATCAATTCGATTGTAGGCGTATTCTTTTTTATGTTTGTTACCTCATAACTCTGTCACTTATTAACCGATCTGGAAAATTATCTTTTTTGTTTGAGAGGGTATACTTCCTGATTGGTCAGCAATGTCAGTATTTTAAAATTACTACTGTGCGATGTCAGGGCGGGGCGCTAGTTACAATGATATACGTGTAACAAAAACATAAATAATGCACACGATGAAAGTAATTTGTAACATACTAGCTTTCCGCGCGCGACTTCACCCGCGCTATTTTTGTTTTCCCGTAGGAAAATTACCCTATGTCCTTGGTCTTAGTCCTTGTTCTATGTCCTATGTCTTTAGTCCCCTGGTCTCGAACTATCCCTATACCAACTTTCATCAAAAGTGGTTTCGAAGCCTATTCAATACAAACAAACAATCAAATCTTTCCTCTTGATAATATTAGTATAGATATGCAAATGATTCAATTTCAGTTACTTTAAATAGATATACTTACCTACTTAAAAAAAGAACTAAAAAGGTACCATAACACGTAAGCGTTATAGGACTAGAAGGGTGGCAAGATCACTTACGTGTTTAAAAGGTGTGTAAAAAATTTAAAAAAAGTGCAAGAACATATATTATTTTTGAGATTTTTTAAAACCGGTTCTTGTTTGTAATTCTTATTCGACTCAGAAGTCGATTTCAACCACTTTCAGAGCGTGCGTTATTTTTGTTACACGTTATATATAACGGGAATTAATTATCTATCTGATCATCCGCCGCAATCTATCAAGGGACCATAGACAAAAACAAAAAAAAATGTCCTGTTGTCTATGAGTCATGGCGATGACGTTTTATCTCGACTCGACCTCACTCGAACTTCCTCGAGGTGCCCTCGCCTCGAGTTACGACTAAGAAATTCAATTTCGACGATTTTTCGACGACATTATAGAGGCCTCAGCTGAGTCGAGGATCAGGTAGTCTCGATGAATCATTCCTTCCAATCTTGATGAAATATGGGTGTGAGTCTCTTCTGTCGATTTGGCTCCATATCTAAATTAAATCCGACACGTAAAATCAGCAGCACGTCAAGCTCCACATTTGTATTACAAAAGTCGTCGCTATTACGAGCGACATAAGAGCAGTTTCAGTCTTAGAGTCCAGCGTGTGGCTGTGCGTACCCACAGTCACTACACTCATAGCTGTATTTCGTTTGCACGCACCTAGTTTCGCGCTGGTGTGCGTGTCCGAGTGGGGCACGTACTTGTGGATGGAGTGGTCGAATATGCTGACGAAGTAGAGCGCCTGGTCGGCGTCGTCCCAGTGCGGGCCCTCGCCGAGCCACACGGGCCGCGTCACCGCCTCCACTGCCGCCGCCATGCTACCGCCACAAAAACGTTTTTTTTTATACAACCAAGCTGGCAAGCCAGCAAACTGCCCACCTAATGGTAAGTGGTAACAGTCACCTATCGTACATGCGGTTCTTTGGAATTCGCAGTAAATCTGCCCCACACGAATCACAGTGTACGTTGCCAACTTGTGACATACGATGTAAAGTCACGGTACCCAGTAATATACTGCCATAGCTTACCTTTCAAACCGGAACACACAATGCAAGCACTGCCGCTTTGAAAGTGTGCTAAAATTGACACATTTAATGATAAGACTTATCAAAAGAAGCAGTGAGAAAAGGTAAACATCAATACACAAAAAAAAATTAAAAACTATAACCTATCTGTTCCCTGCACTTAGATATTGTTATCTAATTAATCCATCTCCATTGTCGTGGTTATATAGCTCATCTCTAAGAGATCCACGTAATAATCTTATCAGTTTACGCAAATAACGTTATACCAATAAAAATCACATCACAATATTTGTCGTTAACTCATTTGTGACATCTTCAAAGTTAATTAGGCAGATTCCGTGAACGCGGGCAATTAGGACATAGCAGAATCTGCCGCTAGAATTAATGATAGGATCTACAAAGAAAACGGAATTAGTTATTAAAACCTCAACATCTAAAATTCTAAAACATTTTTTATATAAAGTCAAACTTTTCTTATTTTTTCAATGAAGCATTACATACAATTAACTTAACCTTTATTTAACAGCAAATCAAAGAAATCGTATATAAGAAATCTAATTACCTATACTTGTATTGGTTGTATCAAATACCGTATTTTGTTAATTGAATGAAGAGTTCTTTGGCACGTCCGTATGCCTGAAACTTAACTTATTACGTTCAAGTCCTAACGATAGAATTTTAGACAGGGTAAAACAAACTATTACCGTAGCATAGACCACGCGTGGTTCACGCGATGCGTTGAATACCTATTATGCAGGAAATAGCAGGGAATCAAATACCTCAGTTCTGAACGAAATTTTCACATCATTTTATTGATGTTTTGGTTGTTCTAAATACTGGAACTGGGACAGCAAAAAGAAATCAACTACACGCAAGATTAAGTAAACTTGACTTTGCTCCACGTGGCACTAGAACTGGGGCCTTTCAAAAACATAGACCCGGATATTCTAGGAATATCTTTTTCAATGAATTATACTTTTTGGTGAGTTGTTTGAAAGGTGCGCGAGAGCGGGATGGAATAAATAGTTGCTAGGGAGTTAAAGAGAAAGAAAGTAAAATGGCACTATTCCGGAACTGTTGATTTCTTTACAACAAAATTAAAACAACGCAATGCGAACTACGACACGGTAAGCGCAGAGGTCGAGTGATCGCTTACTGCGCAACGGGTCGCGGGTTCGACTCCCGTACGGGACAAATGTTTGTATGGCCTACAGAAATTTGTTCCGGTCTGGGCGTATGTGCATGTTATATTCTATGTTTGTAACAGTAGGAAAGTATCTGAGGGCACAGCTCAAGGATTAATGCTCGGTTCTTTGCACTATTTACCTAGCGTATGTCAACGATGTTAACAATGTGTAGGTTGTTGCAATATAACATTTTTGAATACTACCACTAGAATATTTCCTGGACGTATAATCATAGTGTTATAATTATTAATAGAATAATTAATTTATTTCATGTTATAATTATTACAATAAAAAAACAATTTAGGTATTTTGGGCGTTAAAAGTAATTAAAATAAACAATAATAAAAAAATCTTCATCTACCAATAGTTCATCATCTTCATCTCTGGATCTCCGTACGGAACAGTCGTAGCTGATTATATTCATTTAAATATAAATTTTGTTGATATTTATATCCGAGCTATAAAGTGCATTAAATCAAAGAAGATTTTATCATCCGAGCATCTGTACGTAAGTTGATTAATATCTATCTAAAATGCCCCTTCGACATAGTCCGCCAAAAACATCTCCGCGATTGCCCTCCAATACTATGTCCGACTCCGAATCACAACATACACAATACGATGATCCAGAAAACGAAATTAAAGCCCGTAAACGGAAACGTAGTGCGGAGGATGTCACTGCTTTACGCTTGGAAATAAATGAGACATTTAAAAAATTACAGGCGGAACAGGAACGTAAATTTCTTGTTATTCTGGACTCAATGGAAGACATTAAAACTCAGAATAAAGAGATTAAAAATAGTATAGAATTTATGTCTAATAAATACGATGAGCTGATGTCTCGAATTGACTCTCTGGAATCTGAACGAAATAAGCGTAATTCGTATATACAGTCGCTGGAAAATAAAATTGAACAACTTGAGCGAAAGCAACGTTATTCGTGTATAGAAATCCGAAATCTTCCGTTTAAATCCATCGAAACGAAATCTGATCTTACGGAAATGGTGGGAAATGTTGGGAAAACCCTAAATGTACCTATTCAGCCGATAGCATTGCGTGACGTGTACAGAGTTAATACCAAAACAGAGAACAAGCCTATTGTAGTTGAATTAAATAGCGTTATACTTAAGAACCTTTTTTTTTTTTTTCTTGGGGGGAAATGCGTAACCGCACCGTACCCGCCGTGGGCTAGACGGCGGGCGTGTGTGGGGCTCTCCTGGCAGAATACCAGGCCTACCCACTAAAACCCCCCGGTGTTCTCCCTGCCCTTATGGGCGCGCTAGGTAAGGTCCACAGTGCGACTCCACTACCCACGCGCCCGGGCAAGCCCGACCAATTGGTCGGGCTATCGCCAAGGGGGGATTGCCCGAGAACACCAGGGCAATCCCCAGACGGAGGGCCTTACGGCGGCGTGCACGGGGCCAACCGTGCACGCAGGCCTCCACGGCAGGGTCATTAGACGGGCATCGCTTCTGCGAATGCCCGTCTTCGCCTGCCTATCCGTCTGCGGCGGATGGGAGCGGCTTGAGGATCTGCCTCCCGCTCCCTCTCCGCGGCCTCCTTCTGCGAGATTACGTCCTCACAGAAGGAGGCGACAGCCTCCCATTCCGCCTCGCCACGGAGCATGGCCACGACCATGCTCGGCAGCGAGAGGTTTCCGCCTCCCAGCGCAGCGTTGAGTTCACTGCGCTGGCGTCGCCAAGCCGGGCACACCAATAGTGTGTGCTCGGCAGTGTCGTCGGGAGCGTCGCAGTGGTGACACTGCGGCGTTTCCTCCCGACGGGCGACCCGGTGCAGGTAGTGACCGAAGCAGCCATGCCCGGTAAGTACCTGCACCATGCGGAATGTTAGGCTGCCCTGCCGGCGCCCAACCCACTCTTCCAAAACCGGACGAATCGCCTCGATCGTCCGGTGGCCGGCAGCTGGGGAGACGAGTGCCTCACCCCACTGGCGCAGAGCCTCCCTCTGCGCCAGGGTACGAACTCGCTCCACCTCCTGTGGAGCAGATCGTCCCCCCCGTTCTCGTACAACAACCCGATGCCGATACACCCCCGAGTGTACGCGTGCATCGACATCCCACGGCGTTTGGCCCGCAAGAACGCAGGCCGCGCCGTGGCTGACCGTGCGATAGGCTCGCACGGCCCGGGTTGCTATGACCCTCTGTGGACGTCTCAGAAGGGCCACCGTACGGGGGGAGAGGCACTCCGCCCATATCGGGGCTCCATAGAGTGCCATCGACCGTATTACCCCGATACTTAAGAACCTACTAAAATCCATAAGATCTTATAATCGTATTAACAGTAAAGACAAATTTAGCACAAAGAATATTGGGCTCGATGTACCTATTTGTCCAATATATATAACAGAGTGCTTGTCATTTCAAGGTAAAAGACTATAAAATTTGCAAAAGAACATAATTTCCGCTACTGCTGGACATCGTACGGGAAGATTTATATACGAAAAAATGAGGGCGTGTCAGCTATACGCCTTGACACTGAACAAGATATAGAAAATCTCGAAAAATTGTGACTGTTTACTAGATTAGAAATATTTTCCATCAGTTTCTATAGTTCCGTAATACAAATTCAACGTATATTTTTGTTAGGAACTAGTATGTTGTTCATCTTTTTGTTATTTTGTTTTTACTACTATATAAGTGGCATCAATCACAAAAAGCACTTCTACACATTTCCATGTTACACACTCTTTCACACAATACCCAGTTATATCTCACTCCCCTTACTGTACGTATGTATTGCACTCAAACCAAAACCCGTTTCCTATTCTGTTACATATAAATTTCACCTAGATTCACTTTTCATGTTTATGCGGTGTGTAGCAGAGTACGCGACGGAATTTTGCCTAATTTACGTGCTGCGTAATCAAAGTAAATGCATGCCTTTTTACTATGAACTCAACACTCATAACAAACCATCTAAAAGTTACCTAACAAGGCATGCATATACCTACACTTTTGTACATGATCCGATGTGGCTTTATGTTAAACATTCGACCACGCATAATAAAAACAAATCAAGGCTTAGCGACCTATCCAGTACAAATTATTACTATCTACCCCACAAAAGCGAACAAGTTATCTACCCACATCTTACTATTATTGAGCAAACCATAGACCTGACAAAGTTAGGCGGTAGGGCCCCCGTTCCGATTCTCCTTATAGGACACGTTCAAATAGTACTATTTACACCAATTTTTTTAGAATGGCCCCTTTACGTTTAAATACCGATCTTGATAACCTTACGCTTACTGAATGTAGTACATGTACTATAGAAGATAGCTCAACTTTGATACACGATTCACGTTTATCTTTAAATCTCAAAATTTTTTCAAAATATTAGAAGTATAAGACGCAACATGCCTCAATTTCAGACTTTGTTACAACGATCCAGGGTGCATTGGGATTTCATCATTTTAACAGAATGCTGGCTGCACAAAAATACACACATCCCAACTTTAAATAACTACAACAGCGCAGTTACCCTATGCAATAATTCACAAAATGAGGGTGTTGTAGTATACTATAAGTCTCATCTAACCTGTAATATAACGGAAGTTACACTGAGTGACGCAAACTGTTTGATGATAAAATTTAATAATTCAACTGTCATACTGGCGATATATCGCCCACCTGCCCAAAGGAATATTGCTAAATTCCTCGAGTCCATTGATAGTGTCTTAACTGGTTTGTCATCATATAGTAATATTGTTCTGGCTGGCGACATTAACTTAGATATCACAGAAAAGTCAGTCGTAGATCACAGGACACAGACCTATTTAAATCTGCTAGCTTCACATAGTATGCTGCCAGGGCATCAGATTCCCACCCATACGGATACGTGCCTTGATCATATATTTCTCAAAACAAAAACACAGGCTAGATGCATGGTTGCTCACACTACCATTACCGATCATTATACAGTATTACTGAGTATGAATCTAGTGAGTAACATAAATTCACCCTTAAAAATAAAAAAGAAAATAGATTATGAGGCTTTGGATAAGGTCATAGCCGCCGCAAATGCAAATCTGTCTTCAATTATGTCGATATCGAGTGCCGACGAAGCCGCCGATTGTCTCGTTAAAGAACTTAACTCTATGATTAACCACTGTTCAAAAACTATAACGCTTACGAGACGTAAGCGTATTGTTAAGCCGTGGATAACTCCAGGTCTTCTTAAATGTATGAAAAATCGTGACAATCTACATATGAAGTCTAAAAAACAACCAGATAATGAAATTATTAGAATAACGTATACACGCTATCGAAACTACTGTAATCAAATACTCAAAAAAACCAAACAAAGTTTTGAAAAAACAGAAATTGAAAAAGCTAAGCATAATTCCAAAAAATTGTGGGATGTTATTCGCTCAATAACTTATACAAAGAAATTAAAAACATGTCCCACTGAGTTAATTTTTAACAATAATCCTCAACAGGCAGTTAATGATATAAACAATTATTTTGTAAATATAGGAAAAAACTTAACAGAAAAAATAATTAATAAAAACAGGTCACGATCTATTTCACCTGTTAAATGTTGCAGTTCTATTCCTTCAGATTCATTTACTTTACTCTCAGCCGATGAAAAGGAAGTTAATACAGTGATCTCAAATCTAAAGAGGGATTGTGCAGTGGGCATAGATAATATCCCAAATAGCATTCTAAAGAGATACAAAGATACTTTGTCCCCGATTATTGCTCACATTTGTAATATCTCGCTGTCGTCAGGCATTTTTCCTTCGACGTTTAAGAGAGCATTGATTTATCCTATCCACAAGGGAGGAGATAGGGATCGTATCAGTAACTATCGCCCAATCTCTATTCTTACAGCACTTTCAAAAATATTAGAAAAAAATGTTAATAAACGATAAGTAGATTACCTTGAAACAAAACGTATACTCTCAAGCCGTCAATATGGTTTCCGACGCAATAAATCAACTGATGATGCTGTCCACGAGCTGACAGACTATATAATTAGCAATATGGATAAAAAGAAAAAAGTTATTGCGGTGTTCTTAGACTTACCAAAGGCGTTTGATACGATCCCTATCCCACGGCTTCTAAGCAAGCTTGAGTGTGTGGGAATACGTGGAACGTAGCTAAACCTTTTTCAAAGCTATTTGATGAATCGTTCTGAATATGTTAAAATTGGCAATTTCATCAGCAATGAGCTTCCTGTATCGTATGGAGTTCCTCAAGGCAGTATTCTGGGACCAACACTGTTCTTGATATATGTAAATAGTCTATGTGAAATGAGATTGATGTCCGGTAAAATGGTCGCCTACGCTGATGATACTGCTCTTATGTTTAGTGGAGACACGTGGGATGAAGTATACCGTCTTTCGCAGGGCGGTTATTCACTAGTCTCTAGTTGGCTTGCTGATAATCTCCTCACCTTGAACTTAATACATAACTTTCTCAGCAACCAATAAAAAGACCCTACAGTCGAGGAACAATTTGATAGGGCATACTAGTAATGATTGTGTTAGCTCCGACTGTTCCTGTCCCACCTTACAACATGTAAATAGCATAAAGTATCTGGGAATCATTATAGATAGGAATCTAAACTTTCAACCCCATATTGATGTTTTGACAGCAAGAACTAGAAAATTAATATATATTTTTAAGAATCTGAGACATGTTGCAGATAAAAACATACTTAAACAAACATATTTAGCCATTTGTCAGTCTATTCTGTCTTACTGCATCACGTCATGGGGTGGTGCATACAAATCTCATCTCATTAAACTAGAAAGAGCACAAAGGGCGGTGTTAAAGGTTTGCTTGTCACTCATCTTTTACCATCCCACTATTGATCTATATCAAACGGCCAAAGTACTTACAGTCCGTCAACTTTTTATTCGTCAGACAATTAGTAAACAACACTCGCTCATCACCTTCAATCCCTTAACTATTATTAAGCGTCGCGGGAATAGGGTTTGCTTTTCAAAGCCTTGCAGAAATAGAATCACACAAAATTTTTTCTGTTTTCTGGGCCCCTACCTGTATAATAAAATTAATGGAATACTATTAATTTATTCTCTTAAGGCGCTGCCATAGCGGAGATACCGTGAAACGCACAATTTTTCGTCGCACAACTAGCCGTATTGGTACATAGCACAAACTAGAAAAAAATAGGGCTTAAAGTTAAGTGTCTAAAGAAAAGACTTTTCAAAAAATATTTCATGTATGTAAAATAGAATCAGAGTAAAAAAATCACAAAAATGAGCCAGAAAATAATTTTTCGTCTCACTGTTTGCAATATTTTGATCGTAAACTATCATATTTTATTTATTGATATTAAAGGCAACTTACTGAACTAAAGAATTACCTATTTATTTTCCTATTAAAACATGTACATTTGCTTAAATTAAATAAAATCTGCAAAACGCCTCTGAATTTGGCGCTCGCTAGATCACATTAAATTTAAACGTATCGGCAATTTAGACCTTACTGGCTTTCACAGTGCACTGAATGTCGGTTGCTATTTTGATAGTTAGCACCCCGCCTACAGTCGGCGAGGAGCCCTGAGAGAGATAGGTCATGCCGCACTGATTACGCTTCGCCGCACGCAATTTACGTGAACTTGTTTATTATTATAATACGCAATTTTCGAAACTTTTCATTAGTTTTATATTTCAAATAGAGTTTTTGTCTGCCTATAGACGCATAATATTACGAATTAAATATTTATGTTGTGTTTATTTTTTATCACAAGTGTTTCTGTTCTTTTAATATAAATAATAATTAGGATACAAACATGGGGAATAAGAGAAACAAAGTACTACGAAGAATTTGTACAAGAAAACGACGTAATAAAAACACAAATTCGTCTGTAGTCAAGTGAGTATTATATTATTATATCTTCGTAAGTACCTAATATGTAACTTTGAATGATTGTATTATTGGTTCATGAAATAGGATCGATCATGTATACCTATATATAAATTCAATTATCATCACAATACATGTTGCCACAATTTTCAATATTTGAAATAGTAATTGCATGAACTCGAATCATTTTAGATTATCGTAAATTTATTCGCTCTTAGCGGCTACGGCTGGAGCGCTAAGATGCTGCCACGGCGAACAACAGCGCGCAGCACTAATATGACGCACACAAGCGATAATTATTGTTGTATTATTGACTTGTAAACATCTACCTAGTACATCGAATTACTTTGAATATTCACAAACTATTGTCTCAGTATACCTAATATTTTTATTTCTATAATTAGTAAAATAATTCATAGGTTTCATTTTAATAAAATTAATTTCTTTTTATTTTTATTACAGCCAAGCCAAAGGCAATAGTTCTGCAACCTCTTACACACATTTGACCACAGTAAATCCTACAATCTATTCAAGAACAAACCAAGAACCAGGTTATGAGTAAGTATAATAATCGAATATATAAAATTCTCGTGTCACAGTGTTTGTTACCAAACTCCTCCGAAACAGCTCGATCGATCTTTATGAAATTTTTTGTGTATATTCAGTAGGTCTGAGAATAGGTCGTAGACTATTTGGTAATATAAAGTCAGCAGACGGCTGATTTTAAATTTTACTCAAAAATGCATATTATTATAATGTGATCATTATTTTGACAACCTTGTTTGAGCAAAGTCGACCTTGCCGTTAACTTTTCATAATTGTCATTTTATTTAAATTTATAGTTAATTAATATATTTTTTATTTAAATTACTTGCTGGTTTTATTTAGATTAGGTACTTGCATTTTTGAGTAAAGCACTATACAAGCCTCGGCCCACAATGACTGCTTCGCTGGTCACGCTATGATTGCCTCGAGCTAGCCTAGCTACGCTCTGGGCCTTCCAGCTTGGCCATCATTGCAGCCCTAGCTGTCCTCACTGTAAAGGTTAACTTTATCTCAGATCGTCCATGAAGTGCTGCACGCTGACCGCGCTGTGTCGGCCTGGAGCTGCGCTACGCTGCGCTGTCAGCCATCATCAGCGCGACCAGCAAAGTAGTCATTATAGACCGCGGCAGTAATGTACTATTATTTAACTTGTTTATACGTTATCTTGTCTTTGAAGAATATTAATGCATAAAATATATACGTAAATATATAGTAACTATACACTAATTATTTTCAGAGATATTATCTTTCTTATATTATATCCTCAAGCAGACTTCTTGATTTTGATATTACTGATTGTAATATGGTTTTAATTCGAAACCAAAACATAGAGCTTTCTATATCATTACAGCGCATTATGGTTTTTTCTTTTGTACAGTAATAATCTTTGCACTGTTCATGGTTGCCAAAAGCGTGGTAAATTGAATTTGTTACGTCTTTCCTAAAATCTTGAATCGACTCTGCATTCTCTTTCTTAGATTTATATTCCTCTATAGCGGTCACCGCGACTTTTCGAATACTTAAAATTTTGATGTCGGTTAAGGTTTTCCTGTACGCTAAGGGGTATTTAGTTTCCTTAGTTATTCCTCTCAATTTGTTGCACATGTTGCGTAGAAGGTGGTTTCTGCATTCTATCTTTTGGACAGTATGATTTGGATATGGGTTGCGGGCTAAAATTTTTGCATACGTAGCAGAGTCACCGTCTGCAATGATCCTCCCATACACAAGGTTGTACATTTCTATAGAACTCTCAAATCCTTGGCAAATGATTTCTGCTTCCATACTACTAGAAGAGCCTGTAATTTTTTTAAAACAAACATGATCTGGTTTTGGAAATTGATTCTTTTCTGCTCGTGCACATACTAGACAATATTTGTTTTTGATGCCTATAAATAAGACTTCGCCAAATTTACGACCAACAATTGCTGCGGCACCCGACAATGCCTTATAAATGTTACCATAGGAACGTGATGACCAAACACCGTCCGCGTAGACGTCTATCATAGGGATGTTATCGTTGCTAAAGTTACTTTCAGCAATTGCGGCATCCCGTTCCCGTTCTGCAGCTGTTTCCATGGATTCAAGTGCAGTTGCTTCCCAATTTTCATAGACAATGTCTTGAAGTTTTCTATAACCAGTTTCCGACTCAACTCTTCGACCTTGTATTGGTTAATGTGGTATATCTTCTTGGATTTCGAAGTTATCTCTCTAAAATAAGAAAGATAATATCTCTGAAAATAATAAAATAATTAGTGTATAGTTACTATATATTTACGTATACAGCCTGCCAGGCTCGCCATATAGTCGGCCTGGAGCTGCGCTACGCTGCGCTGTCGGCCATCATCAGCGCGACCAGCAAAGTAGTCATTATAGACCGCGGCAGTAATGTACTATTATTTAACTTGTTTATACGTTATCTTAGTGTCTTTGAAGTATATTGATGCATAAAATATATACGTAAATATATAGTAACTATACACTAATTATTTTATTATTTTCAGAGATATTATCTTTCTTATTTTCAGAGATAACTTCGAAATCCAAGAAGATATACCACATGAACCAATACAAGGTCGAAGAGTTGTAAACATGATGTACTTTATCCAGCAGCTTAAAAATATATCTAGTCATAATTCTTTATTTAGCTGTAATTGTAATTTTAAAGAAATTTCTTTGATAGGAGAAACCAGAAATGGTTTGATATCTAAATATAAATTTAAATGTAATATGTGTGAGAATGAATTTGTAATCACAAATGAAGATTTTGAAGAGACACATAATGTTAATGTTAATATAGCTGCGGTCACAGGAATTACTTCATCAGGCATTGGATATTCGCAATTTCAAGAAATAACCGCTTGCATGGATATACCAATTTTTTCAGAAACTAGTTATAGAAAACTTCAAGACATTGTCTATGAAAAATGGGAAGCAACTGCACTTGAATCCATGGAAACAGCTGCAAAACGGGAACGGGATGCCGCAATTGCTGAACGTAACTTTAGCAAGGATAACATCCCTATGATAGACGTCTACGCGGACGGTGTTTGGTCATCACGTTCCTATGGTAACAATTATAAGGCATTGTCGGGTGCCGCAGCAATTGTTGGTCGTAAATTTGGCGAAGTCTTATTTATAGGCATCAAAAACAAATATTGTCTAGTATGTGCACGAGCAGAAAAGAATCAATTTCCAAAACCAGATCATGTTTGTTTTAAAAATTTTACAGGCTCTTCTAGTAGTATGGAAACAGAAATCATTTGCCAAGGATTTGAGAGTTCTATAGAAATGTACAACCTTGTGTATGGGAGGATCATTGCAGACGGTGACTCTGCTACGTATGCAAAAATTTTAGCCCGCAACCCATATCCAAATCATACTGTCCAAAAGATAGAATGCAGAAACCACCTTCTACGCAACATGTGCAACAAATTGAGAGGAATAACTAAGGAAACTAAATATCCCTTAGCGTACAGGAAAACCTTAACCGACATCAAAATTTTAAGTATTCGAAAAGTCGTGGTGACCGCTATAGAGAAATATAAATCTAAGAAAGAGAATGATGAGTCGGTTGAAGATTTTAGGAAAGACGTAACAAATTCAATTTACTACGCTTTTGGCAACCATGAACAGTGCAAAGATTATTACTGTACAAAAGAAAAAACCATAATGCGCTGCAATGATATAGAAAACTCTACGTTTTGGTTTCGAATTAAAACCATATTACAATCAGTAATATCAAAATCAAGAAGTCTGCTTGAGGATGTTGATACAAACGTAGTTGAATGTTTTAATAGCGTAGTGGCAAAGATTGTAGGCGGTAAACGAATAAATTTTTCTCTTCGACGTGGTTACCGTGCTCGATGTTCTGCTGCAGTTTTAGCTTTTAATAACCCCCATCCACGCTATACATTACACAAGAAGATTTTAGGGAAAAGCCCTAAAAGCATTTTGAAAAATTTTGAGCAAAGACGACTGAAAAAACGTAAATTAAATAAAATTAAACCACATAAAAAGAACAGAAATACAAAACTAAACAAAAGTATACAAAATGATTATGGTTCTCATAGTACAACTCCTGACTTGCCACCAAACGAATTAAATAACGCTAAACAAATATTTTTGACAAATTTGAAACAATTGACTTTGGATAAGGACAAAATACAGCTCTCTACAATAAATCAGAGAGATAGCAGTGATTGGTTAGAATTACGAAAGAATATGTTAACAGCTTCGAATTTTGGATTAGTAGTGAAAAGAAGAGATAATAGCAGTAAAGCCAAATTGGTTCAAAATATATTATACAAGTCAAATATCTGCAATGTAGCAGCAATTGCACATGGTGTGGAAAATGAACAACTGGCCTTGCAACAACTAGCGAAGCAAGAAAATGTGACAATTGAGCCTTGCGGATTATTCGTAGACCATGAATATCCGTTTATTGGTGCCACGCCAGATGGATTAATAGGCCAAAACGAGATTGTAGAAATTAAATGTCCTATAGTTGCTTATAAAAATGGCCTGGAAAATTGTATTAGAGCTAATAAAATACAAATATGGAAACATGACAAGAAAAGTGATCTGACCAGTATAAACAAAAATTGTAATTGGTATTACCAAATTCAGGGGCAACTCCACGTGACACGCAAACAAAAATGTTTATTTGCTGTGTGGAGTGGCGAAAATATTTCCCTTAAAACTGAAATAATAGAAAGAGATGATGTATTCTGGGAGACGAGAATGAAAGAAAAGCTAGTGACGTTTTATATGGAGTGGCTGTTACCTGAAATCGTCGATTCTCGTCAAGCTCGAGGTATGGCATTGCGAGAAAATATTTCATCGGCAAGAATAGTTGAAGTTTCTGTTGGATCAGATCGCAAGAGGAAATTGAATGAAAACGTGCCTCGAAAAAAACAGAAAATAATAGCTATGGAAGCCTCAAGACCTCAAACATTGTTTTTTAATTTCGATGAGGATAAAGAAAACATGCCCGGTTGTAGTAGACAGCTAACGTTCGATGAACTGTAACATGTTTGACAAGGATTTTGAAGTCGTAGCACATGAGTAGAGAAACGGACAGAGACAAAGCTTCATAGAACCACGCCGGCATAGGTAAACTACTACAAGCAAACGGCGCATGTGTGCGTATCTACTAGCCAAAAATAAAGTAGGTATACTCAAGTGTTTCTCTAGCCTCGGCTAGTAGACAAAAATAAAGTAGGTATACTCAAGTGTTTCTCTATGTAGATACATATTGGATTTCATACGGCTGGTAATTACGAAATTTTAAAAATACCTCCTGAGGTATTACCGATTTTGTCGCATTTGTTGAATCGCTTGAACGATACTTTCGCGAATATTTTGAGCTCTACATAAATATTGGCAATTTGTTCCCAATTAATTACTTGAAACGACTTTTTATTAGATTGAGAATTAACCGTTCCATTAAAAGGCACAATAAATTATTAAATATAGAAATATTTCCCTTAAAATTATTTCAGTTTTAAGGGAAATATTTTCGCCACTCCACACAGCAAATAAACATTTTTGTTTGCGTGTCACGTGGAGTTGCCCCTGAATTTGGTAATACCAATTACAATTTTTGTTTATACTGGTCAGATCACTTTTCTTGTCATGTTTCCATATTTGTATTTTATTAGCTCTAATACAAATTTCCAGGCCATTTTTATAAGCAACTATAGGACATTTAATTTCTACAATCTCGTTTTGGCCTATTAATCCATCTGGCGTGGCACCAATAAACGGATATTCATGGTCTACGAATAATCCGCAAGGCTCAATTGTCACATTTTCTTGCTTCGCTAGTTGTTGCAAGGCCAGTTGTTCATTTTTCACACCATGTGCAATTGCTGCTACATTGCAGATATTTGACTTGTATAATATATTTTGAACCAATTTGGCTTTACTGCTATTATCTCTTCTTTTCACTACTAATCCAAAATTCGAAGCTGTTAACATATTCTTTCGTAATTCTAACCAATCACTGCTATCTCTCTGATTTATTGTAGAGAGCTGTATTTTGTCCTTATCCAAAGTCAATTGTTTCAAATTTGTCAAAAATATTTGTTTAGCGTTATTTAATTCGTTTGGTGGCAAGTCAGGAGTTGATTATTTAAATTTATTATTATATGACATTATTTTAATGTTGACCATTTGTACCTTTAATTTGACTTGATCTATCTTAGTATTAAATTTATTCAAATAATTTGATTCACTATTACTACATACATTTTATTGTTTGCTATGCCCTACCAGGGTGCATGTTTGGTACTGAAAATATGTTTTTAACATCTTGTAAACCACATGATTGCAATAAATACTTTTGACTTTGACTTTTTATTTCGCCGTGTGTTTTACGTTTATGTGACGCTTACGAACGTCAAAACAATTATAAATTTGAACGCGGCACGTGGTGACCTAAATAAATAAATGATTTTTCATGCTCATTGAAAACAAAAAAAAAGTGTTTTCTCTCTATGCCAATTTTATAACTAAAATTTACCGGTTACAAAAATGTGCAAACAAATTGAGTTGAGATTCAATAGAGCGTCGGTGGCACTGTGGACTCGGCACTTGCCTTCCAATCGGGAGGTTCGGGTTCGAGACCCATGTACCAATGTGTTTTTCGTTTTCGAATTTTCATATGTACATTTGTCTGACGCTCCTACGGTGCAGGAAAACATCGTGAGGAAACCAGCATAGATCTGCGAAGAAATTGAATGGTGTATGTGAAGTCCACCAATCCGCACTGGGCCAGTATGGTTGACTAAGGTCTTATCACCTTAACATAGGGTAGGCTCGAGCCCCTCGGTGGGGATGTATATAAGCTGTGATGATGAATTCAGAAATCATAAATATCATATAAAATGTGAATTTAGATTTTCTCGAATTATATCAATTCATTATGTTCATACACTTTTACTAGAATACGGATGTCGCCAGAATACGGCCGCGCGTGACGAGAATGCGGAGAGGCACCCCGCAGTAGGCGGAGCTAAATGCGCTTCACCTCTGCTTCACCCCCTCAATTACCTAAACATACGCTTATGACAGCGCCTTAACAGAATTAACTGCAAAAAGAAAGTATCGGATTGGTTACAAAACTTAACTTACATAGAAACAGAAAATCTTTTAACTGTACCCTCCTAGAGCATGTGTATGAAGCTGAAAACTACATTCACACACACACACACACATACATGCACACACACGCACTCGCACACTCTCTCTCACACACAGACACACACACACACATACACTTACAAATTACACAAAAAATGAGCTACAGAATTTGCAGAATTTTAATAAAGCTAATTATGTATAGTATATTAACTATTTCCTAAACTTTATATTATGATTTGATCATATGTATATGTAGAATTTAATCAGCTAATAAATCAATGTTATTTTCGAGAGGAGAGGTCCTGGTAATCTGTATGACAGGATCTATCCTAGTGCAGATGCCAGTCTCTCACATTACAGTCGATTGTCTGTGTTGAACATTTAGCTGCTATTACTATTTATTATTGTAAAACTGTTTTGTGAAAGTGAAACAATAAATTATTATTATTATTATTTATATAGTTTAAAAAAATGCAAAGTGTACCAGTTCGAGGATGACACTTGCTTATTATCGGAGGATCGTGATATCCGAGCTGACTAAAACAACCTAGTACGATTTGTCACTGCTAAATGAGTGGTCCCACGACATGGGGCTTATTCTGAGTGGGCATAAAACTAAGCTTTTGCACATACATTCAAGTTATAATCACACAAATCATGACATTGCAATAGTTATTCACAGCCACGAATGTATGCACAAAATAACAACACCTTGTCAATGCCCGTCAGTTGGCCTAGTAGAACAGCAAAAATATTTAGGTCTAATAATAGACAATCGCCTCAACTGGGGGCCTCATGATGTGGAATCCGTGTGTGAAAGTCTGCGTGCTCTGCTGTCAAGATTTACCATAATTAAGAGCAAAATATCATTTCACATACTGACGATATCGTAAAGGACCTTGCTTGGTTGATCCTATTGTTGCATATGAAATTTCTAGTTATGGTCGCACATTCAAAACGTACTTAAATAAAATTTATAATCTTCAGGTGCGCTTTCTAAAATTCACGGTCAATAATAAATAAAATAAAAATATAGGGACAACTATAGTGAGCTTTTTAGATTTTGCAAGGTCATATGTCAGTCTTTGATAAGACAAATTATGCAATACTTAGTGAACAGCTTCACACAGTACCGACAGTTAAGCTTGAAACAAACTATTGTGTCGTGTTGTGTTGTGACGCGTCAAAAGCGTATCGGTTTCATACATTTTATATGGCTAGAAACACATTAGCGCCAACACTAATAATGTGTTTCTATCTAGCCATATTAAATGCATGCAACCGATACGCTTCTGACGCGTCACAACACACCACGACACAATAGTTTGTTTCTACCTTTAGTCATAGAAAGCAGACGAGACAGGTTACGCAGAAAAAACTCCTCGGGTTGGGCTCAACTAACTTTTATGGAAAGAGAAGGCTATCATGTATTCTTCCAACAATAATAAACGATTTACCGAAAGAAATACAAATGACTTTGGGTGTTGACAACGCTAAGCGGAAGCTAAAATATTATTTTACTTTCAAAGAATTACCTGCGAAATAATAACGTTAATTCTATAATGTAAGTAAACGCTTTTTGTGTTCACTTGTACCCGAGCACGAGCGATGCGCATGCATTAATTCAGCTTATGCGCGCGCAGCGTACGTGTGCAGTATATATTCTGTGTGTGTAGCTATGCAGTTCGGCTTTGGCCGCTTATTTTTTTTTTGTTGTGTTCGTTTGCTTATATTTTTTTTTGTAATTAAGAAGAATGACTGGTGACTAGACAAATATGATTGGGTTTTAGTCACTTTAAAACAATGCTTGTATCTTATCTTTATGTCGAAATAAAAAAACTGCACCCACGACACAGGAGAAAATGCTAGAGTAGGGCAACGTTTTTTTTTAAAAAAAGAAAAACTTTTTAGTCTTAAGAATAAAGCTTACAACATTGAGTTATAAAGCTTATAACAAGTTAGATTTTATAATAACATTTGTTACTTTTTCATAAATTTGTCATATATCTGTTTACTGTGGCAATAGAAAAAAAATTCAAACATTTCCATGAAAATGTTGACGGCAAACACCAATCGGATCACCAGAATTTAAAAACCGACTTTGGTAAAAGCTTGGGAGGTGGATTGGTGGATGGCCAGTTACACTAGCCACTATTTATAACATACCTTTAACACTGTCAATGTCTAAACAGCTTTAAGAGCTTTAAGACAGTATAATCACTAAGGCAGCTTCACTGAGCCTGGCTAGCACTCGCGTTTTAATCATCACAGAACATATCAGTGCGGTATCTATAATTTATACTTGGCCAGGTTACAGCTACTATCTTATCTCGAAATCGCTGAGATTATCTACGTATATCTTACGTTTGAAAAATATAGTAGTATTTATCGGCGTGAAGAAAACAATTAATAATAATCCTCATATCGTGATTCCGATATCATGAAGAGGAAATAATTGTTTATGTACTTGTTCGTAATTGTTACATTTTTGCTGTAAAAAGAGACATGAAAAGAAAAATATAATATAATAATAAGAATAAGTAACAAGGAATTGGAGTAGTATTTTTTGCTTAGTGAGTGATAAATCTATAAAGAAAACAATTTCATCTCCGATGGGGTGTGGCTGACCTAAAGATGGCCAAAATAATCGTTTATATCGATACAGCGTATCGATACGTATCGCAAACGTCTTGTATCGATACATACGACATTTATCCATTTTTTAAACAGGTTAAAATAAAATAAAAGTATTAGTTCGAACAGTAAAAATGACTTTATTTTCTTAAAAATGGCAGTTTATAAGTACCTATTACAATATTTTACAATTGCCATTGAGAGGCGGTAACACTACGTCAAAACAAGATCTAGACAGGCGTTGCGGATTTAAGCGATTGCGTCTATCTGAAAGTGTGTTTCCGGCTAGTGAAAACAAGCTTTCAGGTGGCACTGAAGTCGCAACCACCAAGTGCCAAAGTACTGAGATTAAGCCAAATACTTAGTCTTGTACATGAGTATCAGATATACGAGTACATGGATTCGATATTTTTTACCTAGAGATACGATATATCGATGCGTATTGTATGGTCGGTCGAGTATCGATACAAAATATCGATATATCGCGTTGCTAACGTATCGATACAGCTAAATATCTATTCATATCGCGCATCTTTAGGCTGACCCCAGCTGGGTCAAAAAAAACTGTGGAAAATAGATTGTTTGAGTATGCCGCTATAATGTCCAGTTTGTCGGAGTTTGTCGGTAAGTTAGAGTTGTCGCTTGCGAGCTTCAGAGATATGTCTGGCTCAGCTGGAGTAACGTTATCCCAGCTGGACCACACGGATCTCAAAAACAAAATGACATAGTGAAAATCTGTTTGCCGATATAGATAAGCGGCGCAGTTTGTCGAAGTTTTGTTTGTTGCAGTTGAGCCACACATATCTCTGAAACGCGCAAGCGACAAACTACTTGCCGACAAAGTCCGACAAACTCTGGATATTACAGCGGCATACTCAAACAATCTATTTTTCACAGTTTTTTTTTGTCCACACACGGGCGGACGGATATTTTTTTTATTATTAATTTGTTAATTTTTCAATGTATGTATTTACTAAAATGCAGTCTCAAATATAACAATTTGTAAGACTGCTTTATTCTTAACCAATTTTCAAGAAATCTCTAAATTTCTAAATTGCATGTTGATACGTCGTTATTAACAGTGAATAAACTCTAATTTGATCTAATATAAACAGAGATCTATACAGTTTCGTCAGGGCTGGTAAATGCTCGGTGGCCGGGAGGTCATGGCGTCAACACGGTATGTTGCAGACGCGGGTTCGATGCCCGCACGAGACGATTTTTTCTTTATTGATTTATTCATTTTGCAACAACCAAACAACTGCACTCCAATTCAAATTCATTCCTAATTCAAATTCGACATTTGCGTATACAATTTGCGTAGTTTATCAACTCAAAACATAATAAATTATGTTTTGAGTTGATAAAATCTTTCTGAACTGACTACTAAAGCTTTTAAGCGTTTGCTTTCCACGTTTAACTGATGCCAATGCTAGTTTAACTGACGACTAACTTTAATTCCCGTGTCGAATAATACGAGAATATCACCGTATTCAATTCGGATTAATGGCGTTTGAGCTGATGGTAATGTTATAGTAATGTTTACGCATCTCGGACCATCATATTGCAATGTAATAAATAAGCAACACTCGTGAAAGTGTAGAAAACAACTTTGTATTTGACATTTTCAATTGTTGCAACGACTGTTGACAAACCTGAATAAAAAAAAAGTGGTACTAAAACTTACGTGGACGAGCGATGACGATCGCGCGAGTGAAGTGTGGTGGTCGTCTCTTACGGGCACTTATCGAAGCTCACCAGCTCCAGCCCCTTCCCGTGCACAACAAACGTCACGCACTCACTGAAAATGTTAGCTTACTTTAAACAATTCACCCAAGGTGATCAAGAGAGTATGGATGGATCTAATATATGCTTAAGAGTGAAAACACTCACTGACTAATGAATAACTACTTCAACCTAAGACTTCAACCTATGAAGATAAAATTAAAAATGGAATCATATAGTTTTTGCTCGGTTTAGTTGGCCGAAGGGCTTCTGAACCCGCCCGGTAAGGCATCACCATATGAACATTTACCGTGTTACATTGAATGCAGTTAAGTTTGTCTACTTTGAGCACTACACTTGCTCTGAAAAGGCCATTAATATAACTGATATAATCGTGTAGAATAAATAGAGGGAAAAGCAGAACAGCGATAAGCAATATGTTAAGCTTCACTTTTATTGCTGTATCATGAACACTTAAATTAACTAAGGGACAAATAACAAATTAAAGAACTTACTTGTCACACTTTTGGATCTCCAGGCCCTGTATATCAGCTACGTCACTCCACTTCTGCGATACGAATTCGCATTCAATGCCACTTTCCCCCAAACGCCATTTTGAGAAGGTAATTCTTTGGTCGATTGATGTCGAAAGCAAATATTCATCGGCAAATCGCAGTCCCGTTATTTGGGAGCAGTGGAATTGGTCACTGGACCATTGAAACTTGACACAAGTCGATTCTTTATCTTCGCATATTCTGATCAAATTCAAATGCACAGCGTTATCGTCGCCACCCGTTGCTATCAACACCTCTGTGTCAGAAACTTTTTCAATATCTACACTGTTTATACCGGCCTTATTTGTTTTCATGGCGAAAAATGGTGATAAATCTTTACAGAATGGTTTGGTGACGTCCCACAGAGCAATATCACCTCTTGTTGTACAAGTCGCAAGATAGTGTTTCGAAATAAGTTCAAAATGAATAGTTTTTAGTATACAAGTGTTATGGTATAACAGTTCTTGTACAGGTGTTAACATACCATCCGAATAGGAGAACACTCTCAGGTAAGCGTCCGAACAACCGGCCAATATAGCCATTTCATCATTATCAAACAGAACGATTACGACATCCATAATCCTAGTTTCCGGATCAAAGTCCACAGTGTTAGATTTCCATGATTTGTTATTTTTTCTTTGCTTATCTGTTCCTTTAATTAAATAGTTTACTAATTCATAAGGAATTAATTCTACGCCGTGACCTGTGCAAACAATATCTAATCGTCTAATACAAATTTGAGCTCTCCCTCCAGCTGCCACAATAAAAACTCCATCTTTATAAGCAATGGTTTTCACAGTTCTTATATTAGACAAATGTTTAAATACAAATATATCTATGAATTCGTGTGTGAGCCGATCTATCGAGAAGACGCGTAGCGTAGTGTCCTCGCCCCCAGTTACGTAATAGGTTTTCGTTTCGTCTACTACATTTTCAAAATATTTCATGGAATTGATTTCATTAGAATGGCAACTGTTCACCACATAGAGCGAATTAAGTTTAACCAGACACGAGTGGATTTCGTTGTTCTTTATATACACAAAATCAACCATTTTTATGTGATTATCGCCATTCATCTCTACAAAGGGAAATACATCCCAAGACCTGTGGCCTCCTCCACAAGGTATCTCATACATCTTTGTAAATCTATTTACATCATATACAACAAAAGTTCGCTCCTGAAATCCACATACAATGTTGTCATTCTTGCTAAGAAATTTTTCAACCCATCGAAATTCATACTCCCTTTTAAACATAAACTTTGTCAAAGAAATATTAGTTTTATTGAAAAAGAAATATTTTATAGTGCTGTCGCGACCTGTGGTTATTAATAAATTATCTCTCAATGTCAAACTTGTTGGGCCGTATCTGCCGTGAACCTTGTTAAACGTTTTCAAAGGTGCTTTGTTCCCTTGTAAAAAAATATGAATATTGCCACACCTATCCCCAACGACTAATGTTTTGCTGAAAGGATCCATAGCTACTGCAGTCAGCCATCTTTCTTTGCATTGGGGCAATACAAAATCTGTGTCTGCCTCTATGTTTGAATTGTTTGAACATAGAACATGTATGATTCCGCCTTCTGAGCAAAATACTACATGCCTGTTGCCAGCCCAGTGCATTGACAATATTTTACCTATATTTAATTTAGTATCAATCAAACGTAACAATCTAGGTTCATATTTACAATTCTCAGCAAACACATCAAACTTCCCAGACATATCAGCAACAGCTATTAATTGCTTACACATAGTTAAGCTAAGCAACTTGTACGTTGACTCGTGTTTTAGTTCGTGAATAGTTTGAGTTTTATCTTCATAATTCATGTATATCAAATTTGTATCATCTAGGACAACAATGTTTTTTCTTGCTGTGAAATTAATTTTTCTTGGTGTTGTTTCTATTTCCAATACTGTTTTTTGTTCATTGTCTCTGAAAAAAGCCAGCGGATGAAGAATTACTGCGCCATCAGCTCCCCCAGAAACCAAACTACACTGTTCAACATCCAAACTCCATATGCTTCCGTTTTGATGATTTTGACGCTTATGCAAAAGTTTGCCATTACAATCCCAGACACAAATAGTAGAATCTTCACCTCCTGATATAATAAATTCCTCTGCAATGGTGCTTCGCATTACTCGTGCGGAATGACCATAAACTTCATGTCTGCATGTAATGGTAACGTTACGCCAATACTGAGAAGTGTCCGAGGCTAGATGCTTGCAGGAAGTGTGAATTGATACACCCCATATCCGAATTGATCTGTCATCTGATGTTGTCACAATAATTCCTTTTTTTATGTCAGCTGATATTGAAAATATCACCCCCTAAAAATCAATTGAAATTAATTAACCTGATATTATTGCACCTATTTCGAATTCTCTTATTGTGGACCAACTTTGAAATCGCAAAAAAAAATCTGCTGTTCCATATAATATCTAGGTTCAGTGAATGTCGAATATTTGTATGGAACAGCTGATTTTTTACGATTTCAAAGTTGGTCCCATAGTGAAAGTTGTTCAGATTGCTTGTCTGAATAAGCACACCAAATTTTTTTGGTAATTAAAAAATAAACTTGTATGTTATGATATGATGAAAATATGTCTGTGTAGTAATGGATTTTACATGTATCGCCACTCTCTGGATTACATACCCTGTGACCCTTCAAGCGTTGCAGAGGAGCAGTTTCTGTGGGGATATGAATTATGACCTCAGAAAATACAGTGCCTGCAAATACCAGCAATCCGTCTTGCAGCTGCTGCAGAAGGCCGCTGTACAGTATTGAGTTCTCACTGTTCAGATATTCATGCAACATCACATTTTCGGTAATGTTCCATATCTAGAATGAAATACTTAAATAATTCAATATAATTATCAAGCTAAAGTACCACATAGAATACTACATAGGAAATACTGGTTATGTTATATGTTCAACCAATTCATCTTTCATATAACAGGGCCGTTGCTCTTGTTGAACAACTGCTAGTCTAAGCAATTATAAGCATCAAAATATTTTGCTTAAAACTAAAATAACTACTAAGATAAAGCACTGCCCCAGCTGTTGAGAAATCCAAGGGATGCTCAGTTTCTTCTATAGCATTCTTGCTAGAAGCAAGAACTTAATCATTAGTAGCAGGAAGGTAGCATAAAAATAAAAATTGCAAAAATATTTTTGATTTTGACTATAATTTACCTGAACTGTGTTGTGTGCATTTAATATTGCAAGAGTGGTATTATCAACCCAGGCTGCACAATGAAGCCAGTCGACACATTCGATTGGGTCAAGCAATCTTGTAATAAAACTTTTCTCAATGTAATCACTGATCTCTTCAAATAGTACTATTCTTAGCTGTTTCCCACCAATTACAGCTATCTTATCATATTTACCATAACTTACAATACTGTGTATTCTTTGATTATTTAAAATACAAATTCTCTTAAGTAATTTAAAATTTTCTTTCCAATATATATGTAGATAGCTGCCAATTCCTGCAAACAAACATGTTTTAATGTAAATAATCTACAATAAGTAAACACTGATACATAACATAACATTGATTAACAATAACAATGTTTATTTTGATTCATTTAATAAGCATTTCTATTTAAATGCTCATTCATATCTATTGAACTTAATAACATATAATTTTGAAAGCTTATGATGTTTCATTTCAAAGTTAATATTTCTTATTCTTCTTTTTTATTGTGGCAATTGGTCGTTGGAGAGGATTTTATTTACATTAGTTAAGCGAGTGTCATGTCTATTAGGCATAAACCCTTGACAGTTTTGGCATTAATGAAAGGAAATTGTTTTTTATACAGAATGTTAATACCCAACTTATTTTATTTAAGTATAAAAAAAATCATATAAATTATGAAAATGAAAATAAACTTTTGCAGATTATTTAAGATATTTTAATTTCTTTTGTCTATCAATATGTTGCCGTTTTGCTGTTGGGCCAGCCATGTACATGAGATAATGAATTTTAATAAGAGTAGTAAATTTAAAAAGCAGCATAGTTCAAAAATTTTAAATTGATGAATTCTGACCCCTATTTTTATTAGTGCAATCGATTCTATTTTTTAACCTGTCGGCTACCAACCGGTTGAATGCAACCGGTATTTCCTAACACATGCGACCGGTGTGGCTTTACGCTATGTAATAGTGAAAAATACCCTCACAAAAGGATATTTATAATTTGATACATTTCTTTTTACAAAATGAAAAATATACTTTGGTTCTGAAATATATATATTTTTTTGTGAAAAAAAAATTATTTAGGGTATTTTTTTAAAAAATTCATAGCGTGACGTCACACCGGTCGCATGCGACCGCCTAGAGAGGAGAGGTTAATCTAAACAAACCAATTTCAGGTTTTTCCACAGTTTCATTCATCATCAACAGTCAACTAGTTGAAAAACCAGTTGAAGTTGTTAACTTGTTTGCAAAATTATCAACTGATCTGATACTTAACCTCTCCTCTCTAGGCGGTCGTATACGATCGGTGGGACGTCATGCTATGAAAATTTTTTTAAAATACCCTCAAAAAATTTTTTTTCACAAAAAATTTTTTATTTCAGAACCAAAGTATATTTTTCATTTTGTAAAAAGAAATGAATTAATTTATAAATATCCTTTTGTGAGGGTATTTTTCACTATTATATAGCGTAATACCACACCGGTCGCATGTGTTAGGAAATACCCCTAGTCTTTGAGGTAATAAATGCCTTTCAATGCAATTTTAATCTAATCCAGATAATGAGGTAATGCAATTACAAACGACAATATAAATTGAATTATTATTTTTATTAAAAATGACTCGACTACTAGCTCGGAATGCAGACTTCCCCGAGAAGAGCTAGCGAGAAACTCGGGGGTTGCTCTTTTTAAATAAAAGTTACAAAGGTGTACATATTACATAGAAATAAAATAATAAATGATTAACCATTAAACATAACAAACAAAAGTAATAAGTTATAATAAAACAAAAGAACGAGTTATTAGTAATTAAATACAGAAATTAACGAGTTACACTTTTACAAACAATATTCAAAGTTGCTGATGACACAGGGAAATAGAATATTCGAAAGAATACTTAGCTTGGTATAGTAGCAGCCTAGCAGCAAGACAAACTTGTTCCCGAAGATCGATGTTACTTAAAAACTGTTCACAGCAAAACTGACTATGGCAAAGCTGTAGCCTCTTTATATTAACAGAAAATGGCGGGAACAAGATCGCGCCGCAAACATTCCACCGGAAATAGGCTTGTTATTCAATAATAAATGATTATTATAATGTAATTTGTTTTCCTATTTTCTTTAAATAGTCTAAACATTATTTTAAAAATACGATACACAATTTAGAGTGTATAAATTATGCATCGTATTTTATGAAATGAAACCACGTGGAAATTACAATTGAAACGGTACAGAGAAAGAACCAATTCATGATGTATTTAAAACATCATATATATTAGGATTTAATAAAACCACGTGGTGTCAAATGGTATCAATTTGAGAATTGCATAACACTAAAATATCTTAATTACTTATTTACAATAGGTAATCACAGATACGACATACAATTATACATGTTAAACATTATTACTCTTATTAGGTTCTAACCTTTTCAAGGGTATACGTATTGTTTACAAAATAAATACTGTTATTGTTTTTATAATCAATATTTTGATAACTCTAGAAACTATTATGATTTAGACTTTAAAAATATGTTTAAGTTAAGTAAATAAACAAGACAATAATGAAAACAGCTTTAGAAATAATTATATGAGTATTATATTTTTTATTATTACCCTTTATAAAATTCTAATATATAACACATGCGACCGGTTGGTGGCTGACAGGTTAATAGTTATTAGAAAAAACTGTATTCATAATACGAAGAATTGATGTTAAACCAACTAAAACATCATTGTTTTTTTACTAAGTTTGTTTCGTTGAATTGAATTATGAATCTAGTCAATAAAACAAAATAAACTTTACTTCATACTTTTTCAGGCTCAGGTCTGCCTATTTTTGCAACTGTGATTTATTTTATTTTCTTTTAAACTAGTATTTATTTAAACTTATCAATACATAAACTTTGTATTACATAATTATACACGATCAAGCCTTCTAACATCAGTAAATTTTACTATAACTATTGTGATAACATAGTAAAAATGTGATGGCCTCAATCAAGGTGTCATTCGAACAAACTAATTAAATGGATTAATATTAAATGTTTTAATGATATAGTTATAAATCTAACTAGTTTTGCCATAAAAAGAAAATGTTTATTTGTTAGTAGTAGAAAAACTCTTTAAAATATGTTTGTATATTCAAGGTTCTCTACTAATATTGTTTAGCACGAAGCGCTTAACCTTTTTAAAAATCACGCCATAGAAAAGAGGTTTAAATGTCTACTACACTTTAGGATAATATACATTTGAAAAATGCGTTTTAAAGGAAAATGCTAATAAATAAAATCAAAAGGGTTTCTTTGCATAACAAGTCGTGTGTGATAATTGGTATTACACTTAACCTAAAATTTTACTTGGTGGTTGTACTAAATAATTCAATTAATTTGAATAGGTAAAAGTACAAATAGCTCAACAGAATTCTTGTGGCGAAACAATTTATTGGCTTACCAGCAAGTATTAACCCGAAATGTAATTTTACAGCTGTAACATCTGTTCGTATGTAAGATGACATTTTTAAAAACGAAGGTGTCTAACAAAAAGAGACTATTGTAGAAATTAAATTTTTCACATAACTATTTTAGCTTACAGGATTTGATAGAGCTCAGAACAATATTATTCTTCTGAGTGATAGAGTGATAGAAACAAAGAAAATAATCTACAATCACAGAACATTAAAACAAATAATTTTTAAAACACATGTTATTGACAGATGTGTCAGCCAGCTGTCACTTAATATTGTTTTTTTTAAAATTGTCATAAATAAGAAAAAGCAAAAGGAACTAAGCCCATGCATACTAAATCAACGCCATTGATAGAAAAACAATTTGTAGAGTCTGACTAATGAAAGTTGAACCTGACATTTTTTCAAGTAGCAACACTGGTACAATGGCCCCATGTAGTTTAATTCAACATGGTGATTTTGATACTTTGTAATAAACAATTTCATAATATTTTTTCTTAATTCCTGTCGAAATATTAGGTACAGATATTAAGTAATTTTAACATTCATGAAATCCAAATACAGCGATTTCTTATAAAAGGTTCATTGTTGGAAGTTCATTGAAACTAAACATTACCTAATATTTAATTTAAAAAAGTATTAACTCCTTTTTTTTCCTACTATATTCAGTAGAACATAGTAGGGAAAAAAGGAAAAAAAAGACAATCCTTTCACAAATTAGTTACATCATATAATAAAAATATATGGGTGAACTTTTACTTATACACGGTGTTTCATAATAAACAATATACAGGATTCCGTACAAACCCGAGGTATATACAGGATGGATTTTTGAGATGGGATTTAAAGGGCAGGTACATTAACCGCTATAGATACAAGAAAACATTGTTAGGCAATCATCCATAACTCTAATCTGCATTCACAGATTTTGGAAAAAAGTGACAGTCAACAAAAAAAATGCTGAGATAGCAAAAAAAATTGTTTTATGCCTATCGATCCTATTTCATGTAGGGATCAAAAGACTCTATGGGACTATTTAAGGTATGAGTACTAGAAATGACAGAAATCGCCAAAAACTTTTCCCATACATTTTGTACGGAAAATCCTCAGCTCCTATTTCATACGGTGATCTCTCTTTGAATCCTATTTCTTACTTTTAAGGAAACTGTTAAGTTTAATTTCAACAAGATGGCGCTCCACCACATAACAGCCGCCGTACGCGTTCCAATTTGAACAGCCAATTCAGGTGGGTTATTGTCTAAGAAAAAATCTATCGCGATCGCATTCAATTTGAGAACCATTGCACGGTGAACACAAGACTCAGCGCCGACATCCTTTTATAAAGGAGCGATGGATGAACGGCGACTGTCAAATTGTAAGCGATCGCGATAGATTTTTTCTTAGACAATAACCCCCCAGGACAGTGGATAGGGACACATGGTCCAATAAACTGGCCACCTCGCAGCCCCGATCTAACGCCACTAGATTTTTTTATGGGGCTACCTTAAAAACGAAATCTACAAAAAGAAATACGACAGTGTTCAGGAACTGAAAGATGCATTGACGAGGACTTTAAATAACATGCTTCCAAGAAAATTATTAGCTGCTACGTTCTCAGTACAAAAGCGAGTAAACTTATGTATTCGTGAAGACGGCGGACATTTTGAGCAATTTATTTCATAAATAGATTAGATAAGTATTTTTGCGTTTGTTTAAAAATACATGTTTAAATGATTTAATTTAGTATTTATTTAAATTACAGTTTCCCTTAAAAATAAGAAATAGAATTCATAGAGAGACCTTAAGAAATAGGATCCGAGGATTTTCCGTACAAAATGTATGGGAAATGTTTTTGGCGATTTCTGTCGTTTCTAGTACTCATACCTTAAATGGTCCCAGAGTCTTTTGATCCCTACATGAAATAGGATCGATAGGCATAAAAATTTTTTTTTGCTATATCAGCATTTTTTTTGTTAACTGTAACTTTTTTCCAAAATCTGTGAATGCAGATCAGAATATCTTAAAAAGTTATGGATGGTTGCCTAACAATGTTTTCTTGTAACTATAACGGTTAATGTACCTGCCCTTTAAATCCCATCTCAAAAATCCATCCTGTACCTCGGGATTGTACGGAACCCTCGAGTCCGACTCGCACTTGGCCGGATTTTTTATAATTTAATTGGTATTGTGTGCCTCGTGTGCAGTCCGGCTTGAAGGCACGGCAGGCACGGCACTAGCATTGATGTTTTATAAAGTCATTGTGCGTGTCAAAAATCATTGTGATGGTTGGACTTGTGAATATGTAAGGATTAAGTCTGGATAGCTTCATTAGCTATTACCACCATATCACTTAAGTTTATTGCCACAGTGATAATGTTCTTTCTAAGTATTCTTCTAGTTAGTTCCTTTGTGCTGGTTGATAGTAATAACCCGTTAACTAGGTAATGATAAAGTTTAACCTCAACAAAGACTAGCATGCGCAAGAGATATCGTAGGACACAAGTGCCTGCGCAAGCCCGGTGCATAGGATAGGACTCTTAGTCCCACCATCACCAATGGCCATACCAACCTTTCGGTTATAATGGCGAGGGATGCGCGCATACCTTGCAATTGCACTCAGCCCCGCGCAATTCTTGACTCTCTACAAATTGCTTCACTCCATCTACTCCCAATTCGTACTTCTCCACCTTTTAAGGGGCGAAGTGCATAATCACGACACCAGTGCGAACTCCAATCATCCACCCTAACCTACTCCGACTGTTGTGCGATTGCTGTGCAAATTTCCTGCAGCTGTCTGAAGTTCGCCTCTGAACTGACATAGTTCGGTATATTTACCGGTCCCACATATTGTACAATATCCCGTCCATCAGTCATTTATGCAGGTCCTCATACAGCGGACACTCCCACAGAACGTGGTGAACGTCCTCCTTGTCATTCTCACAATCACACATACTCCTGTCAGTAAGCTTCGTCTCATATAGCCTTTTATTGAAGCATCCATGGCCGATGAGCAGCTGAGACGTTTCATAATTCGGCACCACCCAGTGCGAGACAAGTCCGACTTCGGCAGCGTTCGACGGGCCTCGTCGAGGAGACCAGCCAGCACCGGCAAAGTCGCCATGCTCACCGATCTCTTAACTACGGTTGGTAACTAGGACTGTCATTTTTGAAAGAAACTTTATATCCATTACTAGTTTAGTGATCTTATGTGTTACGGCGGCGACCATGACAGCAGTAATGGATGTTAAATTCCTTTCAAAAATGACAGTTCTAGTTAGCAACCGAAGTTAGAGAATAGGCCTGCTGTACGCTTTGGTAAGGAGGACCAAAGCGGGTCGCTGCGCTTTCAGTACTGCACTAGGTCTGCGGTGTAGACCAATACGGTGGTATCATCAGGAGGCGGCAGCATAAGTAACAGTAGCGACGAACGTACCCCGGCATATTCGATCACTCACAATGAAGCAAACACCCACACCATCTTACCGAAGCATTTCGCCCTCTCGCCACTGCTCTGAGCTTGCTTATCGGACTCGATTTATCGGAAGAGAATGAAGGAATAGAGGTCCCTTCCGATGAAATTGTTAAATATCACGACCCTGGACGCAAGAACCAACGCTTTACGCAACGTCCTTTCAAGATCTTTTAGATTTTTGGTCACCCATCAGGGCCCGCACCTCAGCACCTGTTCCTTAATTCCAATAAGTGAAGCCCGAGCGTATAGGTCAGTGAAGCAGAAATAAAATAAATTGCCATTTATATCAGACAATGGACCTTTCTGTGTTCTGTGCAATGCCTGATTAGGGTCGTTGGTAAGCGATAAAAAATTCGGGATTACTGCGATTGCAGAAAAACCACAAATACACATAATATCTTTATAATAAAAGTCATAAGAAAATGAGAATGAATGAGATACAAGAATTAAGTTATAATGATATATTACTGCATCGCAAGTTGTACATTTTAGAAAACTGAGTAAATTTCACTTTCATCAATAACACAGTGGGAAAAGCCATAAGAAAATTATATGGATTAAGACATTCTCATTCTCCCATGGTTTTATATTTTCTCACAGACCTTGTAACACTCCAATCACATAAAGAACATCCAAACAAAACATTGTAAGCAAATTCACTCACAGCACACATTTATCACATTTTATTTTTTACAATTTGTATTTAAAGGGTTACTTAAACTCAATGAAACTCGGTTCATTTAAAATTAGTCTATCTAGCTTGTATATTTGTCCAGCGGATAATGGTCACCATAATTCTTCAAGTGCTCCTCCATTTCTTCAACTTGTTTCCTGAAATAATACAACAATTATTTAACGTAATTTTTCCAAGGCAATTGTAGGAAACTATCTATACATTATAGACTCGGACCCTTTATAGATATCGCGATACTGGATCAGTATTAGTTACGCCACACCTTCGCTTGAATTGGTTTATAGACCGTAAAAATCCAACCGATCTAGTTACTCAAAATCAAAATTGCTTGATACAGATATGATTTGATAGGAAGCTCCTTTACATCGTCCATTTTTTTTACCTTTCACCCTCGGAACGTCTTCAGTTGAATTAGGATTGAGGACATGAGCAGGAGAACCAAAGCCACTGGTATAGCCCAATGAATTACGAGCCTAAAATGGCGGTAAGCGGGTACATTGCTCGAAGGATTGACGTCGTTAGGCGGAAAGGACTTCGAGTGGCGCCCGCGCGCCGGTAGACGCAACGTTGGTGCCCCCCGCGAGGTACTAACTAACGATCTCAGTCTTTTTGTAATCGAAAGAGTATACTCCCGAGGTAGTTCCATTGTCACCATGTCATGATCTGATGATGGGATCCAAAGAAAATCGAGGGAAACCCTTAAATTTCATAGGCACGTCCAATGTGTTTCATGTTTTTTCTGAAGATATTCAGGTATTTGCATCTGGTCCCAAGTAGCAGACTGACGTCAATGACTAAAAAAGACGTTGTTTTTAAGTCAATATAGCGTTCATAATTGTACGTCAGATTTAGACGCCTAAATAACGTCCATAATACGTTGATTCGGAGACAGCAGTTTACGTCGTCAGGCTGTGGCATACGACCGTCATTATAGAGTACCCTAGGACGTCTTCTCATACGTTTTTTAGGTCTGTGGCGACCTTAAAATATCGTCCGACAGACGTCGAAATGCTACTTAGGGTACTCATCGTATATCATGTTACAGAGCTGATGATGGAAGGTTTCTGGTAGATCAGGAGTTCGGGAATAATTATTTTAATACTGTTTAGAGCGAAAGACGTTTTGTTTTAAGTTTTTTGATCATTTTTTCATGATGCAAAGCAATGATCACCTCGAGAGTCATAAAAAATATGAGAACAATTACCTGATGTAGTTAATTAAAATTTGGCACCAACTTCAATATAAAAATGTGATGTTGTATGTATTGTATGTATTCTCATTATTATTTATAACTTTTTGATGTTTTTAAAGTCGGTTATATTTTCTGTAAAAAAAATTCAAGGCCACGGTACGTTAGCCATGAGTAAATTTCACTATTACGGGAATTTCAATTTGCTCGCCTACTTGCAATCTTTTGTTTTCCATAATACGGGATGCCGAATTGATAGTATTTCAAAAACGGTAATTTACGTTCGTTAGATCACATAGAGAAACGCGTCTTCACACAAACACAGTCGGCAGACTCGGCAGGTAACTAAATGAATGAGTGTGTGTGTACATGCTCGCTCTCGTTCTCCTCGTGAGATCCAACGAGAGCCTTTGACTTGGGCACAAAAAACCGACAAGCGACTGAGACCGACCAAGACGAGGCGCGAGAGACCGAGACAAGACGAGAGTACCATGTACATACTCGCTCTCGGCCTTTCTTAGGGTGTCTCGACGAGTACAGCTGTCATCATGGCGGCTCGCGGGAAGCCGTTGAATACAAACAGTGCAAGATCGATCGGTTTCTTGATCGTTGGGGGAGAACTATGTTTAGAGCGAAATCATAATAATAATGAATGGATTTATACTAACTGCAGTCTAGGTGTCATCTCGCTATACACGTCTTCCATCATTTCTTTCCAGTGCGGCAGCTTCTTCTTCTCTGCCTCTTGCATCGTTCTCAGGACCAGGTCTCGTGATTCTTTTTGAAGCGCCTTGTCAGACCCCTCATCCCAGTGTCCTAGAAATAAAACATGATATACACCAAATTAAAATCATTTGCACAAGCCCACCACATCGATGTCTAATACATATGCTACAACATATGTTTAAATCCATCTAAAACATTTTATGTATGTATTACAAAAATAATGCAAAAATTGATTTCATACAAAAAACAATACTTGATGCTCGTTTTACCTTTTTGTTGTAAATATAGTTTGAATTTGTTGATTGGACTTTCGTCTTTGCTCCATTTTTGTATTTCCTCAATAGATCTGTATGCTGTGCTGTCGTCTGAAGTGGAGTGATGTCCAACTCTGAAATCAGCAGACATATCTATAAAAGCTATAAATTTACAGTATTTAACCCATATATGCCCGTAATTATTTAGGTCATGAAAATATCTGATATTCACAAATGTTGCTCAAAATAGGAACAAATAAAGGGCTTTTACATTATTTTTGTTTTTTTTTTCTGGAAAAAGTAGTTTTTTTGACTGGGTCGCTAACGACCCACTGGGATAATAGATGTCCTAAAATGTATGAAATGAAACGAACTAGTAAAACCAAATTAAATCTATATTATGATATTAAAAAGTAACAAAGATATAAATCACGTGTGCTATAGTTGGAAACACTTATCATGCAGATTGACTCCACGTTTCTTACACATTTGGTTGGGTTTATTTTTAGAAATAACACCTCGAAGTGTAAGTAAAGATATTTATATATTTTAAAATATGTTCGATATTATATTGTGTTTGAACAGCAGAGGGTATAGATCGCCTAGTCGTGGTTGATGGTTCTGGAGCATCTCGGGCTGAGGGTTAGGAGTAGAGCTAAGGATCTGCGAAAATCCAATGTCGTCAGGGGTACTCCTAATCCCAACCAGCACTTATAAACAAATCTTATAGGCTTACCAATGTTGTTTGCATCCATACCTCCCGTCATAAGGAATCATTGACCTATTCTACACTTACGTGCTCGTCCATAGGATTGTTATCGCTATCTTCTTTACCAAATCTTTTTTGTCAAATCCAAAAAACAATTGCAAAAAGTCTATCACCTTACTTTCAGGGCTAAGCTTTTCGGTGCTACCTTTCGTACCCACTTTCGCACTGGTTTTATAGCCATCTTTTATTCTGTTTTACAAGGACCGGACTCTAAATCTCAATTTCATCCACAAATTCTGGAAATTCTGATCGATTTATTACCAGCTGTGTAGAGCTGTGTAGGTGTCAGTCGTATTTACTATATCTGAGCAGTCCTCGTCTCCCAGTCATTTTCAGACTGACTGATGACAATCACGAGGAGGATCCAAGTACGCATCCAATTAGCCAACATTATCTCCTCAACTGTGTACTATAAAACTTCCAAAATAAAACGAAATACTTAGTGTTCAAGCCACGCGACGACCTATGAAAGAAAGAAAAAAGGTAAGGGATTATCCCAGTGGGTCGTTTGCGACCCAAATATTTTTATGGCCCTCTTATACAGTAAAAACAGCTTAGTAACTCATTGGAAACACCTAATTTCTATCAATTATCTATCTAACAAGCATGTTACATTATTTATTTCTTGTGAACATAGATAAAAAATAATATACTTTCATTTTTCGCAACCTCGCACGCAGAAAATTTACTCCAAATAGGAGTCAAAAACTATAATAGCTCTCAAACTAAATTATATCACTAAAATAACTTGTTATTCAATGTTAAACGTTCTTCATACTTTCAAGTTATTGGCAGAATAAACTTAGTACAGATTATTAGTAAAAGTAAAAATATCCACCTATTTATAGGTAGTTACTAATCTTGGGTCGTTAATGACCCGTTGGGATAATATAGGTTAAGAAATCTTCGACCAGCTTTGAAAGAAAAGAATGATTAACCTAACCAAATATACCAGCTAGCCGATGATGATTAGGCCGGCGTTCCCTACCTCGAAATGTACTTGGGCAGAAATGAAATTCCCTTTTATGACCTCCAAAGAGATCTGTCAAGAATGCTTAATGTTCCTCCTTTAATGAGTGATGCACCCTCATCTCTGTCAGCAGCGTGATCGAGGAAGTACGTTTACGCGTTACATCAGATGGACCGTAGCTTGCGTTCCAACAGTATTTTTGTGTCAGGGTTGAAGTGGATATTCAAAGGTATCCCCAGCTTCGCGAACCTACCTGTAAGACATGGCCTCGATGAGCACCGGCTTGTTGTTGGTGAGGGCGAGTTCCCTGGCGCGCGCGACGGCGTTGTACACGGCCAGGGTGTCGGTGCCGTCCACGCGCAGCGTGCTGACGCCGAGCGCGGGACCGCGCGCCGCCACGCCGTCGCCGCGGTACTGATCGCGCGACGGCGTCGAGATCGCGTACCCGTTGTTTCTGCTGCGGTCATACAACATATTAACCGACTTCAAAAAAACAAAAAGGAGGTTCTCAGTTCGACACGTTTTTAATGTATGTATACCGATGACGCCGAGATTTCTGATCCCATTTAAGTGATTCTTTTTTTGTTCGACGCAGAATAGCTGCCTTTTAGTCCCATAAATCTTTCTTTAATTCAGTTTGGCCCAGTAGTTTTTATTTTATGAGCATTTTTGTTTACTTCGACGATGTAATTTTTATTTAGGCAATATTCGAATTTACCAATCCGCACTGGGCCAGCGTGGTTGATTAAGGCCTGAACTAATCACCCTAACTTAGTGTAAGGGTAATGTATGTATTAGTATGTAACCCTATTTAAGGGGCATATAAGTTAGATACTAAATGGACCTTCGGTGCTTGTCTGACACCTGGAACCCCAATACTTTCAGAGTTATTTGATTTTAAACTGAAAGCAAAAACTTTAAAGTGACAACCATAATCAGCTCTTAACACAAAAGAAATTTAAACACAAAATGACACGTGACAGATGTGAGCGTAGTATGAAAAATAATGAAACCTATAACTATTTGTTGGTGTACTTTATTGCCCCTCATTTTATAGTTTTGTACCCAATTTGTACCTGATTTTTACCTACCGAGATTGATCAAACAAACCTGAACCATCCTGCCCTTGGCTTGTATAGACTTGACATCTAGTTAATTTAAGTGCATTGAGAAATTTTGCTTACTTCAGTAACATATGCATAAGTGAATTATATGTACCTACAGGAATAAAGCTTTTCATTTTGTATCGGACTAAAGAAATAAGTTTGTTTTTTTTTCTTTCAACTTTAAGATTTCCCTATATTTCTACAATTTAGCAGAAAACGCACTACACTACATTACAGTACCACTACTTGATCACTATCCATTAGTCGTGGATATAAATCAAAACAAGCACGACGAATTTTTATAATTTCATAAGAAATGTATCATGTTATAAATAAAGGTTTATTTCCTCTTTTTAGGGAATTAAAATAAAATATATTTTTAAAAATATTTTTTTCCAATTAATTTATTTTATATTTTTTAATTTTTTGGTGGCGGTCATTTATATTTTTCCCTGGTGTACTGTATTTTACAAGTCACGCCCTTTCATTCATGTCACGTCATTGCTTGACATGTCCTAGGTGGTCCGTCTTATAAACGTCAAGAAATGTCGTCGTCGATACGTATAAACATGACGTCGTGAGGCTGTGACACCGACGTCTTTTGCGTCTGTGGCGACTTTAAAATATCGTCGGATAGACGTCAAAACGTGAGTCAAACTTGGGACGTCAAGTCTTGAGTACTATGGGACCAATCCTAAAATTGTGCAAAAGAAACCAGCTGTTCCATACAACATCCACTGAAGATGTATGGAACAGCTGTTTTTCTCGCGATTTCAAGATTGTTCTTATTACATTAGTAAAAGTTTTTCAGTTAGCTTGTCTAAACAAGCACACAAAATCAGCTTTAAAAGTAACCGTGTATACACAATACATACACGAACAGGAAAATAGGCGGCCTTATCGCCGTAGGCGATCTCTCCCAGGCAACCTTTAGGTTGAAAAAAACATACGTTTTTCGGTTGGTGGTCAGACAGAATATAAATAGTATAATAAAATAATATAATATCGAGAATTAAAAAAAAAACTAAGCACCAGAAAATGATGATAGATACTTAATAATGAGATTGTTTGCGCCTAATAGCGGAAGGCAGGCTATTCCAAAGACGAATAACCTGTACAGTAAAGGACTGACCAAAAAATTGGGTGGAATGTGAGGGGGATTGTAAGAGTAGCTATCAGAGGATCGAGTGTTCACATTGTGAGAGGAATGAAGACATTTAAACCATTCTTTGAGGTATAGAGGGGTCTTTGGATTAAACAATATATTGTAAAGCAGAGATAAGATACCATCACGACGTTGACGTATTTTTAGCCATTTCAGTTGAGATCGATATTCTGACACATGATCATATTTCCGCAACCCAAATATGAATCTGATACACAAATTCTGCAGTCGATTAAACTTATCAACGAGCACTTCGTTAAGGCCACGATAGCAACAATCTGCATAGTCAAGGATAGGGAAAAGGAGTGACTGAGCAAGAGAAACTTTAGTCGCAATAGGTAGAAAGTTACGCAGTCTACGCATTGATCCCACTGCTGCAAACATTTTACAGCTGACACATATAATTGTAATTATACCTATTTCACAAAAAATGCGTCCTCTTCTCTTCTTTAGCTAATTGCGTGCCCGACGGGGTCCATAATGACCTTACTTTACCACTTTACCACCTCATTGTATAGTCGAGGTCAAAGATATATTTTCAATTGAGAGTTCCAAAAATATCTTTACATTTAAATAAGTTTACACAAACTATGACAAATACTTGCTTACAATACATGTGACAGTTTCATCTTTTTACAGAATGCTCCAAAGTTAAGTTTACAGCCTTTCTTTCATAGAATTTTCATAGAAAAAAGGCTGTAAACTTAACTTTGGAGCAGTCAGTGAAAAGATGAAACTGTCACATGCATTGTAAGCAAGTATTTGTCATAGTGTGTGTAAACTTATTTAAATGTAAAGATATTTTTGGAACTCTCAATTGTAAATATATCTTTGACCTCGACTGTACATTATGGTTTGCAATAAATATATTGAGTATTGAGATATGTTAAAAATCGTTATACCCTAAATTACAAACACGGGGAGTCAAATATATGCGCGGTAGATTGCAGGTTTCACGCAAATTTCTCATGATTCAGTCATATTCAGTCACAATAACAGCGATGTTGGAATGGGGTGATGGTGTATCTTTACAGAGCACCTTTGGGAGCAGTCCAGCCTAGCCACAAAATTAAAGGCGACATGCGTGTCGCCCTCGCCGAAGTAGCAGATGGCGCAGCGCTGGTTTCAGCATGGAATTGGTCTACTGGTCTTCTTTCCATAGAAGAACGATGAGTCAGTATGTCCAGTGTGGTTGTAAAGTTGAAGGCCGCGTTCGCGTCCCCATCAGACGCGGCGCTCTCGCCATCGGACGCGGCGCCCTCGCCGAAGTAGCAGATAACGCATTGGCTGGTTGCAGAATAGATCTGGTCTACTGTTCTACTCACCATAAAAGAATGACGGGGCAGTCCAGCGTGGCTGCGAAGTTGAAGGCTGCGTGCGCGTCGCCCTCGGACGCGGCGCCCTCGCCGAAATAGCAGATAACGCAGCGCTGGTTTCCAGGTATTCTTTTTAGCGCGTACGCCGCGCCCACCGCTTGCGGCATCTGGGTGGCTATTATAAGCAAAAAATTGTTATTAGCCCGATTTGGCAAGCAGATGTGTACTTTAATGTTTGGTGACAGGCGACAGCATGTTGGCGTTGTTGGCTTGAACACATATCAATTCAGCAGAAATTGTTTCCAGAATCTTAACACGTAGGGTAGGACACACTAGACCGTATATTTTTATCTAGGTAGGTAGGTATATAAAATAAAAATATGGATCGCCAAATGTGTTGCTAAGCGCAAAACTCGAGAACGGGTGAACCGATTCGACTAATTTTTTTTTCATATTTTCCTAAAGGCACAAATAAGGTTTTTATGGAGGGAAAAAAAATTAGAAATATAAAGAGAATATAAATAGAAATAGAAATTGCGTGGAAAATAGCAATAGTAGATTGCTTTATAAGGGTGGAAAGGAATCAATCCCTACGAGGTTGTTAGACGCCCGAGCGCAGCGAGGGCGGCTATAGTCCGAGTAGGGTTTGATTCCTTTTACCCGTGTGTAGCACTCTACTTTTCATTTCGAATGCAAGGAAAATAAAAAATAGCTTTTCTAATAAAATTTATTAATAAAAATACTCCTAACATGACATATCGACATCGTGTTTTACACTTAGTGTACTTTTAAGCATTGAATATCTGCTCCATAGCGTAGACGCCTGCACTTTATGAGATAGTTCATTAAAGTATATAAGAAATACATTTTCATTCCTCATGCTCGGAAAGGAGCGTTTCCTTGATCTGAGTATTGGGAGGAAAACGCTAGTTCCCACCAGCGGGCGGGAAATTCTCATACTATTTACTTCCCTCTTTAGGGCGGAAAGTAAAATTTTAAAAATAGAACTGAATTAGGTTACGTACATACAATCTTTGGTACAATGATAATAAAAGTATTTGGCTGAATGGCCAGTAACAGGTAACGCGATGTGTTCCAAATTTAAAAATACCTGTGAAAAAGATAATTTTGGCGGGAGGGGAATCTGCTACGCTGTACCGAAATCTTGATTGTGTGATTTAGGTATTTAAGAAAAACAATGAATTCAAGCGATTCTGAAATTTCGGCTCCAGATTCAGTCACGAACGAAGCAAATACAATACTCGAAATTTTTTTGCCAAAAATTTCAAAGGAAAGATATTTAAATACATATTCCGACTTTATGAAGTGGCGAGATGCAAGGAATATAAAATCATTTTCTGAAAATGTATTTCTTATATACTTTAATGAACTATCTCATAAAGTGCAGGCGTCTACGCTATGGAGCAGATATTCAATGCTTAAAAGTACACTAAGTGTAAAACACGATGTCGATATGTCATGTTAGGAGTATTTTTATTAATAAATTTTATTAGAAAAGCTATTTTTTATTTTCCTTGCATTCGAAATGAAAAGTAGAGTGCTACACACGGGTAAAAGGAATCAAACCCTACTCGGACTATAGCCGCCCTCGCTGCGCTCGGGCGTCTAACAACCTCGTAGGGATTGATTCCTTTCCACCCTTATAAAGCAATCTACTATTCCCATACAAATCACAGAGTAAATAACTTTTGACAGAACGAAGTCTATAAATACGGGCAGCTAAATTATTTACACATTTAAAACCATTACATGCCTAATTGTTACGAGTATCTTTTTCCACCGATTTAAACTTAACTGTCAACTGAAAGGGCCATTTTAGGTTTATTATAATGAATGACTAGGGTATCGGTGTGAGTGTTGGGTACAGAATATTTTATTTTGTTTAATATTGTGTGTAGTTTATAATTAATATATTTGAATTCGTGGGTACATTAATTATAAAATTTCTTTGCTTATATTTTAAAGGTAATTGTAATATTTTTTTATTTATTTGGACGGTACGTTGTGTTGATAGTTATAAGTAGCCGTATTATAAAATTAAAGTCGCTTTCGTTTCCTACCGACTGTGCTATACGTGTGTCTCGAAGCAAATAAACTTCATTCGCTTTACTATCGGAAATCTCATTTCATCAGCCGCATCCGTTACAATGAGTATTGTAGTAGGTATTGTGATTATCTTACCCAAAGGGCTGGAGAGAGTCACAAGGTTCAGCTGCCTGCTGCCGTAGTGGACTGGCATCTGCTTCCCCTTGCCAGGGTCCTCACAGTTGCCATAGCACTGGTTGATGATGTCCGTTACGGAGTACCCGCGGTAGAGGAACACTCCCACCTCCCGGTACTGGGCGAAAACCAGGTCAGAGGGCGACAGGGCCGCGGCGCTGCCCACATGGATGCCCTCCTCTCCGTAGTTGGTCATGTAGAAGGATATGCGACCTTGCCTGATAAGGTGGGGTTTGTAATAAGTGTAAAGCCTTCTGCACACTGGTTTTGAGGAAGATCCTGTGTGAATTTCCAGATATAAAATAGCCACAACTATGTGGTAATCTTAGTTTTACGTTAGTAACGTAATACCAGGTTTTATGAAAATTCGCTTTTGCTTTTGGAGTTTCTGCCTCTTGTTCATATAAAACATCAAAATATACCTTCACTTTGATTTTATGGCAGTTGGTTCGGAATTTTAAATTAAAATTTTATTCAAAAGGCCCGTGTTTCAACTATTTTCGACTCGCACTATTTTCGACTTTCCTTTGACATCGTTCGTTTACAAAATGGAAAACTTAAAATAGGTATCGCGTTAACTATTTATGGATATGAGTCCAACTGCGGCACTAGCGGCACTGCAGAAACAGTTCGAAGGATTAATGATGGGAAGCTACTGAGAATAATAATATACGGTTCATTTTTGGTTCCAAGAACAAAGTTATGGTCTATGAATGTTTTTAGTATGTCTTTTTTATTACAATGGCGAATGACGTAAAGCATAAATAACTAACTTGCCGATATTTCTTGTGGATCACTACATCAGGCAATAAAAAAGCGATCACTGGAATTTTATTATTTACGGCGCAAATATGTTTTGGTTTGCAAATATGTTTGGCATACAAGGTGTGTTCCTCGTGGTTACACCACACGTTACAAGCACTTTTTTTGTAGGTAGGTACCTTCCTACTAAACAGCTTTCTCGACACTTTTTCATTTCAACTATAATGCTGATTTATCACTCTGAGAGCCTTAGTGTAATGTTACAGATTAACACTACACTATCTACGCTTATTATTCTAAAGAGAAAAGATTTAATGTATGTACGAGTATGTAATGAATAAATTCAAAAACTATTGGACCGATTTCAAAAATTCTTTCACCATTAGAATGCTACATTATACCTGATTAACATAGGCTACACAATTATTTTTCCTACGAGATAATAAAAAAATCCCATGGGTAAACAAAAACCAGGCGGGAAAAGCTGCGTAAAGTAAGTAAAGCTAGTCAATGACAAAAATAGGACCATTATGGTGCTAATTATTATCAGCATTATTAATAGCACGTTCTAAAACGTTCCCAGGACTTTTATAGTACAGTAAGCTCTTTATCAAGCTATACTGTTTGATCTTTAGACCGTTCTTATGTCGCTCGTAAATAGCGGCGGCGGTTTTCGTAGTGTACCTAAATGTATAGCTTAAATGGGAGCTTACTGTACCAAATTTTGTTACTTGGTGCAACATCATTGCGCTTCGACAAATAGAGGTAGAAGAGGCATAGCAAGATGCTCAGGAGTCCAGGTGAAGCTCGCTTCCTCCTTCGGCCTTATCTATACTAATATTATAAAGAGGAAAAATTTGATTGTATGTTTGTTTGTATTGAATAGGCTTCGAAACTACTGAACCGATTTTGATGAAAGTTGGTATAGGGATAGTTCAAGATCAGGGGAAGGACATAGGGTAATTTTCCTACGGGAACATATAAAATTCCCACAGGAAAACAAAAATAACGCGGACGAAGTCGCGAGCGGAAAGCTAGTCGTCAAATTCAGGTATACCATCAATTGAAATAAAAGCCAAAAGGTACGCTGTTACGTATAAACAAATAATATGTAGGGATCCGATCTCTCTGTGAAATTTTAGGATATTACCTTTGGGACTCATATAAAATTTTGTCCAAGTGGCTAAGCTGGACCATAGTCCTGTACATGGTGACCAGCACGTCCCTGTCGATGCGCGGCTCCTGCTCGCGGTCGACGAGCTCGCCATTGTTGTCCAGCACCCTGTAGACGGGGATGGGGTCGTAGCTGTTCTCGTCGATGAACTTGATGTCGCTCACGAAGGGTGCGCGCGCGCCGGGAAATTCTGCCGTCTTGCCATTTTGTGTAGCGTTTGGATTGTAGTGGGTCGAGAGGAGCTGGAAATTTATTTGAAAATCATTGAAATATGTAAAACAATAGGGATTGGGGCTATTTTTTTAATAATGGACACGTGCATTTTTTTTTTCACAAAATCTAAAACTTTTGAAGATTGATTTGAAACGCCGCATAACTATTACGAGGGTAATTGTCTACTTACAACATTCATTCTCTTCATCACAGCAGTATTTTATAATTTAGTTTTTTAAGTAAAAGGTAACGGTAAAGTAAGTTAGAAGTAATATCTTAGGTATTCCCTACCAGTCGATCTTAGTCAACTAGTTAGTAGGTAGACCCCATTATAGAAATAACTCATCAAAAAAATGCCGATCCAAGGATCGATAAAGAGAAGATACGATAGCTATACCTACAAGTGAAATGTGGAACAGTCATGATTACTTAGGTATGTTTAAAACGTATAGGTACGTCATGAACAGTTATTTGATTATGCGACATTTATTCTAAAGAGTTTTATTACTATTCTGTGACGATTTGGTTCTATTCGTTATTCTGGGACTATTATTATGGTAATTTAATCAGCCCAAGATACAATAATATATTGATTTTAAATGATCTTTGACTGACTTCTATGACCTTCAACTAGTGCATCATACAACGGGACTCAACGCTAACAAGTTATTGGGTAGCTAAGTAAGTTTTTTCGTCAGATTTTAAAGATGGCTGGTGTTAAAAAACTTAATTTAACACATTTATATAGTTCTATAATAGAACTCATTATCGAAACATATCGCGATATAATTTGAGCCCTTACGTTTCTGACGTATTGTTTACATAGTGATTACTAATTTGATAACTTTCACTATATCGGTTATCCAGAAAATAAAATATAACTACTTAGGAGATTAGAGTTCGCTATTAAGCTTTTAGTTATTATTGTTAGCAAAAGTACTTATTTGTTGGTATTTACCCGTGCAGCTTGCCGTAAACTAATAAGTTTGAACACACACGCGCTGCGTCTGAGCGCCATTTTGCCACTGACGCGCACGCGCAGGCGACCAATACTTAGCTTGAATAATATTAATCACTATTATTTTAATTCAACATTAGCAAGTCTGATAAGGAAAGGCCTCGACACAGTACATACAGTTCAACAGAAGGTGCTTTTGAGATCGTTATCGAGGCTGGGATTTCGTGTTTGGTATGACATTTTTTAAAATATAAGTAGGTACCTACTAAGTTTTTTGCCTTCCTCTCATATGATGATGATGAGTTCGTGATTCTCATCAATTTATTCCTGTAGTACCTACATCATTGACTAGGATAGGTACTGACTGATGTGTTTTCACTCTTGCTGTATGTATTGTATACCCGTAGTGGTCTAGCTAGTAAGAGTGGATCATGATAACAAATGCCCGAGCTTTCGGATATACCTATCTAACTGGATACATTATAAAGAATGACTGGAGTAAAACATTTTACCTATGTACTCGTACGTTATTAAATTTTGTAAATCGTATCTCCACTCAAAATACTTAAATCAAGGCAGTCTAGTTCTACTATAGCTAGGTGGGGTAGGTAACAGATTTATTGATAACATCTCGCCTGTTTAAAATTTTACCCGCAGGCAGTTTCACTTTTAGAAGGGATGCTAGGGCCGCGCTTGAATCAGATATATAACCACGTGGAACAAACAAACCGTAGGTTCAAAACGTCACCTGTCATATTTTTAAGCGAATGTGGTGCTCAGCGGTTCTCGTACGAACTCGGAGTCTTGTAACCAATGTTTGTTATTTGTTGAAGTACTTTTTCTTCTCCTCGTTTCAGAAGACCGTTAAATACTAGGGGTAGGGTGTGGACACCCCGTTAAAAATCAACATACACTAGATAGAATGAACTTTTCCTTCCAAGTATCAGTATTATACACTACTATACACTAGGCAAATTGAAGTTTTAATCTGGACCCTCCCCCGAGAAGTTATACCTACGCCTATGACTTCATAGTAATATTACATACCTACCTAAATATAGGAACGCCGAAGCACCCAAGAGTATTGGATATGTATTAGTTATGTATGTTATAAATAAAATTATCACTTCTGATTAGAGCCATGATATAAAACCAACTTACTTGGGCGCAAATTTGAACTCTGATATATTAAATGAAATGTTTGGCTTATATTGAAAACGTACTGATTTTGTATTTGTAACGGTTTGTGCTATGATGAATCGGCACACACGAAATAATTTATCTTAATTCAAGTCTTATTGATTGTTTACATAATTTATTACATTTTCTACGCTAGATATGTTAATAATGATTTCTAAATAATGAATTGTATTTTAACAAAGATCATGATACAGATAAAATATATTGTAATGCTATGGCTGTATGGATATAGGTTTCCTTTGCTGTAATTATTTTTGACAGATTAAAAAACAAAAATATTATTATTCTTTTTAGTTTGTCATTTTTTTGTGGCATTTTAGGTTAGATGACGATTTTACTGATTTTTTTTCTTAGATTTCTCGCAGTAAAATGCCCTATTGGTATTATGACAAAAAAGACTTGCAAAATACACCGTCGTTTCGAGATGGAATCAACAACGACACAGAAAATCGTTATCGCAAAGAGGGTGCGAGGTTTATCATTGATACAGGATCCAAAATGGACTTAGGTTATAATACAGTGGCTACTGGTGTTGTTTATTTTCATCGTTTTTATATGTTCCATTCATTTAGAACGTTTCCTAGATATATAACTGCGTGTTGTTGTCTATTTTTGGCGGGCAAAGTGGAGGAAACCCCAAAAAAGTGTAAAGATATTATTAAAGTTGCTAAGTCGTTACTAACCGAAGAAAAATTTAATTCGTTTGGTGAAGATCCGAAAGAGGAAGTGATGACCCTGGAAAGGATATTGCTGCAAACTATCAAGTTTGATTTGCAAGTAGAGCATCCTTATGGCTACTTGCTAAAATATGCCAAATGTTTGAAAGGTGATAAAACTAAGTTACAAAAGATGGTTCAGATGGCATGGACTTTTGTTAACGACAGGTGAGTGGAGTGCTAATCTTAAAGATCTCAAAACTTGTCTTACATTAGTATTTATGTCTGTCTTTCTTATAAAATATTGCTTCTTTCTCGAGCCTCATTTTATAGATGGTATTTCTATTTAAAGCTATGCAATAATATTATAGATATCATAGTTATGAATAACTTATACTATCATGCCTATCCCTGATAGGCAGAGGTGTATCAACAAACTTCTATACTTCATTAATTAGGTAAGACCCGTGCATTAGGTGGAAAACCTATTGTTAAGTTTGGGTACTAATTGCAGACTCCAAGCTGTTACTGAGATTTTACTAACACCTGAAAATTATAAACAATAATTAATAGTAAAAAAATTGAAACAAGCTTTTATTATTGCAGTGTCATGCGATTTACAAAATTTCAGCTCAATTGGCAACTGGGAAGTGGGTCAAATTTAGCTTGCAAGATTTCATTACAGACAGACAGGTGAAACTAAATAAAAGTTTGTAAAAATAGCAAACCCATTAAACTTTGTTCAACCCTGGGATCGAACCTTGAACCTTGTGATGAACAGTTGCACTTGGTCTACTAGATCAATGAAGCATATTGCATCTACATGTATCACATCACATATTTGTTCGAGGGAGAAGAGATTTCTTAAGAAATCAGGGTTATTTTTTGTCAGTAATTTATCTTTTACAATATAAACATTTCTGCATTTTTTATTTAAGTATTACATTTAACTGATACTATTGATTTGTATGTGGATATAGTTAACTCGCCATTATCAATATCCTACTGGGAGATTTTTCTAAATATCAGGTAATAACAATTGTTACTTAGCAACCAAGCTATCGGTTACTCGAGACCAATTATCAAAATCAACGTCAGGGAATACAAGGTAATAAAACAATCTCAACTTGTGTATGTTTATACCACCTACTGGAAAATATCAGTAAGCTACGATCAATAATAATATTGGCATAAACTACCTTGGAAAATATTTAATTGATAGTTAACTCCACACAAGGTATCTGCAGAAAGATGGTGAATATAATAGCATCATAAAAATGACAAATAAGAAACATGCTCTGCATTGGAATGGTGATTTCCTTGTGTAGGCAATGTTCTATCTTCATCATAATTTCAACCCATAAACATCCCACTGCTCTGCATAGGTCTCCCCATAAACAAAGGGAAATCTGCTGTTTACCTCATGATAGCTTTACGAGTTGGTGTAGTTATGTTTAGAGTTTTCTAAGTCTTCCCTGAGATTATAATTGTGGTGAAATCTTTTAGTCAGCTATTGTGATATCCACAGGGAATAGTATTCGATGTCACCGGATGGAGGGGGAATGGAAGGGGTTGTGTCTTACAATAATAATACAACATATTCTTTTGTCAAAGGTTCCTTACATCCATCCATAATTATTGCTGACAAATAAATAAATGGGTTTCTTATCTAATATGTATTAATTATGTTTGAAAGAATATAGTCCAGTACTAAGATTTACATCACTGCAAACAGAGGCCAAAGGTAAACAGTCTCAAGTACCTCATTAATACTTTAGTTATTGATGCTTATGTGAAGTGTTCATATGACCCTCACAAATTATCATCTTTTCTGGTGTTTGAGGAATTTGTGGGCTATTAGTTTCCTGCTTTTCATCAGCATTAAAATAATTTTGTAAAAATAAAATACTAATTTTATTTTTTTATACCATTGGTAAATTGGTATATTAGTAGGGTGTTAGTTGTTTGTCTAGTCTAATGTTATGTTGTTCATTCGTTCGTTTGTTGGACTCGTAAACATTGTCTTTATATTTAATTTACGAATAACACCTAAAAATTCTTGTCTTTCACATTTACAGTTTGTGTACTACATTGTGCCTACAATGGGAGCCAGAGGTGATAGCCGTGGCACTCATGTTCTTGGCAGGGAAGCTGAGCAAGTTTGAGGTGGTGGACTGGAACGGACGGGCCCCCAAGCACAACGCTTGGTGGGATATGTTCGTCGAGGACATCACCATGGAGTTGCTTGAGGACATTTGCCATCAAGTGTGTAGACATATTCGATACTGCATATTTTTGAAGTATAACTCCCGTTGTAGCCTTACTTGTGTAATACAGGGAAACGTCACATTTCAGGTACTAGATTTATACTCAATCCAGACGCAGCCGAGCGGCGGGGAGTCGCCTCCGCCGCCGCCGCCGCCGCCCGTGGTCAAGCCGCCGCCAAAAAACGAGAAGAAGCCACCCGTTACACCGCCCATTTCCGCATCACCTGCCGCCCCCGTTAAGACGCCGGTGAAGAACGGCGCGGAGTACTACGCGTACGCGCCGCCGCCGATGGCGTACACTGCGCCGCCGCCTAGATTGCCCCCGCCGCCGCGCTTACCGATGGGGCTAGTGTACGACGCCCCACCAGCTCGCTTCGTCGCGTCGGTGCCCCCGCCGCCGCTGGTGCCGCCGCCGTTCTACGCGCGCGCCCCTCCCCGCCCGCTGCGCCCGTACTACCCGCCACCGTGATAGCAATACATTGTTCAGACTGTGTCCAAGTGTTTTCTTTGTGTGATTTGAGCCTGGCCGAAGTCGCTCGTTGCGTTAGCAAATATTTGTTTAGACAATTTTTTTTATTTATTTAGTCAATAGCCTTATGCTATGTGACAGTATGGGAATGACAACGAGACTATGATTTCAGTCAGTGATTTCTTTTTTTACATTATTTTAAAAAGATTTTACCCTTGATGGTATGCACTTTTAATCATTTTGTTCAGATGCAGAATATTTTACAGGAAAATAAATGAGGACAATTTTGTTTGGAGTACGTTGTACGGCTATTGTTCCCATGGATTACTGTCACAATTTGTAATTAAATCTGTTAATGATATTAATTGTTTCGGCAAGCCACTTCTCTTTTATTGAGAAATCTTTATCAAGTGAGATAAAGCTTCTATACCTGTAATATAAAAAGATATATCTAGCTCAAAATATAATTAAGAACTTGTATTATCTATACTTTGTAAAAACAAATATTTCGTAAATCTATACTATATAAAGCTCGATTGCAGGGTTGCTAACCGCTAGACCAGTAATAGTTAGTCACCTAGGTGCTCAGATGTCGAATTATGTCATTCCCATATGTTGCTATTCTATGCGTCAACAAACATATTGTGACTTTGGTTAGAGACTGGGTCTTGAGCGCTAATTTGTTTAGTACTTTGCCGATTTATTACACAGTTGCCTAGTTATGTCGCTTAGCAAAATCTGTCAAAACATTCTCAAAAATGTTTTAACAGCTCGAGGATAACAATTCTTTGACGCCAGACGACAGATTACAAATCTATTTTACAATAATCTCAACATTATTATTTTTAAATTAAATAGTGAACAGTCCCCGTACCATGACCGCCAGAACACATGATAAAGCGATATATCGCGATGAACTGTCAAAATACGATAAATACATATAGTATTTTGACAGTTCACCGCGATAAACCGCTTTATCGTATAGTGTTTTGGTGTTCATGCTAAGGTTACGGGGTAGGTTGGCTTAATTAAAAGCAGCAATTGTTTTAGAAAAGATATAAATCGTGATTTTTGAATTACCCAAGAAACTTAAATATTGTATAAAGAAAAGCAGACTGAAAAACTTCTGCTATGGGACTAACCTTGAAATCATAAAAAAGAATCAGCTGTTCCATACATTTAAGTTCTTCAGTGGTTGTTGAACATTTGTATAGAGCAGCTGATTTTTCACGATTTCAAGGTTGATCCCATAGTAAAACCTGTTCAAATTGCTTGTCCTTATACCATATTTAAGTTTCTTGGGTAATTCAACTGGTATAATTGTCTATTTCTTTAGTATGTACATTATTCAATAAGATAAGGTTTTTTTTATTTAATGACTGAAATTAATTCCCCACTGAAGTGGTATTTATACTGGTAATTCACTGTGCATGAAAATTTACACCTATAACTATCTATAAAGTTTAGTGAAACTTTTTTTTTGTGAATCAAATCCTTGTTATCTTTAATAATTCGTCACCTAATAATGGATAGGATCTAAACAGCGGATGGCGCACAAGTTATTACATAATTAAACAAAATATTTTGATATTATGTTAGTGTATGCAAACTATTAACTAGGCAACAATGTGTAACTAAAAGACTTATAAACAACTGATGTAATAAATTATATTTTTTTAAGGAAGAAAATAAGAAATAAAAAAAGTGTACGTACACATTAGTGCTCGTGATTGTACAATGATGTAATTGTAATTTTTATGTACTATAAATTATAACAAATTATAATTTGTAATAGGACTGATGTTCCTTATAATTAAATTTAGTATCAAATTTTAATTGTTGATTCATTCACAACACGGGAAGGAATGAAAGAGTCTATTTTTAGACATATTTCTTTAATCATGATTACAAAACATCACAAACTGAGAAAATTATTGCTTGCGTATACTAAAAATACGGTTTTAGTAAAAAAATGAGAATTACAATTTCCACAATATAAAAATTTCAATATACAATTCATACTTCAACAATACTGATCAATCAATTGACAATTCGTTTCAATAGCTGTTACAAAAATAAGTTTTCCAAATAATATATACATATAAATAAACTGAGACAAAAATTCCTTCAAAACATACAGACAAACGCACACGTAACACGTGCAATTCAAACATCTTAACATTAATAATAACATAGTTGCCATTCGACTAGAAATATTAAACACTCGTTGATATGGATACAAACACATTAACCTCTTCAGCCGACCTAAATAGGCCGCATTGGCAGAATCATTATATGATCTTAATAAGATTCGTATTATGAATTGAGTGCAATTCAACATAAGCAAATTATATATTACAGCTTTATGTAAATATTCCAAAAATGTTCCCAATTGACACATAAGCAATGCCTAATTTGTGGACCATTTTACGAATATTCATACAAAGCTGTCAAATAGAATAATTACTTGAGATGAATTGCACGCCATTCATAATACGAATCATAGTATGATTCTGCCAATGCGGCCTTTTTAGTTCCGCAGCTCTCCGCAAAAACTATAAAATTTGTGGATATTGGACTGGATAGCCTGCTAAAAGAGAACCGCCGTAAAGGCGCGTACGCATACAAGGTCAGTACCCGAAATTATTTACAACGTTTACAAATGTTTTATTTTATCATCAAAGGAAAGAAATGTCATCTTAATCGTTAACAGCTAATAGATACAGTATCATTTTGTGACATTGCATTTTCTTTAATATGATCCATATTTACATTAAAAAAAAAACATCTCGGGCAAGATTCCTGCGTCTTGGGCGCAATGTGTTGATGGCATGACCACATTAACAACAAGGATTTATGCAAACCGAGCGCAATTTCAACTATATCGATACGATAGCAAGTAGACCTCATTTCGGACTACACCAAAAGGTATTTCATGTGAAACACATCACATTATTTTACTATTTGGGTCGGTTCTCTTTTCGTACAGACTAACGTAACCGAAGTTTTGGTTTCCATATCACAACGCCCCGCTATAATGATAATAATGTCCTCCTAACCGATATTCGGTCACGGCGGCCAATCTCAACAGAGACTAGCCATCTGCTCAGAAGATATTATAGTGCACAAGTGAGTGCGCAGACGCAAGTGCACTTTCTGTCTTCACTCGCCTACTCCGATGGGACGGTTAGCCGACACGACCGGGGCGAGATCAGGCGCAGGACCCACTGTTTAACGTGCCTTCCGAAGCACGGAGGAGCTTGAGATGTTTTGTATTTTGGTCACCCATCATAGGACTGACCACGGCCAACATTGCTTAACCTTAGCAATCGTTCGCTGAGCGCACGTAATGTGGTGTCCGATCATCCATCATGTGACGCGGCATGAAGACAATAAATGATTACGTATACAAGAAAGCCATAATGTATCATGTATATTGTAAAATATTTATACATCAACTTACATATTTTATTTTATATTTTTTTAACAAATAAGTACATCTTTATGTACTAATATTACAAACGCGAAAGTTTGTGAGGATGTTTGTTACTTATTCACGCAAAAACTACTAAATGGATTTGGGCGAAATTTTGTATGTAGACGGATTACGACAGGGATTAACATATAGGCTACTTATTATCCCGGAAAAGTAAATTTTTTCTTTGAACTTTTTAAGAAACATAGTTCGCTCATTTTATTGTCGGATCGTGTTACAACGGGTTTTTTTTAAATTTATTGTCGTAGTAATCTCCACTTTGTGTACCCTCCATCACTGTTTATATAACGTGAGTATTTCAAATGATTTAGGCATTAACGAAGAATCTTCTGCTTGGCATTGACACGTCGTCAATAAGCTGTTTACCCATAAATACTTATAGCACCATATGAGACTACGTTTTTTCTGTTACTAAGTAACGTATATTGCAATAGTTTGGCATTACGGAACGCAAGGTCTGAAAGAGCACAGAGTTATTCGAATGATCGAACCAAAACTTCGGTTAGGAATCTCCAGCATAGTCCTTAGATAGTGTACAGCTTACGCGGAGATAAAACCATACACATAATACCTCGAAGCTCGACGATAAACGATTCCATGTTTATTAAACAGCTTTAGGCCGTTATAAACCTTATGCCCGGGTTCAGTTCTATGCTTTGACGCGTTCCGTTTTATTCAACTTTAGTCATATTTGAAAAGGACAAAACATAGATGAACAAAACTAGGTTTAAAGAAAATACGAGCCATAGTCTAAGACTTAACTGTCTTTAGTCGAGTTCAAATACATTTCCATTTGATCGAATATCTCAGACACGATGTAAGAGCACAACGCTTAAAATTACCATGGTGATACATTTTCATTAAAAATAAACTTTCTCTGAGATTGTCGGTCAAATGGAAACTCTTATCAATCTTCGTAAAAAACGACTACATATAGTTTACAGAGCACAATCTATGGTTGCTTGATTGAGTATAGTTAAACAATAACATTACAATGATAAACAAAAAAAGACGAGTTCCAAAAAAATAATAATACATTGAGCAACCCCTTGATTATATTTGGATATTACATAGTAAAAAACTTTATCAAAACATTATTTAATATAAAAAGCTAATATACAAAATCAGCAATCCTTAGAACTATGAAGGCACATGACATTGACATCAGATCGTGATACAATCTCCAATTTGTAAGGCACATGAATTTGAACTTACATTCTAGTGGGTATACAAGTAACGCCACATTCATAACTGGTTCACACGAGCAATATCCCATGCTTATTACTGTCACTTGTACTGTTTAGTACAAAACATACAAAAATTGTGAGTTAACCTTACTACAATGTAACGGATTATCGTAATGATATCGATAAAAATTAATGAATGTAATTGGTTCAATTTATGACATTCTTGATATTATAACTTAACTTGAAATATTATTTTGTCTTTGCATCTTATTTGAACAGAGTAACCCCCGAGTTTCTAGCTCGGTTCTTTTCGGTAAAATCAGTGTTGCCTAGTGACCCGTACACTCATGTTTTAATTAATTATTTTTGACGATTCATGCGTGTGCTACGAAAATAAATATTTTTCATTTCATTTCAGAGTGATAAATCAGTTTCGAAATAAAATACTACCGCCCTGTTTTGTATATTCACTTGTCATCGACAATTAGTCTAATTTGTGGCGGAGCGGTGGGCTTGTCACAGCAGAAGCATTTTTGCTCATACTAAGCGATAGTTCAACATGCAATATTCCATGTTTACACAACATGTATATTGTATATGTTTAGGTTGCGTGTAAACATGACGTGTTGTCTAAGTGACAAGTACGCACTTTTAAGTATGTTTGTGCGTATTGGTGATGACTTGATGAGATATTACGCTCGTGTAAACTAGGCATAAGATAAAATTGAACACATCTTTATTTTTTTCAATATAGAACAGTGAAGTATAGCCACGAGATAAACCCTGTTTTAATTAAACATAATACTTTTATTTAAATGAGTGTATATAGTACTTTTAACATGCTTTATCAGAAAATAAACATTTGATTAACAATATCATAAAATCGTAAAATTGAGCTATATTCCACGCCCAAGGCACAGACAATTTCAACAGAGTTCGTTAATTGAATAGATTTAAACAAATTATATACAAAATAAATACTTTTGCAGACCTCTGAAAGATTTAGAGCAAGTCATTGCTTGTCCCAAGCTGTTCCTATAGGAACTTAAGTTCAGCGTTAGTAAATTTTTATTGCAACAAATAATGTAAAATTGTATTGAAGCGGCAATAAATTCCTATTGTTACAGATTTTATATTTATTAAAAACTATTATGAGCATAGTAAAATCATAGTGTATTTGTTGAAATACACTATGTTTTTGCAATAAAAAAAATATCACTTATATTTTAATTTTAGCAACTCACAAAGTAATATTATTTTGCAGGTGATATAAAAACATTTTGAAATTACAATAATGTTAGTTCATTAAAGTTATCGGACGAAATATACATTTTTCATAATATACTTGTCATTCAAATACGATTGTATTGTCAAAAACTTAGTTATTAAGAGGCACATTATGTATGTTTTTAAAACAAACATATATTTTAAATATCTGTACCATATAATAGAATATACAATTTATAAAAGAAATAAATAATATTTTCTCAGCAAACAAGGATTATTATTTATAAAGCTTAAATTTTTCACATCTTTTCCAATCCATTAAAATTATGGCCACTATTAATACTGAGATATACAAAGATGACATGCAGAAAAATGTTAAAAACTTTTTTATAAAATTCGTTTTCACACCCATACACACACACAACCACACACGCATACAATAACCTGACCAGCGACTAAAGAAACATAATGTATAGTAGAACACATAGAACAAAATTTAATAAAAATCTCTTATAACAATTGCATTTGACTAAAGAACAGATCTTCGGCCAAATGTGACATATGAATGTTACGTTATATTTGGGCTTAGCCTTTGTGTTTTCAATATTACATAGTAAGCTATGTTACAAGAGAGACCTAATAGCTGCAATACACTCAATGAGATTGTAACTCTTATACATTTATTAGTTTTGAGTAAATAAATACACTGACAGCCAACTCATGTCGAAGATATACACGTTCAAAATTTTGATTGTTGTTATAATCTTATGGACACAATGGTTTAATTTACTAATTATTAATTAATAACTGCGTTATATTGTTTGTGGACGATATCGTCCGATCACCGTTTTTCGAAAATATTTATTCCAAATCCTAAGAAAAAGTAAGTTTATTTTATTGCTTTATCAAAACAAATCCACAGTGGGATTAAAAAAAATGTCAGTGCACATCATCCATCTCTTTCTTGCCTACGCAAATCGCGACAAGTTGATACTCTTCTTCGGGCACCTTTAAGTACCAATACTGAAACGCAGACCTTTAAAGCTACTTAACCTCTCGTAGTTGGTAATCTTTGCTTACATGCCATTTTGTGTGGACTGTAATAGAGTACTCAATATTAGAACACAGAACTCTGAATACAAAGATCAGTAAAAACACTTTTACCACAGACGTATCTATACGTGTGGTAAAAACACAGAAAGGATTTGTCTTTTTTACCTTTATAACAATCATAAATATAGACTAGGAGTCCAATCTATGTATCAAAAAGTTGTCCAGAAAATTTTTAAAAATAATAATTGGGGTGCATATGTCGCGGTCGCAGTATTTTTTCAATATTATAATGCTTGTATTTTTAAATATTTCTTTATCACGAAAACAAGAAAGGTTTATATTAAAATTTATACTGATTTGTTTAGTATCACTGACATCGCGCTACTGACATACAGCTAACTGCACCTGGTAACTACGTAAATCGGCGCGGCTCGTGGCAGCTTCTGGAATAGCTCTTGAATTTTTTTGTGGACGGATTCTTCATAATGAAACCTTGCGGAGATCGTACTGCTTGTCTATTTATTCTTCATGTTCATTAAAAAGATGTGAAACACGGTGAGTACGTGCGTGTTGATGGGTTTACTAGTCTATGGATCTAGTTAACGCAACAGTTATTTTTTTGTTGGAAACAATCTTTAACATTAGTATACCTGACAGTCGTTAGTTCGTTTAATGATAATGGATTTTAGTAAATGATAATCGTAGGATAGTTATAGACAATACAGATTGTTGGCCAGAGAGCTTTAAAGAGGACATGAAAAATGGTAATGTAATATAGATGTATGTCATTTTAATGTGGACTTAATTAAAGTTCCTTTAGATTTCACTTCGAATACGTCCTATCTAAAAGGCCTTGGTAATGAGACCTTTCGATGTAAACTCATCGTGCTGTGAGGTAATTATGAGTACCCTTACACATTACAGTCTTGACTTGAGGAAACATTAGAAAAGCCAATATGTATAGTTTAAAAATGTGCAAGGATTACATCAGTTCATTACAACTCCATCAATGGTATTTTTATAGTTGCATCTACGTAAGCCCTACTTACTGATTGCTGTGGGTAGTTCCATCATATAAGCCTGGAGTGCTTGAGGTAGTGCAGAAGCAGCGCATGCAGGAACTTGTACTGCTGCAGGGATCCTATTAATCCTGCACGCTGTTGATGCAGCAGGGTGATCGTGCGGTCTATGTCCAACTCCTGAAGGGATAGAATTGAGGATATAATAAAAACCCAATATGGCCGTATGCTGAGCTTTTGAACCGCATTGGCGGTGTTATTGAAAATATTAGGTTGAGATGAAATCCGGGGTCCGATTATCCATTTCTCTAAATAGGGAAGATGTAAATGTAATAATTATGAACGATTTGAGATTAAAATGTTTTAAAAACGTAAAATAAAAATGATGACAACGTTTTTATTTTAGTTAATAATATTTTTTATGAAAAATTGCGAAAGAAAAATATGCGAAATGGAACGCATCTTGAAATACTAATCAGCGACTAGTGACGTCACTCGTGTTTTATGTCCCGTCAGATGTAAAGGTAGAGTCTGGCACACGAAACATGAGCTTGGAAAAAAGCGGCAAATTCAAAAATTCTAGCTCTGGTAATACTGTCTATAGAAAGTAAAATACATTTTGATACTTGAAATATTCTAATATTTTTTTATTTATGTAGTAATTTAGAATGTTAAATTTGTGAAAGGATTGTCTTTTTTTTCATGCTATATTCTACTGAATATAGTAGAAAAAAAAGGAGTTGATACTTTTTTAAAATTAAATATTAGGTAATGTTTAGTTTCAATGAACTTCCAACAATGAACCTTTTATAAGAAATCGCTGTATTTGGATTTCATGAATGTTAAAATTACTTAATATCTGTAATATTTCGACAGAAATTAAGAAAAAATAGTATGAAATTGTTTATTACAAAGTATCAAAATCACCATGTTGAACTAAACTACATGGGGACATTGTATCAGTGTTGCTACTTGAAAAAAATGTCAGGTTCATCTTTCATTAGCCAGACTAAACATTATTTTTACAAAAATTAGTAACACTTCTGTAAGAAAATTGTAGTTGGTTTTATAAAAATAGACCCCAGAAAGAGTTAGTGTCGACATGGTAGTTTACAACTTTTTGTTTAAAGTGCCGAGTTTTCGAGTGTAGAAATGAAAGGAACTAAACTTCTCCGGAAGGTTAAGTATTAAATCACAGTTAAGCTTTCGTGTTTCATTAAGAGCATAAAGTACGAAAAGAGGGTTGTCGTGTTACAAAAAATTATTTGGAGACTTCTTTGAAGTCGATGGACACATTGGTATAAACCATGAATCCACACGCCTTTTTTTCAGACCAATAATTACATTGTTTTGACATCTTATAGTGAAAGATAGTCCATTTAAAATAAGTAATTTGAAAATAATGGAAACTTTCTCTGTGATATTTGAATTGAATGTTAGCGACGAATGAGTGACAGACAGGAGTGACGTTATCAGAACTGTACTTTAGTACTATTATTTATTCTGTGGTGTATGCCCGTTATAGCTCGAAATTTGAAACTGTTAGTTTCAGTTTGCATTTTATTGCAAAATAAAATTTATTATTTTAATTTTTATCATGCTTGTGATTGTGATCTATTCTACATGGACAATAAACGCAAAAATAAAAATATTGTATGTTCCCTATTAACAGCTTAAAATGCTCGTATCTAATGTATTTCTAAGGAGATTTTAGTTCTAATTTCACACGATTGCATCCTTTTCTACGGTATTTTAATTTATTATGAGAATATATTCAGTCATCGTCCCAATTAGGTCCCCGGTCACCTGGTTGTTATCGAGGATGTGCAGCAGCAGGTCGGCGGCCAGCGCGGCGCCCGCGTGCGACACGTCCGCCGAGCACACGGCCAGCGGCCACGCCGCGCCCGCCGCGCCCGCCCCGCCCGCGGCCCCACCCACCCCGCCGACCCCACCCACCCCGCCCCCGCCCCCGGCCTCCCCCTCCGCCTCGCACGCCTGCCGCAGCCCGCTCAGCTCCGACAGGAAGCCTGCGCGAACGCTGTCGGTGAGCTCGTCATCGGAACGTATCGGCACGAACGCGCTCTTGGCGATATTTCGTAACGGGGCGTTTAATTGTTTAACATATTTCATTCATTCTGAACACTTTTTTCAAAGTGATTGTTGTTATTATAATATGTACTTAGCTAACGTTAATGTAGCGGTGATCAAATATAATGCTGTTGTAGCATGTTTTACAAAAATTTGGCTTGAAGAAAAATTAGAAAAAAGAACAATATGAATACGAAAATCAACATAATAATGCAAGTCAGACGTTAGATTATATTTTACTACAGTTGCATAAAAAAAAGTGCAAATCTATCTGCCACAGGGCCATCCCTTTATCCTTAGTTAACGTGTTTGTATAATAGATGTTAAGGTCCACGGTTCACTCATTCACGTAGGCAGTTAACGAAACGCCGCGTCTCTCGCGGTCACTCGACGGCGCAGTTGGCCAGCGGCGGCGGCCAGCGGCAGGCCACGTGCCACAGGTCCCGGGCGCGGCCAGAGGTCACTCACCCGCGCAGTCGGCCAGCGGCGGCGGCCAGCGGCAGGCCACGTGCCACAGGTCCCGCGCGCGGCCAGAGGTCACTCACCCGCGCAGTCGGCCAGCGGCGGCGGCCAGCGGCAGGCCACGTGCCACAGGTCCCGCGCGCGGCCAGAGGTCACTCACCCGCGCAGTCGGCCAGCGGCGGCGGCCAGCGGCAGGCCACGTGCCACAGGTCCCGCGCGCGGCCAGAGGTCACTCACCCGCGCAGTCGGCCAGCGGCGGCGGCCAGCGGCAGGCCACGTGCCACAGGTCCCGCGCGCGGCCAGAGGTCACTCACCCGCGCAGTCGGCCAGCGGCGGCGGCCAGCGGCAGGCCACGTGCCACAGGTCCCGCGCGCGGCCAGAGGTCACTCACCCGCGCAGTCGGCCAGCGGCGGCGGCCAGCGGCAGGCCACGTGCCACAGGTCCCGCGCGCGGCCAGAGGTCACTCACCCGCGCAGTCGGCCAGCGGCGGCGGCCAGCGGCAGGCCACGTGCCACAGGTCCCGGGCGCGGCCAGAGGTCACTCACCCGCGCAGTCGGCCAGCGGCGGCGGCCAGCGGCAGGCCACGTGCCACAGGTCCCGGGCGCGGCCGGCCACGCGCACGCGCACGCGCGCCGAGGAGCCCCACGCCGCCACCGACCGGAAGCGGCACGACACTTGGAACTGACCGACAACAAGGAATCTGTCATCTGCCGTCGTAGCGTGCGGAAATGACGTGTAGTGAATGTAATATGTGCGTTCCATGCGGTAAATAAAACGCGCAGAACGACAGCGGCTCATCCGTCACCATTCGATATTCGAAGTGGCTATTCGGACCCGGGTCCCAATAGAAGTCGATCGCTATTTGCACCCGATAGAAGCGTTATCAAAAATATAAGATTAAACTGAAAACTGTAGGTAAGGTTAGGTTAGGAGCGAGCATGCAGTATAATGCTCCGCTCGCAAAGATCTATTATTATGTAAATTCCACCCCGTCGCCTTTTTTTCTCTTCCGGGTCTGAATAGCTATAGACATCTATAGGGACCCGAGTCTTTATAGAAGTCGACTGCTAATCGGACGCGATAGTGAATTGTTATCGAAAAAAAACTTATAACATCAAACTGAAAACTGTAGGTTGGGTGAAGTTAGGTTAGATATTGTGACAGCGGAACGAGCGAAGCATGAATCTGAATGAAAACTGCATGTTTTCATGCTCCGGGTTCGAATAGACTTCTATTAGGACCCGGGTTTAAATAAACACAGCCTTTGATATTACGAAACCACATGACTTATTTCCACACATTGCCGTCCTATGCGTTTTGACGCAACGGACGCGAATGTGTCTTAGGCTAGACCCTCTCTATTGTGTTTTTGGGTCCATTTCTCTATAATAGATTTAATGCCAAACTTAGTATATAAAGTTATTCCTATAATATAACGAAGAGATTACTCCAAAGAGCACTTCAAGATACGTCGTATGATGATACAGAGAAATTACTAATAGTTTCTAAATAATTTGCATTGCTTCTTGTCATGTAAACTTTGTGTGGACCGTGTGATTGTGTGTGTATTATGTAATTCTAGTGGCTCATTTATATTATTGTATTGCCATGTTTTGCGTTCGATTGTCCATATTTTAAACATGTAATCCATTCGCCCGAAACACAGGTTAACCGTAGTTCAGGCTCACGTTATATTGTACTTTTTACCAATTTTGTCTGAATTTGATGTTTTATTGTTTTTTTTCACTCTACAGACTCGTGGTCCGTGCTCTTTTCATGTAATCTTCTCGTTTTGATCTATTTTAAGTTATTAATTATTATATTGACTTACGACTACTTTTTACTCCTAATCTAAGGTGAGTTGCGAAATTCAATCAAGTTAAAAATTTTAATATATATCTTAATAATATTATACATTTTTCTTTATATATGGACTATTTCACAATTTTTGCAACATTATAATTATTATCAGGGTGTCCACTGCTAATGTTCAAAAAAATTCCCTGACTTTTACCTGACTTTCCCTGACCATTTTTCAAAATTCACTGACCTAATATATACATTTTACAGAAACATGAAAAACAATACATTTTTTCGAATATCATTAAGTAGTTTTTGTTGCAATTTTCAGACCAAATGGCATAATGGCATAATGACTAAAATTTCATTTTTTGAAGTACTTACATAATTTATATTTTTAAGCACAGTATTTTTACACTGTAGAAAGTAAACTGGCGAAAAAATAAACTGAGCCACCCTTAACCCTTGAGTTCAAATGCAATTTTCTTCAAATGTTTGTACGTTTGTTAAATAAAAGATATATCGGCAAAAAGGCTCTTATTGAATACTAAGATAATAAAGACAATCGCTTTTCATTAATCTTCTGAGGGTTGACTTCTTCAACCTATGTCCACCCACTGCTCCTCCATTTTGCGCCATTCACTACGGTGTTGGGCTTTTCTTGTTCTTGCCCGCTGTCTTTGTTATGTCGGTCGTTTGACCAACGAGCCGGCTGTCGACCAACGTTCCTTCGTCCTGTTTTGGGAAGCCATTCCCATTCGATGATCTTATTGCTCCACCGGTTGTCGGTCCTGCGGGCCACGTGCCCTGCCCATCGCCACTTTCTACACGCAACGACACGAGCCATGTCGATCAGTTTGGTACGCTTGCGTATCTCCGTATTCCGGATCCGATCCCGCAGAGAAACACCAAGCATAGCTCGCTCCATTTTTCTTTGTGCTCCCTGTAGGGCGTGTATATGTTGTCTAGTCAGGGTCCAGGTCTCAGCCCCATACACGAGCACCAGGTAGGACGCATTGCTCGAAAGCTCGGCGCTTAGGACATACAAGCATCTCACTCCCGAAAATGTGGGATATTTTGCTAAACGCGCCCCAGCCTAGTTTTATTCGGCGTTCTATTTCTTATGTTCGCCCACTTTTTTCAAGAGTAAGTAGCTGCCCCAGATATATGTAGTGGTCAATCTGCTAAACCACGTTTCCCGCAATCATTATGGGGCCTATGTTCGGATCCCTGGCCATGATTTTCATTTTCGATGTATTCATGCGAAGGCCCACCGACAGTGACTCGTCGTAAAGTTCTTCCAACATAAGCTGAAGATCTGCAGCCGTCTTAGCGAAAATGATGTCTGCAAATCGCAGATAAGTTAATTGCTCCCCATTTACGTTGATACCGCTATCAGACCAGTCGAGAGCTTAAATGTATCTCCCAAGCACGCCGTGAACAACTTTGGGGAGATTGTGTCACACACCTCTTTTAATAGGAATACGATCGGAAAGGTCGTGGAGTTTTACTTGATTTTAATGACTTTTCTACGTTGTTGCTAACTTTGTCATTAGTTTTCAGATTACGGTTGTTTTTGTTGTTAAAAATAGATAATCCGCTCCAGCCCCCCTAGCACGTCCACCAAAACGCGATATGATAAAGCGGTTTATCGCGGTGAACTGTCAAAATACAATAGGGTTTCGTTGTATTTTGACGGTTCACCGCGATAAATCGCTTTATCATATCGTGTTTTGGTGGACGTGCTACGGGGACATGAAGCTATACTCAAGCTGTCGCATTACTTCAATTGAGCCTTAGTCATCGTCGGATTATTCAAATGTTAAGGCGTTTTTCGATGCAGCGTGTCTATAGAAGATACCTAGAGACTGGAGCCTTCGATCGATGCGTTGAAACAGACAGGCCACGGGCTACAGCCTCCGCAGATGATCGATACATGTATTTGAATGTCCCGAAAATTGAAGAATCGGTATCGGAGTGCAGTGCAGGTCCAACAACAGCTTTGTGACGAACGTGGAGTGGCCGAGCGCAATTTAACACCTCAAAGTGCTATAATAGGCTCAAAATTAACTGTAGTTTACCGCAGAGTACGCCTTCAATTTGCTCGTGAGCATATAGAATGGACACTGGTTAATGGGCGCATGTTCTTTTTTCTGGCGAGGTAAGAGTGTCTTTACAGAAATGATCGAAGACAGAGACTGTACCGTTGCCCTAGAAAACGTTACGCTCAGTGCTGTATCAAAGAAACTGTTGCTTAAGATGGGTCCATTATAGAGCCTCCATAATGGTGTGGGGCGGCATTTCTCCAACAGCATGAACAGAGATGGTTTATATCAAATCCAATGCTCATTGACGCGGATTGGCTACAGAACGATATATCCGTGATGTTCTTGAATATAAAGTGATACCTATCTTACTCAGGATGTGTTTAAGATGAGATGTTTCTAATGTGCATGATAATGCAAGACCCTATACAGCGAGCGACGACACAGTTAGCGCAGAGGTCGAGTGATTGTCTACTGCGCAACGGGTCGACGGTTCGATTCCCGTACGGTACAAATATTTTGTATGGCCTACATGTGTTCCGGTCTGGGCGTATGTGCATATGATATTCTATGTTTGTATAAGTGCACCCACAACACAGCAGAAAATCCTGGTGTGGGGCGACGTTTAAAAAGAAAAGAAATAAATAAATAAATTGTTACGCAATATTATACTCAGGGACGTTGGCATTCGTGTCATGGAGGCCAGCAGGGAGCCCTGATTTGAACCCCATCAAATATTCTTTGGGATGAATTAAAACGCAGGGTCTAAGATAGAGTTCCGGCTTTTTCAAAACCTTATGGGCTCAGAATGGACAGTAACGCCTACGTTAAACGGACGATACCACGTTTATCAAAATTGTCATACATTTGAAGGAAATTGCATCTGAACTCAAGGATTAGGGGGGGCTCGGTTGATTTGTCTGTCAAAATTATGTTATAATGTGCAAACAATGGACCTACTAGTGAACCAAGGGGTATTTCCTTTTCCTATAGTACACCTAGGTGAACCATAAAGGTGAACCACGGGCAATAACCCAAAAATAATTCGATAGTCAAAATTAAGAATCATTCTAAATGATGAAGTAAACATATATTTCCTCATTTGACAATCACTGGGAAATTTGGGGACCAATTTTCAGTGTAAAATCCTAATTTTTCCCTGACTTTCCAGGTAGCCCCTCGATTTCACTGACTTTTCCTGACTGCTTTGAGCTTCCCTGACTTTTCCCTGACTTTCCCTGACTTTCCAGAATGTGGACACCCTGATTATGCCAGTACTTCTGCCCCCCTAGCACGTCCACCAAAACACGATACGATAAAGCGGTCTATCGCGGTGAACTGTCAAAATACAATAGGGTTTCGTCTTATTTTGACAGTTCACCGCGATAAATCGCTTTATCATATCGCGTTTTGGTGGACGTGCTACGGGGGCCGAGTGACTTATTATGTTATAAGTTATCGAAATAAAGAATTTGTATTTGATCGTCAGCGAGGCAATAGTGTAAGTCACCTTGCCGTAGTCCACGGTGGTGTTGTCCCTGGGCAGGTAGTGCAGGTGCCGCGGCTCGCCGACCAGCGCCACCACGCGCGCGCCCACCTGCCACGCGCACTCCCACACGCCGCCGCAGCCGCCGCAGCCGCCGCAGCTGCAGCCCTCCGTAGACGCTGCGCTCGTAGCGCCGGCGCCGGTCGTAGCGCTCGCGCCGCTCGTAGCGTGCCCGGCGCCCACTTTGATCACCACGTAGAACCGCTGCGTGCTGCCCACCGTCATCTGGGGACACGTACAATTGCGACGATGACTGAATTCTAATTTTAACGTCTCATCCATTGATTTACTACCAAACGTAGATAACGCATGAACGATCGAAAAGTGGGCTGGTGAAGAACTGCTCGATCGCGAATCGTGCAGTTCCTTTCCATAGTGAGTGATTAGCTGTCGGCACGTAAACATGCCGAAGTGCGTATTTAAAAGTTGTGGTAACAATAGCCAGAAACGGCACAAAAAAGACGGGATTTCATACTTTGCGTGAGTAAACTTATTACTCATCTTATTATGTATTCAAATATTCGATTTATACATAAAAACCAATCAAAAACAATTATTTTAATCATAAACATGTCGCTTCGCGTCAGTGTCAGTACATCACAATCGTCTCTCTCGCACGGGCGTCGTATCACGATGTGTTATCTCATTCATGCTTTGGAGCGACAACACGATAAGCAATTTCAAGCATTATGTTTGAGAGTATAAAGTTGATATTTTCTTATAGCAATTACTAAAACGTCGTTTGGTCTGTGGTTAGGTATGAAATGATGTAACTTCCCACGATTGTACTTAAAATAGTTGCCGTAATAATGCAGAATAAGGTTGAATTCAATAAATACGGTACTTTCTTTATGGTAATTTTCATTCGGGCGTGCATATTCAAGTATATATCAGCGAGTACAAATGTATAGTCGATTAGGCATTGATTTACTACCAAACGTAGATAGAGCACTTCATACAAAAACGCGCTTGAAATCTGTCACCTAATCGACTATACATTTGTACGCTGTTTGCTACAAGAAAATATCAACTCTCAAACATAATGCTCAAAATTGCTCATCGCGTTGTCGCTCCAACGCATGGAAAAGAACTGCACGAGGCCCGATTGGGCAGTTCTTCGACGGCCCACTTTTCGAACGTTCATGCGTTATCTACGTTTGGTAGTAAATCAATGCGATTAGGTGACAGATTTCAAGCGCGTTTTTGTATGAAGCGCTCTATCTACGTTTGGTAGTAAATCAATGGTCTCATCATTAAATATTAAAATACCGTGGAAAAAGATGCAGTCCTGTGAAATTAGAATTAAAATCGGCTTACAAATACATTAGATACGAGCATTTTAAGTTGTTAATTTGAAGGCGATTAGACAGAGAGATCCGACATCCACCGTGACGTCATCGTTGAGTACGGCCATATAAATCATTTTCAGGCGATTCGTAAATTTTAGGATGAGAAATTATACGAACGGTTCAAACAGCGATACTGTGAACGACGTAAATGCATATAATGTACTATAATCTATTAAGTTACAATTGTAAGAGCGTAAAACGCTCAGTGGAGAGTGTCAGGCAGTTATGTCGCACGTCAGACATAATTGCCTTACAAGAGACATGGTTGCTGCCCCACGATATCCCGTTCCTGAGCGAAATCGACACTGAGTTCGGGTGTACCGGGACTTCGGCGGTGGACACCACGGCCGGAATGCTACGAGGACGACCCTACGGTGGAGTGGCTCTGCTGTGGCGGAAAAGTGTTTTTGATAACGTCTCGGTAGTGCAGTGCGATAATCCGCGAGTGTGTGCTATTAAAGTATGTATGCAGTCAAGGTCATTTTTAGTGTTCAGTATGTACTTGCCGACAGATAATATCGCGAACCTAACGGATTTTACGGACTGCCTCAGCCTGGTGAGTGCTATAATTAATAATAATAATATTGAAACTGCTTTTCTGCTCGGAGATTTTAATTCGCATCCCAATGAACAATTTTATATTGAATTGAATTCTTTTTGTCGTGAAACTGAATTATTATGTGCCGATGTTGAACTGTTGGGAGAAAACTCTGACACTTATACTTTTATAAGCGAAGCGAACGGCTCGAGACGTTGGCTAGATCATTGTGTTGTCACGAAAGCAGCCATGAATACTATTGTTAATGTGAATGTTAAGTATGATGTTCTTTGGTCCGACCACTTTCCTCTTATAATAAAATGCAAGTTGATGGAAATCAAACCAAAATTGTATAATTCATATAATAATAAAATTCTTTCAAGTAATCAAATAAAGTGGGGTGATAGAAAACCCAAGCAAATTGACATTTATACTAAATTTTGTAATGATAATTTAAAATATATTGACTTTCCAATTGAATTAAGTGCATGTTGTGACTATGTTTGTAATAATTTGGACCATAGAATAATCATTAATAAAATGTATAATGACATTATTAATATTTTATGCCAAGCAGCTTCTGAAAGTTATGAAACAAATCATGTACGAAATAAGAAGCCAGTAACGGGGTGGAACAAACATGTGAGTGATGCACACGGGCAGGCCAGGCTAAAGTATGAGCAGTGGGTGTTGTATGGTAGACCGCGCGAGGGTCGTGTTTGGGTTGATATGCAAACAAGTCGAAAAATTTTTAAATCACGTTTACGATGGTGTCAGAACAATAGCGACCAAATAAAAATGGACATGTTGGCGGCGCAACATTCTAGATGCGACTTCCGCAGTTTTTGGAAATCTACCAATAAACTCAATAGTAGGCAAGGCCTGCCGGTGAGTGTCAGCGACACTGCTGATATCACAGGAATTGCCGAGCTATTTAGGCAGCACTTTACTGTTTCGTCACCGTTGGGACCATCGCAGTTTACGAGCAATGCCGGCTGTAGTGGTCAGGAGTTCAGTGTTCGGTTTACGGCAAAGGAGGTAAGACATGTCATTATGTCTATGTCGAGGGGCAAGTCTCCAGGCCACGATGACTTAAGTATTGAACACCTTAAGCATGCTGGTCATCATCTGCCCAGAGTCCTAGCGATGTTCTACTCCTTGTGTATAGGACATTCGTATCTGCCTGAGCAGATGATGAAAACTGTGGTGGTGCCAATTTTAAAGAATAAAACTGGCGATGTTAGTGATAAGAACAACTATAGGCCCATTTCATTGGCCACTGTTATTTCGAAAGTACTTGACAGTTTGCTTAACACTCAGCTGGATAAATACTTGATTGTACATGATAACCAATTTGGTTTTAAACACGGTCTCTCTACAGAAACAGCTATAATGTGTTTAAAGCAAACTGTCAAGTACTACACTGATAGAAGGACACCCGTCTTTGCTTGCTTCCTCGACTTATCGAAGGCATTTGACTTGGTTTGCTATGATCTGCTGTGGCAAAAACTGCAGCAAGCGTCAGTGCCAGAAGAACTGATTCGTATTTTTCAATACTGGTACAACAATCAGGTCAATGTTGTTCGATGGTCGGAGGCTTACTCGGCCCCATACAGGTTGGAGTGTGGCGTGAGACAAGGGGGGCTAACTTCGCCGAAGCTCTTCAATCTGTATGTGAATGCGCTGATAGAGGAGCTCAGCAGTACGCATGTCGGCTGCCATATTGGGGGTGTGTGCATAAACAATATCAGTTACGCTGACGACATGGTGCTGCTGAGCGCCTCGGTCTGTGGTTTGTGGAGGCTGCTTGGCATCTGTGAAAAGTATGCTGACAAGCATGGTTTGTTGTATAACGCGAAGAAAAGCGAATGCATGGTCTTTCGGGCCAAGGGGAACAGACATAATTATATACCGGCAATAAAGCTTAACGGATGCCCACTAGATAAAGTAGATAACTTTAAATATCTTGGACATTTATTAACATCTGACCTGAAAGACGATGCAGATATTGAGAGGGAGCGTAGGGCGCTGTCTGTACGAGCGAATATGATAGCCCGCAGATTTGCTCGGTGTTCAAGAGACGTCAAAATTGCCCTTTTTAGGGCATTTTGTACGTCCTTTTATACTAGCAGTCTGTGGGTGGATTACACGCGGAAACAGTACAGCGCTCTACGTGTCCAATACAACAACGCGTTCAGGGTGCTGCTGGGGCTGCCTCGCTTCTGCAGCGCGTCGGGGATGTTTGCCGAGGCGGGTGTGGATTGTTTTCACACAATCATGCGCAAGCGGTGCACATCCCTGGTGCGTAGGGTGCGGGCTAGCCGCAACAGTATCCTGAATGCTTTTGCCGATCGTTTCGACTGTCAGTATGTGAATCATTGTTGCATGGTTCACGTACTGACTAATGTTAAAATTTTATTTTAAAATAAATTAAAATAAAATTTTAACTAAATTAAGTATTTCTATGTAACTATGAAAACATCAATTTAATCTTTTTTTTTTTTTTTTTGTATGCTTATATTTTAATTTGTGATTTTTAATTTTGTAATCTTAATTTAATTTGACTTTTTTTTTTTTTACCTTAATTTATTATTATTACTTATTTAATTTAAATATGAATTGTATGATCCAGAGATGATTGAAATAAATGAATTATTATTATTATTATTATTATAAACTCCTTGTAAATTGCCGTTTTGCTAGAAAGAGATGAAGAAAAATCTTTAATACCTTATATCTTGGTTGTTCTTATAGTTATTCGAAAACCGATTTTTTCTTTCTGTTTATTATATGAATGAGCTTCTATTAAAGCAAAAATATTTTTAAGTCATCTAGCCTATTATGCACGGCATGAACGGGATCGATCACAGGAGGAATTGTGAAGATCGAACAATACTAATTGTGGCGTCAACATACTCGTACGCATAGCACTGACGACGGGAACGCACTGCGAGTGATACCGCGCTACAAATTCTTATTTATAGTCGTAGCATTTTAAGTTGCAGGTAAATTACTGTAAATATTTTTAGTTGATGGAAGATTTGTAAATACGATTATTTTAATGTAAGGTACCTATGTGATATTTGTTTATGTTTGTGTACCGTCAATGTGTGTAATATTTATGACGGCTGAAATAGCAATATGTCTGTCTCGTTCGTGTCATCTAAAAATGTATAAAGAAATGTGGTGTGTTCAAATAAATGTCGATTACTCTCCGAAGTCTTATTTACAACAAACGCCACAGAACCAAGCCTCCTACACTAATTATCTATTTTCTAAGACAATTACAATGAAATTGACGCCCTAAAAGACCTCGAATGATTATCAAAAAAATGTGCGTTGAAATGCTTGCTTTGTTACAAGTTACTTTAACAAGTTCTTTAATTGATTAAAAAAAATATTTACATCGCTCGCGGGACTGATGGCCGTCGGGGTGGGCAGTCCTTAAGTGACATCGGCTGTCTTGCGAACGGTACAAGTAGGTATATCTACTACCCATTCTGTGACCTTCATCTTACCTGATGGCATGTGACGATAACACTGAAGATGAAAGCAAACTTCACCCGGACTCCTCAATAACTGAGGAACTGGCTATAGTACCTCTAATTTTCAGAACACACAACGTTTATTTACATTGCTATTATGGCGAAAAAATTGGAGATAGTGGTTGCTAGCCAGTCGGTTATGATATGAAGAACTCACCGTGATATGCGAGGCGTTGATGTACCCGTGGGGGTTCTGGGGGGTGGGTCGTAGCCTAACCCTGTTGTCGTCATACGGCAGGCTGTCCGTGGAGAAGCCGTTGAGCGCGGCGTGCTGGGGCAATAGCCCGGTGTCGACCGACCCGCCCTTCTCCCTCCCCTTGGGCAGCCGCTCGAACGCGAACGATATGTGCTCTTCGGACATCCTGCGCTCTAGCAGTTGGCACTGTGGACGATGTGGTTAATTTGCTTTTACTCGTGATAAAATAAATTAGTTTTTCTGCTCAGTCGGATTAAACTCTGACGATCACGAAATGTTCAATCTATTCTTCTATGTAGAATGTCTCACCTCCCCTTTGGGCGATTTGGCAATGTCGTTTAAGCACTCAACATACAGAGGCGGCATGCGGGACGGTAGCGGATTTTTTGAATGTTCGTGTTGCTATGGACCATGCCACACAGAAACCGCCCGCGGAAGCAGCGCGGCGCCAGTAAATAGTTTACCACACTTCCGCCACCGTCCCGCTTCCGCTTCTGTGTGTGGAGCGCTTTATGTAGACTTGAGGCATAAATATGTGATTACATACGTGTTGGTAATTCCATGATCATCATCATCATCATCATCATTTCAGCCAAGAGACGCCCACTGCTGGACATAGGCCTCCCCCAGGGATCTCCAAACCGATCGGTCCTGCGCCTCCCGCATCCAGCGGCTTCCCGCGACCTTCACCAGATCGTCGGTCCACCTTGTGGGGGGCCTACCAACGCTGCGTCTCCCGGTACGCGGCCGCCACTCAAGGACCACTTAACAATTTATTCCATGATCGTTTATCGTGAAATATTTATCATAATTATCATCGTTTTTAAAGGCCACTTAGAATATTTAAGCACAAAAATTAAGCAAATCTTGTGCTAAGCTATGTATGCTTAACTGCAATTGGAAGTTTTTTTTCTGACTTCAGTTAGGTGGCTTTGAATTTAATTAGTTTAAGTTAAGGTAAAAATAATCGCATTGATTTATTAAGTAGTATAAAAAATTAATAAACTTGAATCAAAATAATACAATATTTAAAACAGTCTATGATTATCTCATCCAAATATTTAGTTATTCAAAACCATTGACGGTAATATCACATTCCAAATATTTATTCAGTACCTATTGCTACACCAATATATTGCCTGTCCTAAATTTGTACGCCAATACTAAATAAATATTTAGAATAGTTATTTGGATTAGGGTTTTTTGCAATATTACGAACCGATGGATTAGGTATGGAATAAATGTAAAAATTTAACTGCCCGTAACAAAAACGAATTGTTTTTAAATATTGAAACCGGGCATTAGTCAGCCCTCACGACATACACGGGAAGAAAGACAGCGACGATGTATGTATTGTAATTATATTTTTTTTACTTAAAAATACAAATTTTAATTAGTATCAGACCCTCACCGGCCGGCATTACAGGTGAAAGTAACTAAAAGCTTGTAAAAAAACAATTAGCATTAAAAGATGGCTACTTACCAAAGTTTCTTTGGTAATGCTGGGCGGCAGGGGCTGGAACTTGGGCAGCCCGGTGGACCAGCGGTGCTTGTTGGGCGGCTGCGGAGTTCCACGCGCCTTGTCGCGGCCCAGGGTCGCGCTGCGGACCTCCCCCTTCTCCGCCTTCACGCCCCTCCCCATAAACACCCCCCACCTCCTCCGCTTCTTCTCCTTGTTGCTGACGCTCGCGTTCTTCGACTCGTCGGTCGTATTCAGCGCGGTGTTCGACACCGCGCTGCGATACGCCGCACTCTCCACGCTTATGGACGTCACGTTCTCCGCTTTGTCGATCGTGTTGTTGTTGGACACGCGCGTCGACAGGCTCTGGTACGGCGTCTCGTCGTCCTGCAGCGACAGCTTCTCGGCCGAGAGCGGGATGTTTTCGAAGGCGTCGCTCTTGTTCAGCGACCGGTCCGACGCGTGGGTGTCCTTCGGCACGCTCGATTCCCTGACCCCCTTTATGATCTGCGCGTTCACGTAGTGGCCGTCCGGATTGTCCATTTTCATCGGCGCGAAGTTTGGCACGTTCAACGTCGGTTTCCCGTATTTGTTGATCGTCGGATGGCTGCCGTTGCGCTCGTTGAGCCGCGCGATCTCGTCCGTCGTGGTCAAGCTCTGCGCGCGGTCCCTCATCGCGCTGTTCCCGCGCTCGTTCTGCCACGGGAGCGGCACGTTCTCGTATATGGGCTCGTGAGCGTCGCTCAGCTTGCTCATCTGCTGCGTTTGGGGCAGGACGAGGTGCCTCTGATACGGCACCCTGTGCATCGGCATCGAGTACATTATGTTCCCCCTTTCGTCGTAGACCTTCTGTATGTTGTCCGATATGTGGTGGGGGTCGATTATGATGTGGGGGTTCGGGTCTAGGACGGACGTCAGGTTGTTGTACGTACCGTGGGTGGCCGGCATCACGCTCGGCCTGTAATTCACCGCGTTATGACTCCCGGTGTTCAGGTAACCCAGGTACTGCCTGTTGAGCGCGGTTCTCGTCGACACCAAGTCGGGACTGGAGCCGGAAACGTGCGAGTTTATGTATCCCCTGTGGTAGTTGAGGGCTTGGCTGGCGACGGCGAGGTCCGGGGTTGAATTCGAGGCGAGGCCGTTGGAGGGGTAGGGAGGGGGAGGTTTGTAGACGTTGACGTAATGCATCTGAGGGTTGAGATCCGTCTGGACGTTGGGGTTGAGGGCGAACGGGTAGTTGGTGAGGAGCTTGACGCCATAAGGGTCTGGCTGGTTCAGGGAGACCGTGTGTCGCGTGACGTCGGGGTAGTGGACGCGGTGGATGTCGGGGTGCGAGCCGTAAGCCAGCGGCTTGCCGACCGCTGCCAGCGGAGAATGGGAGTGATTTTGGTAACGGATCTGAGCCTCGGCCCGCTGCTGTTGGTACTTCTGTTGTACAGCGGTTTCATAATCTGGGGCTGGCCTGTACGAGGGTAACAGAGCTCTGAAACAAAATGGTCAAATAGAGTTTGTTTTTTCTGCTAAAAAATTGTAGTGATTGTCCTGCCTGCTGTCACTTCAGGTAATTCTCAAGGCTATGTCGGTGACTCTAGCTCTACTATGAATCTCATCATTTCTGATTCGATCACATAGAGTGGGAATTCCCATAATATTTTGGGTAAGAGACAAATTACTTGTGTACTTGTTTTTATATTTGCATAATAATATGATTTATTTTCATCATTTTTTCAACTTTGCGATTGGTTAAGCGAGTAAACTTGACATCATTTTCTTCATGACATTATTCAGTAAATATCAAGTGTAATTCATAATTATTTATACAGATTACGTGAAAATACTTAACAAGGTAATTATTTTTTGGAAAACATGAAAAAATAGCGAAAATAATATCAGTAATTATAACAAGTCGGTTGGTATACGCAACGCAACAGTATCTTAAAAGTTTCAAATTATAACATGTGTTAAGTAATAGGGATCGATTTTTAGAGCTCTTCAATCCCCAAAATCAATTTTCATAAACGAAACCCCATTGGAAACCGATATCGACCAAATTGGGAATGCCTAACGCAGAGGAAACCCGAGCATAGCCCTATCCGTTGCCCTTTGGCAGTCGCATATCCAGAAAAACTATATTCAACGACAGGAGTGAGGTGAGTGTTGTGTCCGAAATGAGATCGGCGAGATAGCTGACCTGTTCAGTAGCATATCCAGAAAAAACTACTCGTATAATTAACGACAGGAGTGTGTTGTGTCCTAAATGCGGTCGGCGAGATAGCTAACCTGTTCAGTAGTATGTCCAGAAAAACTACTCGTATAATTAACGACAGGAGTGAATGTTGTGTCCAAAATGCGGTCGGCGAGATAGCTGACCTGTCCAGTAGCATATCCAGAAAAAACTACTCGTATAATTAACGACAGGAGTGTGTGTTGTGTCCGAAATGAGGTCAGCGAGATAGCTGACCTGTCCAGTGGCATATCCAGAAAAACTACTCCTATAATTAACGACAGGAGTGAGTGTTGTGTTCGAAATGAGGTCAGTGAGATAGCTGACCTGTCCAGTAGCATATCCAGAAAAAACTACTCGTATAATTAACGACAGGAGTGTGTTGTGTCCGAAATGCGGTCGGCGAGATAGCTGACCTGTTCAGTAGAATATCCAAAAAACGACTCGTATAATTAACGACAGGAGTGAGTGTTGTGTCCGAAATGAGGTCAGCGAGATAGCTGACCTGTCCAGTAGCATATCCTGAGAAACTACTCGTATAATCAACGAAAGGAGTGAGTGTGCTGTACGTGTCATAAACGAGGTCGGCGAGATATGAGGTGAGTGTTGTGTCCGAAACGAGGTCGACGAGACGGCTGACCTGTTCCTGAGCACCGGCGGCTGGTCGGCGAGGTCGAGGCAGGAGGTGGAGTGCGCGCGGTGCGCGGCCGTCAGCGGCTGCAGGCGCGCCGCCGCCGCCGCCGCCGCGTTGCCTGCCTCGAGTGGCTCCCGCCCGTCCAGCTCCTCGCGGCTCTCCGACAGACCGTGCTCCTGGCGGCGGAGGGCGGACGACTTAACGGGAGCTTTGTTTACACACGATAGGGAAACCTTGGCCTTCATCTCACCTGGGGCCTAATTCTGCTAATTCTCACGCTGTTATTGCGTCTTAATAGCGTTTCAATAGAACTACTTTTGACACTCCGACATAAACGGGAGCTTTGTTTACACACGACAGGGAAACTCTCGGCCTTCCTCTCATCTGGGACCTAATTCTGCTAATCCTAACGTTGTTATTGCGTCTTGGTAGCGTTTCAATAAAACTGCTTTTGGCACTCTTCCTGATACGCCAACGATGACAAATGTTTCAGTTTGTTATGGTTAATCAAGGTTAATATGTTTCCTTTAAATTAGAATGTTTTGCTTTGTTTTGACGTCAATAAGTGCATGTAAAGGCCTATGTTGAATAAAGATATTTGAAATCAACAATAACTGTCTCAAAAAGCAATGCTATTAAAGCGATTTTGACTCGCCATAAATGCATCAACACTAGCATAATATGGCCCCAGATCGTAAGTGATGTTAAGGCCGAAAGTGTAAAGGAGCTTCACCCTGGACTACCCAACAGCTGAGGAAGCTCGAGAATGGAGAAGTCTCGTGATCGTGAAATAGAAGTTTTTACCATTGTCACTCAAAAAGAAGCATTTGAGTCATCAAAAACAATGATTAAAATTCTCTTTTACTGAGTGAATAAAAACATTTTAAAAAACAAGCATTTATATACTTTAATTTATTACACGACACAGTTTTTATGATATTATAAAAGCCTGATGAATGATGATTTATTTTCTTCCAGTCAATGGTTAAAAGTAAAGTACACATCTTGTGAAAAAATAATAATTTCATCTCGGTCCTTGTATCACTCGTTCATTCGGCGAGATTTGAATCCGCGTCTCCCATGTTTTATTTGAAATAAAATAAAAGCTTCGGTTCCTCCCAAACATATAGTGAGATGAAAACAAGTGGGTTTCACACTGCTCACCCCTGCACTCGGCATATCAGAATTTTATATTATTTTATTTAAACTTAACAGGGAAGCGAGCCTGTCACATCATGATAATGAGTAGGTACTCCGTGCTACACTTGCAAGTGAGACATTAAATCAAAGCTTAATTGGTCTACCACCGATAGTGATATTGTGCAAGGGACAGTGAGGATCTGTAAACAGGCCACGTCCGCGCAATCAGCACCGCTCAGGTCGTTGTACGATTGATACTTTCAAAGCGTACTTGATAACTATTGGAACGAGTATGATATAGTATTAAGTACGTGACGAAATGTTTGGACATCGATTGCTGTCCGGAAAGAATCGTCTCCCCATTCAAGGGTTTCTCTTAACGCCATTTAAGCAACAGACAGTATGTGAAGTGATTTTTTACACGCCTACACTTTAAGTCTACGAATATCAAAGTTAATAATAATAATTAACCACCAAAAAATAATATCAGGGTGAGACTCAATACTACATAGAGATGTCTGCGGGTCCCTGTATCTTACCTAATTATGAGGATACGTAGCAGTACTTGTATTAATTAATAGTTCCGGTTTGAAGGGACAGGCAGTGTAATCACTAGGCATTGTGACTTGACACCTTACGTCACAAGTTGGCAATGAACATTGGGGTTCTTTTAGAGGTTTTAGATTTGCAAGTCTCATAGAAACCACACGGGCGACTGTATAGTAATTTTCCATCAGGCTTGCCAACACGTTGATAAAAAAAAAACAAAATAAAACGTACATTTTCAAGCCGGAAGAAGCAACAGCAGACCACTACACGCATATCGACTAGATTTTGACTTCCTTCAATCGAAACGTTATATCAAATTTGCACCCGGGTCAAGTTTTCAAACACTTCAATTAACTACGATTCGCACTGCGATGAGACCGATTCTGCTAACGATAACGCATTTATGGCGTGTCAACAACGTTGAATTGACACTTTTTTCCGACACAGTTATCATTGCTATAGCACACAAAGAAAGAAATTACAACTTAATTATCAAGACACCAATGTATAAACATGAAAACGAACTTAGATAGCATATATTCGTGCGTATTAAAAAGCAATTATACAAAATGCCACCAAGACATGATTCTAAAGTTAATATTAGCAGAATCGGCAAATCGGTTATGTGTGTGGTTTGTTCTTCGCGCGGCACTCGGCAAAGTGCGCAGGCGCATCGGCGCGCCGCTATCTGGCGATCGCTGTTCCGTTTGTTTGGCTTCCGCTTTTTAATTAGTGATGCTCCATTGACTCGGTGGATGGCGGTATCGCGCACAGTCCCATGGGTGGTTGTGTTGAGTTATTCACTTATGCATATCAGTTTTCTCTTTGAGAATAGAAATAATATGAGTAAATATGGCAATGTTATTATTTAATAAAGAAAGGCGTTTACGAATTTTTCTACACGCAGCATGGAAGCTCTTTGTCTTCATCTCACCTGGTGGTAAGTAGCGATGAGGCCGAAGATGGAAGTGACCTTTGCCTGAACTCAACAGACGATCTTAACTATATCGGAATATTGCCGATTTATAAGACGGGGCGGTGCCAGACGGACTCAGAAACCCTACCACCAACGGAACCAAGCCGAAAAAGTGATCCATGGCGAAATGAACCCTGGGCATTCAGTTCCTAGGGTTCTTATCACAACTATTAGGCCGCGGAGGGAGTCGCTTCGCCAATTTCACAAACGAAAACATTCGTTTTTAATACATTTCAAATGATTTCTGTAGTATTGGATTATTTATTAAAATGTAACTGGCTATTGTAATCATAAAGACTGTACCAAACATTTAGTCGGCTCTAAAGTTGTCTTGTGCGGAGGAACCTAGAGTTATGTCCATAAAATAATTATGTTAAGTTCATTTGTATCGTGTTAAAACTTATTTAGTGATGAGACCTTCATCAATCACTTATAATTATTACATTTGTAGACAAACAATATTCTTTAATTTAATTTAATTATACGTATATTTCGACAGTGCGATGGAAATCATGCAGCGCGGACTAGACGTTTGGCGCAATCAAGAATTACGGCATCATTTCTTCAAACTGGAAGCATAAATCTTTTATTAAGATTGTGAACTGACCTGCCCAGGTGCCAGTGCTCCAAACAGTATTAAAAACACGAAGAGGGAGTCGGCACTATACACTGTAATAGAGATGATCTCCGAGACCTTTGCCAACTTTCTCATTATGTCTACTTTTCGAACAGTTAGTACAAACATTCCTATCTCCATATTATTTCATCGCTATGAACAATAAGTCTTTAGATTTTTTCATTTAATGTACGATTTCTACTCTTTGAAAAGCCCCTAGGGACAATCTAATCCTTATAGTTCTAAAAGATAACAGATGTATCTGGAATCGGCATCGCTACCGTCTCCATAAGCGCCGCGGACCGTTGCGCGAAGAGCTGGTTCTGAATAACAATGGCCCAGTCGCTGGACACGCATTCCTTTACGTAACTAGGATTTGGCGTGACGCACCCAACAATTCATTGTGTAATTGCGCGGTATAAATGAGTCGATAAATCCAAATTGGTCGATAGAGTCGCTTTGTCACATTCATTTAGCATTTGGATTTCACTGGGTTCTATTTAAATTATATGAATAAGAAGAAAACTTTCAGCTATAAAAATCATACGGGCGGTATGAAATTTCACAGATAATTGAGAAAAAAACAAACACTGGATGTTCTAATGCCATGAAACATATACAAAGCTTTATAGCACATAATATGATCGAAGATTACTTTAAAATTTATGAAATATCATATTACAATAACTATATTTTTCTGCAGTTACTTTTGAACTTAGGAATGTAAATGGGATGATAACTGCACAAATGCTTTGTAGACATGTTGAAATTAATTATGTTGTATTCAATTGCGTGCAGCTCGTATAGGGTGCTATTTGGAACATAATTTAGGTATGCTTGTATTTATTGAAAGGGCATTGCGTTCGTGAGGTCACACTGTTCAGACCTAGACAGGACCTACAAAAAGATAATCAACCATAAATAATTTGGTGCAAAAAGATACAACGCATTTTGCTGATTTAATAAAAAAACGAGACGATTTTAAACTATTTGCTATGTTCAACTTGCATTAAATAAACAGTCTTAAGTAACAATCTATAATTTGCAAAGAGCGTGTCTTCTGATAAGTAGCCGTAGTACATTGCAAGAGAATTTACTCTGCACTGGCCACATTATAACACTTTTCACTTTCTCAGTAGGCAGGGTTGTGTTATGGACGAGCGAACAATAATTATATATGTATTATGTTAGTTACACATTCTCATCATTCATATCAAAAACTTGCGTCCAGTTCAGCTATACAATGTTGAGATCGATTTACGACTGTGCAGCAAAACTAAATAGATTTTTTATACCACTTGGATGGTAAGCATACGGTCCAAGTGGTTATCATAATCCAAACACTTGCAACTATATGGCATGCATTGTCACAACACTTCACTATACTTGGGATGTTTTACAACTTGAGATGGTTACCCATCATCGGATCTTTTCCTATCGGACCATGGAAATGTAGGTTCCTAACGCCAAATGCAGACAAGCATGCAAAAATACGGTTAACTCTAAGCCCTTTTAACCGCATCTTTGATCTAGTAGTTAAGACATCCTAGTATAGATCTGAAAGTCCAGGGATTGATTTCTGAGCAGCGTGGGTAGCTATAGTCGCCGGCACCTAACTGGTCAAGATTTTGACGTCGATTTTGTGATTTTGCGCGTATACCCTCGTGTGCAACAAGAAGAATGGTTACTGCTTTTCATTTTGGCCAATAATATTTTAGTATTATTATTATTGTGTCCATAGTGTCCACCATTCGAGCCAATATTTGTCATAATATCGTCCGCTCTTGCTAACTTAGGTGTCGGCAACTGTACCACCATTTTACCTAAGTTTGTCGCCGTAGTAATATGCTCATAACATTGCTGTGTTCTGACAATTAGCAGTAAGGCGCATAACACATTGCACCGGACACCGCTGCGGTGTACGGAGGGACGAAAACCGCATTCGGCTGCGGCGGCACGGAACCGTGCCGCCGTACGGTTTGCTCCGTATCACCGTCCGGAGCTGCGGTGCACGACGACGCCCCGCATCACCGCATTATCTATGTTGAGATCTATTACGCGTATGCACGTCCTTTCTACGCAAAAATCCGTACGATACTGCGGCACAGTGTGGCATACCCCGCGGACCGCACCGCATCACCGTCCGGGAGTGCGGTGCCGTCGCGCGCGCCGCACAACCGCACGGTGATGCGGTGCGAGTGTGTTATACCCTGCGGTTTTTGTATACAAATTAAGATTCTCCAGTCAAAATTAAAAACCGCAGCACCGCACACCGGAGCGGTGTCCGGTGCAATGTGTTATGCGCCTAAGATAGCCAGTTCCTCAGTTGTTGAGGATTCCAGGTGGAGGTCGCTTTCATCTTTGTCCTTATCATCACGTACCATCAGGGAGGTGAAAGCCAAGAAGTTTCCTGTTGTGTATAAAAAAACAAAGTCCGGTTTATTTCTATTTGTCTTATAGCAATAAAATCCAACAGTTCCAAGTCTCTTATTCTTGTCAGTTCTCAAACTCAATAATCTTTATTTAATGTAGACCATCACAGGCACTTAGTGAAGTCAAACAAAACAAAAAAAAATCTATTTAACAATTAATTATTTAGGCTCGAGTTCACCAACAAGGCACAAACAAATCTTTAAAAGTTAACCATCTCTTCTCTCCATTTTGACAATTCTTGCATGCGGTAAGGTAAATGTAAAAAATCGATGGTTAACCTTAAATCGCTTGTGGAAGTGTTAGTGACCTCCATTCTTAATCCTTGTATGTACACACATATCCCAACCATAATTAAGATCACAATCTTAACTGTAACATTCTAGCCATCTTCACTACATTATCTGTACCAAGTTTAAGGATACACACTAACCTGGAACTTCGGCCTGGGTTCGTCGTATGTCTCGCTAAGTGCGCGCTGGTGGCGCATGTAGAAGGTATGCTGCTGGATACACATGCGCCACACGTACTTGCCGTCCTCGGGCGTGGGCAACGTAAACGACGCTGAGTCCGCTTGCTTGCAGCACTCGATGCTGAATGTGCGCTTGTGGTTGATCACGTTGGTAATGTCCATCCACCTGGACAGGATTTTGAACATTCTACCTAGTACCTATTCCTTTATTCTTACCTATTTCTGCCGCAAAGCAGCAGTGCTTGCATCGCTGTGTTTCGGTTTGAAGGGGAAGATATGGCAGTGAAATGACTGGGTACCGTGACTTTACATCTGATGTCACAAGTTGGCAACGTACACTGTGGTCCTTGTGGGGGTTGCAGTTTTGCTGCGAATCGCACAAGAACCACATGTGTTGCAGGTGACTGTTACCACTTACCATCAGGTTGGCAGTTTGCCAACATTGCCAAATTTGCCATTAGTTAGATTATTTAAAAAAGTTTTACATGAAATATCCACAACGGTGAAGCCGCAGGCGGGTCGCTAGTATTATTTAAATAAATAAATTATACAAACCTATAGAAGTGGGGCGTTTCACTGGTCTCGGTGAGCACGCGAATGCCGGTGAGTGAGATGGCAATGGTGACGTCACCCTGGTCGCGTTGGTCGCGCGCCGCGAACATTTCCTGGCCGTAGCCGCGTAACTGCTGGCAGGTCGTTATGAATCCCTCCTCCGCCTGTGCCTGACCAATGAAATAGAATGCTGAATAACAGCCACAAATCTTTTCGGGGTACAATTATTAGTGTTATCAATTAAATTAGGCAGGACCCAAGCCATCCTCACCTGTTCAAGGTGCTTTTTATTCATCACTGGATGAGATTTTGGAGGTCTGCACGTTCCTGTTTACATATGAAACTACAGTATTTTTGCAGACTAATCTAGGTCACCTCAATATAGGTCAATTGTGTGTGAACTGAAGTAAAGGGACTATTAACTAATGAGACAGAAATGAGAGAGAGAGAGAAAAGGCATAGGTGTACTGTTTTCAATGTGCCTTCTGATGCACAATGAAGGTAAAGATAAATTTACAGTTTAGGTCATTCTTTAGGACTGTGGTTCAGAAGATTGCCTGAGTTTAGTCATCATAACACTGACAACACACACCTCCACTCCACTTATGACTAATGTTGTTACAAGCAAGATTATATTTTCAATACTGTGTTTGTACATTTGCTTTTTTCTTACATTCAGATGGTGGTATTCTGAGTGTGAATGGAGAATGTCCATTGGAGATCTAGAATCCAGTCTTTTGGCTAATGAGATCAAATTGGTAATTGCTTCCATTCACTTCAACCTGTATGTTCATTACCAGGCACTGCTTTCCCTTTGGACAAGGACAAATTTGCCTACTACAGCACTCTGGCTGTACAGGTTGGTGCAGGGGTATATTTCTGTTTATTGAATTGGGCCTTCCTTATCCAAAACATGCCCTTCATACTCACAGGGAGCTGAGAGGTATCACAAGGAGAATTAAACTAGATATGGGGAAGTCAGTGGAATAGCCGCTGGTGGACCAGGGTACCTAGTACTAGAGTACCTAGGATTATCCCATTTTAAAAATGGGTTTTGTAGCATCTTTTCGCAGAGGTGTAGTTGGCTAAGCTCCCTTAATCGGCTCTCACAACATCCACATAAACAAAGGGAGCGACAACATGAATTCTAAATTCATCACCCCACAGACAGTACTAGTTAGCCCAGAGGTTCCCAAAGCGTGTGCTGCAGCATCCACATTGGGAACCAATCTTTGGTAAACAGCAAAATTTCAAAAAAGGTAAGTAAAACAAAAATAAGAAATAAAAAAATGTCTAGGGTGCCGTGAGAAAACTCAAATTATCTAAGTGTGCCACGACTTGGAATAGTTTAGGAGTTCTTGCAGTTAGCCAAAAGAACAGTTACAGTAACTGATTGAACATAAATCTAAATAATTCAATTTATAGAAATCCCATAAATTCATTGGGAAATTACAATAAATAACTATTTACAAAATGCTTTGAAATGGACTTGTGTGTGGAAATGTAAATAAAACATAGCTCATATTTACACCATTAGTATTGATAACTTTTATCAGCATTAATTACTGATAAAAAAGTGTAATTGATATGTCACAACAGGAATGCGAGTGTATTTCTGATGATATCAGTTGCCTATTGATGCATCATTTTATTGAAAAATTATTGCTGTAATGAATTATAAAATAAGATTTGAAGCAACAGTGCCCAATTTGAATAAAAACTAAGCAGTTCAGGATAGTCATAAAAAGTTTGGAACATTTGTTTTCTCTAATGAGTAGATAATATTCTTGGGGCTCTGTATACCAAAATATGTCTAGATATTGATAAAGGACATGTTCGAATTGGTATTGCATGTTGGAATAGATTTTTAAAAAATATATAAAATGTTTAGTATCTTAGAAAGATGTTATCTTTAAAAGTTAAGTTTCATATCAGTTATAAAAATTAAATATAACTAGATAGTATACCTGTGCCATATTATGAAGAGCCATATGATGCTGAATGACAGTTGCAGTTAAATATTCAAGTTTTCCAGTTTCCGCCAAGCTACTACTGTCAATAATCTGGCCACCATCCAATATTTGCTTTGGAAATGTAAGCAAGTTCTTCAAATACTCTACAGTGTGCCTTTCCCTGTCATGGTTTCCGTATTCTGCTTGTCTACTGTAAGAGGCGAGAATCACTGCTTGCTGACAATCACATATTATTCGGCCTTCTACCAAATCATTCTTGAGTTGCAAGAAATAGTGGTAGCGGGTCACCTCATCTGTTATCAGGCTGGTTCCCGAGATGACGTAGTACATAACCCTTAAGTAAAGTTGGTGGGATGAGGAGTACTTATCTAGCTGTCTTTTCAAAGGGCGGTCTAACTGAACCCATCTTGGTTGATGGCTTCTGTCTACATATCTCAGCCCAAAAAACTCTGGCTGATTTATCGCTTGCCTTTGGCACACGTTGTCCAGACATTCTTGGCCGGAACTATCTACAGAAAGCGTACAATCGGCTACACCACCGTCTAGCAGTTCGACGCTTATTACAAACAAACTTTTCGATGCTACATTGTATTGTCGACTTTTCTTCAATTTCAACTTGAAAGGCATTTTCCGGATTAATTGGTGACGATACGCGAGATCATCACACTCAATCCATTGTTTTTTTACACATTATGTTGAGTGAATGTGGGAAATGATGGCTTGGTTACTCGCGACACGTATTTTAACACATTTCTAATAAGAAATGAGGTTAGTGACTTTTGCTATTTATCAATAATTCTCTTTATCAGCAATGATGGTGTGAGTACTAGGTGAAAAACAATTAAAGAAATCTGGTAAACAATTAAATACAAAACCACATTCACAAATTCACAACACGAACACAGAAATGACATGACTGGCTGGACATGACAATGACAATGACACTTGACAATCCCCGCGTTCCAAATTACGAATATGGTTACCATTATCACTGAGTGCGGCGGCCGTACCGCCTAACTCAAAGCGAGCACTCGCTATCGTTATCATGACATTAGAACAATAGTTTTAATGTCACAGATGACATTAGTGCTGTTGTTCTAATATCACGAAAGCGATAGCGAGTGGTCGCTATGAGTTAGGCGGTAGCCCCCCAGAACCTTCGCACGAAGTACAACTTTTCGCTCTAACCCCGTTCAATGCCTTCGAGCGTGACAACCGGGTGAAACAACCGGCCCGTTCAAGACCTTTGAGTGTCGGCGCGAGTTACAACCGAACAACCATCGAATTTGATGGTTGTTAAACGCTCTGACGCTTATTACTGAAATACTCTTACGTGATTGGATGATATTGGCGGCCATATTCTATAATGTCATCTACTAGAAAGAGAGAGAAATAAAAAAAATCATGTGAAAGAGGGAGGTAAAAGATTTGGTTGCTGCAATCCGTTTAACGCCTCTGGGCTACGTTCCAAAACATCACACCAGAGTGAGTAGGTGGTGGGGGGAGAGTGGCCGGTTAGGGTGGTCGGAGTGTTGGTTGTTTTAGAACGGCAAGAGTGTTGTCAGCTTTGTTTACATAACCAAATATACAAAAATAAGAAAATATATAATTCATCGGCGCGTCCGTTCGCTTTAATGCATGGATTACATTCCTCTGTTTCATCTACGAAAATGCTAAAACCAACAGAATATGAATTCCACAGAACACAGAAAGAGGTTAGAAGGGCTATGTGGGCGGGGCACGCGTAGCCACAACTATGACTAAATGCTCATACTTGTGGCCCCGCAACGCGAACGCGTTGTTTAATCACTGACGGACAACTACAGTGAGTGTATCGTGAAGCGCGGCGCTATAAATATAAAAAAATGCCTTCTTGTGCTATAATTACTCGTAAAACAAGAAATCAGGTGTCAAGTGTAGCTAAAGAAGGAATTTCTTTTCATCGGTAAGTAGTAAATTAATCATAATGACCATATTCCATAGATCATAATGTCAAATCCACCAAAACTGATAATAACGATAAGTTACATAATATTTTTCTAAAAAATATACACGGTTATTTTTTTATCATACTGGAAAATTTTAGAGGCAGCTCGGTAGACGCTAGACGACTCATATCAATAAAAAAAACATGTGGTTATATTTTTTAAATTTTATCCGCCAATAATATTAAATTATAGACATTGTTCTTGTTTACTACAAGATAAGGTAAGATTATGAATGAATAAAGCATTTACTACTACGGGCTTAGGAAAATGCGGCAACGTCGCATTATTAATTCAAGCAAGATCAATCTACAACTCGTTTGAAATAAGAGTTATTATTGCACTAGACACTACAATAGTGAAAGACAGAGACAGTCGGCGCCGGCGCCGAGCGCCAGCGGCGGCGTTTTGTTGTTTGCTGTCGCTTGTCGGCACGAGCCGGCCGGCTTTAGTTCGCCTTTGACCCTGGCGCGTGTGACCGTATCGCGATGTCGCGCCCGCGCCTGACGCGCGGCAATCGGGCGCATTCGGAATTTTAGTTTCAAGTTAACACATCTCGCGAATACACAGACCTTACTCCGGTAGACCGTAGACTTTACTTGTGAAGTGAAATTAAGTGTTTGGTGTAAGAAAGTGAACCCACAAACGTAAGACTTGGAAGCGAAAACTGCATTTCGAGACGTTAAACACTAACCAAAGTGATATGTTGTTGTGGTCATGTATAGTTTTAAACGTGCACGACTATGTATGAGTTAGAGGACTTCCTTTAAATTTAGAACTCTTTTGTTATTAGAACTAAAGTTGATTTAAATTGTTTCTTAGGTAGGTAAGTATTTAAAGTTGATTCCAATTTTTTAACTACGCCAAAACAACCTACCATAACCGTAATACCTACCTAGTACTGTTTGTTTTCTTTGAAAACTTTGTTTTGCCGGTCCTAAGCCCGTAAAGTAGGAAGGTGAAATTGTGATCAACTCAGTGATGACTTTGAATCGGCGACGTTGTTGCCAGTTCGCGTTCATTCAATGTTTTGCCTACAACTTCACTCAGTGTCCATACCAGTGCAGTATTTTTTGGATATTTTAGATAATAAATATCTAATTAAACAGGTGAGTAAATTTTATTATTAATGGTTAAATAATTCTTCTACCGTGTCCTGAAGCCACCCTTAAAATAACCAGGGTGATAAAAAAATAACCGTGTATATTACCGGCAATGTACGCCCGCGATTTTTGCCATATTACTTAGAGCGCGTAATGTAGTACACTGCTTTCGGTAGTGACGCATTTGGCTTAATGAGCATTAACGCAGTAGTCGCAGTACAAGGGATAGTGCCGTGCTAATCAAAAAAGGCACGCATTACATTTTATCGATAAATGTATATTTTAAAATATTTGTATAAAGTAAAAATAACATATTATTTGTCACTTAAAATGCCATAATAATAATTATTACTTATCGATAATACAGAATGTTTGGCGAAGCTAACACCTACCCTTTCTAACATCCTATTCATATAAGTACGGCGATGTAATCAAAGATTAAAATTGTAAAATTAATTTCAATTTTCACGATACAATTAGTTCGATTAGTAAAAAATTATGGGCAAATTCTAAACTAATTTTAAAATTTAGAATTTTTAATATCACCATAATATTTATATGACTATTTTAGCATAGGTAGGTGGCCATGCAAGACATGAAGATTTGAGTACTTTAAAATATTTACTTCTCCATCCAACTAAAATATCCTAACAACTAAACTACCGCACGTCCGTTTGTCAGATTATCCATTCTAGTTTATGCTTTCAGACCGGTGCATTATAGTATTATAGTTTTTCTTTTATTTTACATCTAACCTACAACATTTTTGAGCTAAAAAGCTTTAATTTTGTTACATAGAAACAAAATATTACTTGAATATTATTAATTATAAACGTATAATGAAAGTAATAATTATTTTTTGGTTTTCTAAATATTTCAAATGGTTAAATTGCTGGCAATATTTAATATCGATAGCTATTAATCGATGTCAATCACTAAAATAATGTTATTTGTACACGCGGCTCTGGACGTCAGTGAATTTCTGTGAATGAGGAGCCCAGTGAGCGTTGTGATTGGTTCAGCCCGATTTCGCGCGACTTTGCATGGGCGGTGCAAGGAAAAGAAGTGGGAGCAAAACTGGCGACAGCGGTTCCCGTACAAACGGTGCATGATTGCCTTTCTAACCTCTTTCTGTGTTCTGTGATGAATTCTGTTAAATCGCGGCCTAACGTAGCTTCAGCGGAAATGAAGGCCAATTTTACAATCATGTCACTTACGATACCTATAGTCTTTGGAATTTAAAATAACTTATTGTCGACATTACGAAGCGCATCCTCACTCTCCGAGATGCACAAATTGTGTGTGAATATGAAATCTTTGTAATCACAATCACACACAACTTTAAAATCCACACAATTTCCCGCCAAATCCAATCGAGTGAAATTACACCTTACTATATTATGCGGGTGAGATTCTACTCGATCGAGTGCACTCCGTAGCGTTTTAGAACACGCCACTCCAACACTCTCGAGTGCACCCGAAATGTTTTAGGACATACTTCGGGTGACCGAGTGCACTCGGGTGATGTTTTGGAACGTAGCCCCGAGCGAGTTAAAAAACAACCGGACAACTACACCCAGAGGCTCTGAACGCGCCTCAGCGCTCGTGTGCGCTATTTGCACGCAAACAATCAATCCAAAATTGCTCATGTGCGCATTTTGTATGCGGTATGACGTAATTGATAACGTCACCGATTGATGCTGACAGTGCTAACAGAAAAGAGGTAGATGACCTCTACTTTTTGAAAGCTATAGCGTGAGCTCGATCACGATCGTTCTGAAATGATACCGCGACGTCATCATCATAATCGCGATTATTAAATTGAACCTCCTGTGAGCACTATCATCAGTGTTTTCGTAAACGGAGTGGCTATTCGGACCCGGTTCGCGATAAGACGTCGATTGCTATAATCGAAAAATAACTTATTGGATAAAACTGAAAATTGTAAGTTAGGTTAGATATTGTGACCACATACAGCGGAGCGAGCGAATCATGAAATTGCATCTTTCATGCTCTGCTTGCAAAAAGCAATTGTGTAAAATCTACCTCGTCGCCATTTTTTCTCGCCTGGGTCCGAATAGCAATTAACTTCTAAAGTATAGAACGGAAATGTTATGAGGACATTAAATAATAATATACTTACATAAATAATCGCACAACATTTAAAATCACAAAATTATATACAGCTAGACTAGAGGTTCTAGAAATAAAAAAGATATGAAAAAAATAAACTTGATTTACTAAAAAAATACATTATTTCACAAGTTTTTATCATACCAACACTGTGATAATAGGTAAGTATTTAAATGGAACAATAAATAAATTTCGCAATCCCACAACCACAAAAAGTGAACAGTAGATTATATCCCAAAACGCAAATGGTTGGCGCTATACTGTTCTTTTTACATTTTCAGTGTTGAGCCAATCTCTCGGTTCCTTGAGGACTTTCATTAGCGCTTCTTCATCCGAATTTAGCTTTGGATTGTGCATGTATTCCCATTTCTGTAGACAAAAAAAATCAAGGATTATTTAACGGTTTCCCCATTTCTGTAGACAAGAATAATGGCAATGCAAGTACTTGTGGATGAAACAGGAACACTAGTGTTGCCATAACAATTTCAAATTCCTTCTCAAAAATTGCTCTAAATCAGAATAATTTTTATTGATTGAAATGTAACCCATGAAACTCATGAGGTGAAATAGGTATTTCTAATCTATTTGTACTGTTGGTAAACATAGGTAACTTGAATTTAATCGTAAACATGTTAAACATTTTTAGTAATACACATTTACGACACATGTTACTTGTATTGGCCCACGGCTTTGTCCACGTGGAACTATACCTACACTGTACAAAAAGAAAATCTGTATTCAGAGTGTTATACAGGGTCAGTTGTAAAAATAACGATGGCTAACATCATTAACTACGTTTGTTTTACGAGTTTTAAGATAACTCAATAATTGAACAAAAGTCAATTTTCAAGTTTTTATTGCACTTTTTATTGAATTTCGTATTATTATTATACTTGATGGGTTAACATCCCCGAAAATGCAATAACTAAAAGATTAAATATAAATTACTATTTCATTTATAGGAATGTTGAATTAAAGTTGAACGACGGAAAATCCCAACACAAAGGTGTATTTATTTATTCACTTGTTACATTCTCAATTATCGATTGTACTTAACTCGTTGAGTCCCATCTTTACGAAAAAATATAAGCTTCAACATCAGGCAGGTCATTTAATTCTCCCAGCTGCCGGCCACCGGACGATCGAGGTGATCCGTCCGGTATTGGAGGAGTGGGTTGGGCGCCGGCAGGGCAGCCTTTCATTCCGCATGGTGCAGGTACTGACCGGACATGGTTGTTTCGGTCACTACCTGTACCGAGTTGCACGTTGGGAGGAAACGCCGCAGTGTCATCACTGCGACGCTCCCGACGACACTGCCGAACACACCCTGTTGGTATGCCCGGCTTGGCGACGCCAGCGCAGCGAACTTAACGCTGCGCTGGGAGGCGGAGACCTTTCGCTACCGAGCATGGTCGTGGTCATGTTCCGCGGCGAAGCGGAATGGGGGGCTGTCGCCTCCTTCTGCGAAGATGTCATCTCGCAGAAGGACGCTGCGGAGAGGGAGCGGGAGGTAGATCCTCAGGCCGCTCCCCTCCGCCGCAGACGGATAGGCAGGAGAAGACGGGCATTCGCTCAAGCAATGCCTGTCTGATGACCCTGCCGCGAAGCCTGCGTGCACTGCGCGTAAAGGGCAGGGAGAACACCGAGGGGTTTTAGTGGGTAGGCCTGGCACTCTGCCGGGTGAACCCCACACACGCTCGCCGTCCAGCCAACGCGTTGGCTAGACAGAAATGCGCAACCGCACCGTACCCACCGTTAACGGTGGGTACGGTGCGGTTGCGCATTTCCCCGCGAGAAAAAAAATAAAAGGTCATTTAATTCTTTTCTGTCTATCTGAGTATGTACCTAATCTACCCTTGTTCAATCAACTCGTGTAATGTGTTCAACCGAAACTTCGCTTCAACCAAAAAGGCCGAAGCCAGTAGAGCCAAATCGATCTAAACTTCTTAAACATATTTAATTACTACCTTTGGTATTCTGCATTTTAATCATTTGGTTGCTTATTTACACTCGACATAAACATTTTTATAGTCTATTTTTCTATTTGCTAGTTTCTGTGCATAAACGCTTCAATTTCGCTTGCACCAATTCTTCACCATATGACGAGCGATTGGATCTGAATCATACTGAATTTGAATTTTGGTTCTGATTTTCTTGGACCACTTTAGGAGCGCGGACGCTAAGACCATTTTTTTGCAGGTCAATGTTATTATTGACAGAGAAAATCAGATTTTCAAAATGGCAGCTACTGAAATAATGTTATATTCCGAATGCCAGTTTTGTTTTATCGTTTCGCCGCTCCTAAAAAATTGTTGCTATGGGCCCGGGTCCACATGGTCCCATGGCTAATTCCGGCCTTGGCTGTGACCACGGCCTGTTTTATGTGATGGAGCCCTAGAGTGTGATCACACCCCGGACACTCCATACAACGTTCGCAAATCAATTACCTATTACTACTACTTATGCAAATGACGTTTGTACACGCGCTAATGTGTGCGTGGAATCTAGTGGGGCTGAGTGCGTGGTTATCTATCGAAATGACGCGAGAAGTGCAGCGACTGCCTTCTCTTTTACCCGCGTAGCCCTGTCTCTGTTATCGGCCGGCGCTCGCGTCTACTCGCCCGAGCGATCGCGCGCGCCCTTGTTTACGTGTCAGTGATGTGTACAACGAAGTGCGGGGTGGGTGAGGTATATGAAATGAGTGCGGGGAGGTGAGTGGCCGTTCTGTACGGAGTACTGTTATATTCTGTGGTGTGATGTGATGGAGGCGGCAGGCGGATGACTCACCGCGTTGAGCGGCAGCGACATGAGGATGGACTCGTAGCGCGCGCCGGGCGTGTGCAGGCCGAACTTGGTGCCGCGGTCGTAGATCAGGTTGAACTCCACGTAGCGGCCGCGGCGCAGTAGCTGCCACTGCCGCTCGTGGTACCCGTAACCGTCCTCCTTGTGCTTTTGCACTGCAACGGATGGGAGCGTTCACCGATATGTTGACCTAGACGAGCTCGTGCAAAGAAAACTTGTGTCGCAGTGCGGGACCTCCAATGACCTAATCCAATGACCTAATGACCTCTTTTTAACCGACTTCAAAAAAAAAGGTGGTTATCAATTCGACCCGTATGTATGTAATATTTCCAGAACTACCCAATTTTCGTATAATTATGTTAGTCTATATCAGCGTCTGAACAAATGTGCCAAATTTCAAAAGTGAATGTATGTATGTTTTTATGTTTGTGTTCACATATCTCCGGAATATTGAAGTCGGTGACAAATTTTAAGATTTTCTAGGGGATCATCGTTTGGCACCGACTTCGATATGTGTGATGTTGTCTGTGCCTATTCTTATATTATTTTTAACTTTTTTGAAGTCGGGTTTTATTTTTTACTCTGTTAAGCCGAAGTAGACTAATCGCTGCTACTATCTGTGTATCAACGTTCAATTTTGAAATCTTGAAATTTTTCGTGTAAATGAATGAATGAAGTTTAGTTTAGTAAATTGGTTAAGAATAACGAAAATTTTATTATTTGTGATGCAAAGTCACAAATAATAAAATTTTCGTTATTATAAAGCATGTAAAAAGACCAAACGCGAAGCCGAAACTCACGCATTGAACCCATCGTCAACATCATTTTTGTCTTCTAGACCATACCTGAGAAATTATGAAATAGTTACCGAGATATTTAAGCTTACAGTGAAAATTATTTTTTCCAGGATTTTATACCAAACTATTTGGAACATTATTTGTTAATTTTCGTCCAAAGAAACACCAAAGAAAAAATGACTATTTATTAAAAAAAAAAGCTTTTAATTTACAACGCGTAATGTATTTACAACGGATGCTGTCATTTGTCGCCGCAAACCGCCGACTCACGCAGAGACGATATCACTAGCGCGCGAGCGCTCATAATACAATGCGTAGTACTTTTTGCAGTTGTTTTTAAAACCTAAAAATAATTTCGTTACGCATCAATAAATTTTTTGATATAAGATAATTTTAATGGTCTGCATACGTAGACGCGGACTTCGTTATGGCTCTTTTTACACCCTGTATATAAACACAAAACAAGTAGATAAATAAATAAAGAAACCAAAACAAAAATTACGATACAGTTGAAATTTCGCTGAGGTTAAATGTTCTTGCTGGCGTAATGCATGGCATCAACACGGTATGTTGATTAACGTCGTGTTCCTGCGGGAGTATAGGAGATCTCTCACCATAGCGTTTGCTCACCTAGCGGCAGGTAGCTGGGGATGACGGCCTCGGCGCAGGAGGTGACGAAGTTGAAGGCGCCCCGCTGGCTGGGCGCGTCGATGTCGTCGAAGAATATGCCGCCCACGCCGCGCCGCTCGCCGCGGTGCGGGATGTAGAAGTAGTCGTCGCACCACTTCTTGAACCTGCAGTTGGAGTGGGCGAATATGAATCGTATCGGGTTTTCAAAACTATAACAATGTGCTAATAAAATAGCGCAAAAACTCGGGACACCCCAATTTATTTATATTATTAAGTTGATAAAAAATAATAATATTTCCTTTTTGTTTTGATGCATATCTAGCAAATTTACAACTCTATTATTTTACCCGCGAATACAAATAAATAAATTTTAAACTACACACACAATATTAAACAAAATAAAAATATTCTGTATCCAACAATGGTTGTGCCGCTGCGATCGATATGAATACGATGTCACCGCGCACGCTGCCGATAACAGATAAAGATAGAGTTAGCAAATTTTAAAAGCAGCGTGACTGAAAAACTTTTTTTTATTTAAAATCTGACCTACCTATAACTTTATTAGCGGAATCGACTCTTCTCTCGATTTCGATCAAACTAACTTTCGGTTTTGTGCAGTTTCATTTCATTAACACGTTGTATATTGTAGCAACACCGCCAAACGGATATGTGGCTATTATAGAACTATTTATCCTTATTTAAACATACTTAACACTACAAAAAAAGTTATACATTAAAAAAGATAAACATATGTGTTTCTAATAGAGATCTCTACCAGCCTCCCGAATTACTTTTGAAAACGTTCACGGTTGAGTTCTGATGGACATTAGCTGGCAACCTATTTCACAACTGAGCAACACACAGTAAGGGAAGAAGAATTAGGTATTCGAAGGAGGGGGGATAAGGCTGTTTGTTACACACGAATGTACAGGACGAGAGGAAGCAGGTATGTGGTGGAAGCGGGAATACAAATATTCGGAAAACTTAGGACAACCTAGGACTTTTAGGTAAGGATTAGGAGTACATTCAACATCTCCACCTTGCATAAAAATCGTTGGATACTGAAAAGAAAATATTTATCTATTTATTTGCAATACTGATATAGGAGGCCGATTCTCCGGGATTCGAAAAAAGTTCGAATTCTAATTTTCACTACAGGCAATACAAGCGACTTCCCATGAAACAATGGCGGAACTCGATATGTCCTGTGTTCTAATTGGCTGATGTGTTATTACCGCTCGAGAAAAAATCAAATTTGAACTTTTGTACGAATTGTGTGAGAATAATGGCCGATTTCACCAACCATAACTTAGCTTAGGAAACCTCTAAGACGTATGCTGTCACTTTTTGTCTTTAATGAAAAGAATGTGACAGCATGCCACCTAAGAGTATCCTAAGCTAAGAAGAGGTCGGTGAAAATGACCATAAGCCTCGTGTTCTGCAATTATTTGATTATAACGTACCTAGGGTAGTACGTCTTGTCGTGCGCGTCGCACGCGTCCTTCAGCGTCAGATGGAAGTGCCTGGCGTCCTCCTCGTTGAGGTAGTACGGGGTGAGGTCTGTGCCGCCGCCGAACCACCACTGAACTCCTGCGCATCCATCAGAAGAATCAGCAATTATCGTAGTAAGCAGCTTGCTCATTAATAGTCTGATACTCCTACGCCCGTTACTGATATCATATCGTCAGGAAGCGATAGATTGCTTTTAACGATAAATAATATTACTATCTAACTATGAATTGGCGCTAATAGGTTCGCTATCTAATTCTATTGTGAGTTTTTCATATAACGTCTATTGCGCAACATGCGTTTCATTACCAAAATATTTTATTTATGATATAATTAGTTTATTTGGTTTTTTCGTGTTTTTGCATAAAAGATAAAGATGTTAGATCTTTATGGGTTTATTTTTGTAACGTTGCTATTAGCAATTTATTAGTTGTAGAACTTATCCATGATAATTGATGACTTACTTTTCGCTGCGCACTGCCAGAATAATTCTCTTTTCTAGCATATCAATCGTCACACACATTCAGATAACAACTGATCCACGCGGAATTTTACGAGTATATTGACTCTACTGTGAGCGTTGGCGCTTATCTTATAGAAATACTAGCTGTGCCCGCGAACTACGTTTCGCCTTAATTTATTTTTTCCCGACATCTTCAACAAATATCGTTAATGTACACAGAAATAAATACAAAAACTTAACAAATTATATACTAAAACCTTCCTCGAGAATCACGCTATCGAGTGGTGAAACGTGGTGAAAAGGCAGGGACTCATAAACATCCATACTTCATCAATGAATTTATGTTTTATGTATCAATCGTCGATCCTAATGTCTCCGCAGGACACTGATTGAAATTCCTCGCGGGGGCAGTAGTTATTCTGCTAGGTTTGGTTGGTGGTAGGGCTTGCTGAGCCCGCCTGGCTAGCTACCACCGTCTTACCTAAGTTACTCGCCATAATAACAATGTTAATAGCATTGTTGTGTTCCGACAATTGGAGCTCGCTTCCACCTTCGGCCCTATCTTCACATACCACCAGGTTAGATGAAGGGCAAGAAAAATTTAAGGATTGAGCAAAGAGAAAATGTCAATGTTATCAAAGAAAATAATTATTTCGAGGGATTCAAGCCCTGCGTACCTAAGAAGGCCGTATCAGCAGATTCATAATTATATGATATTGCAAAAATGCAAATGATATGATTCATTTTGGTTAGTCATAAAATGACCAACATTTTGGCAAATTCGTATTATGAATAGATAGCAATTCTTCTATTTGACAGCTTTGTAAGAATATTCGTAAAATGGTTCACAAATGAGGAATTGGGATGATGACTGAATAGGGTATTTCACACCATGTAAGAAGAAGTATAGATATGCATGTTTATGATAGATTTCGTAAAAATTAAGCGAGAAACGCCGATATTTATTCATAAAAATGCAATATAAATTAAATAATTCTATTTTAAATATCTTTTTTTTTATCTGTTCTTCAAATGTCAAAAACGCCATTCGACATATTCGGCCCGTTCCAGATAAGCATTTTTAGCCATAAATACCAACATTTTTAGCATCTCTGCGTTCCATTAGCCGGTGATGCTAGTTTTTCTTGCTGGTTGTCATGCGTTTCATTTAAGCATTTTTAACACGAAATGCTAGCATCAAATACCCATGCTAATAGATGGGTCCTCTGATACCACTTTTTGACAGCTTTCAAATTTGACATTTGGAATCTTTTTTTCATGAATCAAAAAGGATTTTCAGCGGATTTAAAAAATTTATTGAAAGATATTTGTAGTATTAGCCAATTCTGATTTATATTATAAAAAATTTTAAGTGGCTGGACTAATTAAGTGAGGTGTCAAAATTCAGCACGAAAAATCAGTACCTTGCGTTTCATTTGTAACAATTAGCGCGGCTAAAAATGTCAACATTTCTTAAAAGAAACGCAAAACGAGGCTAACATCAGATGTTAGCCTCAGAAAGTAGCAGTGCTTTATCTGGAACGCAGGGTTTGGGTGCCGACGTGACGTCACTCGGATAGTAAACAAACTTGATAATGTTTTGTCGTGCTCTGTGTTATTTGAAATTTCCTAAGTTATTATCACGTCTGTGAAACTTATACTTTATTTTATTAAAATTACATAATGGAGGACGGTAAGTCAATATTATTATATATCATAGGTACATAGCATAGCCATAAATACATTACAAAATATGCCATTTGTTTTGTGATATTAACAAAGTTTTCTTTTAATTATTCTATAGTTAGTTTTTCATTAATAAGGGATACAACAAAGTAGTCTTCGCACAAATACAGTCGTGTCTTTGTGAACAATGATTTTGAATCTCTTCTGGCCAGTTTCAATCAAGTGTTTTTTTTTGTTATTGCAGAAAGTTGGCAAACAAGCAAACTGTCCACCTGATGGTAAGTGGTAACAGTCACCTATAATACATGTGGTTCCTGTGAGATTCGCAGCAAAACTGCAACCCCCACAAGAACCACAGTGTACGTTGCCAACTTGTGACACAAGATGTAAGGTCACAGTACCCAGTAATTTCACAGCCATATCTTACCCTTCAAACCGGAACACAGCAATGCAGCAATTCTTGCATTTAGATACAAGACACAATGATATAGATTATAAATAAGCCATTTTTTTTCAAAAATCGTTTAAACATGGTCTTCCGCAGAGTCGTTCTCACAGAAAGTAATACCTATGTTGGTCGTACCTATTGTTTGTTTACTAACGAAGTGACGTCACGAATCAAAATAGCATGGCGGCTAGCGTTTCCGTGCGAAAATTCAAAATCATAAATAAAACATTGTTTTTAAGCCATTTTTGGGTTTTATACAATTAAAATAAAATTTTTACAGGTTCATTGCGACCTCAAGATTGATTTAAAATAGTTTCCAAAAAAGGGTGTAATACCCTATTCTAATTTTCACGTCTCGTCATAAAATATTAAAATACCATAGAAAAAGATGCAATCATGTGAAATTAGAATTAAAATCGACTTAGAAATACATTAGATACAAGCATTTTAAGCTGTTAATTTGGAAGCGATTAGACAGAGAGATCCGACATCAACCGTGACATTGTTGAGTACGGCTATTTATAAACTCCATGTAAATTGCCGTTTTGCTAGAAAGAGATGGAGAAAAATCTTTAATACCTTATATTTTGGTTCTTTCTGTTTATTATATGAATGAACTTCTATTAAGGAAACATTTTTTTTATTAATCTAGCCTATTGCTTAAGTGTTAATTAGGACCATTTTATGAGTATACACACAAAGCTGTCAAATAGAAGAATTGTATAAAATGAATTGCACTCCATTCATAATACAAATTGCCAACATGTTGGCCATTTTATGACTACGTGTACCAAAATGAATCATATTATTATCATACTAGCTTTCCGCTCGCGGCTTCGTCCGCGTTATTTTTGTTTTCCCGTGGGAATTTTATATTTTCGCGTAGGAAAAATATTTTCGTAGCCTATGTTTTTCAATGATAATTTAGCATTCAAATTGTGTAAGAATTTTTGAAATCGGTCCAGTAGTTTTTGAGTTTACTCGTTTCATACATACAAATATTTCCTCTTAATAGTAATAGTGTAGATGTAGATTATGATTCTGCCGATGCGTCTGTCTGTCTGTAAACTCACCGTCAGTATCCTCCACCTCGAAGTACCTGTAGTTGAAGTGTATGGTGGGCACCATGGGGTTGCGCGGGTGGATGACGGCGCTGACGCCGGCCGCGAAGAACGGCAGCTCCTCGCTCTGCAGGCGTTTACCCCTGGATACACCTCGCATGTTTAGCGGTTATGTTGGGGAGATACAGGTAGGCGAGTTAAACTCGGCTTTGGTCTTCTTCGGTTCACTGGTCATTTGTCAAGACTCGTGTTTTTTTAAATGGGTTATTGTAAAATAAGTTTTGAAACCCATATTAACGGATTAGTATACAGGATGTGACAGAAGGTTAGATATTAGAGAGACTCTCCCCTTACCTACGCCAATGGAGAGACCCTAACGGCCTTAATAATAAAAAAATTACTCCTTGGATCATCCTTGGATTAGTAACTCCGTGTTTTGTTTTGTTTCCGCACATGTCGGCTGTTATATGTCGAAACAAGACAACACACGGAGTAACTAATCCCAGGATGATTCAAGGAATAAATTTTTTATTAAGGCGAGGAATTTCCACGTGCAAGCCCATATGTTCCGCACTTCACACCGTTCATTTGTACATGACGTTAGCGCGGACGCGGCCACTGAACAGGCGCCAACATCATGTGCCGCACAGTAAAAATATAACAGTACAACAAGGACGTTTTATATCGTATGCAATATACTTTTTGCTAGGTTACAAATAAGTATTGATTTATAAACTGAGGTAACTACCTACAGTAATACAACCAATAAAGATACAGCTTTATGACTTCATTGCTATTTTTTATTGTATCTTTACTTGTATGTAAATATGGACACTTTTTAATTGTTACATTACATAGTATTTTTATTTGACAAACAACCACGTGATTTTTTTAATAACTTAAAAAATAACAAAGTTTAAAAAGCTTTTATTTGCTAGTGACGTCATTGTACTCGTCCACCATTACAATACCGATACAAACATATATTTTATAAGAAAGAGACGTAAAGCAATTATCAGTAATTAGACTTTTTCAAGATTCATCATAATTAGACCGTTTCTTCACAATTTCAAAGGTTTTAAATGTTTCTATGATGTGTTATTAATAAAATGTAAATTCAAATTTTATGCATATTTCTTTTGTGCAGTATAGAATGCATCACTAGAATACAAGAAATGCTCGATTAGCTAAAAGTAGTATTTAAAACAAAAGCTAAGAATATGACTTGACGCGGCGGCATATATAAAGCACTGTTAAATTTTTTTGTTTGACTTCGACGGCTATTCGGTTTGATTTAGAAATAGTAGATTGTTACACCGAGCGCTAAGTGACTTATTAATGCCCGCGGATGTTTGGTGCACGAGCACTTGCTCGAGGGCACTAATAACCCGAGGGCATTAATAGCTCACTTACGAGGTGTGTAATCTGCTTTTCCTTCAACTTATTAAAAAATAATAAAAAACTGAAGTTGACTGTAGAAAAACTTATTTATTTATGACAAAAAAAATGCAAATTGTTCTTATTAAGAAACCAAACCTTATCTTGACGGTGGTGACGGAAGTGGAAAATCCACAAAAAAAAACTCACTGTCATGTACACCACAAAACCCTTATTTCTTGCCGTCAACATGAATGTGCACCAAAAAACACCACTTTCACTGCACAATATTTACTCGAATACAATTTTTAATTTATTAAAATAAAAGCTAATCTTCGCCATTAAAGCCAATTGCCTCTCTTTTTTAAATAAAATTGGCTTTGTAGGGTCCTATCTAACTTGTTTTGCGCATGTGTATTTTTTGTGACATGTTATACAACCACTCAAATCTCTTTGGAAAAATGCCTACATTTTGTATGAATTGAATGAATATGAATTGTAATTTCTTTTTAAATTAGAAAAACAAACAACAGGGCAATTATGTTGAACGGGTCATTAATGAAATTTCATACAATACTACTGCCGTTTTCCAGGGTAGTAATGTATTACTTAGTGTTGCCTTTTCCGATGATTAGAGTAAAATTAATGAGTAGTTTGAAGAAAAATATTTTAATAGAAATATGTAGGTATTTTAATACAGTACTGAATAAATAAGTACTATAACTTATTTCGCTTACTATTCGTCAATAAAAATATTTTAAAATATATATATGTAGGTATTTTAATACATTACTGAATAAATAAGTACTATAACTTATTTCGATTTGATTTGTTAACCGACTTCACTGACTTCACGAAGTTATGAGGTAACACATACCTCATAGCTTCGTCATTTATTAACTGATTTTCAAAATTCTTTTTGTATTCAGAAAAGTATACCCCCGAAGTGGTTCCATGCCATCAAGTCAGGATCTAGTATTAGAATCCCAAGAAAATCGAGAGAATAGGCACGTCCAACGTCTTTCCTGTTTTTTTTCTGAAGCTATTCAGGTATTTGCGTCTGAAAGACATCATCTCAAGAATTCTTCCACTATGCTGAGCTTACGATGGATCCTTAACTTTAAGGAGTTAGGGAGTTAGTCTTTAGATATAAAAGGTACGTATTGACTCTCAGTTAGGTATATTCTTTCAAGTTGACTTAGAGAGCTATTTTTATAATGTAATGTTGTGTGTTTTATTTTATTGCTACTAAGTTGGCAAACAAGCAAACTGCCCACCTGATAGTAAGTGGTAACAGTCACCTATAATACATGTGGTTCCTGTGCGATTCGCAGTAAAACTGCAAGCCCCACAAGAACCACAGTGTAAGTTGCCAACTTGTGACATCAGATGTAAAGTCACGGTACCCAGTAATTTCAGTGCCATATCTTATCCTTCACACCGGAACACAGCAATGCAAGCACTGCTGATTTGCGGCAGAAATAGGTAAGACGGAGGTATTTTTATCCTTGCCTTAGCAAGCATCAAAAACGATAGTATTTTTGTTTTTAATTATATCACAATTTTTGTGACAGGTATCTCTGGCAGGTATGTCATCCATCATATTATTATTAGATGAATTCGAAACAAGCTCAAACCTGTTTTTGATGTGCTACCATCATCAACGCTGGCCAAGTGCGGGTTGGTCGACTTCACACACAACCTAAGAATTTCTTTACACGTGTGTGCAGCGGTCGGCGCGCCGGCGCGCTACTTAGTGGTAGGTATTTATAACGCTGCATTGCGTGAGTGACAGGGGCGTGCATGTACTAAACAAGATTATCAAGAAGAAAGCCACAAATCGCTATGAATATCAGGCAACCGTATTAGTCTCTAAGCAAACTGGTTTTAAAATATTAATTAATATTCTACCACCTTAGGCCTGTAAGAAAACTGGGGAAGTACTACACAGCTAGCGTTCTTTACCATGATGACTTTACATTTGACGACACGGTTAGCGCACAGAGTTCGAGTGATCGCCTACTACGCAACTGGTCGCGGGTTCGATTCCCAAATATTTTTAACCGACTTCAAAAAAGGAGGAGGTTATCAATTCGGTTGTATTTTTTATGTTTGTTACCTCATAACTCCGTCATTTTTAAACCGATGTCCAAAATTATTTTTGTATTCGATAGAGTATAGAGCAAGGGTGGTCTCATGGTCACCAAAGTCAGGATCTGATGATGGGATCCCATAGAAAATCGAGGAAAGCACTAAAAACACACTTCTTTCACTAAAAAGATTTCATTCACTGAAAAGTTAAAAATAAAAAATATTTTACAAAAAATAAAAAACGACTTCAAAAACACTGAAAGCTTAAAAATAATATAAGAATAGGTACAGACAACATCACACTTCTATATTGAAGTCGGTGACAAATTTTAACACTTTCTAGGAGATTATCGTTTGGCGCCGACTTCAATACAGAAGTGTGATGTTGTCTGTACCTATTCTTATATTATTTTTAAGTTTTCAGTGTTTTTGAAGTCGGTTTTTATTTTTTGTAAAATATTTTTTTGTAGTTACGGGACAAATATTATGTATGGAATACAGAAATATGTTCCGGTCTGGGCGTATGTGCATGTGATATGTAATATATTCTATGTTTGTAACTTTGATGACACGGTTAGCGCAGAGGTCGAATGATCGCCTACTGCGCAACGGGTCGCGGGTTCGATTCCCGTACGGGACAAATATTTTGTATGGCCTACAGAATTTTTTTCCGGTCTGGGCGTATGTACATGTGATATTCTATGTTCGTAACTGCACCCACAACACAGGAGAAAATCTTAGTGTGGGGCGACGTTTTCAAAAAGAAAAAAACTGCACCTACGACACAGTTGAAAATCCTAGTGTGGGCTGACGTATTTATATAAAAACACTTTCATTACTGAGTGACTGACAGATTACGCACAGCCGTAATTAAAAGGCACAAAAAGCGGAAATTTGATATGTATGTTGGAAATTCGCCATCTAAGGGGGTAAAACTAAAAAATAATAGTTTGTATGGAACCTCTATGACATTTATGCGGGCGAAGCAGCGGGCAAAAGCAAATATTTTATAAAGTTTCACAAAATTCCGCTGATCAGATATTTTCTTTTAATACAATGAAGTGATCTTTACATAAATCGGACGGAAATTTATGTTAATTATTTTTTACTTTTTTATAATCAACTCACGCTTGACCATAAATGTTACGAAATTTAAAAGATTCCTAAAATACTGTTTTACTGTTCATAATCATATATAATACATAGGCTCGAATAAAACTCTATTATTTAGCTACATGTATAATGTGCTGTTGATTCTACCTTCTAAAGCTTTGATGCAAGGCGTTGTGAATAAAGGGGGTAACATTAAGTATTTAAAGGAAAGAATTCAGCAATAAAGTTTTATAGGAAACATTATTTTGAACCTATAAATCGTTGCATATTTACTTGAAGAAATTATCATACTGGTTTATTAACACTGCACTGTGCTATATGGCCGCGGCAATAAAATAATTTATTTATTCAATACATTTGGGAAATAAATATTTACCACTTTTCTTTCAGCATTTTTTGTATGCATTTGATTTAACATTTCGTCTTAGACTTCTTTTATTAGCGATTTTTACACATAAAATAACTTATAGAAAAAAAGAACGAAAAACATATTTTTTCACACATAAAATAATTTAGGAAGAAGGATTAAAATAGTTTTCTCCTTTATAATACCTATTCCATTATTTACACTATTCACCATATTACTACACTAATCTATAATAATAATGAAAGTTAACAAAATAAACGCAAACTGCAAAATTAAAATTCGATCGTAAAGAAACACGTAATATATTTTTTTGCGCCCGCGACACGAAGCGACATGACCATACCCTGAGACGACTTGGCGAGTACTGTCTTATATGGAGCGCGATTGCAACCAAGCGAAATTATAGAATTTTCGTCATTTTCCTAAATATTTTATATGACATCAAAAAATCTGTCTTCACAGTTCACTAGATAATAACGAACTACATGTTTTGGTATAACTTTTATACTGTTTTATGTATATTTCGATTTCAAATCGTGGTTTTAGTTTTTGATTTAGACCTATGTTTGAATTTTTTTTCTATCGAGTGAAATGGAGTAAATCGTGTTTCTGCTTTCACAGTTCACTAGATTATATCTTCAAGCTTAAGGTGTGTGAATTTCAGAATTGTGGGTTCTAATATTATCCAGATCTAGACGTTCTAAGATCGGCAAATTTGGGAAATCCTCGCCTTAATAAGGGCTCCAAGTTAATCGACTTTAAACTGAACCGTCCCCCAACAACAGAAATGTTTTGCATGGTGAGTGTACCCAACATTTAAAACATTTTCATCGTTGAAAATGCTCAAAAAATTGTAAGTTGCCTGTTCAATAAAAATCAAGATAACCATTGACTTTGAAACGACTTACAATTTTTTGAGTCGTAATGTATCGTAAATGTTGGTACTTCTGCTAAAACGGATAAGTTTGTTGCCCTGCACCGAATCTTCTTGTCAGCTATACGATATCCTGAATGGCTGGTAGGTAAAAAAAATTGGACAGTTCAAAACAGCTTTTCACCAAATCTTATTTTACATTTTTAACCTTTCATGTTTCGCGGCCTCCGTGGTCTAGTGGTTGAGACCACGCGGCATCTAAAAATAAAATAAAAACCACCTGGAATATCATTAACCAGGAAACGGGTAAACCCAAAAGTACTGTGAATTCTTTCTCTTTAGAAATCAATAACCAAACTATTAAATCAGACAATGCGGTTGCTAAAGCATTTGAAGACTTCTTCTCTCATATACCCATAGAAACTACAAGTAGTCTCAACTCATGTCCACATGAGGCTGTAGCTCTTTTGGGACGGAGTGTGAAGAGGTGTTCAACTTTTATCACATTGATGCTAACACTGTTTTGAAAACATTTCGTATGATCAGTACCAAAAAAACTGAAGATCTTTGGGGTATTTCGACCCATTTAATTAAATCTGTAATTAAAGAACTTGCACCGCAACTTGCGTTGATATTCAATAAATGTGTCGATAAAGGTGTCTTCCCCGACCTCATGAAAAATAGCAAGTTGATACCTCTATTTAAGTCTGGGAATAAAAATGACCCTTCAAATTATCGACCAATTTCGATTCTACCAGCTCTTAGTAAAATATTTGAAAAAATTATATCTAATCAGTTAACTGATCATTTCTCAAGTAACAACATTTTACATATGAACCAATTTGGTTTTACAAAGGTCGTTGCACTACTGATGCCGGTGTTGCACTTCTGGAACACATTTTTGCTGCTTGGGAGTGTAAACAAGATGTAATTGGTATATTTTGTGACCTATCAAAAGCTTTTGATTGCGTTGGTCACCAAACTCTTTTAAATAAACTCAAACATTATGGTGTCTCTGAAGAAGCAATGAGACTTATTGAGTCTTATTTATCCAATAGGGTTATTGACTTTAGCAGGACAGTACATTTATGAAAATTTGATTTATGTCTATAAAAATTATAATACATTTGAAACCAAGTTCCAAATTCACCATCTAAACACAAGATTCAAAAATAAACTTGCCGTTCCAACATTCAGGCTTCAAAAAACTAGAGGCTCGTTTATGGGGAAATGTATAACCTTTTATAATAAGCTTCCACAAAGTGTTACCGACTTGCCTTTTCATAAGTTTAAAGCGCATGTAAAAAAGACTCTTATGAGTAAAGGATATTATAAAGTCAACGATTATTTGAATGATGCCAATGCCTGGTGTTAATTTTTCAGATAATGAATCGTGTTGTTATGTACAACTATTTGTTTAAACAAATATTATTTTTGGTAATAAGTAGTAAGAAGAGAACTCACACATCTAATCTTGTAATGGAAGTTGAGCTCAAACTTCTGCTGTGAGGTCAGCTTCCAATTGACGACTCTGTTACAATACAGGGAGAAAAAAATAGCCCTTGCTGGTTTTCTTGCTGGTTCTTTCCAGTACAAGGTCTCCCGCCGTAGACTTGTGAACCAATGGCGTAGCTGCTTTGACGTTCAAAAGAGATTGTAACAATCCAATTTGAATAAAAGATATTGAATTTGAATTTGAATTTAAGCTGTTAATTTGGAAGTGATTAGACAGAGAGATCCGACATCAACTTTGACGTCATTGTTTAGTATGGCCATATAAACTTCATGTAAACTGCCGTTTTGCTAGAAAGAGATGGAGAAAAATCTTTAATACCTTATATCTTAGTTGTTTTTATAGTTATTCGAAAACCGACTTTTTCTTTGTTTATTATATGAATGAGCTCCTATTAAAGCAATATTTTTTTTCATTCATATAGCTTTTGAGGTGGACAGTGTAGTGTAGTGGCTGGTACCTGCTCCTCATCTGCTGCACGGCGGCGGGCGGCAGCGTGCCGGACACCACGGAGATGTTGACGCCGGCCTTCTCGAACACGCGGCCGTCCTGCAGCACGCACGTGATGCCCCCGCCACCTTCCTTCCTTTGCCATCTGTCCACTTTGAACTTCGCCTCCTACAACAACAGGGCCAAATGGTCTTGTGTCCGATTTACATTTGACCGAAAGCGTATGACCGACATCTTTTTTTACAATATGTAATGTTTGCCAAATTTTTAGACCATCGAAATATTATTCGACATAAGTGTCATTTTACCGAACTACGTTTCACCGATTTTCTAAATATCTTTTTTTCTATTGACCGAAGTCTCTTTTGAACTTTTTTCAATTGCCAGATGATTTTTTGTTGACATATTTTCACTTCACCAAAACAACATTTTACCGAAAATTATTAAGGTTAATAGTTGACTGGTTAGGTTACGGAGGTTATAAGTTAGACATTGTGATCACACATCAAACTACATGTTTTTTGTATGCATGCTTGCTTGCCTGCATGAACGCGCCTAGAGGGGGTGCAGCCCCCGCTAAAAAAAACTTATGGGATATCACTGTAGGTTAGGTTATTAGGAATCGGAAATAGTGTACTCAAAAGTTTTCGAGGCGTTTGGTGAAATGAACATATGGGAAATAAAACAGTGGTTCTAATGAATGTGCAGAAACATAATACTTCGAACAAATGTTGATTCGGAAGAGCATAACTTCGGTAAAAAAGTTTTCGACCAAATGAAAGTTGGAGTAACAAAAAAAAATCGATTTGATAATTAGGTTTAACGATACACCACAGTGCCAAATGTGATTTCGACGAAGTAAAAAAAGACGAAACGAAAATAGTTGAAAAGTTTTCTGTTAAATAAAATTCGGTCAAAAAGCTTTCGAACTTATGATAGGTAACCAAGGCTATGTAAAATACAAGGATTATTCCACTTTGATCACCTTTTTTTTTTTTTTTATTGCAGACAGTTGCCAAACAAGCAAACTGCCCACCTGATGGTAAGTGGTAACAGTCACCTATAATACATGTGGCTCTTGTGAGATTCGCAGCAAAACTGCAACCCCCACAAGAACCACAGTGTACGTTGCCAACTTGTGACACCAGATGTAAAGTCACAGTACCCAGTAATTTCACTGCCATATCTTACCCTTCAAACCGGAACACAGCAATGCAAGCACTGCTGCTTTGCGGCAGAAATAGGTAAGACGGAGGTACCTAAGCAGACGACCCTGGTACAGTCTCCCTCCAGTAAGTGATATCACCTGGGTGATATATTCCTCGGTCAAGTGCAAGTTGGACTTATTGCGCACCGGAGTACGAGGATTCCGTTGTTTGTACATATTTACGGTTTTCAAAATTTTTTATTGCTCACTACAAAAGTTCATGAGTCAAAAGGAAGTACCCCATAGGTTTGATATATTGTGATATTGCAAATTATGTGACATAAACGGTCTTATCTTTTGATAGCGTTGCCTTATAAGAATATATTTCATAACTGAAAGAAATCATAGACCCGGGTATTTGATATGAATATAGGGTTGATATCTCTTCGCGTTCTTGAGAAAAGGGGTCTTGGCGGACAGACAGACAGACGGGACAACGAAATAGTCATATAAAGTTTTTTTTATGTCAACCGAGTGAACGAGCAGACTAGCCACCTGATGGTGAGTGGTCATCGTCGCCCATAGACATCTGCGACATCATGGGTGCCGCTTATGCATCGCCTGCCTTGAGTTTGAGGACCCTATTTACTTCTCGCTTAAAGAATGCCATGTTGAGGGAGCTCTTTCCACATTTTGCAAGTTCGCGGGAGAAACGAACGGGACGCCCGCGAGGTATGCTGACGCCAGGCGTCCAATATGTGGGGGTGGTTGGGGCGAGTTCTACTTCCCTGACGCGCGGAGCGGTGGCGAAAGAGCAATGGAGGATTCAGTTTGAAAAGCTCCTCAGAACACTCCCCATTGTACAGACGGTAGAACACGCACAGAGACCTAACATCTCTGCGGTGGCTAAGAGGCTCTAATCCATCTGTGAGTGCCGGATCGTCGACGATACGAACAGCACTGCGTTGAATGGAGTCAAGAGGAAGAAGTTGGTATTTTAGAGCACCGGACCGTGCGAGCAATACTCCATGTGGGGTCGTACCTGGGCTTTATATGTATAATAAAAGTCGGTGACCCGGCGTGAAGTACCGTTTCGCCTTGTTAAGTATTCCTAATTTTTTTGATGCCAGCTTTCCTTTATTCTACGGTAGGTTCCGTTTCTACGGTACGGAACTCTAAAAAAAAAACGTTAAAGGATAATATTTTCACCATTTAGTACATAATCGTAATATATATTAACAGTATGAATAAATAAAAAAAAAATAGGTACAGTCAAAATTTCGTTAGGGTTGGATAATGTCCTCGGTGGACTAATAGTCATTGTGTGAACACGGCATGCACAGGTTCAAATCCTGTCAGAGGTGATTTTTTTTCTGGTAGCGATTTATTTCTTTATCAGTTTAGTAACTGTTTTCTAAGCGGGCACAGTTTTATTAATCGAAAAGAAAAAACAAAACTGTTAGTCCATCTAGCACAATTATGAAACTGCTCAATAACTTATATGCCCCTTATTATAAAGCAATCATAGATAAGAAATGTTTCGTACCGGAAATGTCAAGTATATGTCCTCGTCAAAATCGTTATTGTCAACAGTTTTCTCCTCTTGCCAAGCCTACAAAAATAAATCAGATCTTAGGTATGATTTAGTGCACATATTACTATTTAAGTAGTTTTCGGAATCATTGATCCCATTAACGTATTATATGTGAGAACTATATTGTCTCTAAGTTGTGGCCTGTTCAATAAAAGTCAAGATAATTTACTATCATGAGTTGTGCATGAGCCATAAAACACATCGAATAATCAACATATAGACGATTTGGAAACGAATATATTAGCCCCTACTAGGAATCGAATCTGTGAGCTCTGGTATTATGGGCTCTTTACCCACTATACCAAAAAGTCATCATGATTATCATTTGACTGGACATAGGTTTCTCTCTGGGATCTCCAAGCCGATCGGTTCTGCGTTTCTAGCATCCAGCGGTTTCGCGCGACTTTCACCAGATCATCGGCCCACACGAGGATCTTTATTAGTAATTATAAAGAGCATTTTAGGCACAAAAGTGCTAAATTGAATTTACAGGACTCTGTTTTGTCACTAGGCTTGGATATCATTATTGTTTGTTCCAGTGGGACTTCTGAAATCTATCTATCTACCACCAATATTTCCTAAGTATGTGTCCTTAACACTATACTTAAAAATATGAGCGGTAAAACTTAGCTTGCGACCACCTTTGGTTGTATCAGAAATAAATTTTTGAAACACATCATTCTATTATCCATTCTATAGTTCAGGGGCGCTTTCACAGCCTTTTCACGAAAAACAACTTTTCGCTCTAACCCCGTTACTACTTTCTTTACTACTACCTTCTTTTAGGGCGGGGGAATCTCTTTACGCTTCACAAGGGACTGAAGCTGACAAGGCTGCCCCTTGGATATGCCGTAGGACTCGGGTAAGAACCCATACCCGGCTAAACCACCCTACGGAACCTCTCCGCCTCCGGTGGAGGTACGCTCGGGATCGGGCTAGCCATTTCCCCGAACGCACCCCCTGGGAACAGGCCCAGTGGTATATCGGTAAACTAGCTGGGACTTACTCTCGTCGAGTGGCGGCTGTGTATTACCTCGATTTCGTTTGATTTCCGTTTCGTATGCGATGAAAATCGATAGAGTATTATGTCGAAAACTTTTTAACAAAAAATTGAACCGCCGATAAAACTAAAAAGAAAAAACACTGAAAAGTTAAAAATAATATATGAATAGGTACAGACAATATCACACTTCTATATTCAAGTCGGTGACAAATTTTAACACTTTCTAGGAGATCATCGTTTGGCACCGACTTCAATATAGAAGTGTGATATTGCCTGTACCTATTCATATATTATTTTTAACTTTTTAGTGTTTTTGCTTTTTAGTTTTTTCGGCGGTAAAATTTTTTGTTAAATAGTTTTTATTTTATATTTTTTTGTGAATTTCATCTTTTTACAATCAGTGAGTTAATCATCAATCATCCCCCGTTTTTGTACCTTTAGGGTTGGATTGTTTTTTCAAATTTATATGGGACCACCCTCGGGGTATACCTACCCTTTCCAATAAAAAAAGAATCATCGAGCATACATTAAAAATATACGCGTCGAATTGAGTACCTCCTCCGTTTTTTCGTCGGTAAAAAATCAATATTATTTTGGTTCTCATCGAAAACAAAACGAAGATCAGCAGAAATTGAACGCAAACGATGCTCGACGAGCACTCGACGCCTGACGAATGATTAAAAAATAGAGCCCCAGGTCCGAAATATATATCATGCCACCGGTGGTCGGTCGGTTGGGTCTGAATCCTTCCTGGCTGCTTAGAGCGTGCCTCCTTCTACCCAATTCCGTTCAATATCTAGAGGGCGACGACTTTTGCGTGGAACAACCGGCCCGTTCAAGACCTTCAACTTTCAGAGTGAATTACAACGTTACAACCGAACAATCATCAATTTGATAATTTGATGGTTGAAAACGCTTTGACCTTTATTAAGTGATATACTCTTATATGATTGGATGATATTGGGGCCTTTATCTATTGTGTCATCTGCTAGAAAGAGATAGAAATAAAAAATTCGTATGAAAGAGGAAAATAAAAGATATTATTGCTGCAACACGTTCAACACTTTAGAGTGAGTTGAAAAACAACTGAACACTTCAAGGTTCTGACAAGTCCCTGTTCATCAGTTAAAATTTTGAATATTCACAAACATTGTATAATTGACATAGAAGTACATAAAAACAATATAATTATTGTATTTTGAAGACATTTATGTTGCTACGTTACTGTTGACTTCAACATACATTTGACTAGGGACTGACGAAAACCCCCTATAGTAAAATTATTGTTATAAATCACTAATAAGTTGTGTTGCAGTTTGCTGTGAATCTCACAAGAGCCACATGTATTATAGGTGACTGTTACCACTTACCATCAGGTGGGCAGTTTGCTTGTTTGCCAACTTTCTGCAATAAAAAAAAAGTGGTAAGAGCGAATAAGAATTCAAGCCAATAGGAGTTCACTCCAATAAGAGATTGAAGGATGTAGGTGAATATTGCTTCCACCATTGGATTTATTCTTCCTGTAAGTGAGATGCAAGCCAATAGATTACCAACTACAAATAAAACAAAATTACCTTATCTTCTTCATTTTCCAGAGCCCTACAAAACTCCGCTTGTATCCTCATTATGAGCAGTTCCATCTGTGTCTTCATGTCGTCCTGCGTTCTCTCAAGCTGGGCGATCGGTGTGATAGGTTCCGCCATGTAATTCTGGAGCTGCATGATCTCTTTCATTTGCGCTTTGTTCTCTTTGAGTTGACTGTATGCCATGTATCCAGCACCAACCAGTGCTGCACAGTACAGTCTGAAATGTATTTTTGTTTATATTTTTTCTCTTATATTACACTAGCTTGCCGCCCATCGCTTTGCCTGCATTATTTTCGTTTTTCCTGTGGGAAAGCTATATTTTCCTGTAGTAAAAACAATTCAAACTATAAAGTAAAAGCTTTAAATAGATCGCATTACAATACGTGAAACAGTTGTTAATGTCATATTAAAACCGTGTGTTCAATCATTTCTAATTATCAACTGAAATATAAAATTTATTGCTCCTTGCTGCAAAAATTACACCTTAGATTTCCATACTACAAAACTTTTAACCCTTTGAGAGGTGAATTTTGTAAAATCTGTTCTTAGCTGATGTGTCCTATCCAAATCAATAATTCAAATAAAACTGGGTATAAATAAAATTCTTAAAAATTCATAGTCTGATGTATCATACATAGCTAGAAAATTAATAAATGAAGTCAAGATATTCTAATGTATTTGGATAATATTGAAATTTTGTTAAAATATCAGTTTGGGATTGTATGTAGGTAATAGTTTTTTTATTTATTAATAAAGTATCCATTATTTGACCTCTACTTAACATTTCTTGCAAACAGTACCTATGTACTTATTACATATTTGTTACATACTTATTACATACATGTTATTCCATGTCTTCTCTCAGGGTTCATTATTATTATTAATATAGCTTCTTCCCACATTAGTGGTTCCCAAGGGTATAAGCCTCCTACATCCTTTTCCGCTTTTCCTTTTAAATTGACTTCGAAAAAGGAGGAGGTTCTATATTCAGCTGTATCTATTTTTTTTATGTATATTCATTAATTACTCCGCCATTTTGGACTGATTTAAAAAAAATGTAATAGAAAGAGTCTACTCTCGGTGGTCCCATTGTCACCATGTCATGATCTGGTTATGGGATCCCATAACAATCGAGGGTAACCCTTGAATTTCAAAGGCCCACATGTTTCATGTTTTTGTTGAAGATATTCAGGTATTTGCATCTGGTAGTCATTATATCATATAACTAAGCTGATGATGGAAAGTTTCTGGTAGGTTGGGAGTTCGGAAATAACTCTTTCAATATTGTTTAGAGCGAAGACGTTTTATTTTAAGTTGTTTTGGTGTTTAGTGGTGGTGTTGGTGTAAATTTTTTTTTACCAAAAAATTACACTGTCTTCAAATTCACCAAAAAGTCAGAGATAATCTATCCTACAAATAAATAAAATTGAAGTGTCTGTTTGTAAGGTCAAAATAACGAGTTTTTACTAAATGGGTATGAATGTATATCGGGTACCAATAACAAAAACACCATTTAAAATTTTTTTGTCTGTCTGTCTGTTTGTTCTCGCTAATCCCCGGAACGGCTGGACCGATTTTGACAGGACTTTCACTAATAGATAGCTAATTATATAAGGTAAAATCCTCCGTGGTATTATGCGTCTAAACCAGTATAACATAGGCTACTTTTTATCAACTTCAACAAAAGTTACCATTCCACGTGGACGAAGTCGCGGGCACAGCTAGTATAAGAATAAGTACACACAAAATCACAGTTTTATATTGAAGTTGTTGCCAAATTATATCAGTATCAGGGTTTTTTTTTGTATTGCATGAAAATTATAATACAAATCCCTTGTATTTTATCGACTATCTACAGTTGATCTCTATCGTAGTGTAACCATGAGGAATAGGGTTTACACCACATGTTACACTGGTGAAACCACGAGGAACACACCATATTATAAATCTGTCATTGCACAGACTCTTCACTATTGTACAAAGAAGGTAATTCAAAATTGACCATGTTCCAGTCAGGCCCGATTTAACAGTAGGTACAGCATGAATGATCCTTAAATAAAAGTTATATAAATTGTTGCAATGTTTTTTGATAAATTTAATCACAAAATTCTATTACTGCCATTTTTACTTTTGTTTACACATTTCTTAAAGTAGGTATTTAAAGATCTATGAGTATTTCTCAAAGATAAAATGATTGTGTATCTAGTGAAACGTCTGTAAATGAGAAGTTGCACGTAGGTCGCAATACGTATGTTGTTTACTTCCTGTAATTATTTACACAGTCTTTATAACTAACCTCAACTTTATAAAAGTTTTAGGGTTAACTACAATAATCAGGAATGCGGTCGGTCACGGTTAATGTATCATCAAATCATTCTTATTTCATACAAATCACATTCCAATTTGAAAGCAAAGTAAGTAATTATGATGATAAAAAGTTACACAATGCACGACTTACTTGATGGGTCTATCTCTCATTTTCTTGTAGCTTCCAACATAACTAAGTGTTCTGAAACTTCGCACAATTATTTTATGTGACATTGTTGATAAAATAAACACAAAAAATAAGCAACTATGCGGGGATAGCCGTCCCGGTCCCGTGTGGTGTGGGTGGTTGTATTGTTGATATATTTTGACAGGTGAAACTACTGCTTGACATTGACAAATCACACGTATGTTTTGGTGCGAGGCGCCACCTGGCGGCCGCGGGGGGAAGCAGCTATCAGCTGTTGTAATTTACGTCCGCAAGGCAAGGCTGGCTACATGCGCAATACGTTCGTCTCTTTCCCGTGCAGGGCCGCGGGCATCGATCGTCGCGACGCGCTCTTTCCGGCCGCAGCACCGCCACACACGCCGCACCGCCATCGCCAGTGAACGGCGACCTCGCGGAGCGCTCGTCGGCAGTGCGCGTGTACCGCGGCGAGTGCCCGGCTATCGATCGGCCCCGGAGCCGCATTGCTGTACATTCCGGAGGCGGTGCCTCGCCTAGTTTTCGTCGATCGTCGGCGTGGCGGGCGCGTGTCGGTATCGGCGTCGGCGGCGGCCCGGGCGGCCTGCGCAGTGGCGGCGCGAATAGCGCGGGAGCGAGCGACCTTCCATCCGCCAAAACCGGCTCGCTGTCCGCCGCGGACGGCTGTGATGTAGCGGCCGGCGCGAGCGGCCCTCGGACAAAGGACCCGCGTACGCTCGGCGATTCGCGATGAAGAAGTTCACGTTCAAGGGGGTGCTGGACGGGTTCCGCAGCTCGGTGCAGGCGCCGCCGCGCGGGGTGGACCAGGAGATCCAGGAGACGCTGCGTCCGGAGCACTTCCAGATCAAAAAGGTGAGTTGTTGTTTTATCGCGCTCGGCTCGAGGTCCCGCAGTAGATAATGGCGACGGGGAGCGGGAGCCGCTCGTCCGTGATGTCGTATTTATAGGGCCGCCCGCCGCGGACGCCGCAGCGCCGTGTTGTGTACACAGACAGCCCGCACCAGCGTCTCACCACGCAGCAAAACAATCCCCACCTAGCTCCACTCGCGCGTCGCCGGTAGGTATGCGATCATCGCGCTTTCACTTCGCATGATGACATCTGCGCTGATTACTGCGACGGCGGGCGCCGCGTATTGGTATTTTACGTCAGCGCTTAACCTTGACCATCTAATCTGTTCCACATTTATGGAGTACGCACCATACGCAAACGTAATCCGTTTACTGAAAGCGCCTCGGCGACTGGCTGCGGCTGCGGGTGCGTGCAATTACGTGCACCCGCGTAGGCGGCACGTTGGTCGGCAATCATATTGGCCCGATAGCAGATAAGATAAAAGTTGCACTTAATATTGCCTAGAAACTTTTCGTTGGTTATAATATAGCCTATAGGTATGTTGGATAAAACGTAAGTAATTTATTACGACCATTAGTTGTAAGTAAAAGTACATTATTTTAAGTATATGGAAGTCTGATTTCCAGTAAAAAGTTTTCTACGAGAAAGTTTCATGCATGGGAAGTAAGAGGATCTGACTTATTAAAATCTTGCCGTTCTATTGATGAAAAGATAGGTACTTACCGCAGTAATTAATCCGACAATGGCGGCTGAACTAATTGCTGACCAATTATTTAAAGGGTTCCAAGGAACAAAGCCCGGCGCGCTGTCCCGAACACGTGCCGTAAACTTTGAGCAAACTATTTGCCATAGGGAAAAGTTTGTCGTCTTGCCTGTTAGCGGCGTTCAGCCTTTCATTAATATCATTTAAATTGGAGTAAACCCACCTGAACTTCCCTCTAAATGCCCACACAACGTTATCATCAGTGGGTGTGCGGGTACTTACTGGTACGGTATTATGTTTTGAGAACTCAAAGGTTTATAACTTATAGAATATAGGTTACTAGCTTTCCGCTCGCGACTTCGTCCGCGTTATTTTTGTTTTCCCGTGGAAATTTTATATTTTCCCGTAGGAAAATTACCCTATGTCCTTCCCCTGGTCTCGAACTATCCCTATAACGACTTTCATCAAACTCGGTTCAGTAGTTTCGAAGCCTATTCAATACAAACAAACAATCAAATTTTTCATCTTTATAATAGGTATTAGTATAGATTATTTGATCAACTGATAATAGATTAATAAAATTAGTTTGAAAATGAACTAAATAAGTACTTGAGATGAAATGAAAGTAGGTATTGCAATCGTTATTAAAAGTTGAAATCGCAATTTCATTACGAACGCTATTCCTGTGCCAGAGAAATAATCACTGAAAATAAAGATAACACTCCCAGAAACTAAAATAATATAACTTGAAAACTGTAATGAGTAGTTTACTGCTGCACATGATTTAGTTAGTCAGAGAATAGCCCATGTAGCATAGGCATACTTGGTAACTGCTACACCCAAGGATTTTTTAAGCCTGTGATACTTCACAAAGTTCCATACAACTCCTATTTTATCTCCTTAAGGGATGAATTTCCAAAAATCCGTTGTTAGCCGATGCTTATATCATAATGACTATCTGTGTACCATTCTTCAAATCCATCCAGTGGCTTGAGCAGATGAGCAGTCACGGCTTTCTTTAATTTTATAGACATAAAAAAACTTACGGCCATGGATGACCACGGAGTGTCCGGGGTTCAATTCCCCATGAGGTCAGAAGTTTTTCTGCTCGGCCTGGTTGGTGGTAGGGCTTCTGAGCCCGACTGGCTAGCTAGCACCGTCTTACCGAAATTTGTCGCCATAATAACAATGTCAATAGCATTTTGTGTTCCGACAATTAGAGGTAAGGTAGCCAGCGGGTTTATTGTATAAAAAAATCTATCACGATCATCAGTTTTAGTTTAACATTCATTATACCGCTAGCACAAGACTCCGCGCCGACTTCCTTTCATAAAGCAATGATGGCCATGCACTGTGATTGTCAAAATTGATAGCGATTGCGATAGGTCTTGAGTTACACAATCATGGGGCAGTTTCTCAGTTGATCAGGCGAGATGAAGGCCAAGACCTTCTCTGTTTTATACCGCTAGCACAAGACTCCGCGCCGACTTCCTTTCATAAAGCAATGATGGCCATGCACTGTGATTGTCAAAATTGATAGCGATTGCGATAGGTCTTGAGTTACACAATCATGGGGCAGTTTCTCAGTTGATCAGGCGAGATGAAGGCCAAGACCTTCTCTGTTGTTTGTAAAAAAAAGAACAATATGATCCAACGATCAATAAACGAAGAAACAATACTTAACATCTTTATTATTTCATCACAGCTTATGATTGACTAGCTGTGCCCGCGAACTACGTTTCGCCATATATTTTTCCCGATTTTGCAACATTTTTAATTGATGCTCAACTCCTATTAGTCGTAGCGTGATGTTATATAGCCTATAGCCTTCCTCGATAAATAGACTATCCAACACAAAGATAATTTTTCAATTTGAATCAGTAGTTCCTGAGATTAGCGCGTTCAAACAAACAAACAATCAAACAAACTCTTCAGCTTTATAATATTAGTAAGTAAGTATAGATAATACACTTGAATTGGCAATTGAAAACTCCAATGTGGTAGTCTAGTTTTCCTTATAAATACACATATTGTCATTAGGACCAGGGATAAAAATAATTGCCTCTAATTCCACAGATAAAAATGTCATCCCTTTTATCAATGATAGAACCAACAACGGTACTACCACGAGTAGTACCACGGGTAAGCTTAGCTGAGACTTTAAAGATGACGAATAACAACTATTAAAATGTACTCAATATTGAATATTTTAAAGATAAACAGGACAATAGAGACAAGCCTGATATCGGGTAATCGGGTAACAACGGCAAGCCGACAAGAATAACTGCGCACGTTTTACAGGATGCAATATAAGTGTGTGTACCCTTTTAAATATTCATATTGTATTCATTTACATAAATTTGCATCCGCCTCTTCCCCGAAGCGTTATAAAAGCTCATCTGAAGTAACCACCACGTTAAGTTGATTCCTTTTCTTTAACGTAAACAGCGTTTCATGAATGAGTTATCTGAACAATAATTAAATTGATGTAGTATCGTGTAGAACATTAATATTTGTTATAACATTCTTATCTTGATAGTTAATGCAATAACTATGTCATTAGGTTGGGGGTGACGTGAGAATGAATCATGCTAGCGTCTCGCTGTCGGCTCGCCCAGTTATATTGGATTCGTGATCTTTGCCTCTGATTCAGATATAATTAAGAGAGTCGGCGACATTAGCTGACGCTCCGAAAACTTCATTGGCCCTATTGAATCAACTACGTGGCTAATTAAACTGCCGACTACGCCGGCGAGGATATTGTTTCACGCACCGATAAAAGTAACAAGATATTTGATTTAAAATTTCATTATATTCAATACTGTAACAGTACAGCTCTTAGAAAAAAATATCAAGCTCTGCAGGCGTTCTGCAGAAGACACGTCCGTCGTCTGATGGTTGGGACCACTAGGTGTGGTCTGGAAGTTAGGGGTTCGATTTTCTTTGGCGGCAGAAGTATTTCTGTTTGGTTTGATAGGTTGCAGAATTTCTGAACCCGTCTGGCTACTTATCATTGTCTTACTTTCAACTTTTTCGATTTTAAATGTGACCACTGATCATAAGTATACTCAGTGGTTACACCAATGTAACAAAACAGTGTAACCATCGGACAGAAGGGAGTTTGTCGCCCCAAGCTTTCCTGATGTGTGTAAAAAAAGAAATATGTGTGAAAATGAAATCAGTTTCAGAAAAAAGCGCCATGTCACAAGCTTATGTCAATTCCATAAATTTTTAATACAGCGAAAAAATAAGCATAGGTATGGCTTTTGTTTAATAAAATTTTGTTTCCAAATTATTTTGAAACCTGTAAACAACACGTAGATACGGCCGTCTCAACAACACTTCTTTACATAAATTCTCAGGATTCTCTCTACTATAATATGATCCATACGACATTCAAACACAAAGTGAAAAAGAAAAGATTTCTTAAATAATCTTAATGACGCTTTTCATAATGTCATTAGCACAAAAAATATATTGAACAATGCAATTTTATTGGTCTCGCGCCCACTCATAACCAATCACTCTAATAAATGACGAAAACAATCCAACGCTCATAATATCCTAAATATTAAACTGGAAAATGTAATGTCATAAATGTATGTTCATGAAACATATTATAATTATCATGAATCGATCACTCACTCACATTTATGGATTGATAAATATCGTAAACACATAAGGTGATGGTTCTTTACATTACCGTAGGCAAAACTGTCTAAAACTCCATATCTTCCACACCTTTCTTCTTCCAATGTTTCAATCGTTTCCCACATTAATTAGTATTATAAGTTGGACCAAGAAGATAAGCTGAAAGTTAAGGAAAGTAAACTACGTTGTTACGTTCTAACAAAGAATAAGCAGTTTTCCTTTGTGTTTGAGAAATCCGAACTGTAGTCTGTAGTCCGAGTATTGATCCAATTACACGTGCAAACATTTTTATTCAATAGTTTCGGAGTCATAATTAGGTTTTTACTTTTAGTTTGTTGTGGTGATTGTGACAATAGATTACTTACCCGTAAAGAAAACTATTAATTGCTGAACACTGCTTATAAAAGATTCCGTGTGTAGTTCTATGCATCAATGAAGAAATACTTGGATTTTTTTAAAATTGTGATGAATTCAGAGAACTTTATCTATTCGTAGCAAAAGCAATTTTAACTATAGATTGTTGCTCCCGGAAAAGACGTAGCAGTTAGCAGTAGTTCGATAACAAAAACTGTGATACGAGATTTTTGTATAGGTATTGGAAGATTAGAACGTTCTGAAAACTATTGTATTGATTTTGTTGAAACTTCTGTTTCCTAAGCTAAAAATTTGAAATATCATAAATGTAAGTCAATAAAAAAGATCACAATACGTGATACAAAATAGTTACGCCTATGAAATGTTGTATACTGGTTCGGAAGCCTTAATAGATTAACATTATGTGAATATTTTACAGTTCCGACAGTAAAACATACTATATCGAATTTGATAACCTCCTTTTTAAAGTCGGTTAAACATTTGTTTTACGTACGCTCAACGCTTTAATGCGTAATATTTCGGAAAACTTTTAATAGTTTACCGAAATATTACTCTTCACTATTACCCTTTTCATACGGTTTTATTTAGCTTACCTTGTTTATTGTTGTTGGGTCATAATACGTTATCAAAATTTGGCCCCCTTTAGGTTGACCGGTTCATCTGAAATTTGGTACACAGCTTTAATTCTGATGACAATATTTCTAAATCCAAGATGGGCGCCATCATAAAATGGCGGATATACGAGTATGACTATCAAAATAAAACCCGACTTCAAAAACACTGAAAAGTTAAAAATAATATAAAAATAGGTACAGACAACATCACACTTCTATATTGAAGTCGGTGACAAAAGATGATTTCCTAGAGTCTTAAAATTTGTCACCGATTTCAATATAGAAGTGTGATGTTGTCTGTACTTATTCTTATATTATTTTTAACTTTTCAGTGTTTTTGAAGTCAGTTTTTATTTTTTGTAAAATATTTTTTATTTTTATCTTTTTAGTGAATTTAATCTTTTTAGTGAAAGAAACCCTAATTAGAACCCTTATTAAAAGCTGGTATTTAATTAGCGTTTTCTCGATTTTCGCGTGTTCACAATTGGCGGAGTAACCGCGTAACATACACACAAAACACACTTTAAAATTTAAGGGTTTTCCTAGATTTTCATGGGATTCCATCATCAAATCCTGACTTTGGTGACCATGGGACCACCCTTGGAGTATACTCTATCGAATACAAAAAGAATTTTGAAAACCGGTCCACAATTGGCGGCGTATTTAAATTCAATACCAGCTCACCTATTCGGTGAGCTGGTATTAAATTATTAGCCTTTCCCGCGTATTAGCGTTTCCCTCGATTTTCATGGGATCCCATCATCAGATCCTGACTTTGGTGACCATGGGACCACCCTTGGAGTATACTCTATCGAACACAAAAAGAATTTTGAAAATCGGTCCACAACTGGCGGCATAATCGCGTAACATACACACAAAAAAAACATACGCATCGAGTTGAGAACCTCCTCCTTTTTTGAAGTCGGTTAAAAAATGGTATCAGTGGCTTGATTAGTAGAATACAGTACATACATCATAAAATAAATCTTTATAAATAGTATTTAAAAGTAATGATATGAGCGGTTGACTGTTGATAGAAATTTCACACGGCCCATGATCTCATTTTTGCGTCTGATCAATGTCCTAGATTATTGAGGAGAGTTGTACGGTTTGCACACCCTTTCATGATAATGAGATAGAGAAAGGAAATTCACTGATATTGATAAAATGGTGTATTGATATAAAAAATAAACTACAGTGAAATAAGTGCGCGCGGCGTGAATGATTGCCTACAACGAAATGATTTTGCTAATTTGCTTTGTAACAATGAAATTGCGAGTGTAGCGTAAAATGCTTATGAGACAAAATATGATACTCTGTACGGCGTTAGTTCGTACAAGAATGGTGTGATCACTGGTAGCTGGAAGTAGGTGGACGAGAGGTAGGAAATAATTAGGTAGTTCCTATACCGGGTTATTTTTCCACCAGGAGCCAAATTTTGTATGATTGTTTAGACAAGTAAAATGAACAACTTTTACTATAGGACCAAACTCGAAATCGCCAAAAAAATCAGCTCTTCCATACATTTAGGTTCAGTGGATGTTGAACAGTTGATGTTTTTTTTGGCGATTTTTTGCTATTCTTGTCTGAACAAGCACACAAAATTTGGCTCTTGCTGGAAAAATAACCCGGTATATGCAATATAGAAACTACTTAATCATTTTTCCTAGCTTCTTGAGTACATTTTCTACACCATATAAGGTGAAGAGCTTCTTTGGTTGAACTACTGATTCAAATATCAAATTTCTTTTTGTGTTAGATAGTCCATTTATCGAGGAAGGCTATAGATAGGCTATATGTTGCTATTTTCCAACAATCGAGAATAATTCCGTTCAACTAAAAAAATAACCTATTTTTTACAAGAATACTTGCAAATTTACGATAACTTGCATCATAGATTCGGGATTAATCATCCTCAAATTAGTCTACATATTAGCAACCTTCTAACACACTTCGATAACTACATCCTTACTCATATTATGTAATCCGCTCATCTCGTCGTTTAACTGGGGCGATAAATTAGGACAGGCTCAAATAATTACGTCACGAGGAGACACTTCGCCCGAAACCTTCATATGTTTGGAGTCCTGAATCTTGATAGCGTGCGGTCATAAGGCAATAAAGAGGAAATTAAAATGGCTGTCGCCTCCTCCGTCAATAGCGTCGCATCGGGGGCGGGGTGTTTGCATTCTCGTCACGTTTTCTTGAAGCATCGCCGCATTGTTTGTGGAGATGGAAATTGTGCACTCCGCACAGAGTAGCGGCCTCTTTATGATAATGCAGACGATCATGGCATTATGTCTTGCGCAAGGCGAGCAGGATGTAGCATTGATATGAATGGTCGAACGCCGATAGCTCAACTATCGATATTGATGGCAGCTTTGTTGCGTAAGTAAGAAAATGTAAATTCCCGATAGGTATGTATTATCGTGAAGGAGATATTTTGGGTAGTATTAGTATTATATTATCTGTGGTAGTATTTTATTTTTCTGCTAAATGTTCCAGGATTTTCTTATGCTGACGGCTGTAGTGATTCTATTCGGTCATGTAGTGGCGGCGTTAGTGATTCTCGTCGGTCTTGAACTGGCGGCACTGTTGATTTCGGTAGCACGATCCAACCTGCGGTAGCTAAATTTATCGTAAGAGCTTAATATAAGTTTGATCGTATTTGTTTCCCATCTATATTGTAAAAATATATACGTATTTATGAAATTGTGGTCTTAAAAGTGAACAAAGATGTACTCGTAGATAGAGTATTGGACTGTTTATGAGATAAACGAAGTAACTATGTAAGAAATAAACATTTTGATAATGTGGAATGCTATCATTACCATGGGAGTTATGAAGGGTGAAAGTGCTCGTTCGCTCGAATGACCTGTCCTCTTTGGGCGGCTACTTTGGAGGCCCAGCACGATCCCTTAGCGTTACAGAATGCTCCAATAACTTTATTTGCCACGCAACCCTTTTCTGTTTTTTTGCCTATCTTTCGGTTTTCGTCGAAGTGAGGACGGATTCGTTTTTGCTCATGTCGAGTCGTCGGCGCGGAAAATATTGTGATCAGTTTATTTTTCTATTTCGTTGAATAAATCTAATGCACAATATTGTAAGACACGATTGCTCTTGCATATCTCATTTTTTATTTTATTCGTATACTGACCCAGTTGTAATACTAATGGCAAATATTCAATACAAAGTTAGTATTCATGAGTTGTCATTCTTGTCCGGAATAAATACAAGAATATAAACAAAAATATTTTGATCTGAATCTTGAAAAGATCTAGGGCCTTTTCCTTTTCTTTTAATTAATAATGGGGTCCCGTGTCGTGTTCTTTGTATTGTCATTACACAGTGTTGGTAAGTAACAGAAATATTTAGTTATGTATAATGATAACCAGCAAAAATAGATTGGAATAATTTAATCCGAATTAATACATCCGAAGCATTGTTAGATCTATGTATATAAATATAAAACACAGCTACCGATATAAAGCACAGTTTTTCAGAATATCCGAGTAATAGATTATGTATTCAATAAAAGTTTGTAATTAAATCAAAAACAAAATGATTTTCTTAAAAATGCGTAAATATAAAACTGGCCTAAATTACATTGCGATTATTATTTCACAAATAAAACATATCATACAAACAGGCGGCTTTATTGCTATCAAGTAATCTTTTCCAGGCAACCTTAAGACAGGGAAATGGGAAAGGGACAATCAAGAAATAGCAATAAATATTGCTTGTATAGAAATTAAATAACAATATAGCGGCTAAGGATTTGTTGATAGGATACTGATGTTGTTAGTGGAAGTTCTTTGTGAAAAAAACTTGTAATGCATTTTGAAATATTGGCAATTTTTTTTACATTTACTAGATCTTTTTGCACATACAACATTTTAAAATGCTTTCGTATTCGGACTCGATCGTAAGTTCTACAATTTGCTGACAGTTGGAGGATTTGCAGTGTGTTGTGTATTCCGCAAATATCGCCATTCCTCTTCGTAAAACATTTAATTTAATCTGTCTGATCTGATTCATGGCATGTGTAGGTATGTGATGAATCACTTTGTTTTATTCCTTGATCACAAAACCGCTCGATGCTGCTGGCGCTTTCAATAACAATATTTCGCCGGCTGCCGCGGCAGCATTGCAAACGTCAGATAAAATTTGTTGGAAATTTCGATATTGCCGTATACGTAATACGGCAATATCGAAATTTCCAACAAATTACGCGAACCAATATCTACAAACAGTATCCCAATTCTGTATGACCTGGATTCCGTGTAGCTATGTATTTAAACTAGAAATAATTGACAGTTTGTGTCCGTGATTCTTCACTCTCACTATTTTTCACTATCCAGCTTTCTTCCAAATCTTCCATTTGATAAGTATCTGTTAAAGATATATGTTAAAAAAAGATTCCTACAGCAATGAAGTCGCTAATTGCTACTTATGTGTTATCTATTGTGTTTTTGTATATGGGTTTTGTACTTACAATTAATTAGTTTTGTAAGTATGTAACATGTTATTTCTAAAACGTACGTTTTATGAAAAAAGAGAAGGTTACGTATTATTAATCTATTTGTTGAACAGTATTGTCGAGTTTTATCTTTTAGTAGTATTGTTTAACCTTACTTACGTAACCTTTCAAAGAATTTAAAATCTATATGCGCATCAAAAATGCAATGCGAAGCATTAAATACGAGATAATAGCTATGCCAGCTTCCTTTTTCAATCGGCTACTGGTAATTACAAGAAAGGATCACACAGGGCAACACGGTTCACTGTCTAAAGCCATGAAGTTTCTTTATACTGAAACTGTTGCCCTAGAGAACAACTACTACTAACGTTCAACTGTAGAGTTCGTAAGCCATGATAAGCCGATTTCCAATTTAATTCCGCTTGAGGTGTTGGAAGCATAGCTTCCGCGATTCCGTGCTCGAAGATTACCCCGTAGTCATGTATTTTTCAACCCGTTCCCTGCTTCGCGGCAGATCCTGGATCCTATCTCGTTGCCTTATTTATGTTATGCCGCAGCCGCGTGTTGTGTTTAAAGGATTTCTGAGAGATTGGAACGAGATTACCTATTTAGGTGAGCCGTGTAAATATATCTGAAAACGTTCGCGGTTGAATTGACTTTAAAAATGATTCCTGGAGCTGTTATGTTAATGTCATTATTTAGATTTTTTCTCCCGGATGTTGGATGCTGTCCTTATTCTGTGGTATTTGAAATTAAAAAGTAATTAGTTTGGTACAGCTATTTTTTTCCGAAAAGACTAACGGGACCTGGAGTCATAACTAGAAGATTTTTATTTCTGTATTTTGAGAAAACCTGAGCTAATTTTTTTATGTCATGTAATCTTTCGATTCCGAATAAATTAATTTTATGTTTTGCGCAATTTCACTAATTCTTTGTATGGATGTAGACTGACATCCGGCTCCGGTGGAGAAGGCGTGTGGATTTCGAGGTAAATCAGAATACAAAGAGTCTGTTCCACCCGGGGGGTTATTGTCTAAGAAATCCCTATCATCATCTGTCACGATCGAATTGAAATAACTCATCATTGCGGCGTCAATACAAGACTATGTGTTGACTGGTTGATAAAAAATAGTAATGGATGCATTTTGACTGTCAAAATTGAAAGCGATCACAATAGATTTTTGTTACACAATCAAGAGGCGGTACTCAGCGAATTGGTTGAAAAGCTTGGTGTTAAAACTCCGTTTAGTTAGCAGCTTTGTGTTAAGTATAATGACTGTTTAAGCTGAGGAAAGTAGACTGTCCGCTGTCCCTGTTAATTAAACGAGGTAATTAGTATCAGACGTAGAGCGTCCTAATATTTCTCTGTCGTCGGAATACTTTAGCTAGGAAATTGTAGAAAAATGGTGTGTCTCAGTGTCGCTGGCTAAGGACATATATTAATTAGGCTTTTTTGGATGTTGAATTTATACCAACTTCTAACGTGCTTACTTCTAACGTAGTTTTCCTTTTTTTCTTTTCTTTCGAGGAGACATTAGTAAGGGTATTATCCACAAGACGATTACACAACTAACTTCTTGTAATTCCGCAGTACTTAGTTGTCACCAGCCCTGTGGCGGAGAATTAACGCCCATATTTCATTTATTTACCAGAGGGATATTCATTACTAGAGTCGTCTGCGCAGGTTTTTTTTATTGCAACTAAGAAGCAAACTGCCCACCTGATGACAAGTGGTAACAGTCACCTATAATAATACATATGGCTCCTGTGAGATTCGCGAAACAAAACTGCAACACCCACAAGAATCACAGTGTACGTTACCAACTTGTGACGTCAGATGTAAAGTCACGATACTTAGTTATTTCACTGCCATATCTTACGCTTTAAACCGGAACACAGCAATGCAAGCACTGCTGCTTTGCGGCAGCATAGGTACGACGGAGATACCCAAGCAGACGACCCTGGTACAAAGGCTCCTTCCGACAGAAATAGGTAAGTTAGGTACATCTAGCTTACCTATTTCTGCCGCCAGACAGCGTTGCTTGCATTGTCGTGTTCCGGTGTGAAGGTAAATGATAGGCAGTGAAATTACTGGGTACTGCGACTTGACATCTCATGTCACAAGTTGGCAGCGTGCATCGGCGTCATTGTAGGGGCTGTAGATTTGCAACTTTTATTGAAACCACATGTACTATATGCGACTGCAGCTGCTTACCGTCAGGTGTGCAGACTTTGCCAACTACGTTGTATAAAACAAAACTTTAGGATCACACGATGCCATTGATCACGTGTGTAACTGACAGTAAATACTAGGCTTTCTAACTCCAAAAAAGGCATTTCCGGGTTTACCCAGCTTGACATCCGGGACTTGCGTTTATTAAGCGGGACACCACACAACACATTACTTTTGAAAATGGTTAAAAAGCTACATATTTTTATCATTTATTTAAAAAATCATTACAAATGTATGATAAAGATTTTAAGTTATTAAATTTCATTTATTTAAAACTGTACTTATTTTGCGCATTTTGACAAGTTTTTGTTTTGCAATGCAATACGTAGTTATAAAATTCGAAATACGCAACGCGTACGTATTTAAAAAATGGTAATAATGTGCAACAAATTAGTGTAGTTGGTACAAGATAGATACTAATATCATTTAATCACTGATTTCAAGGGGTCACGGCGGGACGGCCCAAAATTGACACAGAAGCGGGACGTCCCGGAAAATCAGGGACGTTTGGCAAGCCTAGTCAAGACGTTTAACCCACCCCATTGACTAACGGATCATCGATGTCAGCAGAGCTGTAGTACGGCTACATGATTTAAATGCAGGCGGATGGACTAATTTATACGCCGCACCGTACACTATCTCTGCATTAAATAGCCGGCAAACTGGGGCAATGTAATGCAGCACGCGACGCAGCCGAAGCTACAAAGCCTGAAGCTTAACGCTGAAGGGTAATCAGACGTAGGTTTCAGCGGGGCATTTAGAATATTCTGTTTATGGTAAGCGAACGCGTTGCGCTTTCAGATCTTTAAGACGGTTGATATTTGGAACTCTGCGCTGCCGGATATTTATCCGGCGGTTGCGCAGTTGATTTTCTAGTTTGCGGTTTATTTGGCATTGCGGGATTCGTTCGGATCGGAAATGTCAGTTGGGCTTGATAACATTCATATGTCCGAGTCATCATTGACGGGTTTTGAATTACTGAATTTATCGCAAAACCCAATGGAAGCACTGCTCTTGTAAAGCCGCTATTTGACAATAGTACATTGTTGTCCTAGGGTGAAAGAAAGTTATATAGTCTCGCGAGGGCGCCGTGCTTTTCATTATGGTACTATGCTTTTCATTACGAATGCAAGGAAAGTAAGAATAAAAACATGATTTAGCTCAAGAAAAAAGGGGTGGATTTTATTTTACATAAATCGACAACTTCTGCTTTAGCCTCTTCTTTTTTGAAATCCAGGCGTTAAATCCATATCTGAATCAGATGAACTCATTGTACAAATCTCTGCTATATAGTAGGGGAGCCCAAGAGGGGACTTTTGCAGTTACTCGAGCGCGTCAGAATAATATATGAGGGATACCTTGCACACTGTAGAAGTACCTCCACTACATGCGAGCTTTTTTGGTGGGGGGAGAGGGGGTCATATTTTTTAATACTTCGGCTAACTGAAATCGTCAAATTATTGCCTCCCCTTATTCCCGTTATTATTTTCTTTAAAATAAAAATTAATTTGACTCCTATTATTAAATACCTCAGTGATTTTTTTCCCATTTTTGGTTTGTAACTTTGTGAGTTTGTGACTCTCATACTCCCTCGTGACAGATTCGAATCGTCAGATTTTGACAGTAAGTACATACTTTTAGCGCGTAATTAACCTAACTTCTTCCTAACTTGCATTAATCTGACACGTTAAACCATTTTTATGTGTCCACTATTTTTACTTGAAATCTCTGAAACCCCCTGGCCGCCCTCCCCACCAGTGAAAAGAAAAATATTATATAACATTTTTTGGTCCCTACAACTTTATCTTCAAAGTACAATGAGTCCCAAACACGCTCGAGTGACTACAAATTTAGCATTCTGGTCTCCCCTACTAATACGGAAGTATAAACAAAACTCTAACTCGAAAAAACAAATGAACATCGGATTGTCGCTTTCCCGCCTATTTTGGTTTTTTCTTCTGTGACCGGCCAGCTATTCAGCCATTATTTTTCATTATTGGAAAAATGGTAAATATTTTGCCCAAATCTATGTTATTTTAAAGAAATAGTTGAAAGTAAATTATGATAGTCATTAAAAAATATATATTCTTTAATTATTAATACCTACTTACTTTATGTTATTTCAGTTTTATATTGCGCTGTAATTGAATGGCTATATAGAAAGTTCGAACTTGGTTCAATAGAAATGTGAAATTAGAACTATTTTTTTTCAATAATTTGACAGCTGTGAGGTGTAAATAATTCTCCTTTGGGCTGAAAAGTATTACTTTCAACCTGCACGTCAGACAACTTCAGACCTACTTTCCGAGTATGAGTAATGAAAATGTAACTTACCTACACGTCCTCTCAGGGAATGAATTATGCCAACGTGACTGATGCCTTGGTAGAACCTATGAGGATGATCAGAGATTGAGTACAGGAGTGCAAGAGAAGACTATATCCAGCTGGTTATGTTGTAGTTCATAATGCATTCCATTGGTCAATCAGAATTCAATCTGAATTGGTTGTACTGCTGGTATTCATACAATGCAATGTTGCTAGCTTGGAGTGAACTTGATTTAAGCCTAAATAATTATACTATAGAAATCTTCTGAATCGTAAATGCACATGGTGGATGAGCTTTCACGTGTTATTTTTTTATTATTGTCAGTTTATTTCTCAATTATTTCTCTGTGGTTCTGTGTAACGGATCGCCGACCGATTCCCGCAGGGTGATGGCTGAAAATCAGCGCTATGTCCTGTGACATTAACGTCGCTGAGCCTTGACCCTTTGCTTGCTGCAGCACGCAAACACAATGGCTATAATGTGTATCGTAAATCTGTATCTCTGTTTGTGTGTTTTTATTCAATGTTTGTGTGTTGATTGTAAGCAATAAACGTCTACTACTACTTACTACTAGTACAATCGTGTCAGAGTGATGGCATTTACTTCTGTGGCTGATCTGATCCTTGGGTATTATAAAATTCAAAAATCTAAATTCAAAATTCAAAAATCTTTATTCAACATAGGCCTTTACAGACACTTATTGACGTTAAAACAAAGCAAAACAATCTAATTTAATGAAATCATATTAACCTTGTATGTGCATACATCTTGAATATACTCAAGATGTCTGCAAATACAAGTAGGAATGAAAAAAAAAAAAAGTTGACTCTACACTGTAAAAAAAGCTTAATCCTAGTATTGGATTAGCTGTTTTTATTTTGTCATGTTGTAGCATTTTGGTGTGTAGGTAATCGGCGTCCACTGATCGTTGCCAACATTACGTCATCGACCGACGCGCCGACCTTAAAAGCCTTTACACAATCAACAATAAATGAATCCTACTATGTTTGTACGATTACGTAGTACGGGCTGCGGTTTTTGTTAAAATAAAAATACAAATATAAAGATTATAACCAAACTAGCTGTGCCCGCGAACTACGTTTCACCTTAATTTATTTTTTCCCGACATCTTTAACAAATATCGTTAATGTACACAGAAATAAATACAAAAACTTTACAAATTATATACTAAAACCTTCAAATCAAATCAAATCACTTTATTTGCCTTTAATAGGGTACATTGTGGTGGTCTTATATATTTTATGTCCTTTACCTATTTAGCTATTTATAAATAGCATACAAATTATATTGTCTATTTTAAAGTTATTACAAATTCAAAATATTTTTATATTGTTTAAATTTATCTAATCATTAACTTTATACAATTTCATTATCAATTCTTGAATTCATTTTTGTCACCATATTTTTTTTAATATTTATGTATATTCTAAGGTATTTCATTTAAGTGTAAGTAAATTTTTTTATGTAATTAAATACATTATTATATAATCTTAAGATATTTTCATTTCAATCATAATATTCTATGTTATCAATAATTACAAATATCATTACAAATATAAATGGCAGTACTTTTATTAATTAATTATATTAATATTTATTATTACATATATTGTTAAAATCAATGTCATAGTTAAAATGTCAATACCTAACTAATATCATATAATAAACAACTATAACTAATAAAACCAATAAATAGGACAAATTCTTGCATCAAGCACTACGTATCTTTATAATTTAAAAATTGGTCTACCGTGTAAAACGTTTTATCTATTAACCAATTTCGCAACGACAACTTGAAACTATTTAAGGGTAGTTCCTTAAATCGATTTGGTATTTTATTATATACTTACTAGCTGTGCCCGCGAACTACGTTTCGCCATCAAAATACTTAACACAGTGTTTAGTTTTTTCCTCCATTTTATTCCATAATGATTCAACTTTATTCTGCCTTTCTTGAGCATCGGCCATTTCGAAATTAGGACAATTTTCGTAGGTTCGTAATGTATAAAAACGAACGTGTGCGGCAGTCAATGAGTATTTTGTATAGATTTGATGCATTCGGATGCCCGCATTCAGAAAACGAATGCGAAAAGACGTATTTATGCGGTTAGCCTTAAAATGTATTGAGACTTCCGTTTTTGTAACGTGTACTGTGCGATATAGTGTTGCTGGCATAGTTCGGTTAGCAAACTCCCCGTGATGACTAACATCCAACACACAAACTTGGAGTTATCGTTAGTTAGTTCACGATCGTTGCATTATCACGGTCTCGAAGGACACTAAACACAGATAACATCTAACATCGAACATCCAATAGGCCCCGAAGCGGTTCTCAAACTTTTTTGGTGACGGAACCCTTTTGGAAAGCGAAATACTTGACGGAACCCTAAAATAAAACAATAGTTTTTAAAAGTGTATTCTTTATTAATAAGCATAATAAAAGTACGACCAGAGAGGGTGTTTTGATTTTTCTAAATTATTGTGGAACCCTTATAGGGGTATTGTGGAGCCCTAGGGTTCCACGGAACACACTTAGAGCATGGCTGCTCTAGGTACCCTTCAGGGCCTACTTTCATTTAATACCCCTATTGCTGGGTTTGAAAAGCAACTGTTATCCGTCTTTTTTGAGCGGCGGCCATGTTGAATTTACGTCAATGTTGCTAGGTTCATAGTGCTCTACTGATCAAGGCCTTTCATTTGATACCCATATTGCTGGGCTTAGAAACGAACTTTTATCAGTTTTTTTTGAGCAGCGGCCATATTGAATGTTGTGCTATTTTCCTAGTGCTCTACTCTACAAGGCCTTTCATTTGATACCTATATTGCTAGGTTTGGAAACGAACTTTTATCCACCTTTTTTGAGCGGTGGCCATGTCGAATTTACGTCAATATTGCTAGGTCCATAGTGCTCTACTCTTGAAGACCTTTCATTTGATACCTATATTGCTAGATTAGAAAACGAACTTTTATCCACCTTTATTGAGCGGCGGCCATGTTGAATTTATTTATGTGTTGCTAGGTTCATAGTGCTCTACTCATCAAGGCCTTTCATTTGGTATCCACATTGCTCGGTTTGAAAACGAACATTTATCCTTTTTTTGAGCGGCGGCCATGTTGAATTTAGGTAGATTTTCGTAGGTACCTAATGCTCTACTCTTCAAGGCCTTTCATTTGATACCCATATTGCTAGGTTTGGAAACTAACTTTTATCCACCTTTTTTGAGTGGCGGCCATGTTGAATTTATGTAAATGTTGCTAGGTTCATAGTGCTCTACTTATCAAGGCCTTTCATTTGAGACCCATATTGCTGGGTTTGGAAACAAACTATTATCCATTTTTTGAGCGGTGGCCATGTTGAATTTATAGCAATTTTCCTAAGTTCATAATGCTCTACTGTTTTAGGCTTTTCATTTGATACCCATATTGCTAGGTTTGGAAACGAACTTTAATCCTTTTTTTGAGCGGCGGCCATGCTGAATTTAGGTCGATTTTGCTAGGTTCCTAATGCTCTACTCTTCAAGGCCTTTCATTTGATAACCATATTGCTAGGTTTGGAAACGAACTTTTATCTATCTTTTTTGAGCGGCGGCCATGTTGAATTTATGTCAATGTTGCTAGGTTCATAGTGCTCTACTTATCAAAGCCTTTTATTTGATACCCATATTGCTGGGTTTGAAAACGAACTTTTATCCATTTTTTGAGCGGCGGCCATGTTTAATTTAGGGCAATTTTCCTTAGTTCATAATGCTTTACTCTTTTAGGCCTTTCAGTTGATACCCATATTGCTAGGTTTGGAAACGAACTATTATTCTTTTAAGAGCGGCGGCTATGTTGAATTTATGTCAATGTTGCTAGGTTCATAGTGCTCTCTACTCATCAGGGCCTTTCATTTGATACCCATATTGCTGGGTTTGAAAACGAACTGTTATCCTTTTTTTTTGAGCGGCGGCCATGTTGAATTTAGGTCGATTTTCCTAGGTACCTAATGCTCTACTCTTCAAGACCTTTCATTTGATACCCATATTGCTAGGCTTGGAAACTAACTTTTATCCATCTTTTTTGAGCGGCGGCCATGTTAAATTTATGTCAATGTTGCTAGGTTCATAGTGCTCTACTCTTCAAGGCCTTTCATTTGATACCCATATTGCTAGGTTTGGAAACTAACTTTTATCCATCTTTTTTGAGCGGCGGCCATGTTGAATTTATGTCAATGTTGCTAGGTTCATAGTGCTCTACTCATCAATGCCTTTTATTTGATACCCATATTGCTAGGTTTGGAAACTAACTTTTATCCACCTTTTTGAGCGGCGGCCAAGTTGAATTTAGGTCGATTTTCCTAGGTACCTAATGCTCTACTCTTCAAGACCTTTCATTTGATACCCATATTGCTAGGCTTGGAAACTAACTTTTATCCATCTTTTTTGAGCGGCGGCCATGTTAAATTTATGTCAATGTTGCTAGGTTCATAGTGCTCTACTCTTCAAGGCCTTTCATTTGATACCCATATTGCTAGGTTTGGAAACTAACTTTTATCCATCTTTTTTGAGCGGCGGCCATGTTGAATTTATGTCAATGTTGCTAGGTTCATAGTGCTCTACTCCACAATACCTTTTATTTGATACCCATATTGCTAGGTTTGGAAACTAACTTTTATCCACCTTTTTTGAGCGGCGGCCATGTTGAATTTAGGTCGATTTTCCTAGGTACCTAATGCTCTACTCTTCAAGACCTTTCATTTGATACCCATATTGCTAGGCTTGGAAACTAACTTTTGTCCATCTTTTTTGAGCGGCGGCCATGTTAAATTTATGTCAATGTTGCTAGGTTCATAGTGCTCTACTCATCAATACCTTTCATTTGATACCCATATTGCTGGGTTTGGAAACGAACTTTTATCCGTTTTATTTGAGCGGCGGCCATGTTGAATTTAGGGCGATTTTCCTATGTTCATAGTGCTCTACTCATCAAGGCCTTTCATTTGATATGCATATCGCTGGGTTTGGAAACGAACTTTATCGACAGTCATGTCAAATTAAGTCAACATGGCTAGGTTCAATGTGTTCTACTCTTTAGGTTCTTCGTTTGATATCCATGTTCCTAGGGTGGATCCAAAAAAATGTGATCCGTCATTTTAGACATTAGGATCAAGAGTCCCGTCCCGTCCGAACATTGCAGTCAGAAATTTTTTTTAATTATCAATATTAATCTATTACTTTTAATAGTTTTAAATGGATGAAAGAGTTTGATTCCTTAGTCCTAATGTAAAAACATATAACACCTTACAAAATACCTTGAAAAGAGTATCTTAATTTTTCAACATTTTAATCATTTGAAAAATTGTACCGATTTTGTGAAAATTAGTCAAGAATTAAACCAATCTACAAATTTTATGGTCGATCGATAAGTATTATCATAAAAAATGCTTTATACATTGGTTGTATGGCTTGATCTTTTTGCCTTACCACCACGGTACGACATAAGAAAAAGACAATTTTGTTGGCGAAATCCAGTTGGGTACAGCCATTAACAGAAAATATTAAATTTTATTTGTACTATGTGAAACACTTTATTCATACCTTTCAATTTTCGAAATCCAATTACTTAAGATCAGGCTGTATGGCGTAGTTCCATTGCCTTTCCTTCGTGGAAGAAAATACCTTCTCACTGTACTATGTGACAGACTTGTCAAAATAATTTCACGTGCGCCATGTTGTTTTTCTACCTAAAGCCAATTCAAAAATATTATAATAGGTTGGGGAAAAAGTTTCTTCGCATTTTTTAAGAAAATTCAAAACATTTTTTAATATAGTTTATTTACATTTAACTAAAGTATGTAGGTACCATTTTGTTCGATAACTTTTTGCCATCTTGTAGGTAGGGACATGATCCCATTGCTATAGAAATTTTGGGACTTCTGGTCAAAATACCGCGACAAGTGGTTTTGGCAGTCCTCTCGTGATGTTAACCTGACACTGCCTAAAGAATTCTGAAGAGACCGAAACAGGTGGAAATCTGAAGGTGCAAGGTCAGGACTATACGGCGGATGCATTAACACCTCCCAGCCAAACTCTCTTAATTTTTGCTGAATGGCTAAAGATGTGTGAGGTCTAGCGTTATCATGATGAAAAACCACACCCCTTCTGTTGATTAATTCCGGCCGCTTTCTCTCAACTTCTTGCTTTAATCTCATCAGTTGTTCGCAGTAGAGTTCAGAATCGATGGTCCTGCCTGGTGGTAACAGCTCATAATGAATAATGTCCTTCCAATCCCACCACACACACAGCATCACCTTGTTGCGAGTTAACCCGGGTTTCGCCACAGTCTGTGAAGCCTGACCGGCCTTTGACCACGACCTTTTTCGCACGTTCTTGTCGTACGTGATCCACTTTTCATCACCAGTTATCAGCTTCTTCAAAAATGGCTCGGTTTCATTACGTCGTAATAAAGAATCACAAATGAGTACACGGTTCATTAGGTTTCTTTCAGTGAGCTCGTGAGGTACCCAAATGTCGAGCTTTTTTGTGTACCCAGTTTTTTTCAAATGCGCCAAAACTGTTTTGTGGTCAATTCCCAGTTCTTCAGCTACGTCGTAACTACTGACATGCCGATCTTGCTCCACTTTTTCAAAAATGGCATCCATTTTATCTGTAATAGGGCGACCAGAGCGACGTGCATCTTTGACATCAAAATTTCCGGATTGAAAACGCTTAAACCAAATTTGTGCTACTCTCACAGACACTGCACTAGGTCCATAAACATCGCAAATTTTTTTCGCGGCTTGCGTTGCATTTTTACCTTTTTTGTAGTAAAATTTTAAAATGTATCGAATTTCTTCATTAGATTCACTCATCTTGGCGGTACGAAAAACAAATGAAAATCACACATTTTCCTAATTTGAATTTGGAATTATGTTCTTTAAAATTTAAACTTTCAATGATACCAAAACCAGCCAGATACAAATAGTATAGCCAAAGAGATTTTATTACAAGTTTATACATACTATAATGCGAAAAGACTTTTTCCCCAACCTAATACTATGGTATTTTTTCACTAAAAATAAAAAGTGAATTTGAACAAACGACATTATGCCTAAATGTTCTTCCGGAAAATTCTAAGCATTGTGGTGTAAGCCATATCAAATTCTGTCCAGTAGTTTCGGAGATCTTTCCGGACAAACAGACAAACAAACAAACAAACAAACAAACAAACCAACAAACAAACAATTTTTTTAAAAACTATTTATCGTGTTCTGCTAATGATTTTAAGGCGACCTGTGTATTTTTTTTCTTAATATTTCGCAATTACAGATTTTTGTTCCCCTACGATTTTATTATATATAGAGATAGTCCTACACATTGAATGACTATTTTTAAGGAACCTCTTAGTTTTTGGGACTAGTTGTAATACAAGTCTATCAGGATTTCGCCTTGTTCTTTAGGAGATTTCACCAATCGCTACAAATTTATTCCTATTTTGTTTCCTTCCTCGAGAATCACGCTATCGAGTGGTGAAAACCGCTTGAAAATCGGTGCAGTAGTTTTTGAGTTTATCGCGAACAGACAGACAGACGCGGCGGGGGACATTGTTTTATAATATGTAAGGATAACATAACGGGACCTTTTTTAAGGCGGGATAACCTGTTAAATTGTGGGACAAAGTTGACTTGATCGCCTGCTTGGGTATAGCTAAAACTATATACGGAACCTCTCAGCCCCCTATGGAGGGCCCGTTGGTGCTTGGGAATGGTCAATTCACCAAACAAAACCACTGGATATCACGGGACCCCTGGCGAACCTCACCTGCTCATCAATCTCCTGAGGATGACCCTCCAGATCGCGGAAACGTCTATAGCTCCCCACCAGTCTGCTATGGTGGGAGATGGACTATATTCCCCCTTTTCGGGTAAGGTCTATATCCAACAAGATTATGACTGATACTGTGCATTTTGCTTGATGATTTCGGCATGGCGTGCATTGTTACATGAGATCTAATCGCAAAGTTTTACTGTAGTTGAATTATTCATGGACATACATCAGCTTAGGGGTTGAAATTTGCAAGTTACTTGTGTACGTTGATGTTTGGGTTGAGGATTCTTTAAACAATTCATCATATACGTATAAAGCCTTGCTTTTGTAGAAGCGTTTTTTGTTATAAAACAACCGAAAGCTATTTTATTAGTAAAACAAGTCACTGACGCTTTTTTAAAATAACTATTAATACAAGATATGAGCGTTTTTAACAGTTGGTTGGTTAGACACTAGACAGAGACACCGAAGGGAGACTCTGTACCAGCCCTGCGAGCATGTAACTCTCGAATAACAAAATTTGACAGCTAAGATCGACAAACTCGACAAAAATCGATAAATTTGACAGATATTCCAAATGAGTGCAAAGGACAAATGCTTTGTCGATCGATATTATATGTCGATCGACAAGTCCATGCTCGCAGGGCAGGGTCGCCTACTTGGGTAACTCCGTCGTCCGCAAAGCAACAGTGCTCGCATTGCTGTGTTCCGGTTTGAAGGGTAAGTAAGATATGGCACTGAAATTACCGGGTACCGTGACTTTACTACATCTGATGTCACAAGTTGGCAACGTACACTGTGGTTCTTGTGGGGGTTATAGATTAATCTCACAAGAACCACATGAACTATTGATGGCTGTTACCACTTACCATCAGATGGGCAGTATGCTTGTTTGCCGACTTAGTTGTATAAAAAATAAAGATCCGACGTGACATGTGACGTCCTCAGCACGTTCGCCTTAATATACATTATACATACAAAACAGATTTTTGCAAGAAAGAGATGAAAATATTTTTTTATAGCCAATAACTCTTTCATTAATTTGTCATGGAAGTAACTGAAAAGGATTTCATACTTTGTAAAAATTTTGAATATCATCATCGTCATGATTAGCTGCCCATTGCGACACTCATCAAAATTTATCCATTTTTAATGAAAATTGCATTTATTACAATACAAACTTGAACAGCCTGTAACTGGTCAATTACAATTCAAATTTTAAGAAAAAAGTGTTCAAAAGACGTATAACATAGACTATATCAACGGAGTTTCAAATTCAAAATCTCCAAAAGAAAATTAATTATTTTATTCATACACCCTTTCAACTAAAGAGTTATTGAGTGCCGAGTCACTAACTTTTCAGGAAAACATAGCCAAGTTTCAGTTTCTTATCCTTGGCTCAAAAACTTTCATACAAACTATAAAATGCTGTAGCAACCTGTATTTTAAACATTTAGTCTTATCGACCACCTACGTCATCAGGGGTTGGTATTCCCTAAAAAGTTTTTTGTCTTTGGATGGTCCTGGCGACATCAGTTAGTGGTCAGGCATCTTGCTTTAGCTTAAATGGCGCAATTAGTAACATGAAATCACATTCAAATTGTGTTTGAACAAATACACAAAGAGAAAGGTAAGTGTGACACTAAAATGCAGCTAATAATTGAAAAAACATATTTATAAAGTTACCAAATACGACATCAATATTAATTAGGTCAATAACAAATGCGCTCCACGATCACTGTGCCACAATAAGGCGCATAAGTTTGGCAGCACGTTTTCGCTTCGCCATGGGTCAAGTGAAATGGAACTGTTCCGTGGACCCATGCCAAGGGGCTGCAGCGACCCGACCTTCACCCGGGCCGGCAGACGAAGGGGGAGGGCAGTTTATTATGTTGGTATATATCAGGTGCCAGAACTGCTGCGTTGTAACGCTGTAACTGAGCAAAGTTGTGCATTATGCTAAAAGCACAGGGATTTTCTTACGCGTTGCCAACAAAATAGAAATTGTTATGTTATATAGTTTTTAATTTGTGTTGCTAGAATTTAAATATTAGGCGACGGCTTTTACTAAACAGTGAAAATTACAAAATTCCCTAAATGTTGCTTTTTTTTTTTAATTTCTCATTGTTATATATTTTACGAATACGTTGTGTTTGTCTGTCATCAGCCTCAGATTAAGGCATAAGATGGACGTGGGTTTGACTTTAACAATAAATAAATAAATAGTTCTCAATCGTTACATGATATCGTAATTGTTAAGAGAATATTTGCGTTTTGGGTAGTAATTTCGCAAGTTCTCGTTTTGAATTCCATAAAATACGATAGCCCTACCAATAAAAATTGCATACGACCTATTCTCAGACTTACCAAATACACACAGAAAATTTCCTAAAAATCGATCAAGCCATTTCGGAGGAGTCCGCTAATAAACAATGATACGAGATTTTTATATATTAGAAGATGTATTTTCTTGATTGAATTTGTGTTTATTAATACTCGTATGAAAGCAAAATAAATTTTTGAAGTGATGAATTATTTTCTACAAAAACATTTTTTTTATAAATGTATACAAATAAATCATTGAAATTAAGTTGAATTGAATTATCCGTCCACCCACCAGTGGGAAAGTCCAGTGGGTCAAGTGGGTGGACGGGTCGGGACCCGTAATTTTTACGTTAATCACTCATAAATTTATTGTATGATCCTTATGATATTTCTGTGAAACTTGCTGATTACAAAATAAATTCGTAGTTGGTTCTGTAATTTAGCGATTATCCGCAGGGACCCATGGCGCGACACAAGCACGCCTCGCGGCTGCGGCTATAAATTCTACCATCTGTCCAAAGCTGGTTTCACACATTGCGATTTATGGCTCGATATGGGCTTAGGCCGGCCACATACAGTTAGAAATCCCTTTTATTCGAATACAAGAAAAATTCGCATGTGTTTGTTTGCGTATTCGATTTCAACTCTAATAATGTGTATTCAAACATCCCTGCTAATATTATGAATACGAAAGTTGCTCTGCCCCCTTAGACAAATGCCACACGCTAACTTTTCTTAACGTCGTTCCGCAGAAAAAATGTATGAAGATGACATTAGCTGCGGAAAAAAATAGCGTGAGGCTGTCGTTAGCTAATGTCATTCCCATACATCTTTTCCGCGTAACGACTGCGGATAAGTTAACGTGTGGCATTTGTCTAGGGGGGCTGTTTGTCAGATATTATGTCTCTCTGTTACGATTTTATGTTCCAAACATGTTCCATACAAATGTTCAGGATCACAAATAGTACTTATTTAAATTTTGATAGAAACCTATCTTATATTGTTAAGCGAAAAAAAAAGTTTCTGAATCGACAAAATCTGTTCAGAAATCCATGAAGACACTAAAATATAATAAAATCAAACAAAAATCAATCAACAATCTCGCCATGTTGACTTTTTACATTTGTAGGTCTTATGGCCATTTTCACCAACCTCTTCTTAGCTTAGGGGACTCTTAGGTGGCATGCTGTCACATTCTTTTCATTAAAGACAAAAAGTGACAGCATGCGTCTTAGGGGCTACCTAAGCTAAGTAATGGTTGGTGAAATCGACCATTAGTTTCCCAAGTTAAAAAAAGCAAACGAATTCAAGTGCATACAGCCATTTCTTCTGTATATTTTTTTCAATACAGTACTTTCGTGATTTTTAAAGTAATATAATAATGATTTAATATTAAACTAATATGATTTTGAATATATGCCGCATTTCTTTTGTATTTGTTTCTATTTTCTGGCAGGTGGTGTGGAAAGTAGAATATTTTCCTCGGGGATAAAGCAGTCTTGGGTGAGCTTAAATCCCTCGCTCTACTCAGGACTGTAGTCTTAATTATGCTACTATTTTCTACACCCGTGACATAAGACAATGCTTTATCCCCTTGATTAAAAATCTTCAATTAAATAAACTATTTTCGGTTAGGTGTTATTCAATGTATGTAAGTACACGGTAGCTAGCACACCCTCATGTCGCGTGTAATAGTAGCGGTTTTATTAGTGCAAGTGTAAAGCTTGACTTGTTGTCGACTGTACTATTGTGACATATTATTATAATCCTCTATCAGTCACAACACACTAGCTTTTCCATTCACTGTCGCTCTATACTCGGTATGCAGCATAACAAAGAGTTGAAAAGTAAATAATTGAATCTGTAATTGGGTCGGCGATAAGTAGCGATTGGCGCGCAGCGAGCGCGCATCGTAACGGTTTGTTTAATTAATAACCCGAAAAGTTATCAAAGGCTGCGTTTTTTGCGTTTTAATTAATCACAAACGCTGATAGGATTTTGAATACTGATTAATCCATTAATATTTATACGGTGTTATCGGAGCGGGTCGAGAGCTTAAATTAAATTATTAATGTCACAATAGTTGGTTGTACATATTTTGTTTACCTACATTCTGAGAGCACAAAACGATCATTTAAATTCTGTGTATATATTTATTTATTTTACATTTTTGGGATAGCTAACAGTTTCTTAAGATAAAATTAACACCGGCTTATAATGTCTTAAAGCTATTGATAAGCTACCGCATATAGGATATATTTCCCACTTCCGAGGTTGCCTGGAATAGATTCCTTTTTAGCAATAGAACCAAGTATTGTTACATTTCTGTTTTTATTTCTTTTGTTATTTTTCTGTTGCTCTTTGTCTTTGTGTGCAGCTAAGTGATGTCAGTTTGATTTGCTATTTTATCATTTTTTTCCAATCAACCAAACTTTCACATTATAATCTCACTAGCTGAGCCCGCGAACTACGTCCCGCCTTAAAATACTTCAACGCGTTCTTAGTTATGTATATTACCTATATTTTTCCGGTTTTAGCAACATTTTTCATTGATTCTCCTCTCCTTTTAGTCGTAGCGTGATATTACATAGCCTAAAGCCTTACTCGATAAATGGACTATCCAACACAAAAATATTTTTTCAATTCGGACCAGAAGTTTCAGAGATTACCGCGTTCAACCAAACAAACAAACAAACTCTTCAGCTTTATAATGTTAGTACAGATTATCCAAACCAATTATAAGTACGTAATTGCCAAATTGCATTGAAGTTAACATCTTCAACAAAAAATCTATTATCAATCCTTCAGTGAGCTATTACAAGGAAAGTCCATTACGGTTCCCTAGGGACGGCGCAAAAACTGTGAAAGATACCTCTCCGGTTACCCCTTAATCACTACACTTGTCTTTGTTTCAGTTTCACTAGAAACAGCTCGTTTCTTGTGCAACGTTGCTTCCATTTTAAGAACGTATATTCTATTCTATTCTACGTATTTTCTATTCTATTCCTTATTGTTAATTCAACAAAAAAATTGAGTAGGTATACGATGTTATTCTTTGTTACCGAGATGTGACTGTTTTGGGCTGAAAGTTACGAAGTGGATTGGTGGTGAAGAGGAAATCGCAAGGACCGTTTTTCCATACAAATGCTGTCCCCTGTTTCCTTTCTAGATGACGGCAATAGAACATTTTTTTTTTCAAAATATATTGGCCTAATTGGCATGTTTCTGAGTATTCCTTTTTTTCTTAAGTTAATTATTAAAAGAGTCTTCAAAGCTTGAAAAACCTACAAAACTAGGCAGATTTTCCGCTGTCTTCAGACATCCAGCAAACAAAGACGAGATTTCTCGTATATGAAAAAAGCAAAACATAATAACGCAGTACAAGCCTTTCTTTCATTTTTAATAAAAAAAAAAAACAAATAAATCTAGTTTTAGAGAACCAAACAGGAAACTGAGATACGTCTATTTTCCGGAGCTGTAGTTGTCTGTCTGTTGAAAGTAACACATTTCACAAATATCTTTTTTTGAATTCGTTAGTGTTTCTTCTTAGGGTCGCGGAAAGCTGCTAAATGCGAGAAGCTCACGACCGGTCGGTTTGGAGATCACTAGGGTAGGCATATGTGCAGCACTGCGCATCTCTCGGGTAATGAGATGATGATAATTTGTAACCGATAACACAACAGTACATTACGATATAAGTGCGATATGCACACTCGGCTCTATTAGAAAGAAAGAAATATTTTATTTGGCCACAAAAAAATACAGATAGAATTACATATAACACACAAAAAACATTACTAGAATACAAAATAATAAAATGACGGCTGTTCGAGGCCAAAAAGGTCCATGCCTCAGCTAATGCTATTGACGACGGAGCCGCAATAGCGCTGGTTTTCAGGCAGAACCTCTGTTGTGGCCATGTAAGTGATATGCATATTTAATATAGTACATATCACCCCCATGGCCGCGACGTACGGAACATCACATCACAAAAAAAAGAAAGAAAAAGAGAATCATAATTTTTGCCACTAAAAATAAAAAACAAAACAAAAATAAAAAAAAATTAACTCTTACGCCCTGGCCTTCGGTTCGGACTGAAATTCCGCCTCGTGACCTATAACCAATTTATGCACGTATATCGTACGATCTTTTTCAACACACTTGTGAAGAAAAATACTTAATAAATTGAATTTTTGGAATAAATAAAACAAATCATTGTTTATTTTTAGATAAAACTAAATAATGATATGAAAAAAAATAATCGTTTGAAAAATCATGTAGTTCGTTAATGTCTTACCTCCAGCTTTAAAAAAAATATAGAACACTAGCTGTTCCCGTGACTTCGGTCGCGTGGACGTCCGAAAATAACAATATCGTGATGTTATATAGCCTAAAGCCTTCCTCGATAAATGGACTATCCAATACAAAAAGAATTTTTCAATTCGAACCAGTAGTTCCTGAGATTAACGCGTTCAAACAAACAAACTCTTCAGCTTTTTAATATTAGTATATACGAGTATTACTGGCGCGGCTGGCAAGTGCAGCATTGCCGGACTCTGTGATGCGTGCCTCGGCTATAATACACGCGTGTTTTATGAGCTGCTTTATGTATCTAAAACCGGTAAAATTAGATCCATTTTAGGAGCAAGTGTGTTAAAAAAATGTTATGCCTACAATGATTAGTGCAAAAACATGATAATAAAATAGGATAGTGTAAAGATAACGCACGCCATGGTGACTTAATTATGAAATCGAAGCGAGACAAGTGAAACTTAAATTTGCGGTAAAAATATTGGCGAAAAACTTCATAATGTCTATTCGTTGTAATTAGACGCATACTCTGTACACTTAAGTAATTCTATATTGTTTTGTATTTTGTATACTTAATCTAAATGGAATTATCTATTCTAGAATAATCCGCGCGCACCTTTCACTTCGATAAATATGTTTTCATTCCTCATGCTCGGAAAGGAGCGTTTCCTTGATCTGAGTATTGGGAGGAAAACGCTAGTTCCCACCAGCGGGCGGGAAATTCTCATACTATTTACTTCCCTCCTTAGGGCGGAAAGTAAAATTTTAAAAATAGAACTGAATTAGGTTACGTACATACAATCTTTGGTACAATGATAATAAAAGTATTTGGCTGAATGGCCAGTAACAGGTAACGCGATGTGTTCCAAATTTAAAAATACCTGTGAAAAAGATAATTTTGGCGGGAGGGGAATCTGTTACGCTGTACCGAAATCTTGATTGTGTGATTTAGGTATTTAAGAAAAACAATGAATTCAAGCGATTCTGAAATTTCGGCTCCAGATTCAGTCACGAACGAAGCAAATACAATACTCGAAATTTTTTTGCCAAAAATTTCAAAGGAAAGATATTTAAATACATATTCCGACTTTATGAAGTGGCGAGATGCAAGGAATATAAAATCATTTTCTGAAAATGTATTTCTTATATACTTTAATGAACTATCTCATAAAGTGCAGGCGTCTACGCTATGGAGCAGATATTCAATGCTTAAAAGTACACTAAGTGTAAAACACGATGTCGATATGTCATGTTAGGAGTATTTTTATTAATAAATTTTATTAGAAAAGCTATTTTTTATTTTCCTTGCATTCGAAATGAAAAGTAGAGTGCTACACACGGGTAAAAGGAATCAAACCCTACTCGGACTATAGCCGCCCTCGCTGCGCTCGGGCGTCTAACAACCTCGTAGGGATTGATTCCTTTCCACCCTTATAAAGCAATCTACTATAGTTACTCAGAACAATGTTTATTCAGAAGGTGTAGGGAACAATGATATTAAAATAATTATACTCATAACATCATTGTTCATGTATTGTTTATGAAACCTATATTGAGGTAAACAAAACCTAATATTTAGGAAATAATCGGTGACTGATAGATAACATGTCAGTTTGTCACGCATGTAAATAACACTTGGCTCAATTCAGTATCGATTGTGTTCTATGACGTTGCCACACATGTGTAAATTATAGTATAAACACAGTATTTAAGGTTATATGATCTATATTTGTAACAGTGAAAGAAATAAAAGAATCTTCGATTTATTTGTATTTTTAACCGACTTCAAAAAAGGGGGATCTCAGTTCGATGCGTATATTTCTTCTGTTTATGTTACGCGATTTCTCCGCCAATTGTGGACCGATTTTAACATTTATTTTTGTATTCGATAAAGTACGAGTATATACTTACAGTAGTCCCATTGCCAAAGTCAGGATCTGATGATGGGATCCCAGGAAAATTGAGGGAAACCTTTAAATCTTATAGGTCCAATGTGTTTCATGTTTCTTTCGATGCTATTCATGTATTTGCGGCTGGTACTCATGAATCGAGCTGGTGATGGAAGGATCCTTAACTTTTAGGAGTTAGGGGTTTTTAAATACCACAGACACGTATTGAGAGACTTGCAACGAATAGTATATTCGGCCATACGCCGAATACTGAATATTCGGCGAGCTTCCTGGTCGAATAGCCGAATATTAGGTAAAATATTCGGCCGGTGTGTGGCGCCAAAAGTTGTATCGATATGATTGTTTCAGCGCTCGTTTGTTCTAATGTAGGTTCTCAGTGTATGCCATACACCCCGTGCTGCTTCGCGCGGTCTATTGGAATGGTACTACGTGTTTTGATAAGTTTAGTTTGTGCATATCGTAAATACGTTAAGTACAGAAATTGCAAATTTATGGGACATCCGTGAAAAAATGCATATCGTTATTCATGATAATGGACGAAATATAGTAAAAGCTATTAGTAATGCAGAGATTCAATTAAATTACCAACGATTTTCTGAAGATTCAGTTAGATGTGAGTCAAATGATAGCTACAAGTAGGAGGATCGTAACTCATTTTAATCATTCTGGCACTGCAGAGGAAAAACTGCGTTCTATCCAAAAGGATTTGAATCTCCCTCAACATGCATTGGTCCAAGATGTCAGTACACGGTGGAACTCCACATATTATATGAGTACTTTAATGATTATAAGAGAAATAAAAATATTATTATAAAATGAATCAATACTTTCTTTCATTTTACCTCACTATCTCACTACAATAAAAAAATCTAAAAAGTATTCGGTATTCGGCCGAATATATGAAAAGTATTCGGTATTCGGCCGAATATAATAAAAGCAGCCGAATACCGAATAGTAACCGAATATTCGTCTAGTATTGAACCTTTGTCTTATTCTTTCAAGTGACTTCGGTGAGCTGGTATTAAATTCATTAAAATGCTAAAAATAATTACATTTCTATATTGAGGTCGGTACCAAACGATGGTTTCCTAGAAAGTTTAAGAGTATTGTGAAGCTGTAAATTTTCATACAAAAAACGATAACGCTTTTCTCCCTCTTTACATAGTTCAATTTTCATAATTTTTGGAAATGTTATAGATATAATGAAGATCTAGGTTTGTACGTTTTGATTTTGAAGTTATATTGCTCAGAATATAAATTATTGGCATCTAAATATCCATATTTTAGACTTAAAAACTACCTCGAGCATTTTTATCTATTTTGACTAAATTATACTGAATTACAAAAAAGGAAAACGTTCAAACATAGATTAAGGTATACTGAATATAATGAGATCAAAAGTGTCTAATTTCGTAAAGGTTTAGGGGCGTAAAACAGTTATCGCCCGAAACAATATTTCAATAAGAAATGTAGGCACTTGCCTCAGACTTTCAACTCTAAGCGGTGTGCAACAAACTGCATTTTTGAAAGTGCATACTTGAGCCATGAATTAGCACATCACAATCCTCTTAATACCTAATTTAGCACCGACTTCAATATATACCCCTTTAGTAAATTCTTACCATTGGTAAGCCTCAGCTCAGGCGCTTCTAGTAAAATTAGCAATCTACGTCTATCTTTTACGTAGTATATGAAATGCAAACACAATTTTAAAAAATTAATGTACACATTATTCGATCGAATCTTTAACGAATACAGTTCTATACTCCCCATAGAATGATTGGGCCTTATAAGTTATCTTTTAACCTGTAGTTTGTAACTTCAGGGTAAAATATTTGCAAGCTTAAGTAAACATAAAGAGAAATACGCATTGCTTAGGCCGTAAAATTTGCTTTCCAACGAAATACGATATTAAAACAATTTCGCATTGAATTTAAAGTTGTAATTTTACCTATCCTTTTGAGGGATATGCTAATCAAAATCTTTATTGAACGAAGGCTTTACGGCCGAGTTTCAGTTGACGTCATATCATATCCATTTACTGTAACATTGGTATATTTTGTCGTGTAAAGTTTCTGTTGTGCTGTAATGAATTTGTAATATTAATTTAACATTGGTATATTTTGTCGTGTAAAGCTTCTGTTGTGTTGTAATGAATTTGTAATATTATTTTATATTTTACACAAAGTTTGCTGGTATGATCTGGGTTGATTGAAGTTGTGAATACCTAACTTTCATTTTATTCACCCCGGCTTGTCCTTGTCTTGTCGCCCCTTGGCAAATGGGCAGTTTGGCACGGTGCACGCGGCCGAACGCCTCAAGATGCTCAGTCAAGGTCGATGAAAATACCAGTTAGCGGAAACTGCCAGAGTACCTATGTCCCGTCCATGCGAGGTAGATTTAGATATTTTCTTTTGGCCTAGCAAAAGTCTTCATTCCACCTGAAGGGGAGTGGAGTCCAAATGCGAAGTTGGCTGTGCACGAGAGGGAATACACGCTGCACTGGCGAACCTCGCCTTGCAGACCTGCGGGTGCTTTTTCACGCCTCTTTTAAAGGATATCCTTACATATTATAAAACAAAGTCGTCCGCAGCGTCTGTCTGTCTGTATGTTCGCGATAAACTCAAAAATCTTATTGTGGATGAATCCATCGTACTAAGAACTTGTTGACCAATATGTTTAAAAAAATGTCAGTCAGTAAGGACCTGTTATTTATATGAAGATAGTGTAAATAAATCATTTCAAATTCAATATCGTTTATTCAAAATGGAACTTTTACATAGCATTTATCACTTCTGCACGTCAACGAAGCTACGCCAATGGTTCACAATGGTTCTACGAAGGTAGACCTTGTACTGGTAAGAACCAGCAAGATTCAAGAAAACCAGCAAGGGTTTTTTACATGTTGAAATAAACGAATAAATAATAGTTTTTTTGTAAACTCTTATATACATTAATAGTTATTGCCCGCGACTTTCTCTGCGTAGAACTAAGTTATATCCCGAGTTCGCTTGTTTCACGCGTTCCCCTGGGAACTCATTTGAATTCGGGATAAAAAGTAGCTCATGTCCTTCCTCAGGACTTAAGTTATCTTTATACAAAATTTCATTGATATTGGTTAGACGTTTAGGCCTAAAAGCGTAACAGACAGATAGAAAGACATACAGACAGGGTTACTTTCGAATTTATAATATGTTGGGATAAGTTATGTATTCTGGTGAATTATTATAATTCATTCACTGTAGCCATAATCCGAGGTTTTGAGCGCTCCAAGCACTCCCCCTTATTTCCATAACCGCCAAATTTTCACCTACTGCTGAGACATACTCAACTTTACTGTTGTCGCCCCATCAAAAACCTAAACAAACAATGCAAACAGCGGAAAAGGAGATAATTTTAATCAACACTTCAATTTTCGTATGTCTTCATTCTCACAGCATCCCAACGCCCAGTACGCTATGCATAAGATTATGTCAATAAGCTCGTATTTAAGTTCCTGGCACAGTTGAGCAGTTGCCAAGAAGCTTGCAAGCTTCTCCCGCCCCGCCAATAATGTGTGCTAAACGTACGTCACACCGAAAAACGAAACTTGTGCTGTCATCCTGCGTCAATTACGAAGAGCTGTGTTGTCGGGCACCTTTATGTGACCCTATCCTATTTTTCCGCATAAATGTAATGGTCGCATTGCTGTGTTTATGGTTTGAAGGGAGCTGGCAGTGAAATTACTGGACGCTGTGACTTGGACATCGCACGTTGGTAACGTACACTGTGATCATTGTAGAGCCACGTGTACTGTCGAACAAAAAAAAAATGATTTACCACCCTAAGGTTGAAATTCGGTTTCATGTCATTATTCAATACATTTGACTTTCCTTTACAATTACATAATAGTCATACGCGAAGTTTTGTCAAAACTGGTGCACCACTTTCTAGACCGACCGTAAAACGTAAAAAAAGATTAACAAAAAATAAAACTGACTTTAAAAACAAATACCAAAAAGTATACAAACAACATCATAGCTTTATATTGAAGTTGGTGCCAAATTTTAAGTAATAGTACATTATGATACGAGCGCGCTATGGCAGAGTACGTAATGACCAATGCGCGCGTGTATCATACGACGTTTTTCAACACACTTGTGAGGAAAATAAAAGATCTTGTGGTATTAATAGTTTTCTGAAAATAACTGCGCTTTTTTATCAATCTTCCACTGTATGAAAGTATCGTATGCCGCCAAGTATTTATCCTTTGACTTTGGCGGCAACAAACTATTACTCGCGCTTTGCGCCTCCATAATTATTTCCGGCGGAGTTAATAATATGGATTCTTCTTCACTTGGACTCGACATATTTGTAGATAATCAATTACAACAAAAAGGCAAAAAAACTTCAATTGCGGGAAAATGCTGCGCGCCTTTTTTTTCCCGCGCTGCCCGGGCATGGCTAAACTCCTTATACAGCCAACAAAAAAGGGCCAAACAGCCAAAATTCAAAACTAAATAAACCGAATATTTTAGTTTAAAAAAAACAAGTTTGTGTGAATTTTTTAATTTATTTTAGTTATACTTAGTTATTAATTATAGTTTTTTTTAAAATGTCGTTGTTAATTTAATATTTAAGTAACCAGTTAGAATTTGTCGTGTTAAGATTACCGCACTTGTGCGATTATGTAAAGTGAAAAGCACTCGTGTTTAATATACTGAATAACGGGTCTAAATGCAAGGTAATAAGACCCACTTTACGAGCAAGTGTGTTGAAAAGTAAGTACTTACGTTTTAATGTTATATTTTCCAGGTGATCATTGCTTGGCACCTTATGCTCTAAGCTTGGCATCGACTTCAATATAAAACTGTGATGTTGTTTGTATTCTTTTTGGTGTTTTTTGAAGTCGGTTTTATTTTTGTAAAAAAATTGTACTCTTTTTAGTTAATTTAAAAGACCGAAACCTTCTCCTAAATGTAACAATTAAATGTAATTCTTTTCTGAAAACCGCATCAAAATCGATTCAGCCAAACGCGAGATAATCGTGGACAAACATACATACATACAAACATACAGGTCAATCTGAGAACCTCCTTTTTTGAAGTTGGTTAAAAATGGCGAGCGCCTTTTATGTTTGTTTTGCTTACATTCTCATAAGAAGTTAAAATTGCTTCAAAATAATGGCGTTCAGTAATTTTGTGGCGACAATTCCAAAGATAAGAGAATGAATAACGGTTCACGTAGGATGCTACCAGCTGGATAGATGTTATCTCTCTCTTAATCCTCGCGAGTGACAGTGACGGATAAAAAGAATTTGGAAACTATTCTGTTGCCGAGGGCGAGAGATAAGCTTACGACCTAGCTATTTCTCTTTGTGTTGATAATCGTAATTGGACCAATTTATTGAGTTTGGTATTTGATTGAAGAAAAGAATACATTTTTTGTTAGATCAACGCGGAAGCTTGATTTTCATCATTTTTTGCCATCAATTCGCCATCAATCAGGTAAGAACTGGCTATCTTAGCATTTATTTGTCGGGACACTTTTATTTCTGGTAACTATTTGTAATGGTGGCAGACAGGGGGTTTATCTTCTAAGAAAAATCATTCAATAACTTGGCTGTTATTGAAAATTGAAAGCAATACCGATAAATGTTGATTGAGCACAATCACGGTTTATAATGCCACAGATTTTTCTGAATAAATTATGTAAAAGACATTTGTTCAAGCGGTAACCAACCTTTCTAGGCTTTGGTTACCAGGGACTGTTTACCGGTATGAATACGAGTATAACATTTATCTGTATGACGTCATTTAAATAAATTTCGGTAGTAGTTTATTTCAGTACAGAAATTATTTTTCTGTACTTAATTTTTTTTGTACTTTAATCATAATTGTACAGATATCATTTAACTCTTATTATTTAAAATACTGAAATAAAATCAAACCATAATGGGTGGGACGAGGGCGGTCCTTTACGTTAGTTCATCTTCACGTGTCTTCGTGCCTTTCACAATTTGTGTGGTTAATGACACGTATTTATTGCTTTATTGGTTTGTATATACCGACGAGTACATAAAATTGTAATACAATTATATTTTTAAAATGGAGGAAGATAAACACCAGCGGTTAAAGGAGTGCATACGTCACGATTTTAATTGTTTAGGACAATGACGAGATATTTAGGAAAATGATAATGCTCATGAGTCTAGTTTTATACTTATAGAATACGCAGCTAAATGAAAATAAAAAGAATTTAGTATCTAGGTAATAATTTTATTTGGTTTAAAGTATCACAATGACCGTCAAAATATTAATATAAGTCGAACTTTTTAGACTTATATAAACCTAATTGCTTTATTCAGATCTTAATAAAAGTTAATCGTGGTAGGATTGTCGTGTAGGATTGAATTTTTGTTATACATTAACAAATGTATAACAAAAAACCAGTTTACCTTGATTCTAAATAATATATATTATTATTATCATTTTATATTGAGATCTTATACAAATCATCCGTTATAACCAAAAAAACTAAACGTAGTCATTTCTTTCATTTCCATAATTAGAAAACTTACTAATTTTTTACTCAATATGATCCTCGTTTATAAAAGAATATGCAGTCATAACAACTGTGATATGATATGATCAAAATAATGGTAAACATAAGTACCGTTTTTGTGTATAGGTATATGTTATTTTTTGTAATATATTTTATCTTGTCTGCACATTCTACGCTGTTCGCATATTGCAAATAAAAATTATTTGTTATCTCAATATCCGATGCTTTCTTACTTTTTTAACCTTCTAAGTTTCTAATTGGTTTCTCTTATCAGAGCACATGTATTTGATTGTGAACTTAATGAGCCTACATTTTGATTCTGTAAATTTATTACTCTGTTAGGAAATTAAGTACCTAGATTTTGTAGTCGCTTTTTTTTGCTTGTGTCATTTTTTTTCTTATTAACAGTGGTATTCTTCTTTGTATCTTTATATTGAATAGCTGCACTTTTTACTTTTAAATGATCCTTCTTTATTAACTAGGTTGCTATCCTAAGAATAACCCGCACCTTGCTCACTAGCAACTGCTTTTACTTTAACTGCTTTGAATGTTGATTGTTTTCCTTTTTTCGTTGTATGTTCCCCTAATAGAAAATTATCACTATTATACTTTGTTAACTACATATAACACTTAATCTTATCCCACGCTAGGCGGGGTTAGTACGCTATATTTTTTTCTCCCACTAACTTCTGTTATTCGTCATACTTACATTTACTTCTTTTACTTCATATCATTCCATCCATTTCTTCACGCATTGTATTCATTTATTCTTTGGTCTCCTACCTGCACATCCATTTACGTTCATATTCACTATCTTCATTTACATGGCATTTTTTCCTCCTCAACCCAAACCATCTTAACCACTCCCTAATCTTTTCTGTATTCGGCGCAACTTTCAAACTTCCTTTAATATCCTCATTTCGTACTTTATTTCTTGTCACCCCTATGTCCATCTTAGTATTCGCATTTCATTAACATGCACTCTTTTTTATCCTTCTTTTCCATTACTTACGTATAATAGTTACCTATCGTATAAATACATTCTAATAAATGTACTAGCTGAAGAAATTATTTATTTGTGGAATTCCCCTTTCATTTTTTGCGTTGCTCTTATATTGCGCGAGGGCTTTTTGCTGAAATTTTTTCTTCTTTCTTTTTTAATTATTTCTGTCTCTTTTTTCTTTTTCTACAGTTAGCAATTCAGGATCATTTTTTCCTCAGGACAATAACTTATTGTTCTGAGATTTTTTATTTCTGCGTACCGTCACCTTTGACATAGGTTTTCAAAATATTCTTTATTCGAATATGACTTCATAGAAAGCTCTTTCGAATCGGTCATTTAAAATCATAATCCATTTGATACCAATTTCCAAATTCACCATTTAAACACAAGAAATAACAATAAACTTACCTTTCCGACGTACAGGCTTTAAAAACTAAATGCTTGTTTATGGGGAAATGTATAACTTTTTATAATAATATTCCATAAAGTGTTACTGATTTGCATTTCATAAGTTTAAAGCGCATGTAAAAATACTCATAAATTGAGCAAAGGTTATTAATTACTTATTATAAAGTCAACGATTATTAGAATGATGCTAATGCCTGGTGTTAATTTGTAGATATTATTAGTTTTATTGTTAAGAATTGTTGTATATTAACTATTTATGTAAACAAATATTGCTGTGTGTGGTATTGATACACCCTTTTGTAAATGTTGGTACATTTCTGATGTAGCTGTTAAGTTCCTTGCGTCCATTCTTCTTATCAGCTAAAAGATGTCCTGAATGGGTATTCAGGATATCTTTGACTGTTGAATGGGTATTGAGGACTTTCTATACTAGTAGTATTCCATATGACATGACACTGTGAAAATAACTAAAGTAAATCAATGTTGCCGTTTCAACATCAGTAAGTAGTCTTGTTTTTTACTGCATTTGCTGCAGAACTAAGTCTGTTTGCATAGGACTCAATATGTGGATCCCATTGCAACCTTGAATCTAGTGTAATACCCAAAAATTTGTAAAGTCGATGAATTCAACAACTTAATTATTCATTTCTACAATAGTATCCACTTTCCTTACATTTGGCAATGAGAACTTAATACATTTAGTTTTATTTGAGTTTAATGATAAATTGTTCATTGTGAACCAATGCAATACTCTAGAGAGAGTACTATTTACAACGTCAATATTTTTGTTTCCTCTGTCAATCTTAAATATTAAAGAAGTATCATCTGCAAATAGTACTGTATCGCAAAGATTATAAGTGAAATAGGGGAGGTCATTTAATGTAAATTAGAAAAAGCAATGGTCCCAATATCGATTCCTGAGGCACACCCATAATCATAGGTGCACCAGCAGATTCAGTTTTATTAATAACAACTTCATCCTAAGAATTCAATATGTGGATCCCACTGCAATCTTGAATCTAGTGTAATACCTAAATATCGATCTAATTGTAGAATCGATGAATCCGACAGTTAGATTAATCATTTCCACAATAGTATCAACTTGTGTTGGCAATGAGAATTCAATACATTTAGTTTTATTTGAGTTTAATGATAAATTGTTCATAGTGAACCAGTGCAATACTTTAGAGAGAGTAATATTTACAACGTGAGTATTTCCGTTTTCTCCGTCAACCTTGCTCACTAGCTGTAAGGAATAATATTAAAGAAGTATCTTCTGCAAATAGTGCTGTATCGCACACATTGTTAGTGAAATGTGGGAGGTCATTAATATAAATAAGAAGAGCAATGGTCCCAATATCGATCCTTGAGGCACGCGCATAATTATAGGTGCACCAGAAGACTCAGTTTTGTTAATATAACAACTTTCTGAACCCTATTAGACAAATAAGACTCAATAAGTCTAATTGCTTCTTCAGAGACACCATAATGCTTGAGCTTATTATAAGAGTTTGGTGACCAACGCAGTCAAAAGCCTTTGATAGGTCACAAAATATACCAATTACATCTTGTCTTGTCAATACCAGTTACACTCATTATAATATTGCCTTCCGTCAACAGTATACCGATTTGTACTAATTATTAAAATGTTATATTTGATCTGAAACAAATGCATTTACGAACTCTCATCATTATCCTCAAGATTTGTCATTACTATTCCACATAATGTCATTCTTCTCAATGCGCGTCATTATCCTGGCAGCCCAAATTCAGGACAATGACGTTAGGGAAAATGATGAAATCGCAAAAAACTTGACCAAATATGTTTTACGTAAGTGGTATTTCAAAAAAAAATATAATGTTAAATTATGTTCACAAAACTTGCATATTTTGCAATATGAAAAAGACTTACAATAGGACAGAATGAATATACACGGTGTTTCATAATAACCAATAAATATTTTATCGTTATCTAAAACTAATTATTAAATAGTTTTTCCCATATTGTTATTCAACCCAAAATTTTAATGTATATCATAGTATCATCATCATGTCTATGATTTACATGAACATTTGGGTTGAATGACATTACGGGAAAACATAAATGACGTTTGTAATGAAAATTTTTGGAGAATTAATTTTAAAGGCTTCTTGCAAAAAACCAACGCTTTGTATCTTCACCAAAGCATATGTCCGACTTTGGTGCGGGGAGGTCTGTTCACCCTGCCACAAGTTTCCTCCCCCCTCTCGTCTCTAACTCAACACTAAATTGAAAACAAACATTGCGCAGGACAATGACGCGCATTTTTGGAACACGAGTTTTTTCTTTATTGACTTAGCGGGTATTGGTAATTTTATCAAAAGTATGAAGCTTGATTAGTTATAATTACAGCACACAATAGCCAATAGCTCAAAGAATTCACCTTTTTTCATATTATCTAAATATAGTAGCGCATGAGCCGTGGCGACACGTGAAAAAATTGCAATTTTATTGGTTTTATTTTAACAACTTTTTTATTATTAATTTGTTATAATCGAAGCTTAGAGGAACATTTTCGTTGATTATTTTACTATCAAAAAAAAATTCTTTTAAAAAAATATACACACATTCTCGAGAAATTTTGAAAGACATGAATTTGGGGCCTTTCAAATATTGACCCTGTTATTCTAAGTGGTGGGATATAGATTTTTGAAGTGAGAACTTCTTTAGCGGCGTTGTACACTTTTTTTGTAATGGGTAAAAAAATGTTAAACTCGCGTCAGGACACGTGACCCTGATCGAAAATTCGTAAGACCAATTAAAATTGAAATGGCCGCAGGAACTGTCGAGGTGCGGTGAGGGGTCCACGTAAGCCGGCCGAGAACAATAGCGGCTGGCAAAAGTACTGGAAGTCACACGTCACTTGAGACAGTTTTAATCAATTTATTTACTTTGTTAGGAAAAATCTAAATTGTGCTTTTATTTGATTTTGTTGTAAATATTAATTAGGTAAGTTAGTATAAATTAAATATTATTTATTTGTTATAAAATTACGTTTTTAAGTAGTATATTAATGTCTGTTTTGATCATATTTTTAATTTAATTGTAAATATTTTGATTCATTATTACTAGTTATATAATTATGTACCTACGCACAACGTTACAACAGGAAGTTGATTTTTCTGAGGGATAAACTTTTTAATGTAATATAAATTGTCATGTTTGTGTACGATAGCGCAATAAATAAATATTGTATTCTACCACATAAAAGATAGTACTTTTATTCTGATAATTAAAGCAATTCGTGCAAAATTATTCCATAACCATTCCAAAATATCCAAAACGCACAACGTTAATACTTAAGTTTTCACTTCTGCCGGCACTCCTGGAATGCAACCCGTAATTTTATTTTTGCATTTCATCCACGTTAAGTGAAAGCATGTAAAATCAAACACAGCCCAAGCATAGCTTCCATTTTTAACGTCATTCATACCCATAATTTGTTCAATTTTCCGCAATTAACCTAGCTAGCACCCTGACACGTAGTTTTATATAGGCACATACCCAGTTAAGGTAGATAGGCCCTTACCTAGATAGGCACTTACCTACTATTAACATAGGTTACAAAGACTTTTAGAATAGGTATTCAAATCGTAAACATCGCGTTTTATTTTAATGAATACTATTAAACTTAACATAATAAATAAGGTAACTACTTGGTTAAATATTAAGACGAAGGTACTTATTTTTATTTTCATTGCACATCCTTCTATCAAACACGAAGATTCGTTGCTTGTTTTACAATACTTATGAAAAATATCCGTGCACGGCATTTCTACGCTTCCTACCCATTGCACACAAAAATGATTGATATTGCGTTAATTAATATCCACTCTACAGTAATCGAAACATCTACGATCCCTTTATATGAGTTAGTAAACCTGTTGCAAGTTGCAATGTGCGATTTGAGCTCAGCGGCGGCGCGCATAGGCACATATTTTTCCTCACCCGTTGGGGCCCCTTATCCACCTGCCCCGCGGCCCGCGCGTATGATTTCAGTACAGAAATAAAATAAGGGTTAAATAAGTGTATAAATGAAGAATATCGGTACAGAAATTCGCCTTGTATAGAATTTTAGTACAGATATTTTTACTGATACTATATCAATATTTTATACTGATAAGCAGTCCCTGTTGGTTACCATTATATCAACACAACGTAGGCCGTTTACTCGTTAACCTGTGCTTATTGTTTAAATCGTAAATGAAAGTCCCTTTAAATTTAGTTTTTTCGATAGAATAAAATATAGAAATAACAGAAAAGCATATCGTCGCTTTAATTTTCGAACAAGATTTTGTTAAATGCCTGGACAAACTATATTGCAAGCATTCGATGAAAGTAAATTTTGCCTTTATATTAAACTAGGCGTTTAGCCGTAATTAGCTTGGACAATGCATGGTTTTAAGTGTATTGTTTGCGAGTTGTAACGCCAGGTGTATCTCACATAGACCTGTCTTAAAATTGGTGTCAAATTGGGGATAGGTGATAGGTCAAGTAATTTTACTCATGTATTATTGTTAGTCTTCTACCAAGAAGCTACAAAACTATGAATATTGGCATGTAAATAGTTAGAGAACAAGATTTTCCTACGGAATCCATACTTACTTGATTCCGATAAAACCTAGGGGCACAGATATTATAGCCGGCATGTGCTAATAAAAATTTGTATAATATTAGATATGTAACTTTTAACATAGCTTGTGAAATTAACTCATTAAAGTGTTGACAAACAAAAACACGCGATAAGCTCTCATTACTATCGATTTCGGAAAAATTATTGACAGAGGCCCGAGAGGTCAACTAACATAAATCTGTGGAATTTTTACGATTCCCCCACAAACTGCACATGTAAAAAAGTTAATTCCGATAAGCGTAGGTTTATATGTGTTTTTGATTTGTTCAAAATAATAGTCGCCGTTCATTTTTGGTTTTAATGAGCTGATTAGTTTTATCGAGAGTGGTGTGGTGTGATGGTTGGTCGCTACGCCGGCATTCCCAGTTTTGGCTTCAGTTGAAATGGTGGTGCTCGTGAACCGTATTGTATTCCAAGCCCAGCTTCAAGAAGATCCGAAATCATGTAAGTTGTTTCTTGATTTTACTGTAGAGGAAGCATGGATACCAATATCTTATGAACGTAGATAGTTATTTACCAGAAGGAGATTTAGTATCGGAGAACAGTTACCTTCTTACTTATTTCTGCCGCCAATGTAGTGTTACACAAGCAGCTGTGCTTACATTGCCGTGAATTTTTTGACAGGCGCTGGATCACCGGGTACTGTGTCTTGTCGTGGCATTTCATAAGTTGGCATTCTTGTAGGTTTTTGTATTGGGATTCCTGTAGGGGTTGTAGGATTGCAAATTTTACAGGAACTACATGTTCCATAGGCGACTATAGTCATTTACCATCTCAGGGGAGCAGCTTGCTTGCTTTCCATTTTTGCCAGCTTTGTTGTATAAAAAATATGCATATTTCATGAAGGTGGAGCTAACGACATTGAAGTACGTTCTATAGATATTTATTTATTTATTTGCAAGTACACTAAGACTTATACAGAATATTCATCATCACAGCTCATATACGTCCCAACCGAGGGGTTCGAGCCTACCCTAAGTTTGGGTGCTAAGGCCTTAGCCCAGTGGGGATTGGTCGACTACGGTACACCATTGAATTTCTTCGCAGATGTATGCAGGTTGCCTCACGATGTTTTCCTTCACTGTAGGAGCGTCCGACAAATGTACATATGAATTTCGAACACATTGGTATGGCAGGATCGAACCACGGACCTGCCGATAAGTTGGTCAGCGCCGAGTCCACAGCGCATTATTAATATTTGATTAAAATTAAACAATATTTATTAGATGTGTTACCTGTGACCACAATAAACGGTCCAGTTGGCGTACTCTTGAACCAATTTCAATCGATCGACATTGAGATTGTGATGTTTTAACGCTTGAGTTTCCACATCAGCGCCAAACTGCCTCCTAACCATGATCGCTTAAAACAATATTAAAACCGCGCTAAGAGCGGGATGGCGCAGCAAGAGCGGCGTCTCTGTTTCAATATTGTTTTAACCTTGCTATAAGCGATCATGGTAAGGCCCCTAGACCCGTATTGCGCAGATTTTGAGTGAACCAAACCCAGTGCTATTTTATTATTTCAAGATCCGGATCTAATTTGTCGCTAGTTAAATAAGCGTACGAAAAATCATAGTCTCAATGTCGATCGATCGGAACTAGAGATCAAGTCACTAGAATCAAGATCAGATCAAGAGTAAGCGTACAGGGGCCTTATCAAGATCGCATTGGTGCGGCCAATAATTTAATTTCACCCGGTGTATAAAATAATAGCAAACGTTAGATTTTTAAAATAAAGTTCTTATTGTCAACGCTCCTAAAAACAAATTATTTTTCTAACTATAGTCTCTTGCTAGGCTATTCGATTGGTTTAGTCTTCATCGAGGTCTTCCGAAGTGCGGGCTTAGTCGCAGATTGCGAAATTGATAAACTCTTATCAGTATTCTTCGGTCGTTCGGCCGATTTGGGTGGTGGGGGCGTGGAGGGGGGTGGAGGGAGTTGATTGGGGGGTGTACGCTGAAGACCACAAATAAGTAGTAACTTTTAAAGGTTGAGTTAGTTTTAAATACAACAAAAAATTGGAGCACACGGTAAGCACCGCCACAAATATTCTGTTGTCTGGTAGAAAATGTCATACGGCATTAAGTCCTTAATGCCGTATGACATTAAGTTTGTACATACTTTTATGAATTACGTTTTCCACTTTGAGCTCAATAAAGATTTAAAACAAAAAAAAATCTTACAATAATGACTATAAACCTTTCTAAAATAATTGGTCACACAAGAAATATTTTAATAAGAAAATTGCAAAATATTCAAAACTGGGACAAGTGTTCCGTACGATGAATATTAAGACCATAGACTTAACTGTTACTATGATGAACTTCTTTCTGTATTTATTTCAAAATTTTAATAAGGGGGCCAATAAATTTTATATATTGATTTATTCTTTACTAGCTTCTGGCCGCGACTTCGTCTGCGTGGACTTAAATTTTGAACAATTTTAAATTTTCCCTCGGGAACTACTTAAGGAATCGGGATAAAAGGTAGCCTATGTTCTTTTCAATATCAAAGGCTACACGCATGCCAAATTTCATTTAAATCCGTTCAGCCGTTTTTGCGTGATTGAGTAACAAACATTCAAACATCCACACTTTCACATTTATAATATTAGTAGGATGTACTGTGTACAAAGGCGGACTTAATGCCATGGGCGTTCTTTGCCAGTCGAACTTAGAGTGAGTATGTTTGAGTTCCTTAGTGCTTGAAGTGAGTAGCTAATTAAAGATAAATAACGTTTTTTAGTCATTGACTTAAAAGATGTTTAGGTAATAACTGAAAATGAGGTACCTACCTATATTTGGTAAATTGTTTCTTTCTATTGCTATATAAGTATTAATACAGTCACCTATAAATACATGTGGCTCTTGTGAGATTCGCAGCAAAACTGCAACCCCACAGTATACGTTGCCAACCTGACACTGACATCAGATGTCAAGTCGCGGTACACAGCAATTTCGAACTTCGAACGAGAACACAGCAATGCAAGTACTGCTGTTTTGCGGCAGAAATAGCTAAGACGGAGCTACCCAAGCAGGCGACCCTGGTACAGAGTCACACTCCGTTATGAAATATTTTATTTTTTAGGGCTGTTTCTTATGTTGTTTTGGTGTTATTGAAGGACGTTCGCTGTGTGACTGCTTAATATTGCTCGTCGCTGTGAATATAAGTGATCCCTATCCCTATAATGTATTACAAGTGGGCGTCGTGTGTGAGGTCAGCGTTCTGTCAATCTTAACGGGTCAGTAGAACGAGCACTTAGCATTAATAGAGATTTCTCGAACTAAACGAATGACTGACAGACAGTACGTATTTGCTGTCATTATCATATATTTTTCTTGGTGTTATAGTTATTATTGTTCATTTATATTAAGATGTTTAAGTTCTTAAATTGTTGGGAAAATATGTTTTCCCGCAAATCTACTAATGCGTGTCGGTTGCTTTATTGTAGGGTAATAATAATATACATAGTTGATAATTGCATAGCTTCTAATGTCACTTTCACACCGTGCGTGAAAGAACGAAGACGTGACTTTTACCACGTTCTAATAGTTTTTGGAAATCCGCGTTATAAAATAAAAAATGTAATTTTACAATTTCCTAAACAATTAACAGGTACGTCTATTGGACAAACTTTTATGTCATTTATAATTATGTTAACTGATTCTCAGTTGTTTTGAAATATTGAACAGCATTTGAATGTTTTCTATCGATTGAAATACTTATTATTAGATAATTATGTATCTGTCTTGAAGAATGTTTAGATAATATGTTCAACAATATCATATATCATGAACTGTATGTGTAAATACTTAATATATCATATTCTAATTTCACGAGAACACAATATTTAATAACTATAACTAAGATCTTGCACTCGTAGCAAAGTTGTATTGAGGATTTGTGAGCAATCCGCTTTGAGGCTACAATTTACATGTAGGTAGGTATTCATTTTATAGAAATTTCGTAATATTCGTGGTGATTTCAAAATATTCAAAATGCCTTTAACGTTTAAGAGTTGAGAATGGCGATGAAGTTGCCCATCATAAAAGCGAATTGTTAAATGACACTTGAAGTGTTCGCATCGGGGGCCGGGGCAACCGCTTGTATAGTCCATTGGCGAAGTTAAATCGAATATTCAGAGATCGGGTCACCGGTTTTAGCGGTTTGCTTAATGAACTGTCGGATTTGTGCGACTTTATCGCTTATCATAAAATGTTTGTCACTCCCACTACAGCTGGCAACTAGCACAAAATTGACATTTAATAATAACTAGGGTATATTTTTTTTATTTCGCTTCCTGCTTTGTTCGCGTTGTCTCGTTTTTATTTTAAAAAAATAGACAACGATTTGTATACCTAGCTAGTAGGTATTTTATTTTGATTCAAAATATTATTCCGCAGTTTTTGTTAATAATTATTAAAGCGACTGTATATAACTGTGCAGTAGTCTTTGCTAAGCTTGAATTAATTATGAGTTTCGTCTTTTTACATTGGCAGCCGAACAATATTTACAATTTCTTTTTGTCATAAAAATGTCCAGACTCCAAAATATTTGGTAAAAGAATTAGCCGAATCGGACTAGGCTAGGAGGTCTCAAATTTCACGCGAAACATTTGTATTCATTCCTATATAATATACTATTGATAGATAATCTTTTGACCGTGACTTTATTCAACTACACATAGTTTCTGAAGAACTATCGAGAAGTCTCACTTTTTTAAATGTTAGTAAAGGGGTTATGAAATAATCATGGTTGTGAATGTTGTCCTTTTATTAAACATAAATAAAAATAAATAAAATAAATTAGTTTCAGTAAGTAGGTAATATGATGACTAAAATTTCTTCATAAGTTTAAGTATGTAGGTACTTAATTAATAGGGCGAGTTTTAAAATTTAACCACAATTAATTTTAATTATAATTGATTTAAAACCTTGCTGCATTTGTTGAATTAATACAATTTAATAGTAAAACGAGTTGGTAGGTGTTAGTGTTGAGGTGCGTCGACGCCCCGAAAAATGTTGTCAGCCTCCCATTAAAATTTATCTTATCAAAGTTCGCTTTAAATTTTCCAAATATTCGTGTAAACTTCCCCAATTAAACATAATTTTATTTCGGCTATAAATTAAGAGGAGCCGCCCGCCCGCCTAAGAATTTCTCGGCACATTGTACAGATAGACTCGTTTACCGAAATGTTTTGTATAATTTTGGGGGTCAAGAAATTTTCAAGTCCTTGCGTACCTAGACGCTGATGACATTATTAATATAACGATGTTGCGAGCTGCTTATTTAAATTTCGTTTTTTTAAATAGATTCTTAGCACAATACCATATTTAGATCTTTAGTCTCATGCATTTACGTTTCGCCACACATATTAGTAAGAATACAGAAAAAAAAACATAGAAGTGAAAGCAAAAACCCTTTTTCAATTTTCAAATTCAATAGACTCTACCTAGGGAACTATACAGGCTGAGTCAAGCCAGAGCCTTCTGGAGGAAAAGTTCCCTGAAATTGTTAGCAAGTTTCTACAAATTGTGGATTGTGTGAAATAGGATATGCGTGTGAAGAATGTCAGTGCTGAGACGAAGTATGATAGAGATAAATGGAAAAGGAAAGCGTGATAAATCGAGATAAATGGCATAACGAGTCTTTCAAAATAAAAATAAGTAGGTGAAATTAAATATTTTTTTAAGACTTCTATTAGAGCACAAAGTCGAACCCGTCGGAATGTTGGAAAAAGTATTCTGTATTTATATGCTAAAATGAGTTGGACAAATGTACGAGCGAGGTTACAGCATCAGTATTTCATCAGTCTGATCCATCAGTCTGGTATATGATTGACACCAGACTGATCGTGTAACCCAGTGGCTGACGAAATACTGATGAATTTTCGCCAGTCCAGCGGTAACTGATGAAATACTGATGCCAGACTGATGGATCAAACTGATGAAATACTGATGGTGTAACCATAGGCAACATGTGGTGTATCATTTGTACAACCGGTTAAACTGCTTAGTTGAAGTACTGTTTCAGAGGGATAGTGATCGATAGCTTCAATGTGAAAACGTTCTGATGATACGTATGATGATTCAGCATGGTATGTTGAAGAGGCGGGTTCGACCCCCACCCGAGACCAAATGTTATGTTTTTTGATTTACAAGCTGTGCTCGTAAACTACGTTTCGCTTTAAGCAGCTCAACACTTAAAATTTCTGGAGAGAGTAGAACCTTGGATGGGTATCAAAATAGCCTACGACCTATTCTCAGACGTCTCTCTCTCATTCCTACGAAATATACACAAAAATATCATAAAAATCGGTGAAACCGTTTCGGAGGAGTTTGGTAACAAACACTGTGACACGAGATTTTTATATGTATGTATATTAGACTAGCTGCGAACCGAACTGCGATCTGCGTCCGCGAAATACGTTTTGTCATAATAATTGTCAAAAAAACTCTTATCACCTGTCAACCTTAAAAATAGTTTACGACCTATTTTCAGACCTACCGAATATTATAAAAATCCGTCAAGCCGTTTCGGAGGAGTTTGGTTACAAACACTGTGACACGACAATTTTATATATTAAGATTTACTCATTTATCGTTCAGTAGGGCTAGCACGAACATTTGCGTCAAAGTATTTGTATCGTCATCGTGAAATATTTGTATGAGAATTGTACAGCGCCCCTACAGGGCGCACTTGGAACTATTAAAATTCTCATACAAATATTTCATTAAGGGCCCGGTCTCGTAATAATCGGAGTTCTAGCAAAATTATCAGAGAAGTAAAATTTTTTTTAGTTATTAAAAATGCAATGAAGGAAATACATTTTACGTTAATTTAGAGTGTAGAACTTGATGTTTCCATAACACATTTTACTATTTACTTAAATGCTATTTTTAATGTCTTTTTAAGGCTTTAAACATAGCCATATTTACATTCCACGCGTTTAAGGACATATTCATGCACTCGTCACGTAAAAAATATGACCAAAATACTCGTATGAAATATATTTAGTGAAAATTTATTCTCAAATCTTTAACAATGACATTTTTTTCGAAATGTTTTGGTTTGCTTATTTCAGGTGGTTTAAATAGTTAAAATTTTATGAATTTCACCACTGTTTAAATATTATTTTTACTGTAGAAATCATCCTTGAGCGTAATCAAACTTTAACCACTTAGAAACGAGCTATTATTAAAGCAAATAATAAAAAAACTGTATTTATAAAATCATTATAGGTAAATTTTATAGAATAAAAACTTATCGAGAGTTTACGCTGCGAATTCGTAGCAGAACTGAGGGAACAGTGGTGAAATTCATAAAATTTTAACTATTTAAACCACCTTAAATAAGGAAACTAAAACATTTAAAAAAAAAGTAACCAGTAAAGATCATTGTTGAAGATTTGAGAATAAATGTTTACTGAATATATTTCATGTGTTGGTCATATTTTTTTCAACACACCTGCTCGTAAAGTGGATCTTATTACCTTGCATTTAGACCCGTTATTCAGTATATTAAACACGAGTGCTTTTCACTTTACATAATCGCACAAGTGCGGTAGTCTTAACACGACAAACTCTAATTTGTTCAAGATTGCAAAGTAAATGTATGTCCAGTACGCATTCTTAAATTTGTCGCTTAACACTCTTTTTTTTAACACGACTTTATGCGGCTGCCAATTGGAGACAAATGAACAGTCTACTAGTGGTTACTTAAATTAACAACGACATTGAAAAAAAAAAACAATAATTAATAACTATAAGTAACTAAAATAAATTATTGCAAATTCACACAAACTTGTTTCTTAAAAACTAAAATCGGTTTATTTAGTTTAGAATTTTGGCTGTTTCTCCCTTTTTTAAATGTTGGCTGTATGAAGAGTTTAGCCATGCCCGGTCAGCGCGCGAAAGAAAAAGGCGCGCGGCATTTTCCCGCTATTGAAATTTTTTGCCTTTTTGTTGTAATTGATAATTGATTATCTACAAATGTGTCGAGTCCAAGTGAAGAAGAATCCATATTATTGACCCCGCCGGAAATAATTATGGAGGCGCAAAGCGCGAGTAATAGTTTGTTGCCGCCAAAGTCAAAGGATAAATACTTGGGGGCATACGATACTTTCATGCAGTGGAAGATTGATAAAAAAACGCAGTCATTTTCAGAAAAATATTAATATCACAAGATCTTCTACTTTCCTCACAAGTGTGTTGAAAAACGTCGTATGATACACGCGCGCATTGGTCATTACGTACTCTGCTTTCTTGTCGCGCTCGCCTACGGCTCGCGCACAATATCGCCTCGTACGCAATGATCGACATAGCGCGCTCGTATCATAATGTACTATTACGTGATGAGTGCATGAATATGACCTTTTTTATCGCGTGGAATGTAAATATGGGTATGTTTAAAGCCTTAAAAAGACATCAAAAATAGCATTTAATTAAATAGTAAAATGTGTTATGGAAACTTCAAGTCCTACACTCTAAATTAACGTAAAATGTATTTTCTTCATTGCATTTTTAATAACTAAAAAAAATATTACTTCTCTGATAATTCTGCTAGAACACCGATTATTACGAGACCGGGCCCTTAAGACGATACGAATAACTTGACGCAAATGTTCGTGCTACCCCTACTGATGATAGTTCGATAAGCGTACCGAGATGACCCGTTCAACGGTGACAAGGTCGACCCCGGGGACCTCGCGTCGCGTCACGTCGCGCCACGTCGCGTTGGCACCATAAAATCCGGACGGGCGTTAACGTTTTATGGGATCCCTGCAATTAATCCCCTTTCCAGAGGGTTTTTTGCTAAAATCCGTATTCGGAAATGCGTGCGTTGTTAAGTTAACGTCAAAGTGAAGCGTGTAATATCGGTATTCGGTACTAGTGATTACATAATGGGTTCAAATAAAACACTTTTGTAGCGTTCAAAGGCGTTGAGTGCAACATGTTGAAAAATATGTTAAAGGTTCTTTATTTCGAAATAAATGTATATACTCGTACTGCGGAATCTCACAGGAATAGGTGGAACTGGTACTTTATTGCTTGTCTTTTAAAGTAATAGCAGGCCGTTAGTCGAAGGAAGAATATTTGAAGAACACTTAAATAAAAAAAGAATTCTGTTCAAACCATTATTTTTAACCGACTTCGAAAAAGGAGTTCTTTGTTCGACTGTATCTATATTTTAAGTATGTTCACCGATTTTCCGCCATTTGTGGGCCGATTTTCAAAATTCTTTCTGTAATCGAAAGAGTATACTCTCGAGGTGGTCCCATTATCACCATGTGTAGTCTTTTTTCTCGCTAAATTGTAGAAATATAGGGAAATCTTAAAGTTGAATGAAAAAAAAACAAACTTATTCCTTTAGTCCGATACAAAATGAAAAGCTTTATTCTTGTAGGTACATAATTATAATTCACTTATGCATATGTTACTGAAGTAAACAAAATCCCTCAATGCAAAGCACTTAACTTAATGATTAATCAATACAAGCCAAGGGCAGGATGGTTCAGATTTGTTTGATCAATCTCGGCAGGTAAAAATCAGGTACAAATTGGGTACAAAACTATAAAATGAGGGGCAATAAAGTACACCAACAAATAGTTATAGGTTTCTTTTTTTTTTAATTAGTAGCTTTCCCCGGAGCGGTTGTTAGTAGGTCGTACCTTCGATGCTAAGTTTCTGCGATCACGGGTCAGAGATATAATATTCCAGTTCCTTAGATTTGATGTGTTATATTTGGACAATTCCACAGAATTCCTCCTTGATATCAGGTTATTTTGTTATGCCAAAATCGAATAATGACCAAAGATAATTGCAAATGTCACTGACGTGACGTGAAACGACGTTGACGTTGACACTTGACATTGACATTGTGAAATTCATTGACAAAGTTATTGTAATTATGATTTTAGTTGTGAAATTTGTGTTAAAACTACAGTGAAAACAAAGTGTTTTTGCAAAATTAGTGTTTTATGAAATTTTAACAAAAAACGGTGTTACACATGTCATGGTCTGATGTTGGGATCCCATGAATCGAGGGAAATCCTTGAATTTCAAAGGCACGCCCAACGTGTTTCATGTCTTTCCTGAATATATTCAGGTATTTGCATCTGGTAGTCATCATATTATATCATGTCACTGAGCTGATGATGGAAGGTTTCTGGTAGGTTAGGAAATCGGGAATAATTCTTTCAATACTGTTTAGAGCGATAGACATTTTATTTTAAGTTATTCTGATATTCTTTTCTATCTTACTTTCAAAAAAAAAATTTTACAAAAAAATTAAACCGACTTCAAAAACACCAAAAAGTCATAAATAATACATTGAACATCACAGTTTTATATTGAAATCGGTGCCAAGCAATTGGGATGATGACTGAATTCAAATTTTTACGTCTCGTTATTTAATATTAAAATACCGTAGAAAAAGACGCAGTCCTGTGAAATTAGAATTAAAATCGGCTTAGAAATACCTTAGATACAAGCATTTTAAGTTGTTAATTTGAAAGCGATTAGACAGAGAGATCCGTACAATATGGCCGTACTCAACAATGACGTCACAGTTGATGTCGCAACTGTGACGTCATTGTTGAGTACGGCCATATTGACTCCTTGTAAATTGCCGTTTTGCTAGAAAGAGACGGAGAAAAATCTTTAATACCTTATATCTCGGTTGTTTTTATAGTTATTCGAAAACCGATTTACCGATTTCTAGCCAATTATCACTTGAATAGTCTTAAAAATATAAGAACAATTAAGTGACATAAAATTCGGCACCGACTTCAATATAAAACTGTGATGTTGTATGTATTCTTATAATTATTTATGAGTTTTTGGTGTTTTAGAAGTCGCTTTTATTTTTTATGAAAAATATTTTTGGTAACATTATGCATAGGTTTCGGATCTGTAGGAATTTCAGTACTAAAAGTAGTCCATGTTTAATTCGGAAATTTCACTTATCTACATACTTACCAAGTTTAATCGCAATAGAATCCTGGAGGTCTTACCGTGAAAGACCAACATCCAATTATCACAAACGTTTTTGCTTACAACATAAGCGAGATAATCCTTTAATAGTATCTATAGGTTGACTTCAACGGTTACTTGGTCAAATACTCCGCTTGGAGTCGAGAGGTCGAGCTGAGCAGCTGACCGGCCATCGCCAGGCTAATTGGATTTGCCCCGACCTTAGTTTGCTCGCGAATCTTATCTGGCGGTAATACAATACTAAGTGGGTGACGTCACTGGAGGAGGAGTGGATGTCGCGTAGCATGACGTAATGGTGCGTTGACCAGCTATGGCTATGGTAGCAACAATTTGGTATTGTTCTATAGCTAACAAAATTAACTATTAGTAGAAGTTACAAACATACACATGCCTCATACATTTTGGGAGAGTGAGTTTAAAGAAAAACATGTAACTTTTTCATATTTCTCTTTTTTTACATACGACAGGGAAGTTCTTGGCTTTCATCACACCCGATTGGTAAGTGATGATAAGGCTGAAGGCGGAAGCGAGCATCGCCTGGACTCCTCAATATCTGAGGAACTGGCTATCTTACCTCGAATTGTCGAAACAACAATGCTATAAACATTCTTCTTTCTTTATTCTTTAGATTTATATTTTATACTAGCTGTGCTGTAATTTATTTTTTCCCGACATTTTTAACAAATATCGTTAATGTACACAGAAATAAATACAAAAACTTAACAAATTATATACTAAAACCTTCCTCGAGAATCACGCTATAAAGTGGTGAAAATCGCTTGAAAATTGGTGCAGTAGTTTTTGAGTTGATCGCAAACAGACAGACAGACAGACGCGGCGGGGGACTTTGTTTTATAATACGTAAGGATATTTATTCTTTTAGATATTTCTTAAAAACAAGGAAGTTTAGGTATATTTTATTTGCATTGTATTACTAGTATTTGAGTTGTTCTACTAAACGATGTTAAAATTATACCTGTAAGTCTATTATGTCAGATGTTATTGTTGAAAGATCATGCAAATAAAGTTTGATTACTACTTTCCCGGACACTGGAAGATATAGGTAGAGATTCCGGTATACCTATCAATGCATCACCACTCGAACGCACAATGCTCAACAATTTTTGTGGAGTGTCGACACAAGTGACTCCTTTGTGGATCCACTTGTTGGAATACTCTAAAGTGGGTAGCATGGACAAGACGAACATCATGACGAATTTCCATGTAGTACGCACTCTTATTAGAGTTGGACGCTTCACTATTGATGTTGTCGAGTTAGTAGGTATCTGAAATAAATGCGGAGCTGGCTTGGGTTGATGGTTCTTACCACACCGCTCTGTGACTTGGAGGAAGGTGTGCCTTCGTAGGCGCTCTCCAACTACCCTAAGCAGCTTGAGAGGGGCTCAGTCGGACGGACGTCTGTCTAGTCGAGTCTATCTAGAAGATATAAACCTGAACTTTTTACCAATCTGGGGGCTACAAACTAATTTAAAACCTGATGATCCCTCCTAAGTGTATAACCCATTTTGTTTATATTGTTCGGCTTGTCCGATTGTACGGTGTATTGGGGGGTAGAGGTCTACCTTTTTTTACTTTCATCTATACATACATACATTGACGCCTCTTTCTCGTGAAGGTGGGCAGACTTCACTGCTTTCTCAACTTTATTATATTGTCTTACATGTTTCGTAATAAACATTTAAATCATATTGAAGGTTATATTAAATTAGTTTAATGTTTTTACTAACTAGCAACCGCCCCGCCTTCCCACGTATAGCAGAGCTTAGTCCAAGATATCTTTGGTGTAGGCGTGTAGGTTACGTACGTAACAACTATCATCGTTATTAATAAATTTTAATACAGTACATATTAATCTCAACGATTTTATAATTATATGTAGAATATTTAGATATTTGTGTTGTCCTGTACGTCTAGTACGAGTTTTTAAAATGAGTAAACTATAATAGTTTTCGAGTAAACTATCAAACAAATGTCAAACATGTAACTCATACTGCCACACTATTCAAATACGCAGTTATTGATCGAGTAGTTTATTACTTTGTAACTCATACTGTCAATTCTAGTTCATTATAGTTTCCGATAGAGGCGCTGGTGTGAAATGTATGGAAACAAAACTATTCGATCGTTCGAATCAGAAACTATCAAAACTCATACTAGACATACTGGTATAGCAACTCGCAATGCTGATGCGCAAGGTCGTTTGATATACGCGCCCACGCACGTGTGATGGGACACAAATTATCCTGTTGACATTAGACCCGCGGTCAACGAGAAGAGTTTTCTAATAGTTAAAGTATAGTTGTATTGTTGTAATGTTAATTGCGCATTTTTTTTTTAAAAGTCGCGTCACTAGGATTTTCTCCTGTATCGTGGGTTACATAAATAGAATATCACATGCACATACGCCCAGACCGGAACAAATTTCTGTAGGCCTTACAAAATATTTGTTCCGTACGGGACTCGAACCCGTGACCCGTTGTGCAGTAGACGATCACTCGACCTCTGCGCTAACCGTGTCATGCTCGTAATATTGATATTGTTTCAACTAATAGCAGACGCTGGACAAAAGTACATATAAAATTGATTTTTTTAAACAAAAAAGGGAGGCTCTTGACTATCGTCATTCCTGATGGTAAGTGACGATAAAGCTGAAGATGGAAGCGAACTCAACCTGGAGTCCTCGACAACTGAGGAACTGGCTATCTTACCTGTAACTGTCGAAACACAACAATGCTGTTGATATTGTAACTATGGCGACAAACTTAGGTAAGACTGTGGTGGCTAGCCAGGCGGGCTCGGAAGCTCTACTACTAACCAGACCGAACAGAAAACTCATGGAGAAACCAACTCCAAACTTCCAGATAATACCGTGTGGTCTCAATCACTAGACTTTGTTAAAAAACCCGGCCAAGTTGGACTCGCGCGCTGAGGCTTCGATACAAACTTATCTATACCTACTAATATTATAAAGCTGAACAGTTTTTTTGTATATTTGTTTGTACGCTTATCTCAGGAATTACCGATTCAAATTGAAAAAATCTTTTTATTTATTTTATTTATTTATTTCGCCCAACTTACAACTATCCTTACAGGTCTAACCTAATGCGATAGTGTACACCAATCAATCGAAATATACGTATACAAATTTAAAAAAAATAATAATAAAGATAATTAATAAAGATTATGAAATAATAATAATAATAATATATATAATCACTTATTTTGTGTTAGATAGTCCATCTATTGAAGAAGGTTATAGGCTATAGAATAGAATAGAATAATATAGAATAATTTTATTTGCTAGAATATGGTACAATAATAGTTGGTAGTACATTCTGTTGCTCCGACATATCCTATTTACAACAATGTGCAAATATTTCGTCAACTATTTTTAGCATTAGTTTCCGACATCCCGGGGGAACGAAGTCGCGGGCACAGCTTGTCTAAGTATTTAAGTATGCTACGACATATTTATAGTATTCAGATTTTTTCCTTAATATTGGCTCCTGTATTGTTTTTTGACAAATTTTATTATTCTAGGCCAAACGGGAATTATTCTATAGGCATTTTATGCGATTCCCGTGTGGAATCGCAAAATATGCGCTATAAACGGTTATTTCTTTTGACAGCGTTGTCTTACCAGCTTGATTTTTTTACAGCTGAAGGAGACCGTAGTAGACCCGAGTATTTGATATAAAATTTACTTTGATATCTCTACGCGCTCCTGAAAAATAGGGTCTTTGCAGACGGATAGACGGACAACGTAGTGATCTTATAACGGTTCTGTTTTTTCCTTTTGAGGTATGGAACCTTAATTTTTCTATGGAAATAAACCAATAATTATTTCATAATTTTTGTCATATTTTCCGGCACCTCAATAATGTCGTAAATACGGTCCCATAGTGCACATCTATGGACTCACGCATTCCTCATACCCCATCGATTCAATGCAATTTATATGTCAAGTCGCCGAATAGTATAGGCTCTTTTAGTTACGTTCAGGGTAATAAGATTGATGTGGTCCCTTTCAGAGACCACTTAGGGCTGAAACCGTGTTTGCAGGACCACGTGTATAGATTTATTATTATAGAGCCCTTCTGCCCTCGGCGTTCCGTTCCGTGTTATAATAAGTCATGTTGCAAACGCCTACTGCTAACTTTATTTTGTCAATTTGTACCAATTTGCATCTGGCAGTATTAATTTAATTAAAGTGTGTGGTAGTTAGGTAAATATAGGTACGATTTTGCTAGACAACAAATCGATCGAAATCGTAGTACATGTAACTCTGCGTCGTTGTGTCGAAATGTCGCTTCACATTTTTTAACTTTGCGCGAGTTTTTAACACTAGCAAGACCGAAATTTTGAACTACCTATAAAGACCAAGTGGGGTCAAATGACTCATTCATGGGTTGTAATGTTTTATTCGTGTATTATGGTTTTAAGTTTTATTGATTAACATCTAATAGTAAATAAAAGAACTTAATAGTAATTAAACATCTATCTCGTGATAAAAAAATGAAAATATTAGGCACATTTTTGACATTTTAGCTCCTTGTTTACATTACAAGAGCCACACAAAGGCTTTTTACAACTAATACAAGATTTATTGGTTTTGTTCCTGCATTTTTGCACGTAACACCGTTTTCTCTTTCCACTACGTTCTTCTTCAGGCTCTGGGGGTATGCTATTATCGGGCTGTGAAGTAGATGGTATTATCAAGGAGTGGGTATCTTGGCCGACTAACTCCCTTGCCAAGTCAAGAATGAACTTTTTTCTACTGATTTTTTTCTCGGATAGTTTTTTGTACAAAATCCAAGAATTAATTGCTGCCAAATCCAAAATATTATAAAACACTTGCACGGGCCAACGACGAGAAGGTGCTTTGACACTATATTTCTTGGCCATTTGATCAATAACGTCTACTCCAAATTTCGTAGCATTGTAAAACTTCACCGTGTTCGGCTTCTTTTTTGCTTCTTCTGGATCAACAAATACATTAGAGTGAAGTGAACTTAGAATCATAACTGATTTTGAAGGTTTTCCTTGATAAACTGTAAGTGTGCAGGTTTCAGAGTTGTGAATATGTGTTTCATATAAACTAAGGGATGCATTTTTTATAGTAGCTGGAATATCTCTTCGTGTTTTGTTTACCGTACCAACTATTGATGTACGTTTTTCAATTAGCTTTTTAGCTAAACTTACACTGGTGAAAAAATTATCAGTTGTTATATTTCGACCAGTATTCAAGTATGGGTCCATTAGTCGCAATACAACGCACTCGCCTAAACTTTGATTTTGTGGACGGCTTTCATCTCTTCCTAAATATGGGAAACCATTACACAAGTACTTTGAATCAACATCAACGCAAAGCCAAAACTTGATTCCAAACTTGTCTGGTTTGTTACTCATAAACTGCAAAAATCTACACCGAACTTTTGTGGAAAAAAGCTGTTCGTCAGCAGTAAGGTTTTCACCAGGCTTGTAACATGAAATACTGTTATGGATGAACTTATTCCATACTTCCGAAATCATTGCAAATTTATCTGTTTGCAAACGTTCAGCCCTTTCTGTTCGCACATCAAAACGCAGGAAACGCATTATTTCTTTGAAACGATTCCGAGCCATGTTTTGTGAACAAAACTGAATACCCCAATTTTTGTCCCAAAGGTCATTCACAGCAATATTTTTAGCCCCACAGGCTCCTCGAGCGTAGATAATTGCAATAAATGTATCTAATTCATTCAATGGGAGTGACCAAGTATTATCTTCAAGTTGGCGGCGAGCTTCGGTTTCAGTACATTTCTGAATATGCCGCAGCATGGAGTCATCAATGATAAGTTTCCACGCAGATAAAATACTTCCTTTGTAACACCTTTTTGCAAAAGAAGTTGGTCCAGCTTCCTCTGTTAGAATATTCTGTCGTGGACGACGACCAGGTTGATTCAAAACTGATAAGTTTCCAGGAGTCCAACTTACACCGCTAGAAGATACCTCGACATCAGTGTTGTGGTGAATAATTTCAGTTTGTACTCTGGAACCTCGGCCACGATGCCCTCGACCCCGACCTCGACCTCGACCTCGACCTCGACCTCTTCCTCTTCTTAGGTTTGCGCTACGTAAAGTCGAGAGAGGTACTGAATCTGAAAGTGGAGTAAACGCTAATATAATAAAAGGTTTCCTTTTCTCTCAATATGAAAATTCTTATTTTATTTACATCAATATATAAAATAATATACACCTACCATCAGAATCGCTATGAGTGTGATCATCATCCCTAGAAGAATCACTATTTTGTGTAATATTGTAATCACTTTCTTCACTTTCTGAGTCTAAATGCAAAATGTGCCTCTCTTCAGTCGGTTCACAATCTGATTGGTCGTCCGGTAAATTTTGCAACACTTCCAATATTTCAGAAGAGCGAAGGGAACGATAATGAGGCATTATATTATTATGGCGAGCCGTGATACGTCTTTGCTTCGACAAGAACAAAACAAGAAAGAAACGAAATATTTTATTTCAACTACCCACAACACGAGTATATTCAACGAAATGTAAATATTTACAAAGCACGCACGCAGTGTCAAATGACCACTGCGGTCTTTCTAGGTAGGTGATAATTTTTAATTAGTATTTATCTTGCTATCGGTATACACATATCAGAATAATGTAAACAATGACGAAATATTAAAAGTCATAAAACGACAATAACTTCAATGCTATGGTTTTGATAATATGATTGATCAAAAACTTCATTGAGGTCATTTGACCACTCTGGTCTTTGTAGTGTTAATACGTTTGATATGTAAGTAAAATAATAAACTCCTAGTTTAGGCGGGGTAACTTAGATGTGCGATGTGTATCTAACAATAATGAATAATGAAAGTCGTTGGCAATGTTTATACATGCTTATAAATTACGCGTAGGTAAACACTGGACTATAAGGAAGTTTGTTGGAAGGCGATCCCGCGATATGTCGGCCGTTTTACGACGCCGTGTCAGCTCCATCCAAGACACGCATGCTTATGTTTTGGAGGTCTATTCTCATGTTTCGATGTCGATTCGAATTATCGTTATATTCATAAAAGCTTGCTGTGAAATAAGAATAGCTGTAAATAATTCCTCAGATTCATGAATGCTTGAGTTTGTGTTTATGAGTGACGTAGTCAAAAGAATTGGATAAGTCACATACGGAAAAAACTAATTAAATTTTGCGAACAAAAAGAAAAAATAAGTATGTTTGAGTGGATTTTGCATTTTTTGCGTGTCGGTCTACCTTTTCTTGTCATGCTACATTTTTTTTTATTGATACCTCCCAAATGAAATTAGGGACAAGATTGAAATTACAGATAAGATTACAGAAACCAGAAATGAAACATTCACCTACGCCAAATTTTTTAATAAATTTTCCACTCACAATGCGGCAAAATTTGCTTTGCCTAACCTTAAATTTGCTCTTTCGGGGAATGACAGCTTCTATCCAAATTCGATTTTGAAATATCTAGATATCGCGTTGGGAATAGATATCGCAATAGCCCCGATTCTAATAACCAATAAAAATCAAAGCAAATGTTGGCGGCCAGTAGGAAAGCGCAGAGACTTTCGAACGTGCGATGATATGATAATGAATTGCTCCTATTCTTCGTACGCAGTGTCATTTTTATTTCAGCATGATTTTTTTTGGCACCTTATGAAACATCGACAAACGTAAAGAACTGGAGTAGGCTCCCATCCCATAGCTAATATATTCAGCGACGTCCGCGCGAGGCCGACGCGCGCAAGGTCATTATGGAAATGGGATTAGCGATGAGATTATGAATAAAAACGGATGCGTTGCCGACTAACTGAGAGCGAAATGTGCGTTTCGTGGCGCGGAATTGATGGGGCTGGCGACGGCTTCCGGCGACACGGCGTCACTGACAGCCCAAACTGCCTTCCATGACTTCAGGAAGTACCCAAAGTTTGAGAGATTAAGAAGTACGTTGGGGTAAGGCCGGGCTGTATTTTATTTCGGTTAGTTGAAGAGGTTGCGGTAAATATTTTTTCCTCATTTATGTGAATAGTATTTTCAAATATAATTGAGCTCTCATTGCTCAGTCAGTGTTTTTGTAGATTCGTTTACATAAACCTTTGCCAAGTTATACCTTAGTGAAGATGAGGTCTGAAATCCAAATACCAGGTACCGGACTATAGCGGGGTAAGTTCGGACTACCTTTTTTAAAAGCTTGTGTGGCTGGTAATTTGGAAAAGTGTAGTCTGGGGTAAGGTCGGATCGGTAATAGTGACACGAAAAAATGATTGACCTGTGTTGAACATTGTGAAATAAAATGTATGGGGAATTAGAATGTTAGTGTTACGTATAATTTCGAATTTTCAATGACGCCATAACTTTTAATTGACTATGTTATTAACTTAGTCTCATTAAATAAGAATCAAATTAACTAGCATATAAAATGTATAAACTAAACCTTGTTTGTACATTGTACATATACCCCAACAAATGCTACCGAAATTGATAATGAGATTGGTACTTTCAGATAAAAGTATCATTTTCGTTACGATAGAGCTTCTTTGCCCCGGATTCTTTACTAAGGATGAATCTTATCTTTTTGCTTTTGATTAGAAGTTCTAATGATTTTTTTAAATCTTTTCCGTTGGGAAAGTGATTTGATTGTCCATTATAAGGAGAGTTTAAGTAAAATGATGATTCTTTGTTTTATATGCGTGTGGTTTGTTTTTTTTTTAATCTCGCGCCCACTCATAACCAGAAACTCATAACTGGAATATAATGTGGCGTAGATAGACTAGGTTTCCGCTCGTGGCTTCGACCGCGTTATTTTTTTCCTCGGTATACCTTATCTATATATACCTTATATCTTAATCTTGAAATAAGGTTACCAATCATTTAGGCGATCTATAAACGATATGCATTTGTTAGAACTTCTTGAGTCCCCGGCTTAGGGGACTGAGGTGGAATAGTGAGTGCTGTATGGTCCCCTGAAGGACTGAGCTAGGCCATTCTAGTGGATAGAGTCATTTTTTGTCCTAAAGATCATGAATAAAACCACACCGATTATGTTAACATTCAACGGATATCTCGTAATTACAATGCGAAGGCGAATAATATTCTAGACACCAATTGGTGCGAGTGTCAAAAAATATTTAAGCTTTTGAGTCCGCTAAAGATGATCACGTTAAAACTACGTTGCTTGCAATACAAATAATCTTTGATAGTTCCAATATTACTCAATAGAAGCTCTTGAAATGTCCAAAGTTTTTTTTTCTAGCACCCATTCGGAACGTCTTTTATTATATACATTACGTACTGTATGTATGTATTTCTCCGTTACTTTATCTACGCTGAATTCATTTATATCGTAAGGCTGGCTATAACGCGTTCCCTTAGGAACTCACTATATAATCATTTGTTCTTCCTCAGGGCTTAAAATATACCAAATATCATTAAAACTGGTTCAGTGACAGACGAAAAGACAGACAGACACAGCTATTTTGGAATTTATAACATGAGTAGGGATTGGCCTTGTACATATACGTTATTACGTATCATTGGACAAATCAAATTTTACATAGAGCCTACATTCCTAAACATGCCATAAATCATGTTTCTGGGACATTTGTGGAGTCCTCCCGGGATTAGCTGTTCCTCGATTTTATCAGCCGCATCCTTCGCTCTACATTGTCTCTGGTACGTGCTTTTGTGTATTCATCTATGGAAGTAATATGTGTATACTATCACATCTTCGATCATCATATTGTTCATATCATAGTGTTTTGTCTTATGGAGAAAGTTATATATAGGAAAGACTTAAGAATATGAAAGAGATTTCATATGTTTCTCACGTAAAATCCGATTTCAAGAGAAATGCGAAGCATCCTAATAACGTGACATGTTTTTTAAAATGAATGTAAAATAAAGGTAATCAAAATAATAACATAGCTAAGTCAAATTTACTTAGTAATAGAGATACTTACATTAATATTAATACAGATGTTGTTGACTTAGTAAATGACACGAAATTCTTAGGTATTACATTAGATTCACGGCTGTAATGATAGCCACATGTTGAAGTCTTGGAAAACAAACGTCTAGTTCTGCGGCGTACGCCGTGAGGAAGGTAAAGCTATACATTAAATTTAAATGGCTATTATAGTTTTCTATCAATAATGTATGTGACAAACCAACTTTGAAAATGGAGATTTAAAAGATTAAAATTAGACCTTCCCTTTTTTCTTCTATCCTAATTTTGGAACAGACATTTTTAAAAGTTTGTATATACGGACATCTTAATTGTGTTCGGGATGTATGCATAAATAAGCTTAAGTTATTATGTTCTAACAAGCTTTTCGCTCGCAGCTTCCCCCGCGTTAGTTTCGATTTTCCCGTGGGAATTCAATTTTTTTCTTTAGCAAAATCAATTCTTTGGCCTATGTTACTCAGTGATGATGTAGCCATTCTATTAGTGAAAGAATGTTTAAAATCGGCCCATTGTTTTTGAGTTTATTCATTACAAACAAAAAAACAAAAATACAAGTCTACTCTTTATAATATTAGTATAGATTTTCGGTTTTGACGTCAATTTGTGACTGTAAAGTTCAGTATGACATTTTGGCAGATTTTTTAAGTTAAAAACTAACGACCGAAGCGAACGATACATTTCGCGTGGGAAAAGTTTCTTAATAAAAGTTCTGAAGGGCCGACTCCACGCTACGATAAGGCTAGCTTTGCACTTCAGAATTTTTTCTATCGCCCGGGTGATGGATAGGCGAGGCAACTTTTTTCCTCGTGTCGTATAGACCTAGCATATATCACACATTCATACAGTATCCAGAAATAAATAATCTTCATCGTGATTTCGTCAGATTCGGTGCCATAACATTTTTTTACATACGACAGGGAAGCTCTTGGCTTTCATCTCACCTGATGGTAAGTGACGATAAGGCCGAAGGTGGAAGCGAGCTTCACCTGGACTCCTCAACAACTGAGGAACTGGATATCTTACCTCTAATTGTCGGAACACAACAACGCTATTTACATTGTTATTATAGAACAAACTTCAGTAAGACAGTAGTAGTTAGCCAGGCGGGCTCAGAAGCCCTACCACCAAGCAAACCGAGCAGAAAAACTTTAACCTCCATACGTAATCGAACCTCGGACCTTTCGATCAACACCCGGTGATTTCCACCCACTAGACCACGAAGGCGGTTGAGAATTTAAGGTGGTTTCCCGCTTCTCATAAGATGTCGTTCTGATTCTCGATGATCTGAAGGTTCTAAACCAGATAGTCTCATCCACTAAACTAGTATAATCTGCTCTCCTAACCATGATCGCCCAAAAGGGGAGGGGGTCCAAAAGACCAGGACTTCCATAATTCCAACCAAGGTAATGAAAACTTTATTTTTGTTTACTTGAGATTTTAACCCTATATAGCTCCGAGGAGGAACTCTCTCAGAATGACCCCCCCACCTCGAAACGGGCTTGTGATTTTAACCCTAGCTCCGAGTAGGAAACTTGTCAGGATGGAAAATGACATCCTGGATCCGTCCCTGGCTATGAGCGATCATAGTAGGGCCCCAGAATACACGGATGCTGTCTGCATTTCTTATCTGGAGACACTGGAATTTCTCTCGCTGGATTATCGTGAAAATAGCGGGAATGTGAACCGCATTGTGCTGGGTAAATCTGATACACACTCGGCTGCTCCCAGTATTGCATTCCGAAGCGGACACCGCTAACCGGGATATGACGTCATTTACGCCGAAGGAAATGAGTTTCAGGCTACTACGATTCAGTCGTCGTTGTAAAAATTTTATGAGACTTGTTTTGGAAGCGAAGAGAATTTGCCCACAGTACATTTAAATTTTAGGATTTTATTATACATTTACACGATACTTACTCTGGCACATTCATATACGGATTATTACTATTACTATTTATTACTATTAATAAATAGTAACTAATGGCTTAGTACTATTTATTTATTGAAATTGCCATAGTGGACCTTGTCAAAGGACATTACGAAACTACGAGATTTAAGTTATTCCTGTACTTTGCTGTTGTATGTATTTTTTTTTATGCAACGAATGCGCTTGTGACTTTGGCTGCATGTTTATGGATAATTTCTAGTGTTGCCCAAAATCGGTCTTGGTCTTGCAGTCTTGCGAGACTCTTGCTGCAAGACCGAGTCCTAGACCAACACCGAGACTGACCAATGCAATATTTGAGCAAGACTCTTGCTCAAATCTATTAGGTTCTGTATAAATTTGTGCTTTAATTGATAAAATATATTAATTTGTATTGAAATGAAAGACTTGCTTTTCTTGACGTGAATATAATAACTGTTGCTAAGATACATAGTATAGACAGGTTCCTTGATAAATGAAGATAAAGACATTACTTTTAACGATGCTTTATTAAATATTTTACACAATTATGGAGAGACACAACAACCAGCCTTGTTCGCGTTTTCTAGCCGGGAACGGAAGCGTTGAACTCTAGTGTTGCCATCTTAATTAATACTATCTAACAAAGTCTAGCATGGATCATCTTTGGTCTTGATCTTGCTACACTACTAATTTCACCAACCTTAGCTTAGGAAATTCCTAAGACGTATGCTGTCATTTTTTTTTGTCTTTTTGAACACACTTGCTCGAAAAGTGGATCTAATTTCCCCGGTTTTCGATACATAAAGCAGCTCATAAAACACGCGTGTGTTATTTTTTTAAAAGGTAGAGGTAATATAAAAGACGTCATCGAACTACATTAATTTATCAAACGATTTCTTTATATCATTATTTTGAGTTGTCTACAAATAAACAATGATTTGTGTTATTTAATCTAAAAATTCAGTTTATTAAGTATTTTTCCTCACAAGTGTATTGAAAAACGTCGTAATTTTATCATAATGTACTATAGTGAAAAGAATGTTTAATTATATAATGTATACAATAAATTATATAATAATATAATGAAAAGGTTGGTGAAATTGGCCATTAGTCTCTTGCGTGTTACTAAGTGGCAAATCTAAAACCTTTTTACCGGACACATCAAGAGGGAGACTCTGGACTTGAGACTCACTAATTTCAGCCGCCAAGCAGCAGCGCTTGCATCGCTGTGTTCCGGTTTGAAGGATAAGACTTATTGTTCACTTCCCTTGGAATGAGGTCTGGTGATCTCATGCGCATGAACCCTTATACATAGAAGAAAAATATAAACACTACGAAAAGTCATGTTAATGTGATCGGCCCAAATGTAACGTTCTCAGCGTTTCTGTTAATATAAACAAATTTGCTGTTATTCTATAGTATTTATAAAAGTAACCAGAGGGAATTCTTCCCAAATGGTTATTGCGGCATTATCTACACGCTCTCGGCTAAGTTCTGCTAATAAAGGTGTGATTTTATTGCTCAGACAATGGCGCCGCCTGCACTAAATACAGGTCTAGTTTCCTTAATCAGTAGAAAAGATCGCAGTGTTTTTGTATATTGCTCGCTCAGATGAATCCACTTACTTAAGCGGTTGGAAGTTTAATTAAAATTTCAAAATTTATATTCAAAATATATATTCGTATAAGACATAAAGGAAGGAGACTGCAATATGAAAACTTTTCCATCTGTGGCCAAATTTTAAAAATATTTACTCAAAATTAATTTAAATCTATACACGGTGTTTCATAATAACCAATAAATAATCAATGCGTTATCTAAAACTAATTATTAAAATGTGTTTACACGTAATGTCATTCAACCCAAAATTTTCATGTAAATCATAGACATGATGATGATGATACTATGATTTACATGAAAATTTTGGGTTGAATGACATTACGGGTAAACACAATTTAATAATTAGTTGTAGATAACGCAGTAATTATTTATTGGTTATTATGAAACACCGTGTATATGTAAAAGAAAGTCGTGTTAGTAACACAAGACTCACAAGACTAATAACTCAAGAACGGCTGAACCGATTTGGCTGAAAATTGGTGGGGAGATAGCTTAGAACCAGGAGACAGACATAGGATAGCTTTTATCGCAGAAATCACCCATTAAGGGTAAGAAAAGGGGGGGTGGAAGTTTGTATGGGGAATCAATAACCGCTGAACCGATTTAGATAAAATTTGGCATGGAGATAGTTTGACTCCTCAATAAGTGAAAAACTTGGTACTTTTCCTGAAGAATTGCTTCGTTTCCATATTCGGCTTGTATATTCTAGTCATTTCGGCAGAAACCACATGTACTATAGGCGACTGTAGCTGTCCAAAGAACAATAAATAGTAAATTATTTTTTAGCGCAAAACGTTAAAAAGTAATTTAAACATTTTCATCGTGCAAACAATCCGCTGAATATTTATAAGAATATCAACCCAAATCAGTGTTGTAGCGAAAAATTGGTATCAACGCCGTAAATGTGGAAACTGTGGCGTTTCAGCTCAGGTTACCGATATAACGGGCCGTGCCGGGCGTATTCAATAAAAGCTGCGATAAATAATTCATCGGTCTGTCTCCTCAATTTGCTCGCTCCCGGGAAGAGTCCCTGTGGCCTTTCGGGATTAAGCTGCCGGAAAAGATTCTCGAGCCGTGCCCTCAGTAGGTAGTCACAAGTCACAACAATAGATCGGCGTGTCGGTGTTTATAGGTGTACCGGAGTCTGATGGCAAATGCGGAGCCTTATTAATTGTGGTAAAAACAAAGTTATTTTATTGATCACTAATAAGTTATAGATTAACAATGGAGGTTTAAAGTTTTCGCAGTAGCGACCCGTGACCACACACTTTGTTCATCTAGAGTGAAAAACCTCTTTATTGGTTCTGCTACTATTATAATTGATTATTAAATGATCAATTAATTATTTTAATAATCAACAATACATATGAAAATGAACCCTGCAAACGGCGATTTAAATAAAAAAATAACAGGTATATAATCTGCTTACATACTTTGAATCTCCTCCCGGCCGCGAGGTTCGATCGATTTCAGCTGTGATTGTATTTAATACTTGACGTTTTCTTTGTTTTCACGTAACGTTGCATATTTCAGCATCGATCCAACAATACGAGGTATGTCACTTCAGTTTCAGAGGAATTACAGAGTTACTAATGCATGGCTCGGCTCCAAAGTTGACAGTTGTCGGTTTTTTATCGACTTAAAAAGGCCAAGTGCCAAACTATGATCTCTTGAAAAGTCTTAAAATGTCGTTAAGTTAGAATGTGGCATCGCTTTGAAAATTAAAATGTGATATAAGTACCTATGTGTTCTTATGTTATTTTTGCATTTTTTGGTTTTTTTTCAGTCGGATTTTAGTATTTGTAAAATATAACATGGAACTCGACGCAGAATGCTTTGTTTGAAGACAAATCGATTTGTCCTTTTTCTTATAATAATATAGAGATTAATTCGTGGAAGAGTAGAATAGACATTTATATCGATTGAAACATGGCGTATCAATTTTTTTAGGAAGAATATAAAATAACATTCAGTACCACATATTTCACAAGCGACTCGAGCGAAACATTAATTTGTAAATGGTTAAGTATATTATTGCATTAATTAAATAAGTGGGGAGCGGCGACGGATTCGGAATACACGTGTCGCCGCTACCTTTCTTTCCGTTGATGTTTATTATGAGCCTATTAGGGGAGCTTACGCTAATTGGGGTGATGACAGCGTTAAAAAATGAAAATATAATTAGTTCGTCAGTTAGATTATAAAGCAGCGTACTCACTTAGAGGTTTAACGCGTAACGTATCTGATACAGTATCTTGCTGTGAGCCGTTCGCCCGCGGAGCGGTTTTTGCGCGAACACAAGGGCGCTCGCAGCGTGCTCGTGGATGGCACGTACACACTTGTGGATTGCTACAGAATCAGTTACATTACGTGTACCCTATACGTAGTACCCTATATGCCGTCGGAGAGATTGCCATATCCTTTCTCTTCTCCATTCTATACTTACCAGTCCCTATGCTCCTCACTACCTCAAATCCCGTTTCCTTCTCTACTCCTCAACAATAACCAGACCCCTTCGCATCTCAAACGACATGACATTAGTACTCCTACCTCACTCTTTCATTTCTTTATGACAACTCCTTTACCGTTATAGCTATTAGACTTTGGAATTCCTTACGTCAGACTATAAGGCGTGCACCATTTCATGATTCTTTCAAGCGAGCTATAAAAACACATTTTCTGCAGCCAAGTTTTTTTCCTTTCGTTAGTACTATAGATATGTAGTATATGTATTTTATGTATTTTGTAGACATATTTACTTATTAATAACAAGTAGTATATGTATGTATTTTATTATGTTAGAATTTCACGGTCCCGTCGTTTTGTCTCCAATTAAACTTTCTTCTACCACCTAATACCTAATAAACTCTATTGGCAATAAGGCCGCCTTTTGTTATAAGCACTAGTTTTTTAAGAAAAATTCTTGTAACTATTGCTATTGCAATAAATTTGTACATACACACATACATACGTGCTACACTTCTAAGTGAGTACGCGGCTTAAAGGAAGCTCTCCCGAATTCCGGACAGGTAGAGTCGTGGCAATGTTGAGTTGTGTATGTGTCAATAAGAAGGTCTAGGGGCCATTCATTACTTTATACAAATTTCTCGATATTTGACCCCCCCCTCCTCCCCCGTCCTTATCACAGCTGCCCCCTAACCACGATCGCTCAAAACAATATTAAAACCGCGCTGAGAGCGGGATGGCGAAAAATCTTTCGTTAATACTTTCTATTTCTCGTCTTACAATATTACTTTTTGAAATATGACGTCACAAAGATTAGGATCCCTCCCATCCCTTGTCACACAGTGTTCCACTTTGTCGTTCCCTCCCCCTCCTAACGTGTGACGGAATTTATTACTCGCTTTTCGTCAGGTTCACTATTAGTCAAATTCGCTATTTGTTACATACAAAATGTTTGTGTGTATTTTTCTTATTGACATATAAAAGTACAGTTGAGTGGTTAAACCAACTAAAAGATACAGTAACCGTAACCTGTTTGGACTAGATTTATGCTAGTCTCGACATTGTGTTATTACCGAAAGTTAGGTTAGAGGGATTTATTAGGTACACAATATGTTTTGTTTTGAACCGTGAACTGACTTATTTATCGGGATTAGCAATTGTCTCCGACCTCGCAACCACTATACTATAGAGTTAAAGGCTATTGTAAAATGGATGTTGTCTAATATGTTCATATTAAAGACATAATTCACCGCACGCAGTATTTGTGTGCTCTCTCTCATAACTAGGTCAGAGGACCGCAAAGCGAGAGCAGGGTGGCGATCGGTCTCGCTGTTCCAGGACAGTCCCAATTTCGAGATAGCCCTGTTCCTATTATATGTCGATGCTGTTCCGATTTTAAGATCGTTCAAATTTTGTGAAACTATATGGGAAGTTTTATTAAGTAATTGAAACTTGGACGGACCTGCAGTAAAAGAATACAAAAGGACTGGATGTCATTCACATTCTCTTGCTTATAAATTAACGTGATACTGATCTGCGATTTACTAAAACGGTATACACACAAATGTATTGTAAAAGTAAAAAAAACGGGTGTCTATCAGAATACAGATTTTTTTGATATCGATTTTCATTTTACCGAAAACTATTCCACGATTTTTAATATATATTTTTTCAATTCATCGAATTATTAATCATCGCTATTTTATATCATCGAAAAAAGTTTCTTAAAAAAATCTTTTAAAGTTGTTTTGATTACCAGAAAAACGGTATATCGAACTTACATTTCGTAAAAGTATTAAGTTATCGATGAAACTATTCCTAAAACATGTTACAATATCCCTTGTTACTCGTAATGTATCGAAACCCATCATACTTTTTCACATAACAACTTTTTATCGCAGTAATGTTTCATCGAATGATGCATTCGCCTGTTGACGATAAATTGTGTTGCGGGCAGTTCTATAATATTTATTTCCTACATATATGAGATGAGCATTTGAAATTTGAAAAAACTCCCCTCAAAATTAGCAGTTTCCACAAGCAAATAGATGTACGGTGTTCCGAACCCAAATCCGTTTCACCTGCTCAGGGTGAACCTGCTCATTAATGCTCTAAGGCGATTATGAGCACCAGAGTACTCGTAATTGATCTGCACATCGCCGGTGTGGTGCTGGTATTTCACCGCCTAATCTTGTGCCCAGCCGTGGGCGTATTACGGCTGGGCTGATTTTTATAATGTCTGTCTCTGACCTGTAATTTCAAATCTCCCTAACTTTGATGCATCTGAGGTTCTTTGAAATACATTCACTAAATTTTATATAGAACTTAGCATTTTCTTTAAAAATGCTAAATAAACTGTAAAATTAATAAAGTCTTGGGCGAGATTTGAACCCCCGTCTGCAAAATACTAGTTACTACTAAGTTGTTTTTAAAGATATTAATGTGATAAAGAAATATGCGTATTCCATTTTACGATTCTCTCTAACGGTGCTGTCCCGATTTTTTTACCCCTAAGGCTGGTAACCCTGGTGGGGAGCGTGGCAACAATGCACATGCGTGGTCCCTACTCAACCCTTTGAGGAGGTTGCGAGTGAATCATTCTTTCAGGGCGTCTGCTGGAACTTACGCGATTTGTACGCTGGCGTGTTTGTTTTGTTTTTGTATGCCACTATAATAGGGATGGGGTAAATACTATCGCTTTTCATAATAATCGATATTTTATAACAATCCATTTTTAATTTGAAGATTTTTTAAATGAAAACTTTGATAATTGATAATCAGATTACATACCGGGTTAAGTGTCAGTCAGGAACCTAAAGGAGAGACTTATGGCCAATTTCACTAACTTTGTCTTAGCTGAGTATACTCTTAGGTGACATGCTGTCACACTTTTTCATTAAAAACAAAAAGTGACATGATAATAATAATTATTATTATTACCGCAGTACTAGTACCGGTCACTAAAAATATTAAATTTATCAGAAAACTCGTACATGACCATGCAAAAAGCCGTTATTTTAAACACTTGTCGAATAGTTTTTGCAAGAAGATTCCCCGAACCCTATAAATGATTCTCATTGGCTTAGGCCCGTGCGTCTCATTAAATACCAGAGAGTAACATATCTCTGAGAAGAAAAAAAATGTTCATAATAATAAAACACTCATAAACCACTAACACTTGGTGCCAACTCGCGTTGTGGCAGGAATACCCCTTCAAAAGGGAGAATAACTTATTTAGAAATAATAATAATAAACGCTTTATTGCACACAAGGATATAGAAACAGAAAATTTTCAAAAACAACATAGATGTACAACACAATTGGCTAGATGCCTAAAAAAAATTTTTTGCTTTAATAGTAGCTCATCTATATAATAAACAGAAAGAAAAAACAGAATTTTTAAAACATAATATTTTTAATCATGGAAACTAGTATGCATGAATCGAAAAACTTCGACCTGTCACCGATACCCTCATATTTTGAATAGACTATAGTATCAGTTAATATTCACGTAATAAGTTAATTATTTTTCGTCAAATGTTAATAATTCTTTTCCCGTTTAAAAATAGAACGTCTGTATATGTATAAGCTGTATATAGAAAAAACGAAAAGAAACTACGTAGTGCAATGAAATGATTCTTACTCTATTAATGTACAAAAATAAGCTGGACTCTTCATTTACACTTTATATAGAGACATTGAAATGAATGTAATTCGATAAAAATAATAATAAAGTTCATATTGATTTCTATATAAATGTATTACTAGCTTTCCGCTCGCGACTTCGTCCGCGTTATTGTTTTTTCCCGTGGGAATTTTATATTTTCCCGTAGGAAAATTACCCTATGTCCTTCCCCTGGTCTCGAACTATCCCTTTATCAACTTTCATCAAAATCGGTTCAGTAGTTTCGAAGCCTATTCAATACAAACAAACAAACAAATAAACAAACAAACAATCAAATCTTTCCTCTTTATAATATTAGTATAGATAATTTTAATTTGGCTCCCGGCTGAAATTAATTAATCCTGTATATCGCCTGTTACCTCATTCTTTAATTAAAAATTTAATCCGAACGTTCTTGGATTATTATGTAGCAGTTTGTCCATTTGCATAAAATTATTCGGCTTACAACTTTAATCGTGCTTGTATAATTAATTAGTACGTGGAACGACTCTAATTAGAGTATTTTTCATTTGTACTTTTTATACGTTTATACATATCAAAACATTATATTTACAATTAGAAACGGTGAAATATAAATTGCTCGTATTATGACTTAGTAATCTATTGTTGTTAAATTGACTTAAGTCTTAAATATTCGGTTTTTGGTAAATGGTCTTAAACTAAATACTTTGACTATTCTACTCATAGTAATTATTCTATTAGATTAATCGAGTAAAAGAAAATGCTTATAAATGTTTTAAGTTTCTAACGGGTGATTCATATGAAAAATATTGATAATAAAAAGTTAATTTAACCTAATAAAAAGTTAATTTATTCCTTTTTGAAATTTATCTCTGACTGAAATTTCAAAAAGGAATGTCATTTTTTGGTGTTTCGAAAAAACATTCTGTACTTATTTAGTATGAATTGTCATTTCCAATAATATTTTTTGCAAAAAAATCCGAATTATGAAAAAACTATCTTCCGAATTTCTCATGAAAGATCTCCTAATTTCGGAATATAAGTCATCTCTTTTTCTACTACTTTTATTAATATTTGCATACATCTAAATTATTGTTGGGGTGTGCACAATTGTGCCTATATAAAAGTTTGATATTTGAGATAGTATGTTCTCCCTCATTTTTTTTCTCGATAACTGCTTTAGGTCTTCGAGTAAAGGTTTTCTTATATTTCTTCGTCGACTTATTACCTGAACTGCGTTTTCAACATGTCGTCATTTCGTCTGTCAGGTCGCGTCGGCTCCCGTGTCCCGTCTCGTCGTGGCCCCGTCCCGGCCCCGTCCCACCGGCAGGAAATGAGACTCATTCTTTGCCGAGTGCCAATATAATGAGGAGGTTGTGTCGAACCCGCTGACAGATTTATTGATACTCGAAAGGCTTTTCAGGGCCACTCAATATGATTTTTATTGTGTACCCGCGGTTCACGATACAAGGATGTATGAGGTAACAAACACAATACTATTTGTCGACATAAAAGCCTCATGTGAAGATGTTTGATGTTAAAAAAAATCGATGGATTACTCATTTATTTGATCTCGGTCAACGTAAGCCTATAAATACATCTATACTTACTAATATATAAAGAGGAAAGATTTGATTGTTTGTTTGTATTGAATAGGCTTCGAAACTACTGAACCGATTTTGATGAGAGTTGGTATAGGGATAGTTCGAGACCAGGGGAAGGACATAGGGTAATTTTCCGGGAAAACAAAAATAACGCGGGCGAAGTCGCGAGCGGAAAGCTAATTTTTTTATAAAATCAAAACCAAAATATTCTTTTTTTTAATACAACTTGATAGAAAGCGCTTGCATCATCCAAATTTGTTCATTTATACTGCTCATTCAGACGTCTTTCAGCAGATAAGAAGAATCGGTGCCAGAAACTAATCAGCTTTATCAGAAGTAATGACATTTACAATAAATAATCTCATTATCATACACAAAATATTTGTTGATTTCTTACGCAAATTTTTTTTGAACACACTTGCTCGTAAAGTGGGTCTTATTACCTTGCATTTAGACCCGTTATTCAATATATTAAACACGAGTGCTTTTCACTTTACATAATCGCACAAGTGCGGTAATCTTAAAATTCTTATTTGTTCAAGATTGCAAAGTAAACGGTCTCGCGCCCACTCATAACCAGAAACTCATAACTGGAATAAAATGTGGCGACTCATAACCGACTTGAGGACCCACTCATAACCATGGTTATGAAATATATTTTAAACTTATAAAATATTAAATTTAGAGGAGTAACTCATAACCGAACATGAAAAAAGCAAATACCTAAACTGTGAACTACTTTGAAGTACATTTGAGACCAATAATGCTTGCTTACTATTATATACTTGCATACTAATTTTAAAGTAGGTACTTTTTGTTTTATTATTTCATACTAAAAATAAATATTTAGTTACAGTAAACGGCAACACAGTAACTGTCATTTCAAGACGCAATACACAAAACATCCAGTACTTACCTGTGGTACTACTCACTTGTCCGGTAGTACTACGGGTGATTAATTTTGCCTGTAGTACTACTTATTATCTTTGACAATCAAAGAACACCATGTGGGTAACTATCTATTTTAATATTTTGTATATTATTTTGAGGAAATTAAGGAACGCTTTAATAAAACTATTTTAAAGCAAATTTCATTTTTTAACCGACTTCACAAAAAGGGGGACTTTATCATTTCCATTGTATGTTCTTTTTTTACGTTTGCTACCTCATAACTTTGTCATTTATTAACCGATTTGGAAAATTCTTTTTTTTGGTTTGAGGGGGTTATAGTTCTCGATTAGTCTCATTGTCACCAAATCCGGGATCGGGCAACAAAAAATACCCGTAGTACTATACTAACAGTAGTACCATCGTTGTACCACGGGTAAGTACTAAATAAATCCTAGTGCAAGGAAGGCATAAATAGTTTCTTTCTCTTTCTTCAACAAAAATAACAATATTGAGAAGTGATTGATAATTAGTTTGTCCTGATAGCTACATCTCATCTAATCTTTCAAGCGCCGCATAAGAGAATACTATCGATCCAAGTCCTAATTATGATTATAGTATGGTTTTATTTTTATATATTTTTTTACTATTTGATCGCCTTCACACGCAAATTCTAATATAAGTATTACAATTTCTCCTTTCGCAGGTCTGCTGGAAGAAATTTCATTTATGAAATAAGCAGATCCTTTTTAACGCACTTCAAAAAAATAGATACAGTCGAACATAGAACCTCATTCTTTTTGAAAGTCGGTTAAAAAAGGAGGTTCTCAGTTTGACCTGTATGTTTGTATGTATGTTTGTCCGCGATTATCTCGCGGTTGGCTGAATCGATTTTGATGCGGTTTTCAGAAAAGTATTTGTTACATTTAGGATAAGGTTTAATTAACTAAAAAGATTGAAAAGATTTTTTTTACAAAAAATAAAACCGGCTTTAAAAACACCAAAAAGTCATAAATAATATAAGAATACAAACAACATCACAGTTTTATATTAAAGTCGGTGCCAAGCAATAATCACCTGGAAAATCTTAAAAAATATACCTAAGTACCTACTAGTAAAAATTTGGCACGAACTTCAATATAAAACGGTGATGTTGTTTGTATTCTTATATTATTTATAACTTTTTGGTGTTTTTGAAGTCGGTTTAAATTTTGTTTTGTTAAAAAAATTACATTCTGACTTCTGTATTGTTTGTGCTGTCTAATTTTAATGCGGGAGAGAGATTACACACCGCAATACCCACTCTCACCTTGCCGACCTGCAAGATGCCTCTTTACACCTCTTTTATACGAAGCTTTTTACTTTGATTTAAAATATTATTCACCCTTTTTTGATAATGTTGTTAATAATTATTAAAGCGACTGTACATAATTGTGTAGTTGTGTTGGTTATGAGTTTCGTCTTCTCACATCAGCAGTTATGAGTGGGACCTTTACGTATTGGTTATGAGATTTTTGGTTATGAGTGGGCGCGAGACCAAGTAAACGTATGTCCAGTACGCATTCTTAAATTAGTCGCTTAATACTTTTTTTTAACAAGACTTTATGCGGCTGCCAATTGGAAACAAATGAACAGCCTACTACTGGTTATTTATACAAGGTTATTTTTTTATCATCCTGGAAAATTTTAGGGACGCTTCAGGACACATCCAATATTATATAAAAAATAAAAAAATGAAATAAAAAAATTAATAAAAAATATATAAAAAAATAAAAAAATCTCTAAAAATGCTGCTCTCAACTAGAGCAGCATTTTTGTATTTTTCAAAAAATTTATTTATATTTAAATCATTCTAATACCATGTCGTGAAGCGTCCCCTAAAATTTTCCAGGGTGATAAAAAAATAACCGTGTATATTAAATTAACAACGACATTTAAACGCAAACATTTGAAAACAATAATTAATAACTATAACTAAAATAAATTATTAAAAATTCACACAAACTTGTTTTTTAAAAACGAAAATATTCGGTTTATTTAGTTTTGAATTTTGGCTGTTTGGCCCTTTTTTGTTGGCTGTATGAAGAGTTTAGCCATGCAGCGCGCGAAAAAAAAGGCGCGTGGCATTTTCCCGCTATTGAAATTTTTTGCCTTTTTGTTGTAATTGATAATTGATTATCTACAAATATGTCGAGTCCAAGTGAAGAAGAATCCATATTATTAACTCCGCCGGAAATAATTATGGAGGCGCAAAGCGTGAGTAATAGTTTGTTGCCGCCAAAGTCAAAGGATAAAAACTTGGCGGCATACGATACTTTCATACAGTGGAAGATTAATAAAAAAGCGCAGTTATTTTCAGAAAACTATGAATACCACAAGATCTTTTATTTTCCTCACAAGTGTGTTGAAAAACGTCGTATGATACACGCGCGCATTGGTCATTACGTACTCTGCTTTCTTGTCGCGCTCGCCTGCGGCTCGCGCACAATATCGCCTCGTACGCAATGACCGATATAGCGCGCTCGTATCATAATGTACTATTACATTGTGACGAGTGTGCTTATAAATTTTAGAAAATTGACCCTAAAGTATTTACCCTAAATGCTCTTAGTTACAAATGAACACTCCTAATAACTCTTATAAACTAACATACCTACATAAATATTATACAATTTTGTTCGGACTTCCTAGGCTTATAGGCTGTTAGTAAAATTATAGTACATTGTTACCCTATTAGGAACAAAAGGAACCTATAGCGTCCGAGATAGGAAAGGAAGCTATAGCAAGGGTGCCAGTGTCTAAGGGCCTAAATAAGGCCCTGTCCTAATTGGCCATCTCTCGTGCGATGATGCGTTGCGATTTCATCGTGCGATGAAACTGCTCGCGCGATCGTGCGATCAAACATACTGATTCTACTGAATGTCCTAATTGGCGGTCGCGCGATCATGCGATACGACCAAATTGTCTAGTTTTCATCGCACGACCATCGACGCATTGTTAAATCGGACGTTCGTGCGAATTTCGTGCGAACATACTTGAGCTCAAAGAGAATAGTAATACTACGGGAATAGAGCCCTTTCGTGGCATTTTTATGCATGCTACATTTGATACGTCAACTAGCGCCATCTGCATTTCTTAACTGGTACTTCGTACATATACATACCTACATATATAGTTAAAATATGGTGGCTTAAATTGCCGCCTTATTACAAAACATGACCTAAGTTTAGACTTGGTTTAAACCTGATGCTGTCTTTATCTACTTTAAAACAAGTGAAAGAGCATCTAGTTTAAACCAAGACTAAATTTAGGCCAAGTTTTGTAATAAGACCGCATTTTTAAAACCGTTAATATAAAGGCAGGGGTTTTTTGAGGTTTTGCACCTCGAAAATACTGTTTTATAGAGTTATCTAATTTCAACTTGTTTGTAATGCTTTTTTCAATTTCTTTTTAGTAAACTAGTTCCAGATAAGAAAAAATCTTTAGATAATAAACACAAAATATGTAATATGTTTGAAATAAAACAAATCAAATACTTATTATAAATTTTATTTTCAATTTTTATGTTTAATAATTTTGTGCTGCTATTTTAGTTACATCATCTCCATTGTATGTAAGTTTTCCCAATAAAATCCGATTAATCTATCGACGCCAACTACACACCAAATAAATTAGAACATTAAACATTGTGTTGACAAAAACATTGTTTAATTTTATTTTATGAATGCAACATTCAAATGGGTCATTATGTCAATTAATGTCTCTGCGAATGATATGATAGTTTGTTTAATTTCTTTGGCACGTCATTCTTAAGGAAAGTAATAGTCATATTTTGCATATCTTTGAAAAATATTTCTATCCGCACACACAACCACTTTTTATTTTTACATCATTTGCGCATTTAAAATCATTGTTATTATGTCTAGTAAATTTTTTTTATAGTCTTTACACCCTTTTACAATTTCTTTTACACATCATTATATAACACAACCGTAAACATTATCACATTGACCAGCATCATTTTGATGGGGCTGGTCAAAGCAAATTCGGTTATTAAAATGAATATCCATTTCTTCGGAATCACTAGGAGCCTTTATTTGCAATGAACTTGGAGATGGAAATGACTGGATAACTATCGGTGAATTCTGCATTCCGCCAGCTCTGAAGTGGAAAACTCTATGATTGATCGCCTGCAAGTCTGAAATTCTATCTTAACGCCTTCCAGATGACTTTCCCAGAACAATGTAATCTAACAACATTGGGGAATAGCGACAGAAAAAACATGCTATACGTGTGGCGAAGCACCTGGAACAGCTAGGCACATACTGGTGGGATGCAGAGTTCTTTTAGAAAAGGGTAATTACTCGCGACGTCATGATAAGGTTTTGGGAATCATACGGGAAGCTGTCAGTGAAGCGGTCGCAAGAGCCCAGAAAGGGATGACAACAACCACAAGCCTCATCAAATTCACCAAAGAGGGCTCTAAAACAAAACAAATAAATAAAACCTATTTGATCATAGGCTCGGCACCGGATTGAACCCTTGTGATGGATACGTATGATAAACAATACAAGTTTCCGTCTGACGTAGCGATTACTGCATCCAGGTCAGACATTTTACTTTACTCCCGGTAATAAAGCGCTTACTACTCATCGAACTCACCGTGCCGTGGGAAAATAACATTCTCAATACCACACATTTAAATTGAATAGATACTACGATCTTACTATCTCACAAAAAACGGTTATGTTCACTTATATGCGGTAGAAGTAGGCGCGAGAGGTATTCTGGCAAAATTCTTATAAACATTGTGTTAGCTGCAATATTCCTAGCACCATAACTCCTAATGTTTCCGAAGAAATTTGTGGTGTGATTGACATCTCGTTGAATATAAGGCTACACAAATGTTTTGAAGGATCTTCGATCGTTCATTGATTTATTTGAAGGAAGTGAAAAATATTTACGTAACAACTGGATAGCATATTTTCTTTTCAATAGTGAAATGTCTTCCTTTCAGTTTCTTACTTACTTGTTGTTGCATGTTGCATATGCATGAACAGTTGAGCTGGTGTGGTCATATACTTGACTTTGTTGAAATGCAACATTTTTCGAAATTTTCTCTGCATTAGCCTTTAATGGTCTTAGGTCTTTAAATAATTTGCCCTTTTATCGCAAACGATTTATTTCATTTCCCAGATTTCAAATTCTCTTTTGAAGTGGTTGAGCATATGCACAGTTTCAGATACAGACATTCAGAAGTACCTGAATGTATAAAAAAAATTAAGTAAGTGAGTTATTTTTTTTATTTATATTTAAATCATTATAATACCATGTCGTGAAGCGTCCCTTAAATTTTCCAGGGTGATAAAAAAATAACCGTGTATAATAAAAATATTATTTTAATATAACAAGTTGGTACATTAATTCTCTAGGTAACCTAGGCACAAACACAAGACTTGATATGTATATTATAATAGGTACTCACTGATCTATACAAAACATTTATTAAACTATAGGTAAGTATAAAAAAACTTCTAATTAATGTTTAAACTAGATAAAAGTCAATTTTCGTCTAACTCTGAGTCTAAAACCAATAAATTGTATTACCAACCAATTAATAAAATTTATTGTAATATTGTCTAAGAGCATCGAGCCGGTTTCTCGAGGATGCAGATTCGAATCCAGTCCGGGAAAGAGCCGAGACAAAAAAAATACCTTTTTCTAGTTTAAACATTTATTTTAAATACATATAGCGTTGTAAATGCTAATAATAAAAATAAATACATAAAAGAAACTTACCTCAATGTTAACACCAATCTTTCTTCCACACTTATGGGTCTTTTAAAGTTTGTAACCTTACAATTACAATAGCTGCGTATTCCATTACAGATGTAATCAAAGGTTTCTGTTGTCATTGACAAATATTCGTAAAAATCTTCTTCCTTATTTCGTACGTCGAAGTACTGATTGCGAAATTCACCGCGCTTATTTCTGTATTTATAGAGTATATTATGTGGTCTACGTTTTCTTTTTTTAATACTATTTATAATTAGAGGAATATTACTCGAAAGCAAAAACTGTGCATCTCTGTCAAGAGCCATGATCGAGAGTGATCGCATCGCGACAGTTTCATCGCACGATGAAATCGCAACGCATCATCGTACGAGCGATGGCCAATTAGGACATACGTTTTCGTATCGCGCGAGCAGTTTCATCGCACGATGAAATCGCAACGCATCATCGCACGAGCGATGGCCAATTAGGACAGGGCCTAAGTCTTCCGTCCGAAGGATACAATCTGCCGTTCATTTACAATATTAAATCCTCATTTGTTAAACAGAATCTGATTAATGAATTTTGTTAGGGACGCTGATTACCACTCGAAGAAACAACTGAAGATCGAATTGCCGCTTGCCTGCCTTTTTATGCTTTTTTTCCTGTGGAAATTTACTACCTAGTATTTTTTATTATCATTGAAGATGGTAAATATTTAGCTCAACTCGACGTGAAGCGTACTTTCGGAGCATGAGAAATGAAAAAGGTTTTGCCATTCCTGTGGTGTTAGGAATGGTGCGCCTTTTATGTAATTTTCGATACACTACTCCCTTCGGCCAGAAGTCTTCTTTTATGAAGGTGTCCAGTGCAGAGTTCAGTATTTGAGTCACACTCTTTTGAAAACTAGCGTTTATCGTGACAGCGACTGCACCCTCCGATTGAAGTTGGCCTTCTGTATATTGTAATGTGCGACTCAAGTTTTCCGAATTTGACTTGAATAGTAAAACAATCTGTTATGAGTAGAATGGACTATTGTGGTCGCGGAATAATGAATTTTCATTTCATTTGCACCGTTAACTATTTATAGAACCTTGGGACGGTACAAAAGCGCGTAATCACGGAAGCGGCGCGAAATTATTTTTAATGGAAAATTAATTACTGGTTATTGGTTCAGCGCGGCGTTGTTTTGTTCAGGTGAATCAATTTCAGGTACAATGGCGGCTTGAATTTAACTTAACAATGAAGGTTTGGGGTGAGTGGCATTGATGGCCGGCGTTGGCATCTCGGATTTTGAAAAATGCGTAGGCCAGATTAGAAAATTAAACATTGCGTATGAAAAATTCGTAGATGTACGTAGGTACTTTTTTCGAGTAAAATTAACAGGATAGGGTAAGTTAAAAGGATTCAAAAACTCTTTTTTTTAAATATATATGCGCTTATAAATCGCCAAACAAGTTTAAAAATCACATTGAAAATCTACCACAGCGTTCAGAATGTAGTTTCTACAGAGGAAAAGAAACTATGCAGTTACCCTTTAAAAAAATGTGTACAATGTTATATATACTTATAATCAAAATTATCCATAACTAAAGAATCCATTTTCTTATAAAATTTAGGCAATTAATTATTTAAATAAGGAACACGATCTACGTAGAAGGTTGTCACCTAAGACCTACAAATACGTGGATCTACATAAAGATAGGTAGAGTTGGCAAGGCTGTTGGTGGAAGGCCATAGGCTGTGGTAACCGCTCAATAGACCCAGAGGGGTTATTGTCTATGAAAAAATCTATTGCGATCGCTTATAAATTGACAGTCGCAGTCCATCCATCGCTCCTTTAGAAAAGGAAAACGTCGCAGAGTCTTGTGTTCACGGCGCAATGGCTCTCATTATAGGCGATCGTGATAGATTTTTTCTTAAGAGCCCTGTAAACGATCAAACACGTTTGTCAAACTTGTTTGACAAACTTCACACTTTCATAAAACACGACGTTAATCCAGATACTTTTCAAACACATCAAACACGTAGTTCGTTTGTCAAACGCGTCAAACTCAGCCCTACACGAACAAACAAGTTTGTCAAACACGCCGTAAATTTGACAAACATGTTTGATCGTTTACAGGGTCCTTTAGACAATAACCCACCAGAACTCACCGCATGATAACCTATGTAAGTACAGTACTTCAAGATAAGGCTAATTTCGTGTTTCCGAAGATGACCGACACAGCTAGGCAGTATTTACTCGTAATTAAATAGAGCTGTTTTTGCAATTGTAAATGATTTTTAGGGCCAAACTAATTTTTGTCAATTGTCTTTGATATGTTAGACGATATTTTCTTATGTTTTCCGATGCCCATTATTTATTACGTAGACGTACTGTTTGTAGATACAGAATGGCAGTCTCAGTCTTGAAGTAGCCAGTGCATTGTTATTATACCTTAATCATTTGTATCAAAGTAACAATGCATTAGATGTTATTTGTGAAAAAAGGTCTACTTTTAAAAAGGCTATTTGGAAGTGTTGTGTCGATCATTTTTAATTTTTTTTCTCTGAATTGTTTTTTTATGTGTTATATATATATATATATTGTTTTGTAACAGATAGCATATTGTGTGTATAACAATGCTGTGCATGCCTATAATTTAAATGCATATAAGATACCTTTTTTAAAATACTGTTTAAGTAAATTGTCTGTATGTATTTAGTTGGTAAGCCTTATCTAATAAATAAATAAATACCTTAATCTCGAAGTAATGTTTCAATCGTTTAGGGGACTATAAAGGAAATGCATTTGTTGGTACTTAATGAGTCCCCGGCATAGGGGACTGAGGTCGAATAGTGAGTGCTCTATAGTATATAACTAAGTTGATAAGTAGGTCACCCTGTTATAATGAAGGTAGAACAGAAAAATTTGAGGCAGTGCATGGGACATAAAAATGACACATATGCAATTTAATAAAATCGGGTTTATATTTTGACTAACTGATTCCCGACGTTTCGGCCGAATCGATGACTGCCGAGGCTCATCGACGTCTTCGTAAAGCGCGGGTTCCGCGACTACCCTCCGCTTGATCTACAGCATTTTCAAACTTTGAACACATATGCACTAACAATTAAGACTCAAGACTCAAGAAGACAGACCGAGACAAAGACCGGCCTAATTGTAGCAAGACCAACACCGAGACTAACCCATGCAAGATTTGAGAAAGACTCTTGCTTAAATCTTGCATGGGTCAGTCTAGCTCAAATCTTGCATGGGTCAGTCTAGCTCAAATCTTGCATGGGTCAGTCTTGCTCAAATCTTGCATGGGTCAGTCTTGCTCAAATCTTGCATGGGTCAGTCTAGCTCAAATCTTGCATGGGCCAGTCTTGGTGTTGGTTTTGGTTTCGGTCTTGCAGCAAGAGTCTCGCAAGACTGCAAAACCAAGACCAATTTTGGGCGACACTACAAAGCTCCCACGGGATTAGGACGTTCGCGGGTATAACCGAGATCCCTAAACAGTTAGTCCATAATATTATACAGAAAATAACAAAAATAGATTGAAAACTTTTCGTTTTAAATGTTTCCGAGCATGAAAGCGTCTGTCAAACTTTCCTTTCGAATAATTCGACGTCATTTAGCGTTTGTGAGCTATGAAAGGCTCCATTTTGAGTCACTTCACAATTTTATGGAGCGTATAGCAACTCTTTTGTGGAGTGGTGGTTCTGCGGCGAGCACCCGTCAATGGCATTAATTCGTTGTTTTATAACTTTAACTGGTACGAAAGACGGTGGATATTTGCGGAGTTCGGTGGCATTTAGCAATTAGCGTTATGATTATTAAGTTAAGCAACGCTTGCCCTGATCAAGGTTGGGATGGGTGACCACTAATGTAAGATATCTTGAGCTCCTTCGTGCTTCTCGAAGACGCCTGGACCGATTTGGGAAATTCTTTTATAGTTTTCAAATGGTCCCATGAAAAATTTACATGAATCGGCTTAATAGTAGTTTTTTTAGAATGGTGAAAATACGCCGTCGTAATATGGATTTTTTCAACTTAAACAAAGAACAATGGCAAACTCCCTTACAAATTTTTGTTGATATATTTTTTAGTGAACATGCATGAACAATATGCCAAACTATAGAGTTTTAATTCCTTAGCAAAATAATAGTAGAATGAATATTCTACGAAGTCTGGACAAAAAGTTATGGATGCATAAACTTTAAGAGGTTATTTTTAAAACCGTAAATAACGTCGTCGAGAATCAAAATCCTTTGACTAGAAGTAGTCAGCAGTCATGATAGGAAATATCAGTAGTCCAGTAGCAGTCAAGGGTTACTCAAAAGCACGAAAAATCAACAGCAAATACTTAAGTACGCAAAGCTACGCACAAACAAAACAAAACAGCGAAATTCGGACCAATCTCTAATTAGTCTGTGATTCGGACGGAACGAGCGAGAACGCTGTCATGTCAAATTTCCTTAGATAAAGGATGGAATAGATAGGACGTGACCGTATACCCGTAAGGGACAGACATAGATGACGTCATACCTGCCTAAAGTAGATGGGTATACCAGTATTGCTTTAAGTTTTACCCTTCTTTATGTTTATAGTGGTAAAAAGGTTGGTTGATCTACGTATTTTTATTGATACATTTTAATGAGCGCCCTTCGCTCAACAATATGTCTCAAAAAATAAAAGTGGGAGGAATTTGCGATTTTTTTTATTGTATTCTTCATTCAACCTTCTCAGTCTAAAGTTATTTACACTTTGAAATAAAACTACACTTTTCGGATTTACTCGAGTATATTTAGTTTTCAAACATTTTACTTAATTATTTAAGCTATTATGTAAACATCTTTACAAATATAAGAAAAAATATTAAAAATCATCATCATCAGCCCACACGCGTCCACTGCTGGACATAGGCCTCTCCAAGTACTCGCCACTGAGTACGATCCGCGACCACTCACTTCCAACTTTTGCCAGCTAGGTACCTTGCGAAGATCGACGCTCGATTAAGAATACAGCGGGCAATATCATTGTTTTTTCTTTATCTCTGCAATTTATTTAAAATCCAATATTTATACATTTAATAAATATTTGTGAAGATTTAGAAAATGTATAAATATTAAATTTTAAATAAACATTTTCTAAAATTAGATTTCAGTAACTCCGTTATTGTCATCGAATAAAGCGTATTAGCAATGAATTCGTATATTTAAATATTTTTTACAAATACATTTCATCAAAAGCGGGTAGTGATTATGCGTAAACTCTTCAGTAAAAAAATTGATTTAACAATTTTTCTAAGCATTGGTGCAAAAAGGAATGCATAGTAATTTTATTTCCAAGAGGTTTATTTCTACGATATGTTTTTTCAGCAACTTCGCACGTGGTAACTACCTCTTTGACTGCAGACTATTATATATGGTTCAGAGGCAATCAGTGATTCCACACATTTGTGACATTTTATTTCTCGCTGCATTTTATGTATGTACTTAATAATATTTTGAGAAAATCTCTATTGGTTTCTCCTACAGTATCTAAAATGTCCAACCGCTCATTTTGCATCATTAACTTACACTTCAAATCACTTAACACATTTTCAAGTTTGGCTACTTTTTTTCCCAAGCGTCTAAGCGATTCACGCACTGCCCGTAGTTTTTTATTTGATGACCTCGCTGATTGTTTCAAACGCAGCATTTGAAGCCGCATTATTCTCTTTCGGGGCGTATTCAAATTTGAACCGAAATCCAACACCGATGCGTCCTGAAACAATATGTATACAGGTTAAAAATAAAATCAGGTGCTAATTTTACAACATTAAAAATAATAATTAAGAAATTTGTAAACTGTATCTGTACTAATGGTCAGACTTGTTATATAAATAGGAAATGTCCAAAATCAAACCATTAATAATATTTTTGGCCATTTCAAAATAGTAGAAAATAATTTGGTACCTACCCATGTTAACATACTCTTATAAAAATTTTGGTGTCATTAATCCAAAACTGTAAAATTAATTTTGAAATCCCTTATACAAATAGTTGGGTCTGTGAAAAATAAATATAGGTTTCGGCTTGATAGGGATTTACTTTGTAGATATAATATGTATAAGTTACTGACCTGTAAAAAAAGTTAGGAATAGCACCACTCCCAAGAAAAGTGCCTTTTTTGTTTTTCTGAATCCACTGTTGTTCAAAATGCTTAGAACACATTCGGTTATGCTTGGTTGGCTGCCAATTCAATCGACCAGTAGCTTTAACCCAACTGTGTCGAGTAATTATCTCCGAAGGAAATCTGTTAAAAACAGACAAACAAGCAAATAGAAAGTTTCACTTCAAAAGAATTACCTTTGTTATCTAAAATGCTCAAAATTTTATACTTAAATATGTCAATATTAATGTAACACAGAAACTAATATGTGAGTTCCCTTTAACGTAACAAATTACCTACGAATCAAGGAAAAATAGTCGTAGCGTACCTGGTATCATTATAACCCGGCAAAATGTTATACGCGTTGGTTGTATACGTGACCATATTGAATGGCGACATTCTTAACTTATTAGGTTAATAGTAACCTTATAATTAGTTTGAAATTTCATGTTTTATCCCATAATATGATTGAGAACCATAGTAGAAGGATAAAATATTGCAATATAGGTAACTTGTATTTATAATTTAAAAAATAGTTTTGGCGCTTAATATTGACACAATTTAGGTCTTACCTGTAAAGGTTATATTTTCCTGTTTTCTAGCACTATCACTATTACAACCTAAAGCGGAGCAGTGCACCATGATTTAAATATTCAAATAGTTCAATATTACACTAATTAAACTGTTAAATAATTGCACAGTGAGCTATACTTCACACAACAAATTTCATACACGTATTTGTTTAACACCAGACGCTGGTGATAAACAATCCCCACTACCAGTTTCACCTATATACGGTGACAAAGACAAATAATAATGCCATCTTCTTCTTTCCTTTGGCAATGTGTATAAGTTTATCTCTTTTCCTCATGTTTGACGGCTTTTATAGCCCATCTATTCCATTCTATATCTATGCAAATTTCAAATAGACAATGCGGTCCGAATTGATATTTCGCGTCTCGTATCAATTGTGAGCGCGCTCACGCTAGCTGTGACTTAAGTTATCGCCATCATATAATAATTTTCCACGTTACAGTGATATTGCTGTAACGCGTTATCGCTGTAATATCGCTGACATGAGAGATCTGTAACACTTATTACTCTCAACGCAATACTAATTCGAACAGGCATTGACAGGTAAGCGGCAAATCAGACCGCAGTTATTATCGAAGGAACTCATAACTAACTTTTAGTAATTTTTCGTACTTATAAATGTAACTTTTTTTCCAGACTCCATCACGTTTATTTGTTTCTTGGATAAATCATAGGAAATCATTTTAAGCACATTTGTAATGTTAGAATTTGTGGACGCTAAATAATTCATTCGGATATTATTCTGCCATTGTTCTTTATGCGTCAATATTTTCGAAAATTGTTAATCATTTTCGATTATTCTTAAAGATCAAAGTCTCGAGATAGTTTCGATAAAGTTCGATCAGGTGAACATCCTACATGCGCACCAACTGTTATATAATAATAACATTCAAACACATCCGAATCACGTAAACATCAAAGTTCTATAGTGAAACACAATGAATACACAACGCTCTAGCACAAATTCAGACTGAAACTGTACTGAGACTATGTTTTATCAGCGCATCTAAAACTTTGAGTGCTCCGCTGGCTAATGGAGCCAACTCTATGCACGCTGGCTGGCTCTGCGGCCCGGATGCATATTGAGAAAGTTTCCTGACGAGCCATTCTACAAGTTTACCACGACTCTAGTTGTTACAGGGAAATGTCTTGTTTACAAATAGCTGGCTCCTACGTCGAAAACTAAGTCAAGCAATACCCTACGTATTGTTTGACTTATAGTACCCGAAGTGTCAGAAACACTTTCAGGCAGCTATTAATGTCAGAACAATTTCAGAAACCGGCATCTTATTTAAAACTAGCTTTGCCCGCGAACTTCGTTTCGCCATATGTTTTTTTCCCGTTTTTGCAACGTTTCTCATTGATGCTCAGCTCCTATTAGTCGTAGCGTGATGTTATATAGCCTATAGCCTTCCTCGATAAATAGACTATCCAACACAAAAATAATTTTTGAATTAGAATCAGTAGTTCCTGAGATTAGCGCGTTCAAACAAACAAACAATCAAACAAACTCTTCAGCTTTATAAGATTGGTATAGAAGTATATAGATAATATTGTTACGTTTGTGGGGTGGGTGTTCAATAGAGAATTGAGAAACACCGACAATTAGAGATAAGATTTAATTAAGCACCAATTAAGCAACTTTACTTAACACTGAAAACTACTTTACAATCACTAAAAACTTCACAGTAACACTATGGACACAAATCACTTCACTGTAAGTCGTTACTAATCACTGAACACACAGAATTCTTCACTATGAAGCGCTTCCAAGTCACAGATGATCGCTCCAAGTCACTTTGTATCGCTTCATCCGCTCGGTTCGCTCTCTTGAAAAGAACTGGGGCCTTACCATGATCGCTTATAGCAAGATTAAAACAATATTGAAACAGAGACACCGCTCTTGCTGCGTATAGCGCCATCCTGCTCTCAGTGCGGTTTCAATATTGCTTTAGGCGATCATGGTTAGGGGGCTGTTCGTCTGCATTCGCCTACGCGCTTATTATAGTAGGGCCGATGAACATTCGGGGCATTCGAGAATGTTCCATTCTCGAATATTCCGTACCCAGTCGATTGCTTATCTTCTCATCTCGAAAGTTCCGTGGTACCCTTCGCGCTTATGTAGTAAGACCGGTGAACTTCCGAGACATTCGAGAAGGTTCTATTCTAGAACATTCCGTACCCGATCGATCGTTTGTCTTCTAGAAAGTTCCATCGCATTCCCGATTATGTTTGTCTTTATGAGCATGTTCTATCTCTCTCTGGAAGGTGCTCACTATTTTTGTCTCTTTCTTATAATGCTATCTCACTCACTCCTATTAAAAATTTAGTCATATATCGAAGTGTGCTTCAAAGGCCCATAAGGGGTCCTGAAAACGCCTGAAAACGGGTTTTCAGGTTATGGTGTGGTTAGATAGAGGGTAGCCTGAAACGGACTTAAAACATGTTTCAGGCGCCTGAAAACAATGGCATCTTGGGTAAAATTTTGATATTCTAGTACCTATGTGATAGAGCACCTCCTGAAACGCGCTGAACTGCGTTTTCAGGCTGCTGAAAACGCTTCTAAGGCCAAGAAAACCACGCCGGAAGTTTCTTATACCATCGGCGTAACAATATGTTTTGAACGTGATATTTTACATACTCGTATAAAATTTCAATTTGTAGTAAAAAAGTTCGTGTTCTTCATAAGGCAGGTATTACTTTATCAAAGCATTTGGCAAATCACTGTTAAGTGAACGCAGTTTCAAAATTTTTAATGACGCTATAACTCTTATTTGACTATGTTAACATGAGTAGGTTTCGGCTTGATAGGATACTGACCAAACAAACAGGGTGTATAGATATTGTAGAGCTAAGCCTACTCAAGTTCAGGCCAGTTTACAATGTAACGACACGATTGCTGTTGTTGTAAAGAAGATTGAAAAATGGCTTGATGACGCTAAAAATTGGCTTGATGACGCTGTTATAAAAATCCTAAACATCACAATGAAAACAAACTTCCATGTTCACAATCTCGTAATTTTCAACGGCAGTGTTTCTTTTTTTTTGAAATGGATAGCTCTTTTATCGTTCGAACACAATGACCGGTAAGATTTTTAATAATAAGATCCAGTAGCTATTCCAAAAATCAATTATATGTGCTAAATAGTCATGTTTTCGTTCGTGAAAGAGATATTTGGAAAATTACGATTATCAGCCTTATTGCATTGCAATAATATTACGAGTAACAAAACACTGTGGTAAAAGTGTAGATTTCGTGACGTGGCCTTAATTTAACAGTAAATTGCTATGTAATGTGAAAAAATTTAGCTGTGTGTTAATTAACGTGCAATGTAAAAAATCGCAGTCAGTTTCTCCAGCGTAGATAAGTGGTGTCTTGTTCAGGGCTTTAACTTTGATGGGACGGACGCAGATCGTAGATTTTAGCTCAAAGCCACCGGCCCGGTTCCGGCTTAACCGGATGAATGAGCTCTGCGTAGTATTGCAACGTGTGCTTTAGGCTTTTTAGGGTTCCGTAGCCAAATGGCAAAAAACGGAACCCTTATAGATTCGTCATGTCTGTCTGTCTGTCCGTCCGTATGTCACAGCCACTTTTCTCCGAAACTATAAGAACTACACTGTTGAAACTTGGTAAGTAGATGTATTCTGTGAACCGCATTAAGATTTAACACAAAAATAGAAAAAAAGTAATAAATTTTGGGGGTTCTCCCTACATAGAACTGAAACCCTAAAGTAGTTTAGTTTAGAAACGTGTGAAGTGAGGTATACTTTCCACTTTTCATGTCTAGTGCTACTTACTGTGCTAGCTACCCCTGAATAAAAAACGATATCCTACAAGGTGTTTGGTACATACCCTATCGAACCGAAATCTACCAATGTTAACAAATTCATATAAAAGCTATGGCGTCAATAATTAATTTTCTAATTAATCATACGTTTTCTCACAGACCTAATTATTAGTAGTCGTAGTATATGTCTATAGCTGCGCCCGTGAACTACGTTTCGCTTTATTAAAGCTCAAAACTCATAACTTTCTGTAGAGGGCCACCACCGTTATCACTTAGTGGTATAAAAAATATTTTACGACCTATTCTCATACCTACAAACATACACAAAAAATGTCATAAAGATCGGTCAAGCCGTTTCGGAGTAGTTCGATAACAAACACTGTGATATGAGATTTTTATATATTGGATGTCAACAAGAGTAGGTTTTGGCGATATGTATACCAAACACGTTGTATAGTATGTTTTCTTTAAAAAACAGTATGTTTATTATATGAAATCCAAAATTTTATGTTTGCTTCAGCAAGCTAGGTCAAGTATTTAAAGCCAAGGAACAAAAAAAAAACCAATAAGAAACGGTACATTTGTTTGTGCATTCTTATAAAAGAATTCTTCTAGCTAGTGAATAATTTCTATCTTAAAACATGCAACCCAAAACACAATTGAAAATTGTTTATTTATTAATTAACAAGAGTCCTGAAATACCACTAAATTATACCAAAGAGTGAGAGGTGTTTATGAGGCACATGTGTGCCTTCTGATAAACTTTATGGAGACACTTGAAGAGCTTACGGTACCTGATTATGGCGTAAGAATGGAGTGTGTTATTTCTGATAAGTATTTAACGCCCTGCGCGTCTATGTGCCTAACAGTCTTACAAATAAAAATGAGTTATATCACATTTATTCCACCCTTATACTAGGTATAGTTATACTTAGTATAAAACGGGAATAACTCTAGAATATTTTTTGACAAATAAACGAGGTTTATCTTCGGTATAGCTATTCTTCCGATCTATCAAAATGCACAATATGGCAACAGCGCAATCAAAGAAAAATGTACAAAAAAGTAACATCTTATCTGTGAAAGCTGTCAGTTTTTCGACCGGGCGACCGTTTTGTTGATTGGTTTCATTTCCATATATTAATTTGAATATAGTTAAATTTCGATATAGAACTTTGATTATTTTTCAAAAATGCTGAATAAATCAATAAATAAATTTCGTCTCGGGCGGGGATCGAACACGTGTCTCCAACGTACCGTATTGACGCTTTGACCACTTCGACCACCGAGCTCTTATCAGCTCCGACGAAATCTTTAACTGTATTGATCTCATTAATTTGGGGGAGAAGGGGTGGGGGGTGGAGATGGCTATGCTCGGAGTTTCTTTACGTGAACGATAAGTAATGATGAGATCCGTAAGAGACGCCGCGTTGGTAAGCCCCCCAAAAGGTGGACCGACGACCTGATGAAGGTCGCGGGAAGCCGCTGGATGCGGGAGGCGCAGGAGCGATCGGTGTGGAGATCCTTGGGGGACGGCTATGACCATCAGTGGGCGTCTCTTGGCTGAAACGATGATGATGATTGATCTCATTTGAACTTTGTTAATTTTTAACAGTGAATAAAGACTAATGTATTCATTAACTATATTTAAATATTATAACCTCAAATGACCATAGCAAACAAGTACAAATCGAGTTATACTAGGTTTATACAAGGGTGCGGGCTGGTATAACTTCGGAATAACGTTTGTATCAATAGAAATGTCAATGTTATACTCAGTATAAGTTATTCTTGGTTTATTTGTAGACATTTTGCTTATTCTTAATTTATTCTCGAGTTTAACTTTATGCCACGTTTATTTGTAAGGCTGGAAGAGTATAGAATTTAAACCATGCCGAATTCAGATTTTATCATACTTGTACATGCACTATAGTCGTTGAATCTTCTTGTTTAGCATTTGTTTCTCTAAGTTTAAATCAGTCAATTTACCCCGATGCTGATGCGTCATCGGCGCCAGAAATCTTTAAAGGATTACCCTGCGAGCTCCTGTAACATCTCATTCAAAATCCGTTTAACCGTTCTATGACTTAGCTAGTATTAAACTAAGGGCATGTTATCGACAATTGCAATGGAATTATTGGTGAAGTTGGTAGTGTGTATTCAAACATTATTAACTTTCTCTTTAGGTCCTCGGATCTACTTCCAACAATGTTATAATGCTGGTTGTACACGCATCTTTACGACCGCGTCCCGCGTTCCCGGGGCAATTTGCGGACTTTTACCCGGCGAACGGGGTCGCCTGCGCGGTGACGTCGTAAAATATAACAAGCCACTCCGCGGGATTACGGGACTCCTCTTATTGCCGGGATAACAGCACTTCTTAACTGTAGTTAAATAGACGCCTTTGAATGCTCCACTCGAACTGCATTATGTGTATGTTCACGGATAAATTGTTGGTGTTTTATGCTTTTTTAACGATCAAACTTTATATTTTCCCATCTTTCCGTCCGCCCGTGTGTCTGTCTGCTCCTAAGGTCTGCTCGTTCCATTGCGATCTGGGCTCTGGGCTACTAAGAGACCCGGGCTGACACTGGATTATTGAGTAAAAACTCTAGTTTTGCTGACATTCGAATTTTTTTGGTCCGATCCTTGGGTCATATTATTAAGGGCCAAAAACCCTAATTCACATATCAGTATAGACTCAATATATGAAGCAACTCGTTGAACTACACCCCTGTTATCGGTTTTGAAACATTTTTTGCTATCAATTTGTCCATCAGAGTCACTCCAGCAATTCCTGCAAAATCTCTCCCTTCCATCATTGTGGTCATCCTACATTCATGCTTCTTTTGTGACATTCGACATGTTATACCTTTATTTTTTTTACTTTAACTTTGCTTACTCTTGATCTTAATCCAGACTTGAGGCAAGGATGAGATACGGTGGAACGAATTAGCCGATAAAATTCCTATTCACCTTGCCGTCAAGATGTTTGGACTGTAAGAACTCAGGAATATAGACACAGGTAGAGGATTCAACAGGTCTCCCTTTAGATGAGTAAGAATTTTCATATACCTTTTTAATATTTTGTTTAGTAAACTACGATCTGTGTACACAAGAAACAAACGCTAAAAGATGTAATATCTACTCCGATAATGACATCACAAAAATCTCGGGTAATACTAAGTAGGAAAGAAAACATTCGCAAAGTGCCCATTTACATTAACAAAACATGGAAAGGGCCCATCGTAGGGTCGAAATGACGCAGCTAAGCCATGAAGCGTGTCTGCTAACCTGCCGCTTACCATTGTATGTATCTGGCTTACGTAATTACTCCCACTAAGTGAGAGTGGTGCTTGTGTGGTCATGCTTTTAAACTTTGTGCGAGAATTGCTTGTCTGTTTGCATTAGGGTAATGAAGTACTACCAAGTGCCAACGGAATGGCTAATTGTAAAGGAAACCTTAGTGTAAATGCTGGATAAAAGCGTTAAGCGAAATCTTTAATTTTGGTTATTTGCAATTCGACCTAGTTTTCGAAGTTGGTATCGCCCAAGTGATATGGCTTATTTGCGTTAAAGCGCAAATTGTTTGGGGTCGAATGGATTGAATAATTTCATTTTATTATACATCACAATACATTGTAACATCAGACAATTCTATTTGTTGGTCTTCTGAAATTAAAAAAAAACTAGAAATGATGACAATATACAAGTTGCAATAAGTAATTAAAAATCGCTCTTCGCAACCAATCCATTACATTATTATTTAGGATCCATTATTTGAAATTGATTGGTACGATGGACTCAAGTGGAACAAAAAGTGTACTAGGATCCATCAATGGATCCAAGTGGACGAAGGGATCTTATCTAAATAAATAAATAAAAGGGAAACTTATAGGTATACTGCTAAGAAATCCGTAACCACGAGCACTTTTTGTAAGATTTTTCTTTCATTATTCAATGGGAGGGAGAACATTCTGTTTTAATTAAATTTCAAATAAGTTTGCGCTTATCATAAATTTTGTGATTGGGCCAATACTTGGGTACCTTGAGTGCCTTGTAACTTTATTAGAAACTGCACTCCAACTTCACTCCCAATTTTTATATCATCCTCCCAATTAAAATCTTTAGAAATGAACATAGTAAGCGTAAAATCCTTGGGTAATAAAACTATGCAATCGATGCGCAAGATCATAAAACAGGCCTGGATGAGGCGAGAAGTGAACAAGGAGTGGTGTAATAGACCTGCATTGCGGCCAGAACAAATGTTGCGGGCGTTATTTGAACTGGGAGCTTTCGCAGGACTCGCTAGATTTATAGGTGTTCGCAAACTCTGCTTCACAGATATTTTGCGGGAATTTGCTTTGTACGTTACCCATATATCGATGTTGGTATGAAGTTTAAAAGCAAAGCTTTAAATATTTGTTGATATACACGAGGAGCTCGGTGGCATAGTGACTCGAACGTGTTAGTTTTGATATTAAAAGCAAAGCAATCTTCGCCTACCCTGGACCCAGGATGGTGACCCAACTTTGTAATCTCGAGTTCCTCCGTGCTTCGGAAGTCATGTTAAGCTGTTGGTTGGTCCTGGTTGCTATTGCAGCCGTTTTTACCGAACAATCCGCATTGGGCCGCCGTGGTGGTGTTGTGGCAGCCTCATATTTTATGTTTATTCCATGTGGGTAGGCCTGAGCCCAGTGGGACGTATATAGGCTGTGATGATGAAGTGTCTGTCAGGGGCTTCGTTTTTTTATATATTGGGCGTAGCAAATGTCTCTATTCCAACGTAGAGTCCAAATGCGGAGATGGCTAGGTACTACAGGAGAGAGAATACACGCTGCATTAGCCTCGGCTTGCTAGGTGCTTCTTTACGCCTCTTTTAAATAACCCGGGATTGTAACAGGGAGGAAACATGTGTGCTGCCAGAGAGTTCCATTTTTTAATTGTGCGACATAGAAATGTGTTGTAATGCATATAGCTTTGCGTTGGAATGGTAGTCAGATTTAGTTAGTGATAACGCAGACGTGCACTTGCAATCATTATAGAGAAAGGTGGAGGTGGGATTAGAGAAAATGCTCTTGAGAACACTTGCCGTGGAAAAGACGATAGAACGCGCTTAGTGATGTAACATCGCTACGTAATTGTAGAGCTTCAAGGTTTATCGTAACACGAAGCTTTGAAGAGTGGAGAGTCTTGTCTAGAGCAAGTAAGGGAAGGGAATTTAGTTTTCTATGATATTGTAGATATTTAATATTTGTTTTTGAATTGTATTTAGTCGTGGGCAAGGTAGGACATGCATGACACCCGACTGAGGGAAACATGTTATTTACGAATTATAAGACTGACAGGTAATATAGATTTCATATTATATCATCTGTTTTTCAGTACAAATACAACAATAAAAAGAACAGAAATTGATGTTATATAAAGGGTTTTGTCTCAGTATATGTCCGGACACTACAAGTATCTTGACGCTTTATTCAACTGACTAATTAGATTTTCATATCGTGTCCGCATGCCTATTTAAACAGTGACGTGAATTTGGAACACTGACTTAAATACGCATTTAAGTTAGTTTTCCAAGTATAAAACAAGTAACAAATTTTAATTCACCGTTTGTGAATTTTCAATGATACTCGAAGAGGTTCTTCGCTCGAGTCAAGCCACCGCGAGTTCAACTCCCTGATCGCGCTTAATCTTTCAGTGCCTCCTTTTCATCGACGGAATAACTCTGCATTCAATGCTCGCGAACTTGCGCTGAACTTTTTGTATTTTCCAACGTTTCTTCATAACACATGGTTTCAATGCGAATCGTAATATTTAGCTACTATTCGCTGTGCTTAAAGTATAACCTATTTTAAATGCAAATACTGAATTTAGTGTGTTTGCCCTGTATTTTGAGAGGTCTTTGAAACTACATTGTGTAAAGCTAATAAGAAGCCATTCTTACTTATAAATCTTATCCTATCAGACCCTCACTACATATTTTTTTACCGCTGACCACACTTAGTGTTTGCGGTCCCACTGACTAGTCCTAGTGGTTGTTCTCCGAAGACATGAATGACTTCGGGGTCCCACTGGTGTGGGCCTCAGAAGTCAAGTCTTTCAATCCAGGACGAATTGTTCTCCAACATGATGTTCGCCAGACGGCTTTGTGAAGTTTTGAGTTTACTTTCTCTACGCAGTCGGGATGCACGGGAAGTAAGGAAGCGTAAGGAAGTCTTATTTGTACCTACACTACCTTCCTAGTAAATGCGAGGTTTAATAAGGTTTTTTTTTTGCTTAGAATGGGCTTACTCTTGATGCCAATTCAGCCTTGAGGCAAGGATGAGATCTATGGTGGAACGAGTTTGACCAGAAAATGCCTATTCACCCTTGCTCTGAAGATTTCCGGGAACTCGAAGCTCGAACTCGAAACTTGAAAGATTTGTAACTCCACTACACAAAAACTATTGTGCGGCTTTTGATAAAACTTGCTATGTATGTAGCTGAAGGCGAGATTGTGATTAGCTGTAGCTTAAAGAAATCAAAACAACGCCAACTGCTAGACAAGTATTGTGTCGATAAATTATTTCGCACCGCCATCTATACTAACAAATAATTACAAACAATTTAATTCGCAATAGTAAACATTGACGTCTATAATGAGATAAAAACCATCCTATATTTTAAATTGGAACAAATTACATACACTAAGCAAAATTTTATAAAAATCGGTCAAGTACTTCGGAGTTTAACCCGGAATTATAAAGATTAAGCTTCTTATTTTTATGTTTTTCCGTATAGTGAGTGTATGTGCAATGATATCGTCATCGTGTCTACTTCAAATAGAGTGGTTACGTTACCAGAATAAAGATAAAACAAAAGTTTCCAGGATCAGTAAATGGAATTGTCTGGAGGAAATGCCAAGTTAGCCCGGTCAAATGACGCTTTCTTGCATTACATTGGCCTTCTGAACGGAAGCGCGAAAAACAACCCAAGCAACGTTGTACAAGAGCTTTTTTTGATTGCGTTACGTCGTCTGCAATTTTCGCCCTCTCTACAAGGTTGGCGCATTTTAGTGAAACTTAGTTTTTAAGTTGTAACTTGGTTCGCGGTTTTGCTTTTGAAATGCGAATGCTTTCGACTTTGAGATGTTGTCGCAAGTTTGTAACTTGTTAATTTTTTTGTTGCGATTCTTTTTTTCTTGTGGATATCTGGATTGAATTGATATACGTGGAAAAAGATGCTACAATAGACAAAGTTTTGTTATAATGCTCAGCTCCACATGCGTCATTAAAACACAATAATTTTGACATTACATTTGGCCAAGAGCTTAGCGTGTTAATGTGGCATTGTTAGGTGCCTTTTTGAAATAAACTCCGCAGATGATCCCACTGTTTCAGGTGTTTACTATCACTTATTATGATGGCTGGCGTTAACGCTAAAGTTATCGTAGGTGGAGGCATCCAATGGCATACCTAATAGAAATAGGTATTGAGTTTCTTTATTTGACAAGTTTTTTCATTATTTTATATTAGTAAGTTATAAAGATATTATTAGTTAACGCGATGTTTACGACTTGATTCGAAGGAGATTATCGATTTAATTCAATTATTGTTTGAAGAAATACTACATTGCAGTTTCGAGTCTATTACGATTAACAGAATATATATAAAAAGATATGAAATGTCATTTATGTTCTATGAATTGATTGAGTACTTGTTTGTAATTGTTATTTTGTAATTTGTTTATAATTTTAAAGGAGGAAATTTTAATATTTCTACGAATAACAAACTCTAACATAAAGTTTCAATATTAAAGAAAGATAAATATCAAATTATATTGCGAAAAAGTCTTTAGAGAAATGAAAGAAGACGCTTCCCCGAAGTCAATAAATCGAGTTTTGTCAAAGCTTTGAGCGAAATTCTACTCTAGCTTAATTTTTAATCAGAACCACGCTTTGAGCGTGAAACGAAATCCAAGAACTAATAGAAAATTTAATCAATTTGCACACAATTACGACCGCTCTTGAAATTCTGTGCCTATTTTCAAATTGGAAGTGAACATTAATAAAACAAAATAGAAAACTGGCTGAGCAAATCTTTGTCATGCAATTTGTTCGCTTCCCAAGTAACATTTTAGGTTCTAGAATGGTTTTGAAAAGGTTCTAGAACCTATATATGGATATCTGCTACTAAGTCTTAATAGACTCAATAATGTCATATTAACCTTATAATAACCCCCTGAGTGCAAAAAGGGCCCACGTTTTAGAACCTTTCTGAGAGCTACAGCAAAACCTATAGTTTAAATCACAATACCTTTATTTAAGGTTAATATAACGTTCTAAAATGTTGTTGGATGTATCTTTATGATAACTTAAAACCGTTTTTAGGCATGAATTAATGCTTTTCCGAGACTCACAGGTTTTAAAATGTTTCTATTTAAGATTTTTTACACAGAAACAAGTGAATTTCAAATCTTTATTTATAATGGCGATTCCTTGTTTCGAAATGGCGAGATAAGGTAAGTGTTGTATTCATAAAAATAATAAGGAGCTTGCTGACGCCAGGAAAAATTAAAAAATACTGCGACTGGCACTTTATTGTAAAACTTCATGATAATAGAGCTGTATAAGAGGTGGGCCCTTCGTAAGTTAAAAATCTGAAGATATTTCAATAAAATAAAAATTATAAAATACGATGGTTGGTGATAAATCGCATTAGAAATGAAACTTCTATCCATATAAAACATGCATTTTAAATATATAGCACACATTACTTAATTTTGCCGTATTTATTTATTAAAATATTACTTTTTGTTCCGATAGATTTTTTATTTCAATAAAAAAGATGGCTGCCGATAGGAAATTACTAGAAAGAATTTAAATTAACCTTTTCAGAACTGTAACAGCTAAAAGCTTATTATGTTTGCCAAAATAAGATCTAAAGATTATCTGGCGGAGCTAGTTAAAATTACCAAGCCCGATTGAACTGCAAAAATAGTATTTTTGCAGTTAAAATTAACTGCAAAAATACTATTTTTGCAGTTCAATCGGGGAATGGCTAACGCCGATCCCGATTGTGTCTCTACGGAGGTAGAAGTATCTAGAGGGTTTTTAGCCGGTAGTGGGTCTTCTACCAGAGTCCTGCATATCCTTGGGGTGGCCTAGTCAGCTCAATTCCCTTGTTGAATACCGTAAAAACTGTATTTTCCCTTTATTAAAAAAAGGCTATTTTTGCAGTTGCTTAAAACTCGCGGAGATAACTGAAATTTTTTGAGGATGTTTCTTAAGCTTTAAAATATACTAGTAGGACTTAAATCATGCCGTAAGCTTATACAATAGCATTACTGGTTTGGGTTTTAACCACATAATCCTAATTTGTTTATCTAGATAACTTTAATATAGCCTAATGGTTTCATGTAGGTTTTAGAAATGACTTACAGGTGATTTTAAAATTCCATAACTTTATAGCTGTATATAAGTTAAAAAATTTACCTTTAGATCTCACTTTAGTATTATGCTAGCTTTTCTAGAACTGAATCAGGAGTCTACGAGAACTTCAAGATCTTAGAACTAAATGCTCCTAAAACCTAAGTAAAAATAACCTTAATTTAAACTTTTGTCAGCGGATCCAAAGTTGTAATAATAGTCAATTAGTTTTAGGACTTAATAATCTTTCTGAAATAATAAATACGACCAGATAGCAAAACGTTAACCTTTTTATAACTCTTTTAAAACCTTGAGGTAAAGTTTACAACCGAGACCCGAAAAAAATGTTACTTGGGTTAGTATCTAAGTAAAAGTTTTAAGTTAATTGTAATTTTTGAAACCTGCCTTGGTGCTATTGACATGAAAAGATTGGTTCACGTAAAACCTATATTACAAATAAAACGTAAAGTACAAAAATCATTCGATTCAAGTCATAACGATGATGATAACTATTCGATTTATATATGTAGTTGATTGATGGTGTCAGGCGTTATTTTTGGGAAGTCCATTACTAATTGTTAAGGAGTAGTTATATAGCAAAACTTATGAGACAGAAATGTCAGTAGTTGGTACTAACTACACAGGTCAATGGTGCACCGCCCGCCCTCCCTCAATCGCATGCGACAAGGGAATATCACTAATTAGTACCACACCAACATGCAAATACTTATATTCGACGCGTTTCGCCACTGCACGTAGCATCCTCAGGATGTTGTCGTCTTCGTTGCGCTCCGTATATTTAATTTATCTTTAAACATGAATATCGAGAATAACTTGTTTTTCATACAACAAAGTTAGCAAACACATAGACTACTTAGTTCATGGTATGTGGCTACAGACACCCTGAAAGACGTTCCTCTAAGATTTGCAATTATGCATCCCTACAAAAATCACGGTGTGTGTTGCTGACTTGTGACAAGATGTAAGACGATTATTTATCAAAACGATATTTGGACAATGCATTTTAAGTAACCTTCTCCTTATCATTTAAGAACTACACCTGCTGGCCTGCGTTGTAAGCGTCTAACTACCATTCAAACGCGTACCAAGAAATTCGGTAACTCATTTCTATGTCGCACGATTAAGAAATGGAACTCTCTGCCAGCTCATGTGTCTCCTCATTCCTACAATACCGGGTCCTTTAAAAGAAACGTGAAGGAGCACCGTGTAGGTCGGCAAGGTAAGGGTGGCTAGTGCAGCGTTTAATCTCTCTCCCGCACTAGCTATCTTCGCATCTGGTCTATATTTCCACATACCACCAGGTGGCATATTTGCTTGGCCGTCTATAAAAAAAATCGGCCTTCTGTTCCAAGTGAAATAATTAAAAGTGTAAATACCATACCAAAAGGAGACCTTATGGTGTAGTATAACCTTTATCAGAATCGTCTACGCGGCTACTTCCATCTTACCCATTCCTGGCGTCAAGCAGCAGTGCTTGCATTGCTGTATTCAGGGTGAGACGGGCAGTGAAATTATTGGGAACTGTGACTTGACATCTTATATCACAAGTTGGTAACATGCATTGGGGTCCTTGGGGGTTTTAGATTTGCAAGTCTTACAGGAACCGCTTGTAAGTGTTATAGGTAACCAATTACCCTACAGGTGGGCAGTCTTCTTGTTTGCCAACATAGTTGCATTGCAAAAACTTAGATTAAACGTCGATAATTTACTTCCACAGTGATGTTTTTATGAGCGTTTTAAATCTATAATGGGAGTGCATTTCGCAACCGGTTACAGCAGCCATCGTATAATTTAATTACACGCAAAATTATCAAATGACCGCTTCGAATAACCAGTTTTATTATGTCGACGTGAAATAGCGTCCGCGAGGGGTTTTCGCCTCGTCGACGCGAAGTTAATCGAGTTTGCGTGTGGCTTTCCGCTAGGCGCCGTTTATTTAGGAACCTGCGGATTAAACGGCGGGAATATTAAACATCTTACGTAATGGCTCATAGATTTGCGGTTTCAACCGTTCGAGATATGAATGCGAAATGAGTTTGATGAAAATTGTTTCTCTAGTTTTTGTAGAGAAGCGTAGATGGCGTATTGTCTATCGGGAGGTAGCGCTTCGAACCACGCCACGTTCTTTGTGCTTCATCATCAGTGATGGGTCATGGACTCGAAGTCACGACGTCGAAGTCTCGAAACTATAGTCTTGTCTTCGAAAACCCCACCCAATTGCCATCATTCCCATCATCCAGAAGGTGTTAATATTTATCGGGATAAAGAAGGATGTAGATGATGAATTTGGTGACGAAGCAATAATGTAATACTAAACTTATTATTATTAATCTCTAGGGCGGTAATAAATTCCAGTGCCATGCTTTCATACATACTTATCGCAATGTATTTAGGGGTGGCGATATCTAAGAACGGGGGGTTTTAACGACCGCCCCGAATGACTTACGACCCGGAGAGATTCTTTGTCTACGTCATATCCCGAGTTTATTGGTCGTTCGTCGGATTATAATTTAATTACTATATTCCGGTCGGCAACTCCTTGTAAGAAATAGGGGGATCGATATGTTTCCTGTATTGTGTGACTCTTCTATAACAACAACCGATGCTGGTGTCGTGTTAATGCAACATTGTAAACATCGGTGTTGGTCGGGAGGTCCGGGGTTTGATTTCTCATGGGGCCAGAAGTTTTTCTGCTCGGTTTGGTTGGTGGTAGGGTAGAGCTGCTGAGCCCGCTTGGTTAGCTACAACCGTCTTACCTTTTTTTTTCTCGGGGGGAAAAACCGTCTTACTTAAGTTTGTCGCCATAATAACAATGTTAATAGCATTGTGCTACGATAATTATTTAGTAAGCTAATCGTAGCTAGTTCCTCAGTTGTTGAGGAGTCCAGGTGAAGCTCGCTTCAACTTTCGACCCATCATTACTTATCATCAGATCAAGAGCTCTCCTGTGTCAAGAGATTCGTTTCAAATCTGCAACCCCCACAAGAACCACACTGTACTTTGCCAACTGGTGACATCAGATGTAAAGTCACGGTACCCAGTGATTTCACTGCCATATCTTACCCCTCAAACCGGAACACAGCAATGCAAGTACTGCTGCTTTGCGGCGGAAATACGAGTAGGTAAGATGGAGGTATCCAAGCAGGTAACCCAATGTTGTATATTGATAATAGAAATCAGATAAAAGACATTTCATACCAAGGGTTATTTTTTATATTGGCATGCAATTGATTCTTTGTATCTTATGTGAAAATCGACTTTTGCTGATATAAAAAAATTTCAAATTTATTTACTATTGGACTTCAAAACACCAATAACTTGTGCTTTTGAGAAAGTACCTAGTTAACTTACTTATAAGCACAACAATAAGCTTTTCAACTGTTCTGCGCAAAAAAACTAAACATTTGCCTATGTATTAAAAAGAATAAAGCTGACAGGGTTGATTTATCAATTAACCATAACAACATTTTGCGCAACATTATAAATCTATGTGGAACATAATTGCTTAACTTTCCAAATTCCAGAAATGTTCCGAAATCCCAGTTCAGTTTCTGTTTTACTTTTCGGTATTTACATCTCTTATTTCGAGCGAAATTTAAAAATTCATTGAGAAATTAAAAGGCTTTCTCAACCTAGAACATAAATAATTGGACACGAATCCGCCTAATCCCTTCTTAATTTAATGTTACTTTGTAAACGAGATATCTTGTGCGTCGTAATTTGTAAAAATAATGCTGCCCCGTGTAAGGGGTTGGGCTTTGTGCCGGCTCTCCTCTCTGGTCGGGCTGATAAATTGTACGCAACCTCCGTAGATTCATCGCTAACGCAAACCGAATATTAAAGGATATTAGCCGTGATATATCGAGGGGCGACCTCTGTAACAGTCCTTTAACACGATCGAGTTTTGAGGGTTTTCAAACGTTCATTTTCGGAGGCATTTAAATACACTCATTTGCAAAAAAAACGGGCGGTTTTGATTTTCATTCATCTTTAAAAAGATACAATACAAAAAAGGTTTCAATCGTTTGTACACGTTACCGGCCGGTTTTAAAAATGCCGTGGTATTTAAAAAAGTACGTTCTAAATTCAAATTTTCATTTGATGCTCATTTTTACATTAAAACCCCTTTTTATCCTACATTTTTGGCGCGAAGTTCCAGAAGTTAACATCGACTTTCATAACTTTTATTCAATTTTCATCGATTAATTTCATATCCTTGACTCTCAAAGCTTTATTTATTGCTGTTTGGCTGTATCAAAAATGGTAGATAAAGTGGTAAAAGCTACCAACATTATCGCGTTGCTTGAAGAGGGTTGCAGCCAATGCTTCGTGGCTAGGAGGCTAAATGTTAGTCTCTCGACGGTCCAAAGGACCTGGCAGCGATATCAGGAGACTGGTTCCGTCGAGAGAAGGCCTGGTTCTGGAAGAAAACCATGTACCCAACCACGGGATGATCGTTTTCTTGTGAGTCGCGCATTGAGAAATCGCAAATCTTCGTATGTGGATCTTAAGAACAACCTCCAAGAAGTAAGAAATGTGCATATTAGTCTATGGACGGTCAGGAGGAGGCTTCTCGCTGCCAATATACGCAGTCACCGCCCGGCCCGCGGCCCCAAATTACTCCGTGAGCACCGAGTTCACAGGCTTAGGTTCGCAAGAAATTGTGAATCATGGACTCAAGAAGATTGGAAAAGGGTTTTGTTCTCTGATGAAGCCAGGATATCTCTGTTCGGCGAAGATCGACGTCGGCGAGTGCTAAGAAGACAAGGAGAACGCTTTGCAGAGGCATGTTTCAAAGAAATCACACCTTAATGGTGGGGGCTCTGTTATGTTTTGAGCAGGAATAAATTCAATGGATCGTACAGAGTTAGTCTTCATTGAAAACGGCTCACTGACTGGGCATCGATACATAACGGAAGTTCTAATTCCTCATGCACAACCCGCATTGGCCGCTCTAGGTGAAGACTCGATTTTTATGGACGACAATGCTCGCGCCCACCGATCTCGCGATGTTAAAGCGTATATGCAAGAGGTCGGCATTCGTCGTTTGGATTGGCCAGCTCGAAGTCCCGACCTCAATCCCATAGAGCATGTCTGGGACGTTCTGAAACGGCGAGTGAGATCAGTACAACCAGCTCCGCAGACCATCAGAGAGCTGAAGAATGTGATTACTGCGGAGTGGGAACGTATTCCGCAAGCAAGTATCCGGGATATACTCGCTAGCATGCCCAGACGAATTCAAGCTGTGATTTTAGCTAGAGTGGGTCACACTCGATACTAAACATTTATCTGCTTTTACTTTATTAAAGAAAAACAAACAAAAAAACTTTTTATTTTTACTTCATGAGCATATGCACTACTAGCGAACATACACTACTAGTGAGGTTTAGCATTATTTCCCATAAATTGTATCAAAATTTTATGAAATACTGATGAAAACGATTGTTTTCTTATTAATTTACCAAATTGTGAGGATAAAACTACCTATAATTATCAAACAAAGCAATATTAACATTTGAAATGGTTCATTGCTAAGGTGCCCGTTTTTTTTGCAAATGAGTTTATATAGTATCAAAGAGAGGTTCCTTTGTGAACGTGTAATTGAGACTTTTAGTAATTCTCTTTTTGAATTATAGTATCGTTGTAATTATTTTATACAATTTGGAAATGTTAAAATAACACAAACCTACTCCTTAATTGAACTGCCCCGAAATGCTTTCAGTTTTATTTAATAAAAATGATACTTTGTCTGAGCGTCGGTGGCGCTGCTGTGGACTCGGCACTTACCCTGCAATCGGGAGGTTCGGGGTACGAGACCACCATGTACGGATGTGTTTTTCGTTTTCGAATTTCATATGTACATTTGTATGACGCTCCTACGGTGAAGGAAAACATCGTGAGGCAAACTGCATACATCTGCCAAAAAATTCAAAGGTGAATGTACCGGGCCAGCGTGGTTGACTAAGGCCTAAACAGCTGTTATGATGATGATGATGATACTTTGTACCAGAGAGTCATCTGCATGGGTTCCTCTAAATTAACTATAACTGCCGCCAAGCAGCGGTACTTGCATTGCTGTTCCGGTTTGAAGGGTAAGACAGGCAGTGAAAGTACTGGCTACTGTGACTTTACATCTTATGTCACAATTTGGCAACGTACATTGGCGTCCTTGTGAGGGTTGTAGGTTTGCAAGTATTTCGGGAACGGGAACTTACACATGCACTATAGACGACTATAGACGAAAGTACTGTAGGGTACTATAGGCCTTCTTGTTTGAAAGACTGTTGTATAAAACAATATCTCAAAATCAAAATATTCTTTATTCAAGTATGACTTGATAGAAAGCTCTTTTGAATCGTCCAAATTATTTACCTACCACCCATTCCGCCCACCCATCTTATGCTACGGCTTGTGGCAAACAGCTTAACGTCTTAATTTTCCCCCGCCTTCCTATCGGACATCGAAATCTTCACACGCAATAGTCCCACATACCGCATTCGTAGAACAGGCGTGTGAAGACCCGGTCTACATACTATGCGGTATAGCAGGTACAGACATGTACCTGGTCGCTTCTCCCCTCCTCCACTACACGACGAATCAAAGCGTCCGAGCCTTTAGTTACAGGCATAGTTATGTTGCGTCGATCCCAGTCCGGCTTTAACGACCCTGTCACTATTCGGACAGTGCGACACCCTGAAGGTGATGCCTGACCACTAGAAATTCCCCAGGAGCATCAGCCCAACAAGGCTTGAGGACCCATCAAAGATCTGACCGTAAAAAAATCGCGTTAATTGATACGTGACATTGTTAGTGGCTTGGACATAAAAACTTTTGTAGCAAACTTCGCAGATGTATCCACCGTTTTTAGGCGTTATTTTTGACGCGTTGTAATACTCATCATTTCGACGCAGGATTTAATACTAACGTTTATGTAGGTGAAGCCCTAGTCTTGGTCAGACAATTTTATGGAAAAACTGTTAAACAATACTTAATAAATTATGCTTTGGCGTTATGGGGATTAATTAAAAGATTTAATAAAGGTAATTTAAAGATTTAATATCCTAAAGAACATTAATTTATTTGTTACGACTTGGGTACAGAATCGATTACGAAATGTCTGAAAAAGGGTTGACATGTTAGATACTCCCCTGCGGGTCGAAGTCCACAACGCACGGACTGGCACAGTCTTTTGTATCTTCGCAGAGGACATAATCGAACTTTTTAAAAATTTAACGGGTTCGAATACAGCTATTTAGATAATTTTGAAGTCGGTCAAGTTTTTTGAGTATTTAAGGATATCACATACCACCATAGTCGGTCGGTCAAGTTTTTTGAGTATTTAAGGATATCGATTACAAGGTAAATCAATCTTTATAAGCATTTTCTTTGTATTTAGATTAGCTATGTAAGAGAAAGTTTTTCAGACGATGAATCCGCTAAGTCCCTGCTATATTTAACAAAATGTTGGCAGTTTAGGTCGCCGACTAGAGCTCAAATTTAGGTAAAAGCCTAAATATAGTTTTTGTGTCAATTAATAAAAATCATGTGTCTATACTCAAGCAAATTCACATTTTCCTTGCTAATAGAATCGTAGTATAACAATCCTAAATAGACACGCACGACGAGACCCAATCACATAAGGCAAACATTATTCCGACAAACAATATGCAACAATGCGAATCAAATTGCAGTTAGTGGATCCCGTACCGAAGAAGACACGGCACGAAGTTAAAAGGAATTGAAAGGTTTAGTTATTCCAGCGCGAGCGTGGACGAGAATGCGGATTGCAAGTACCTCCGTGTAATCGAAAACAAGCGCCATGTTAGTTCACGTCCGCCAAGTTTGCTTTCTTCATCTGACCTATCTATAGCCGCTGACAATGGACCTTATAAGAAGGCTCAAAGTTACCCAGGGGGCAATAGAGAGGGCTTTACTCGGAATTTTTGTTGTGAGTGAATCAAAAATTATTAAATGCGTAGGAGATCCGAGGTCACTAACATAGCCCGAAGAATGACCTTATGTGGCAGTGGGCAGGGTACACTGTGAGGAAGTGTATTGGGCCCTCTTTTATTTTTGCTCTATATTAATGACATTCCAAAAAATATATCACATCCAATGGTATTATTTGCTGACGATATTAATATTATGTTAAATTCTCATAATATTCTAAATCACACATCTCAATTGAAAAAAACCGTATATGACCTTGTACAATGGCTTGATAGTAATAATTTAAACATTAACTTATCAAAAACAAAGTTAATGCATTTTCATAGATCAATTAGTGACAAAGTATATTATAAAGAAACAGAAATAGGTGACACAGATACAATAAAATTTCTAGGACAATAAATTAACTTGGCAACCACAAATTGAACATCTCTGCAAGCGCTTGAGTAAATTTGCATATGTATTATATAACTTATCCAAAGTAGTAAATGTAGAAGCAGTACTTATGGCGTACCATGGACTAGTAGGTTCAGTTTTACGCTATGGGATTATTTTCTGGGGAAATGCATCTGCTAAAGAAATGTTATTTAAGGTGCAAAAACGATGTATTCGATCTATGTTTGGTCTTAAGATAAGAGATAGTTGTGCTCCTTACTTCAAGAAATTTAATATATTGTTAGCAGAGACATAAGATGGAGATGGCTGTATAGATGGCGTAACTTATATTAACAAATATCATTACTTACCTCCATGGAGTAGTTAGTACTCTCCATATTCTGTGTTAGGCCATGGTAATGTCAACGTTTACGACATACATAGTATCTCTAAATAGTCTGTGACTAGGACTGACAACCACATTTCCCGTTAGGGCCGGTGTCATATTTTCATCCGTTTTAATGTTTGTGAAATTTATCTGATTTTGGGATTATTTTGTTAAATATCAACAGATAATTAAATAATTTGCTCAATTTATCATTTATTTTGTTGTTTTACCCAAAATCAGAAGTGGGATAACAAATTCATTTGCCCACTATTTAGTGTGATTTTTTTTTCATAAATTAATTAAATTTGACTGTAAATAGTTTTCAAAAAGTTATTATTAAAATGTCGAGTAAATCAAAAAAGCATCAGCATAAAAGTAGAAGTCGGAAAAAGTCACCCGATAATTCTTTGATGGAGGCTCTCAACGGCATTTCATTTAGGCTTGCTGCTTTGGAGAAGCAATCAGTGGCTTCATCTTCAACGACCCCTCCGCGTAACTCTACGGACAGGATTGTGGAGGCTATCAACGCAATGAATCCGGTGAGATCAAGCCATTATTATGTTTCTAGTTTTGATCCTAATATTAATGACATTGATGCCTGGTGTGATGAAGTTGATCGTGCTAGGAATTTAAATCGATGGGATGATGCCGAATGCTTTTCGCGTATTGCTCATTGTTTGAAGGGTGATGCGAAAACTTGGTTAAGCGAATGGGTGACTAGTGAACGAACGTGGTCTAATTTTAAAAACGAATTTAGATCACTCTGTCCTCGCAAAATTGATATGGCAAACATTTTGTTTGAGGTAATGAGTACGAATTCGGATCATTATAAAACTTATGCAGATTATGCTCGTAGATCGTTGCTTAAATTAAGATCCGTCAAGGGATTAAGTGATGAACTTGTTACTTCTATTATCATACGAGGCATCAATGATCCAAGTATTAGAGCTTTTGCAACGAATTCTGATCTGACATCTAGTAAATTGGTGGACTTTCTGTCGATTTATGTAAAACCCGATGACAAAGCTTCACAATCCCGTCCGTTGCGTGTTGATAATACTCAGACATCTATTAAGTTTCAAAATTATAATCACACACGAAAAAGATCATATGAACCAACTTTTTCTAATATTATCTGTTTTTTATGTAAAAGGTCAGGGCATAAACAAGCAAACTGTCCAAAAAAATCTAAATTAGAGACAAAAGTAGAAATAGCTTCTACCTCTTCAAATAGTAATACTAATAAGTCTAATAAAGATGTCTGTACATTTTGCAAAAAGAGTGGTCACAAAATGGAATTTTGTTATGCAAAACAACGTTCCGAGTCACGTAATACATCAAAAGTAAATTTTTGTCGTGAGCCTACTAATGCTTATCCAAAGCGCGATATTACAACTGCAGTTATACAGGGTATTCCCACTGATGTATTAATAGACAGTGGATCAGAGGTATCATTGATTTCGCATGACTTAGTTAAATATCTTTCTTGCGCAATGATCCCCTTTTATCGGATTTTCAAAGGTATAGGCAATCAGGAGGTTGAATCAATTAACTATGTTACACTAACAATTGAATTCAAGGATATCTCTGTTGAAACTGATTTATGGGTTGTGCCAACAGAATTTATGAGCGCTCCTGTAATCATAGGAACTGATGTATTAAACCGTGATGGAATTTTATTTGTAAGGTCAAAGGGAAACCATAAAATTTTACGGTGTCCTGAAGTAAATAATGTTACTAACATAAAATCATTTAAGAGCCTTTCATTTAACTCACCGTTAAAAGGTGCTGACTATGAAAAATTAATGTTATTGTTGAATGATTTTTCTGAAAATCTTATTACTGGTGTTGCAATGACAACTGTTAATACTGGCTCTATGAAGCTAGATCTTATTAGTGATGAACCTGTGTATTACCGCCCTTATAAGCTTTCGCATCAGGAGAAGTTGAAAGTTCGTGAAATTGTTCAGAACTTATTAAATAAGGGTATCGTACGTGAATCTGAGTCAGCTTATTCTAGTCCAGTTTTGTTAGTAAAAAAGCGAGACGGATCAGACCGCATGTGTGTAGATTTTCGTGCGTTGAATAGAATAACCGTGAGGGACCGATATCCCTTACCACTTATTGACGACCATATTGATCGTCTAGGGAAAACTAAGTTCTTTTCGAGCCTTGACATGGCGTCTGGCTTTCACCAGATTCCACTGGACCCTGATTCCATTCCGAAAACTGGTTTTGTTACACCAGAGGGGCATTACGAGTATTTAAAAATGCCCTACGGTCTCGCTAATGCTCCGGTTGTGTATCAAAAAATTATAACAAAAACTTTACATGATTTCATTGTTAATGGTAGTGTTCTCGTGTATATAGATGACGTGCTTTTACTGTCTGAAACTGTGGACCAAGGTCTTGAATTATTACGTGACGTATTGCATACTTTAACAACATCCGGATTTTCTATAAATTTAAAAAAATGCTCATTTCTCACAACAGAAATCGAATATTTAGGACGTGTAATTTGTCAGGGTCAGGTTAGACCGAGCCCTTGTAAAATTGAAGCCTTGATTAAAGCTCCCAAACCTCAAAATATTAAGCAAGTTCGACAATTTTTGGGACTTGCTGGCTACTTTCGCCGTTATATTTTCGGGTATGCTACAAAGACGGCACCAATAGCTCAGTTGCTACGTACTGGTGTGAAATTTGAGTGGGGTATAAATCAAGAAAAGATTCGTCAAGAACTTATTAATCATTTGTCTCAAGAACCGGTGTTATCTATTTTCGACCCATTTCTACCCACTGAAGTTCACACAGATGCGAGCAGTGTAGGTTATGGTGGTGTACTTTTACAAGTTCATGATGGCAACAAAAAAAGAGTGGTAGCTTATTTTAGTAAGGCGACTCAGGGTGCCGAATCCAAGTATCATTCATACGAGCTTGAAACCTTGGCTGTTGTAAAAACACTTCAAAACTTTCGCCATTATTTACTTGGCATAAAATTTAAATTGGTAACAGACTGTAACGCCTTAAAAATGACTGAGAAGAAAAAAAATTTGCTACCACGAGTTGCCAGGTGGTGGATTTACTTACAAGATTTTTGTTTTGAAATTGAATATAGAAAAGGGTTGCATATGGCACACGTTGACTATTTTAGTCGAAATCCCATAGTCAACGTCTGCACAGAAGCACGTAAAAATAGAAACTGGGCTCAAGTAGCTCAGTTAGCAGATGAGGAAACGATGGTGCTCCTGCAGCAGCTAGCTGATGGTCAGCTTGATGAAAGCCGTTATGTTAAGCAAAATGATCTGTTATACTATCGGTATAGCGCTACAGGAGAATCATCTCGTTTACTTTGTTTTGTGCCTAAGGGTCATAGACTCAGCCTCTTGCGTGTCTTCCACGATGAACACGACCATATGTGTGCGGATAAGACTGTAGATCTTATTTTAAAATACTTTTGGTTTCCTGGCATCCGTCAGTTTGTAAAAAAATACATTTTGCATTGTGTAGTATGTTTGTCGCAAAAAAAAATACCCAGAGCACCATTACAACCGATAACATCTTGGGATAAGCCTGATATTCCTTTTGATACACTTCATATGGATGTTCTGGGTCCTCTTACTGAGTCAAATGGGTTTAGATATGTATTGGTGATAGTTGATGCTTATACTAAGTATTGTTTGTTGTATGCAATGTATAAACAAGATGCAAAAGAACTTAAGGAAAAATTTTGTAATGTTATTTCTTTATTTGGAACACCTAAAACAATTGTATCCGATAAGGGTAGAATGTTCGAATCCAATGATTTTGTTAAGTTAGTTACTGAACTTGGGTGTGACATTCATTTCATAACCGCTGAAATGCACCAAGCTAACGGGCAAGCCGAACGTTACATTCGTACTGTTCTAAATATGATTCGCATTGAAAATAATTACAAGAGTCAAAAATGGTCTGATTCTCTATGGAAATTGCAATTGGTTCTGAACATTACGAAGCACAGAACTACTCAAGTCTCACCTTTAAATCTGTTGACGGGCATCGACGGAAGCACACCACTTATAAGGTCCTTAGTTCGCGGTATTGCTTTGGATGGCTCGAATCCTAATAGAGAAAGTCTGCGTGAATTAAGACGTCAAAAAGCATCAGATCTTTTACATAAAAATAAAGCTAAACAAGATGCTTACGTTAACCGTAATCGTAAGCCGCCACAAGAACATAAGATAAACGATTTAGTGTTTGTATCTAAGCCATCGCAGTCCACGGGCAAATTAGATTCAGGTATGCGAGGGCCATACAAGATTACTCGTGTACTTGATCATGGACGTTATGAAGTGAGACTGCTAGCAGGGTCTTATGGAAAAACTTCGCAAGTTGCTGCGGAATTCATGAAACCTTGGCAAGGGGAGTGGACACCAGATGAGTGTGCTGCTTTCTTTGCAGGTATATATAACATTTTAAGGATTTTGATTAAAGCTTTGACTGACATGCTAACTTGGATGCGCCTCTGTCATGAAAATTCTGTTGACAAGCTAACTTGAATGTGCCTCTGTCGTGTGAGTTTTGTGACATGCTAACTTTGGTGTGCCTCTGTCATATGAGTTTTGTGACATGCTAACTTGGCCGCGCCTCTGTCATGTGAGTTTTGTGACATGCTAACTTGGTGGCGCCTCTGTCATTAGTTTTGTTGACATGCTAACTTGATTGCGCCTCTGTCATAAAAATTGTATAGACATGCTAACTTGCTGTGCCTCTGTCATGCGAGTTTTTTTTTACACGCTGGTTTGATAAATTTACTGTTGTGTGTAAATTTATACAAGTTTTGCACACTATTTCTACTCATAAATAATTTATTTGCCTGTGCTCATAGTTTTATTTTTGTTTGCTTGTGTATAATGCTGTTTTTAATGATTTTCTATACAGTTAACGAGCAAGATAGTGACGATCCTCAGCCAAGTTGTTCGAAAGAGGGAGAGATCCTGCAACTGCGTGATGGTACTCAGTAAGACGTGGACGTCTTGAAGTCAGGAGAGGCCGTGTTAGCAGAGACATAAGATGGAGATGGCTGTATAGATGGCGTAACTTATATTAACAAATATCATTACTTACCTCCATGGAGTAGTTAGTACTCTCCATATTCTGTGTTAGGCCATGGTAATGTCAACGTTTACGACATACATAGTATCTCTAAATAGTCTGTGACTAGGACTGACAACCACATTTCCCGTTAGGGCCGGTGTCATATTTTCATCCGTTTTAATGTTTGTGAAATTTATCTGATTTTGGGATTATTTTGTTAAATATCAACAGATAATTAAATAATTTGCTCAATTTATCATTTATTTTGTTGTTTTACCCAAAAATATTAACATTACCATGTTTGTATATCTTTGAAATTGCTTGCTTTGTAAAATCAAATACACACCTATTTAAACTTATATCGGAGACTAGAAATCAACCAATAAGAAAACAGTATGTAACACAATTATCTCTCCATCAATGTAGAACTGCCTTGATACGTAAAAGCATACTTAGAATGGCCCCAACGATTTACAATAAGTTACCAGATTATTTAAAAGATTTGAAAATAGCATGCTTTAAAAGAAAATTGAAATCAATGTTGACAAGTAAATGTTATTATAATAGGTTGGGGAAAAAGTTTCTTCGCATTTTTTAAGAAAATTCAAAACATTTTTTAATATAGTTTATTTACATTTAACTAAAGTATGTAGGTACCATTTTGTTCGATAACTTTTTGCCATCTTGTAGGTAGGGACATGATCCCATTGCTATAGAAATTTTGGGACTTCTGGTCAAAATACCGCGACAAGTGGTTTTGGCAGTCCTCTCGTGATGTTAACCTGACACTGCCTAAAGAATTCTGAAGAATTCTGAAACAGGTGGAAATCTGAAGGTGCAAGGTCAGGACTATACGGCGGATGCATTAACACCTCCCAGCCAAACTCTCTTAATTTTTGCTGAGTGGCTAAAGATGTGTGAGGTCTAGCGTTATCATGATGAAAAACCACACCCCTTCTGTTGATTAATTCCGGCCGCTTTCTCTCAACTTCTTGCTTTAATCTCATCAGTTGTTCGCAGTAGAGTTCAGAATCGATGGTCCTGCCTGGTGGTAACAGCTCATAATGAATAATGCCCTTCCAATCCCACCACACACACAGCATCACCTTGTTGCGAGTTAACCCGGGTTTCGCCACAGTCTGTGAAGCCTGACCGGCCTTTGACCACGACCTTTTTCGCACGTTCTTGTCGTACGTGATCCATTTTCATCACCAGTTATCAGCTTCTTCAAAAATGGTTCGGTTTCATTACGTCGTAATAAAGAATCACAAATGAGTACACGGTTCATTAGGTTTCTTTCAGTGAGCTCGTGAGGTACCCAAATGTCGAGCTTTTTTGTGTACCCAGTTTTTTTCAAATGCGCCAAAACTGTTTTGTGGTCAATTCCCAGTTCTTCAGCTACGTCGTAACTACTGACATGCCGATCTTGCTCCACTTTTTCAAAAATGGCATCCATTTTATCTGTAATAGGGCGACCAGAGCGACGTGCATCTTTGACATCAAAATTTCCGGATTGAAAACGCTTAAACCAAATTTGTGCTACTCTCACAGACACTGCACTAGGTCCATAAACATCGCAAATTTTTTTCGCGGCTTGCGTTGCATTTTTACCTTTTTTGTAGTAAAATTTTAAAATGTATCGAATTTCTTCATTAGATTCACTCATCTTGGCGGTACGAAAAACAAATGAAAATCACACATTTTCCTAATTTGAATTTGGAATTATGTTCTTTAAAATTTAAACTTTCAATGATACCAAAACCAGCCAGATACAAATAGTATAGCCAAGGAGATTTTATTACAAGTTTATACATACTATAATGCGAAAAGACTTTTTCCCCAACCTAATACTATTGACGAGTTTTTAAATGATAAGAAAATTTATATTGATTAGAGTATTGTAAGAATGTTTTATAGGTGTAATTTTATTTTCAATTGACTTAAGTATTAATTATATATTTTAAATTTTATTTATATTTTTTTAGTTTGTGACATACTGAATGATTTATTATTTTTTTATATATTACCTTATATGAGAATTGTATTATTTGACATGCCTAAATTTAAATATTGACTTATGAATTGTACTTATTTTATCAACCTTGACATTATTACTAATTGCACTTTGCTAATTTTTAAAGTTAACTTTTTCAAATTTTATAAATATTTGTATGCCAAATGGTGAAACATGGTGATATCAACCAATAAGAAAACAGTATGTAACACAATTATCTCTCCATCAATGTAGAACTGCCTTGATACGTAAAAGCATACTTAGAATGGCCCCAACGATTTACAATAAGTTACCAGATTATTTAAAAGATTTGAAAATAGCATGCTTTAAAAGAAAATTGAAATCAATGTTGACAAGTAAATGTTATTATACTATTGACGAGTTTTTAAATGATAAGAAAATTTATATTGATTAGAGTATTGTAAGAATGTTTTATAGGTGTAATTTTATTTTCAATTGACTTAAGTATTAATTATATATTTTAAATTTTATTTATATTTTTTTAGTTTGTGACATACTGAATGATTTATTATTTTTTTATATATTACCTTATATGAGAATTGTATTATTTGACATGCCTAAATTTAAATATTGACTTATGAATTGTACTTATTTTATCAACCTTGACATTATTACTAATTGCACTTTGCTAATTTTTAAAGTTAACTTTTTCAAATTTTATTAATATTTGTATGCCAAATGGTGAAACATGGTGATACCATACAATTTATGTAATATCTTTGTTTATACACCCACGTTATGACAAATAAATTATCATTATCATTACTGCTCGCAGGACTAATGGCTTACGTGTTTACCAATCACAAGGAGTTATGAGAAATTCAGAAACTTCAAAAATTGGGATAATCTAGTTACGAGTATATAACGAACATGTGCCTGACATTTCAACAATTCACGGCTCTGTGGATGTGGATTTTTTCAGTTTTTCTCTAATCCGGCGCTGAGAGGCGGCTCCGGGATTAACCTGGCGCAGACGTGTTCGCACTGATGGATCACACCGGTCGTAATCCACGTACGTAATCCGCTCGCTTCTTCACGCTTTGAATATGGCCATACGCTGAAAATGGAATAAGTTTTCAGAGAAATTGATGTTAGCTTTGTAGTCGACTTGTGTTCTATGTGAATTATTGTTCGATGCCCAAATACGTAGAACAAATTATTCAAGGAGTAATTCTGTTTCGTATCGATCACGGTATGAGTATTTTGTATCTGCTGATGTTTTTGAACAATACAGAGCGTCGCTTGAGGGGTGAATTGAATTCGTAGCTTTACTGAAACGTCAGTCTTTGTTTTTTGTTCTTTAATTAATTTACGAGTACTCTAGTGGAAATTGAACTGGTGGATGGCATACACTCAAAAGCCTCCTAACATAAAAGCATCCGTTTTTAATGTGATTCGGTCTGATACTTTAACGTTGTGTAATTCTTTGACTTGGCTGAGCGCACAATAAAAGATGAGGAATAGCGTTTCGTGCGGCCAGCGGGATCACCAACCAGGTGAGGATGATCTCCGGCCGTGCATCTGGATTGATACCACGGCAAAAATCACCACAGAATTGTTTATGAGGGTATTTCCAAAATTAGATATTCAGCGATTCGGAGGCTAGTTTAATATAATGCTGTGATTTAATTATCTTGAATCACACATTCACAATCTTCGAACTAGGGCGCCATTTGCCCTCGATCCGCGGTTGTCAGCTGAAGGGTACAATATGTAGACAATGTAATCAAAAGTGACGCATCCAGTTACAGTATTGGTACCGTCAAACAAAAGGAAACCATTTGTGGACGTATTACTGATGTAGGTAACTAATACTCGTTTTGGCTTTTAGCCGTAAGGATGGAAATAATACAACCAGTCTGCCGGTATGTGAAACTAAGGGCATTGTTTATTGAGAATATGCATGTTATAAAGCTCATTTTGGAATACGCGTTAGCGTAAATCGCGAGCGTGCGTTCTACATACAAAGTTGACGCTTACGCAATATCGTATTCGCATTTAGGTGTGTTCGCAAGACGCCAATGCTAGCGGAATATGTATGGAAAGGATTTGTTTAAATCTTCTTATGTTTGAATAAAAAGTATTGAACGTTGCTCATGTTTTTTTCATCACGTTGTGTCTTATGAATGTCTGTTACAGTAATATTATACCGATTTCAAATAATTTGTCGAAATAATTTTAAGAAATTTACTAGGTTCATGGAATGTGTTTTTATTTCACTATGGATAGTTTAAGCTTGGTCGATATAAAATACGTCAAAATTTATTGCGCGTTTTATGAGAAAAGTTTATATTTGTGTTCGCATGAATTCGATAATATCGCGCATTTAATAATAATGTCAACATTTATTCAATCAAAACATATTCGCATATTGATGTCTCAACGTCAGTAGTGCGCGTATTCAAAAACCCATGAGTCAGGAGTTCTCAAACAAAAATATCTACCCACAGCGGCTCAGAATAAATTTCCAAGCAAATCTTATTATCATACAAAATCAGTGACTGCTCCTCGGCCTTATCTCGAGGGAATAGAGGCTTGTTTAAGGCGGCCTCTTTTACTGCCCGATAAGGGCTTAACAACGAAATATGTTTCGGTATCACAGGCTCCGAAGGGTTGAGGTTTTATCATTCGCCGCGTTTTATTGCCGTGCTTGAAAAATTACGACGTTTTAAATACTAGGGTTAAGTTGAGCAGGATGTTGTTGAAACTTTTCATCACATCAACCCTCAAACGTCCCACTGCAAGTCTAAATGCGAGTCGTGCATCAAGGGTTCCCTGATGGTAAGTGACGATAAGGCCGAAGGTGGGAGCGAGCTTCGCCTGGACTCCTCAACAACTGAGGAACTGGATATCTTACCTCTAAATTGTCGGAACACAACAATGCCATAAACATTGTTATTATGGCGACAAACTTAGGTAAGACGGTGGTAGCTAGCCAGGCGGGCTCAGCAAGCCCTACCACCAACCAACCAGAAAATCTTCTCCCCCATGTTAGACATTCATCATCATCATCATCACAGCTCATATACGTCCTCTCCGAGGGGCACGAGCCTACCCTGACCAGTTATGGTAGGGCGATTAGGCCTTACTCAAACCACGCTGGCCCATTGGATTGGTTGACTTCACATACACCTTTGAATTACTTCGCAGGTGTATGCAGGTTTCCTCACGATGTTTTTCTTCACCGTAGGAGCGTCACATAAATGTACATATGAAATTCATGAAACGAAAAACACATTGGTACATGGCAGGATCGATCGCGGGCCTCCCGATTCTACTCAGAGCACAGTCCAGTGCCGAGGCCACAGCGCCACCGACGCTCTTCATGTTAGACATCGCTTCTATTTTATTTTGTACTAGTGGGTCCGGCAGACGTTGTTCTGCCCAGTTGCAGCGCCCCCTATCGGATCCAACTGTACATTTAAACCTTTCTTGGACCTATTCTAACACACAGAAAATTTCGTAAGAATCGGTCGAGCCGTTTTAGAGTTTTTGCGAGCCTAACACACAGCGATTCATTTTTAATTTATAAGAAAGATTTGCAATAAAAAATCGATGAAGACTTATGCAAAAAAGTACTAATGGGAATGAGACGTTCTCGAGTGAACTATTTTAAGGGTATGTACTGCTTCTCGCAAATCTTGTTCTCCCAATTATCTATTTCTACTTGAGAAAATTATTTCATTCCGACATACAGACTAACAATCAAGTTTTTTTTTGTCACTCCAGATGTCGTAGAATCCTAATAAATATGAAAATCTGTGGGTCTTACGCACAGCAGTGTTAACTTGCCACCCGAAAAGCACGATTCGTTTTTAACACGTTAACAGCGCAGGTACAGCGCTGTCCCAGCGGTAATTATTGTACCCTACTGTCGTCGGTGGGGCTTATAAATTATTCTAACCCTTCGCGGGTTAACTCTACCGTGGTTCGGCGCAGCACCCAGCCGCGGACGTGTGGACGTGTCCTGTAGTGTGATTCTGTAAAACCTAACTTTAGACTTCGAATCTGATTCCGCAGTGAGTTCTTAGATTGGCATTCTCAAAATTCGAATGTAGATTCGAAGTTACTAGAAACTATTAAGTAATCTGTGCTACAGCGCTACACTTGCGAGCGTGGTAGCGAGTGGAACTAGAGTGACCGTGAGATTTTGACATTATAAGTATGGGATGACGTATGAAGTGGCATTCCGTAAAGGGAATTCCTTTATCACTTCGAAGCTCACTTCGCACACGAACTCGAAACAAAGTGTCAAATAAAACGTTGCTATTTTGTGAGTGAAAACAGGCAAAATTTATTATCACAGTTTAAAAATACATTTAAAATTATTTCTGAAGGTGATAAAAACTACTTCTGAGGTATTTATTAGAATTTTATCGCTACTAACTCGTGATAATGACTATGTAAGAGTATCTTGTATCTTATGCGAAGTGAGCGTGAATATCGAAGTGAGATGCGAGCTATTGTTCGAATTTTACAGAATCGACATCCTGATCAAACTCTGCCGTAACGGTAGCGAACGTGTAAATATATTTTTTTAAAAACCTCACCCACACTAGGATTTTCTCCAGTGTTGTGGGTGCACTTACGAATATAGAATATCACATACACATACGCCCAGACCGGAACAAATTTCTGTAGGTCATACAAAATATTTGTCCAGTACGGGAATCGAACCCGCGACCCGTTGCGCAGTAGGCGATCACTCGACCTCTGCGCTAACCGTGTCGTCATTTGTTCACAAGTATGAGTAATTACCAAGTTGCCAAGTTAAAACTTAGCAACAATTGGTGTGATGATAAAATTTTGCTTTAAATTCCGTGGTGTAATTATTAAAAACAATACTGGATGTTTTTTTCCTTGCCAATTCAAAAACCCTCGTCAAAAATCAAAATGAACCCCTTAGTTTTAAATAGTTTTTTGTTATTCCGACAAAGCAAAAGGTCGGAACGCAACAATGATAATAACATTGTAATTTTTTGAAAGAAAGAGTTTTATTAGTAACATGTACAATTTCATTAAGTAGAAGTTGTATTTCGGGAGTTAGTATCATCTCCGTTTTATTAACATCTATGTTAGGTATTTGAAATATAAAAATAAACACGAAGCAATAAATAAGAATAAAGTATAGCAAATTTTATTTAATAGCACCCGATTTCACCTCCTTAAGCAACTTTATTTGAAAGTGTGTGTGTGAGTGTGCGCGCATGAGTGACTTTGTGTTCGGCGAACGCACAGAACACAGAAAGAGGTTAGAAAGGCAATCATGCACCGTTTGTACGGGAACCGCTGTCGCCAGTTTTGCTCCCACTTCTTTTCCTTGCACCGCCCATGCAAAGTCGCGCGAAATCGGGCTGAACCAATCACAACGCTCACTGGGCTTCTCATTCACAGAAATTCACTGACGTCCTGAGCCGCGTGTACAAATAACATTATTTTAGTGATTGACATCGATTAATAGCTATCGATATTAAATATTGCCAACAATTTAACCATTTGAAATATTTAGAAAACCAAAAAATAATTATTACTTTCATTATACGTTTATAATTAATAATATTCAAGTAATATTTTGTTTCTATGTAACAAAATTAAAGCTTTTTAGCTCAAAAATGTTGTAGGTTAGACGTAAAATAAAAGAAAAACTATAATACTATAATGCACCGATCTGAAAGCATAAACTAGAATGGATAATCTGACAAACGGACGTGCGGTAGTTGTTAGGATATTTTAGTTGGATGGAGAAGTAAATATTTGTAAAGTAAATATTTGTAAAGTAAATATTTACCTGTAAATTTGTGTTTTTTAAAGTACTCAAATCTTCATGTCTTGCATGGCCACCTACCTATGCTAAAATATTCATATAAATATTATGGTGATATTAAAAATTCTAAGTTGTAAAATTAGTTTAGAATTTGCCCATACTTTTTTTACTAATCGAACTAATTGTATCGTGAAAATTGAAATTAATTTTACAATTTTAATCTTTGATTACATCGCCGTACTTATATGAATAGGATGTTAGAAAGGGTAGGTGTTAGCTTCGCCAAACATTCTGTATTATCGATAAGTAATAATTATTATTATGGCATTTTAAGTGACAAATAATATGTTATTTTTACTTCATACAAATATTTTAAAATATACATTTATCGATAAAATGTAATGCGTGCGTTTTTTGATTAGCACGGCACTATCCCTTGTACTGCGACTACTGCGTTAATGCTCATCAAGCCAAATGCGTCACTACCGAAAGCAGTATACTACATTACGCGCTCTAAGTAATATGGCAAAAATCGCGGGCGTACATTGCCGGTAATGTATATTTTTTAGAAAAATATTATGTAACTTATCGTTATGATCAGTTTTGGTGGATTTTGACATTATGATCTATGGAATATGGTCATTATGATTAATTTACTACTTACCGATGAAAAGAAATTCCTTCTTTAGCTACACTTGACACCTGACTTCTTGTTTTACAAGTAATTATAGCACAAGAAGGCTTTTTTTATATTTATAGCGCCGCGCTTCACGATACACTCACTGATGTTGTCCGTCAGTGATTAAACAACGCGTTCGCGTTGCGGGGCCACAAGTATGAGCATTTAGGCTGAGCGCAGATTATAGTCAAGACAGTCTTAAGACGGACTATCGCTTTACAAAAATAATGAAGACGCGCATACTTCAAACAAAACGTCTCGTAGACTAAATTGTTTCATACCTACAAGATCTGCATGGCGACAAGTCTGACTAACGTTTGTCGGCTTCCCTTTTGAATATATGCGGGCGCGCACATCAACGACAAAACAGTCTGACGATGTACCCCATGAAGGGTTCTGTACGATTTATGACGTATTAAAAAAACTACTTACTAGATCTCGTTCAAACCAATTTTCGGTGGAAGTTTGCATGGTAATGTACATCATATATGTTTTTTATTTTTATCATTCTCTTAATTTAGAGGAACACACACATTTTACCACTTTGGAAGTGTATCTCGCGCAAACTATTCAGTTTAGAAAAAAAATATATTAGAAACCTCAATATCATTTTTGAAGACCTATCTATAGATACCCCAAAATGGGTTTGATGAAAAAAAATGTTTGAGTTTCAGTTCTAAGTATGAGGAACCCCCAAAATTTATAGCTTTTTTTCTATTTTTGTGTGAAAATCTTAATGCGGTTTACAGAATACATATACTTACCAAGTTTCAACAGTATAGTTCTTATAGTTTCGGAAAAAAGTGGCTGTGACATACGGACGGACAGACAGAGACATGACGAATCTATAAGGGTTCCGTTTTTTGCCATTTGGCTACGGAACTCTAAAAAGATTGTCGCAGACTATGGTGTGCGGCGCATCGTAGACAAAACAGTTTCGTCTTGGTTTTAAAACAAACTTGTCTGTTTGATGCAAGTCTGTCTTAAAACTGTCGTGACTACAATGTGCGCTCGCTCTTAGTCATAGTTGTGGCTACGCGTGCCCCGCCCACATAGGCCTTCTAACCTCTTTCTGTGTTCTGTGGGCGAACGTATGTCATTGTGTCTATTTTAACTTAAGTAGGACAGTGGGAGCGAGCCAGGCGGGCTCAAAAGCCCTACCACCGACCAAACCAAGCAGAAAAATATCAGCCACCACGGGGAATCACAGTTCGGACCTCTAGATCGACAACGGGTGGTGTTTCGTTATGACAGTTTTCTTATTATACAGGGTTAATTGTAAAATACCTGCAACCTTGCAGGATTAAATAGCTAACATCATTAACTACAACGTTTGTTTTACGAATTTTAAGATAACTCAATAAATTGAACAAAAGTCAATTTTCAAGTTTTTATTGCACTATCGTGACATTGATATGTCTATGTTTCATTTATAAACGACGACGGAAGACAACGCTACGCTCGCACGTTGTGCGCGAAGAGTTACAAACATTCTAGAGGTAAATAAAATTAATATTTATCTTTGTATGAAAGTAAAATCTAACGAATTATCAAAAATCGTAGAACAAACGTTGTTTATGACATTAGCTATCTAATCCTGCGAGGCTGCAGGTGTTTTAGAAATAACTCTGTATATTTCAACATCAAGAAAAGTACTGCCTTTTAGTTAACAACGATAAAGACCATTAACATCAACCAGCACCTTCACAACGTATTAGGTTATGAACTTTGAACTCTTGAAGTTAATTGGTTTCTTGACGTGTTGTATGATGAAAAATGAATAAAATCAATAAAGAAAAAAATCGTCTCGTTCGATTTAACGTTGAGTAGCTTTCCGCTTGTAGCTTCGCCCGCCTTATTTTCGTTTTTCCCGTGGGAATTTTATATTTTTTCATATAAAAAACAATTATATAGGCTTTGTTACTCAGTGATAATGTAGCATTCTATTAGTGAAAGAATTTTTAAAATCGGTCCAGTAGTTCTTGACTTTATTCATCACTAACAAAAATACAATTCTTTTCTCTCTATACATATTATATTAGTATAGACCATATTGATGGAGGTTTTATAATTTCCGTTTTCTCGTTTCAGGTAATGGCCGTTGTCATCAGTCACCTTGTTCAAACATCGACGGTGAATTTTAAGTTTTTATTGCTATTAATACAACAAAATATTAAAAAAATTGATTATCAACGATAAATCACATCAATTTGCTTACGAAAGACGCTACCTACAGTTGAATCATGTCCTGCAATAACCCGCTGGGCTATAAAAACATGGAATTACCTCGTGGCACTGTGTAAGCCTTTCGTATCCCGAGGTACTGCTGTGGGCTATGTTCTCTTGACAAATAACCCGCGGCTCCGCTTATCGCTACGAGTAAAAATGGCCGACCATCACTCTTCTTCTTAGGCTGTATTTAGTTATTCTACGACATTGTTGGTTTAACTGTGCAGGGTCAGCTGATGTGTGTGTGCTTTACAAAATAAAATAAATAAAAAGTAAGAAAAAATACATTTTAAAACAAACCTTTACTCGTCAATACAAATCAAACGAGCCCAAACTCGATGGGGTGGTGTCGTTTTATTGCGGACTTCCCATCTTCTAGCACCAGCATCAGATTAGCTCCATGTCATCATAATATTGCATTTTCACGCGATATACATATGCATGCCAAATTTCAGCTCATCGGAAACCGAGAAGTGGGTAAAATTTAACTTGCAAGATTTCATTATAGACACCGGGATAGGTGAAAGTAAATAAAAGCTGTTAAAATGTGCGTTTTGTAAGAACCGACACAAAAAAACTGTCCGAGAGCGAATTGGACTCGCGCATCGAAGGGTCCGTGTAAACTTATTTAGGTATATAAGTTCTTAACTATGTACGTTTACTTACGTTTACGAATTTAACATGCGCTAAAAGACCTTGCTTCCTGCCAAATTTCATGATTCTTGGTCAACAGAAAGGACATAAACGGTCGTATCTTCTGATCGGGAAGACTTACTTAGACCCGAGTATTTGAGATTAATATCTGCACACGTTCCCAAGAAACAAAGTCTTGACAGATAGACGGACAACGAAGCGATCCTATAAGGATAACGTTTTTTTCCTTTTGAAGTACCGAACCTCAAAAAAATAGAAATTAAAAATTAATTATTTTAGTTCCATTCTGTACGGTGAATAAAATCTTGTCAAATACCTACGATTTTGTTAACCACCTTATGTTATAAATGCAAAAGTAACTGTGTCTGTCTGTTCGCTTTCACTCCTAACAAACCATATAACCACTGATCCTAATGCTAACACACACATATACTGTCTCCCGACCAAGACACTCATGCAATCACACAAACACACAAAAAGCACATACACAAACATATACGAAACCACAGTTACTCCTTTCAGCTCCCTTCCTCTCCCTGGCCTAATCCTCCCTCTCATCAATTAAAGAACAGGGAGGAAGAATGTATCAAATCGCATTCTTGCTTCCTCTCCACTCCTTTCAGCGTTTGCACACCACACGTCAATGTGAAACAACTAGGAATGAAAAAAAAGAAAAAATTTGGTATATACTCGTAGGATGAAAAAGATAGATAATCTCACTCGGTTTTTTCTAAATTATATAACATATTGGAAAACTGATAACTGATCCTGAAAGTGCTTCACGAGCTCTGTTAAATGGCATTAATAATGGTTAATAAAATAAACTGGATCTATGTTCCCTGTTTCCATACATTTAATATAGCGCGACCTTTAAATCTTTTCGATAAATATTAAATACATCAATAAAATAACAATGATATCGTAAACGATACATTACATTAATTTATCGCCATTTTATTGCCTTTCATAGTTTCATTTATTATTTTTATAAAAACATCTTTCAAGCAAAACTTGCTTTGTATCCTAAGTCAGTAAATGTTTACAAGAGTCTTATAATAACCATTGCCTCCGTGTCTTGGTCCCACGTCAAGCGTAATCTGGCTCTTTCAAACGCCTCTATCGTGTATCGTCTGGCGTCCAAAAACATTTTTCCCTTAAAATAAATATAGGATACGACGGAACTTTGTTTTCTGCCAATTTTATAAGATTTACTGCCAGAAAAATGTTTCGAATACCACAGTGTGGCGTAATAAATAATGGAGATAATAATAAAACAGGCTCGGCTATAAGATGGAAATTGTTTTCGTAGGCCTGTTTCGGCTTCGGCAACTTTTAGCTTCTTGTGGTAAAAAGTCGAAATGATATCACGAAGGCTAGTTGTCTTGCATTTTATATAAGCGGCGTATTAGATTCTATTTTATTGTGAGCATTATTACGACGTCGGAACAAGAATCGGTTTGTTAATACAGCCTTTTCTTTTTATCGTATGTTTCGGCTTATGGAGTGTTTCATTCATTGTTATGCTCGAGAAGGTTTTTCGCGTATTTTTGAAAATATTGTTATTTCGTCATTACAGATACCACTTCGCAAGTGTGTAATATCTATATAAATAAAAATCAATGTATGTATGTCTATCCGAAACCATTCATCAGATTGTAATGAAACTTTGGTAGGGTGTTCCGGGGACGCCCGTGAGGGTTCCTAGATAAAAAAAATAGGCATTTACGTGGCATTGCAGCGCGTGTCGGGTACAGCTAGGTATGTTACGTATTTAACCTTTTTCAAGTTATGAACTACATAGCAAAATGTGTTGTTTATGTGATTGTGGGTCGCCTTAAACACCATCAATACCTTACTCAAATCTGTTGCCAAGAGGTAGTATTCACAACTATGTTGTGAAAAATATCGGGGGACAAAACAATCTTAACAAATGTTCAGCCACATATTAAACCGAGCTAAACCACAAATGACTCCTACAGAGTTTGTAGTCAAATTTCATTTATCGTTGATGTAATCATATTTGATGTTCTAGTAATAGTAGATAACTATTACTAGAACATCATATCTAAGATATGTTATATGAGATCAAGATCATAATAATCAATCACTCCTTGCATTTTCAACCATGATTAAAGATGTATGCAAATACAAATAAAATGACGAAGACTTAATTTTTAACTTTAATATAATAGAAGATTAAACAGTATATTTATACTATAACAACTATTATATCTAAATAAATGAAAAGCAATTAATTGTATTCTTTAATTGGTTTATAAGACATTAAATAATAACATAATTATAATATTAATTTTGGGGATTAAATTTGGCCGTTGGGGCGGAAAGGTCCTTGAGTGGCGGCCACGTAACGGGAGACGCAGCGTTGGTAGGCCCCCCCCACAAGGTGGACCGACGCTCTGGGGGTATACTCTATTTCTACGAAAAACGAAATTTCGAACGAAATTTCGCATGTTTCCTACCACGGTTCTTTTTGATTCGAATATTCGTTCGACCGCAAATAGTTTGACAGATATATTCTCCAAACCTACTCTAATTCACGAAAGTTCGAAACGAAGAATCGAATTTGACAGTTTATTTTTGCGGAATTTTGACCTTAAATTAACGAACACAAAAGTGTTACTTTTTGATATTCGTAATTGTGAGATTTTAAGTAAGTTAATGTGAAATTGCTGTTGGAATACTTTTGCTTGAAGCTGTTTTGCGTGAGGAGTATAAAGAGCGTAGAAAGACCCGACGTTGTCTCGGAAGTAATTTAAATTTAGCGTCGATTCCCGCCTCGGGTTACAAAATTGCACTCAGTTGAATATTATTTGAGAATTAAAATTGATAATTAAGAAGAGCATCGATTTGCTACGGGGTAACGGAACATGTTATTTTAAGCTAAAATCAGTAATCATCAATATTATTTAGATAAAAGCTCAAAATACCTATTGATAGATAAGTACCAAAAAGATTCTCACTTATATTTAGAATGCTTAACTTGAAAACAAACAACACAACACACAATGTAACTGCGACTGAAACATTCCTTTCTAAAAAATGTGTCGCAATAGCGGACACTAAAAAAAATCACTCTTAAACATTGTTAATCCACTTAAAATAGAACTTCTATTCACCTTCTATATACCTACAAACTCAAATTCCAAGAAATCGTGATTTTTTTCATTTTGACAAAAATGTTTGAGATTATCCATAATTAATTTACTATTTTCTAACAAATTAACGAAAAAATCGCATAATAGGTAATATAATTATCGAAGAAAGGAAAAGTTTTCGTTCACTCTATTGACCCCGGAACCATTTTACCCTATCCACCCCATTTTACGACAATGGTCTCACTCCATTGGTTGTTCATATTTTGTTTCACTCTACTGACCCCGGAAACTTATTTGATTCACTTTAATCACCCAACTTTACGGCAATGGTCTCATTCCATTCGTTCTTCATTCGTTCACGAAAGTTGTCTATGGAAACGAAATTATTGTGTGTATCCGAAAATGAAATAGAGTAGCGGCACGTTCGAAATTTCTTTTGATTTTTGTTCGTCGTTTCGGAGAAACAGAGTAGGCATTATTTAATAGTGTTATAATAAAATCCTCTAATATATAAAAATCTCGTGTCACAGTATTTGTTATGGAACTCCTCCGAAACGGCTCGACCGATTTTTATGATTTTTTTTTGTGTATATTTGGTAGGTCTGAGAAAAGGTCGTAGGCTTTTTTGTATACCCCTATAGGTGATAAGGGTGACCCTCTCCAGAATTCTTTTTTGACAATTATTATGGCGAAACTTAGTTCACGGGCACACCTAGTTATCTATAAAATATACGTCCATGTAAACAAGCAATAAATAAATAAAAAAAATAACGAAAGAACTTTATATCTGTTCGGAAATTGAAAGAGCCTTCCATTACTAACAAACATAACTCAAACTACAACAAAAAAGGCGCTCGGTGTTCTATTGGCTGTTGACGGTCGCATTGAATAACATTCCGATTCAGTGGGCCTGATAATTTTATTTCTTTTATGAATTATGAGACTCGCCTACCAACAGTTATGGCCACGGCTATGTGTGCTTTGGAATGGGGCAATCTCTTAAAGTATTAGATTATGGGACAGTTATGGTGGACACATAAACACGTGGCGGTTTTCCCTTACGAAGTACGAAGTCCGTACGAAGCATACGGACAACATAAGGCAATTGTTTACACTAAATATGAGCTTGGTTTGTCTTATGTAACTTTTACAGATTCGAAGTGTATAACGCTGTAAATGTCGTGCATAATGAAAGTATGATAATGAATTATTTGAAATTTTAAATAAGCTTATTAAGAGCCTGAGTAACGCCAACTACTATGATTGAGACATGAGTTTCTACTGGATTACGGGCGCGGTACGTTATTGAAATGGAGCGAAAAAATCAAAATATTTTGTTTAAAAAAAACTAACTCATTTGAAGATATGAAACAATTATTATCAAATTAAGTGTAACGAGTTAATTCCCTGAAAATCATTAAATAGCCTTTGTTGAATAACTCGGATTTTCTTCTGGAAGCTGTTTTTGATGAGGGTGTCTTTGGATTTTTTTTAAAGAGAAATTTTGATTAAAATTTGTGGAGATGGATATTCTTAGCAATATTTTCAAGAGTAACATTAATTTTTTTACTACGGTATATTAAACAGGTTTTGTTAAAAAAAATTAAAGCTTCTAAAACTTTTTAAGCTCAGCTCAGATTTGTCAGCCTCTTATTGCATTGCATTTCTCAACGAATTCGCGTCGAAATGTCCACATCTCAGTCCTTAATACGGAGTACAATAAACACGATGACAATGCATATGCTCAGCGCCCCATTTCTGCTTCTGCCTACGATATAAAATGTTCATTACTTTTAAGTAAATTGCACGAGAAGGGTTTGCTTCGTAGCTAAACACTTCTAACGTCCTTCAATCGCTTCAACTCTATATTGTACAAATTGTATTGTTTTAATCAAGGTGGTGTACTTATGAAAAGAAATACAGATATAATAACGTACTAAAAAGACAGCAAGTTTTAGTTGCATTATGTATATTATATGCTCTTTTTTCCACTTAAAAACCAAAATAATGTTAAGAGGAAGCACCAAGGTTAAGAGAATTCAAAAAATATATTTCTAGAATACTTGTATATTGCTGTGGCGATGGCGCTCCCAAACAAACGCGATAGAGACAACTGCAGCTCGGACCACAGTTACCTATGAACACGAAATAGACGTTTTTTCTACCCCCGTTTTTTCCTCTAAAATTAGACCGATTTTAGGCCGTGATTCTATGTTTAGCATTTTTCATATAAGCTCGTCAGTACTCTGGCCGTTTGAATACAGCCTAAAATCGGGCAATTTTTTTAGGTTTTTGAAGGCTTAAATCTCCAATAATAATTATCTTAATACATGCTAATAGTGGCCAAAGATTTTTTAGAGAAAATAGAGCAACTACTACCATTATCCAGGAAGGGGACAGGGGGCTACGTTTGTATGGAACACCGGCCCGTAGGATTTCCTCTTAAGTACATAATCTTGCAAATAAAATCTTTCTGTCGCTCTGCAGTAGGGCTCTGTCACGTCTACAGTTATTCAGTGATTCCCGCTCCGTCTATCCCATTAATCTCCCGGCTGGGAATGAGATCCTATCTGACAATAAGTTCATCGGTTTCCGAGTTATGTTCGACTCTCCTTGGGGTTGGTAACGGCTAAACTGTGAATTGTGAATTAAACATGAGCGCGGACTTTCTCGATTGCTGGATAGTGAACTGTGTCGGACCGCAGAAAATAATGTTCTTTGTTATATTAGCTTGCCTTGTATATTTATACACGAAGGCGCTACTCAGCAACTTTTCATAATCTTTCAATAAATTATTCATTGCATTTATATTACGAGATGGGAATGTCTAGTTATATGAAAAACTAGATTTCCGCTCGCGGCTTCGCCTGCGTTATTATTGTTTTCCCGTGGGAATTTTATATTTTCCCGTAGGAAAAATAATTTTGTAGCCTATTATATAGAAGACTGTTATTTATATTCATATTTTCAACCTAAAATTTATTAAAATCCCTTCTTAGTGTGCGTCCGCATTTTGAATTAAAACAACTTTCCAAATTTCACGTTTCTACCATTAGCGGTTACGGCTGTGCGACTTCCGCTTAGATTTTTCTTTGCCACATATAATATTAACTAATAATTCTTTTAATTGTTGTTGAAGTCAAGAAGTGTCTGGAAAGGCTTATGTTGTATAAATATTTTTTAATTTTGCTTTCTAATATGAAAACAAGCTGCAACTTATAAAATTGATTGTAACACAAGAATAGACAGTGTTTACCAACTGTTAATCGTTGCATTGAGCAGACTGAATGGAAACGTTTGTCCATCCCACAAATTCAAATTCAAAAATCTTTATTCAACTTACGCCTTTACTTATTGACATCAAAACAAAGCAAAACATTCTAATTTAAAGGAAACATATTTAACCTTGTATGTGCATACATCCTGAATATACTTACTCAAGATGTCTGCAAATACAAGTAGCAATGAAAAAAAAAGCTGAATCTACACCTAGACCACACACAAAGACCACAGCCAGCTAATGTTATGCTGTGTCCCTCGTGGGGAACAACGCTTGAGCAAGGTATATCAAAATATTTTATGATAAAACAATTTCAAAGGTGTATTTTAAAATTGAGAATATTAAGATAGTGGTAGTTTTCTTTAATACAATTGACCTTGAAAACTAGGGGGCACGGAACGTGTCAATTAGGTTTTTAACTTGAAATATACACTTAGAAACTCTTTAACTTTTTAACTTGAAATATACAGAACTTTAAATTATATGATGAAGCAGCAAGCGATGAAGCGGTCCGAGCAGAAGCTTGGGTAAACCTGTCTGGTATCCAGACTCTGGGTACGTTTAGTAACATGAAGCTTTGGATAGCTTTAATTTATATGCGTGAGGTTTGTATAAATTAATGTCACTAATCATTAGCTGCAGTTCAGTTTGAATGTATTACAATTCTTTTCTTTTGTACAAGGTCTTGTTTATCGTTGTTCATTGATAGCTTACTTACAATGGTTTAAAATTTTAATGGCTTAAAACATTGAATTTACATTATGTAATATTTTTATGCCAATTATAGCAATAGGAATAAATACGTCCGTTCAAGGTAATATTCAAAATGCGAAATTAAAGTCCAACTATTGCGCTTTCACACCAAAATCACTGAACCGAGTTGCATAAATTTTGGTGTTGTAGTGCTTCCTTTAATTTCAAATTAAAATATGGAAGCTAAAGGATCAATGTAAAACCTCTTTTAAGTGCAATGAAGATGACGGGAATATCATCTAAGGAAATTAAATATGTCCAGGTAAATGGTTACAATAAATAATTTACATAAGTGTATATTTTCACGAAAATTAAATAAAATAAAATCACCCCAGATCTTTCTGCTACGCAGAATCCGAATGTCGTAGCAAGCGTTGCTACGATCCTAGGATCGTAGCAGCCGTAGTGCTAAACAGTGTGGATGGCTAGTAAAAGAGAAATGCACAGTTACGTTTTAAATGGAAATTAAAAAATTAATAAAAACTCAAGTAATTTCTTTTTTACGTACTATAAAACCTTACTATGAACGTACAAATTTCCATAATTAATTTACGCTGTGGTTTCATACGATGCAACGAAGCACCATTCCAAATCAATAATGTTTTTTACTCAAAAACGCATGTATAATGTGGTCATTATTTTGACAACCTTGTTTGAGCACGACTTTGCTCAAACAAACCTTGCCGTTAACTTTTCATAATTGTTATTTTGATAAAATTTCTAGTTAATTAATATATTTTTCATTTAAATTACTTGCTGGTTTTATTTAGATTAGGTACTTGCATTTTTGAGTAAAGCACTATACAAGCCTTGGCCCACAATGACTGCTTCGCTGGTCACGCTATGATCGCCTCGAGCTAGCCTAGCTACGCTCTAGGCCTTCCAGCTTGGCCATCATTGCAGCCCTCGCTGTCCTCACTGTAAAGGCATCGACCTACGGTCTCGGCCTTTATCTCAGCTCGTCCATCAAGTGCTGCACGCTGACCGCGCTGTGTGGCCTGGAGCTGCGCTGTCGGCCATCATCAGCGCGACCAGCAAAGTAGTCATTATAGACCGCGGCAGTAGTGTACTATTATTGTGTCATGTAAGTGAAACTAAATTAAAATCTTTATCTCAAATTCAAACTGATAAGTTCCCCATTTCTGAATTAGCTACACTTAGCGGATGATCTCCATTTGTCAGAACTTGATTATTTGCAGTCTAAAAGCGAATCTGAAACTAATCATGAGTTACAGAATGGGGACGGTTATTTGTGGCTAGAGTGACCTTTTGAATTTTGTTTAAAATACTAATTGACACGTGAAAGCTAAGAACCGATGAATGTTAAGAGTACATCACTATTCAAGGTATTTGGGAAAGGATACCTATTTCTATATAATCATTGAAGCTTTAGAACAGTTTTTTACTGCTCTAAATAACCATTCTATAGTTTCAATTTTCTTTACTTTTTAATTTAATTGGTTTTATTAATAATTGGTATACTATTATAGTTAAAAATGACAAGTTTATTTCATGCGTCTGCTAATTATTTTATTTATAGTATTATTATACTTCAGGTAGATGAGTACGTACCTGCTTCCATTAACTCATTTCATATAGTTTTATGTAACTTCTAGTGTTTTTCGAAAACTCCATTGGAGATTTGAATTATTTCGATATTGTAAGCGTAAGAAGACTGATAGCTCGATACCTTACCTCGCGGGATAGTGGCGTAAGAATTATGTACCTAGCACACAGACTTATTAGAGATACTACGTATCAGACTGCCGACTGCCCTATAAAGATTATTTACCGTAGTACCAGGAATTATTAGTGTTGTATGACGTTTGTTCTTTTTTAATTCATCTCTAGCTAAGCGGCAAAGGAAGTGGGAGGATATACAGCCAAAAATTTTCTACTGCGTACCTTGTAAGCTTATAAGCCAGTTATTTTTTATTTCATATTATTTCAAACTTACTAAGGAAATTAAATAAAAACCAAGATAATTTATAATAATAATACAACTTTATTTCAGACCATACAAGAGTCCATACATTTTATATGTTAGTAACAATTTAAGTACTTATAAACTAATTGTTAGTAAGACCTATCAACAAACCTACCCAATGTTTTTGTAATTGTTTGTCCAATCTATCAGCAATGACCTTTAGAATGCTATTCGAACTACTACGTAACCTTTGTAGTAATGATGCCACCTTTTTGCGAATGATAGCTGGGAAGCCATCCGTACGAGCTTCGGCGAACATCCCTGAAGCACTACATCGCCATGGCAGCCGCAACAGCATCCTAAAGCCATTGTTGTACTGTACACGTAAAGCGTTATAGGCCCGCCGCGTATATTCTACCCACAGGCCACTCGAGTAAAAGGACTGACAAAAACTTATTTATTTTTTTATCATATTTTTGTAGTCATTTGTGCATTAATGGTAAATTCCAATTTCTCAAACTAAATACAGATTTTATTTCTTGTGTTTACAGTGCTCAGATTTTATTTCTTGTACCAATTCACAATCGTAAATTTTGTAACCAGAGAAAATGATCTAGGATAATGTTTTTGTGTGTTTGGCACAGTCAATAAAATCAACTAAATACTTGGACTTTATTAGCTCTTTTATATTTTGGCATATGTTTTTTTCATGAGCTTTTCTTTCCAGGTGTTCATTTGATTCAGTAATTACTGTGCCGAAACACTTCACTGCACCTTCGAGTGGGTAGTGCAAGCAATTTTTTCCTTGTAAAAAACTTCTGTTGGTCATGTTTATTTCCTCGTTTGTAGTGAGGCAATTTTTGGAGGAGCTGCAATTATTTTTCAATTTCATTAATACTTTTCGCACTACCCACCCAAATGTGTGGGCCTGTGAGTGCACACATACTCGTTCTCGATGGGCCTGTTGCAAGATATATTCTGTATTGAGATAACCAAGCATGACATCATCAGTGTTTTTGAATAATGTCTGTAGCTTTATGCAAAATGTTGTTACAGTCTGTAAAGTAATTACTTTCATCTTCACAATTAAATTTCTTAAAGAAATTTTATAATTCTAGTTGTTAATAATGACTTAAAGGTGCAGTTGAGACTGTGGCAATTTGGGTTATTATTTCTATAATTGTATACCCGCAACTGACTTAAATTCTCAATTGGATCTGAATTTAAATCTCTTAGCTGCATTATTTCCATTCCTTTTTTTTTTTTAAACTGCTACAGCCTCTAGTAACTTTTTAATGTTGTAATAGAATTTTTCAAAATGGGCACTGACTTTTCGTTTTCTGCGGAATGCACATACATATTTTTTTGTAATTATTTTATGGCTTCATCCCAGAATACATGTTGAGATGAGGTTATGGTGTAGTAACAGCTGTCCGTAGAGGCTTCCCTTAGCTTCTTTGCAATAAATTGCTATCCCACTCAAACTGTCAAATAGTTGATCAAAAAGTAAAACTGTTTTTGCAGTTTTTTTAGGGTTACTTACTGCATCCATCAGTTTTCCATCAGCATAGTTAGAGCTGAAAAAATAAGACATTAAGCGTAAAAAAAACCTTTTTCTTTTTGTAAATCGTTCTCCTATTGTTATGGGGTAGTCTACACATTGTAAGATTATACAATTAGCTAATGTCTGTGATCTGGGTGATTGTGTAATCATTATACTAAGATGAAATCAGCGAAAGGGAAAAACATCAAATACTTTGGTTCACATCCATACTTGAACTACAATTCTTGTGTTTCTTTAATCTATATACACGGCGTTTCAAAATAACCAATAAATAATCAATTCTTTATCGAAAACTCATTATTACACGTTTTACACGTTTGTAATTTAACCTAAAATTTTCATGAAAATCATAGTATCATCATCATCATCATGTCTATGATTTACATGAAAATTTTGGGTTGAATGACATTACGCGAAACACATTTTAATAATGAGTTTTCGATAAAGAATTGATTATTTATTGATTATTTTGAAACACCGTGTATTAAATTATACTATGATTAAATGTATGGTTATTTTTTATCACCCTGGAAAATTTTAGGAACGCTTCAGGACACATCCAATATTATATAAAAAAAAATTTAAAAAAATATTTTAAAAAATAAAAAAAATCTCTAAAAATGCTGCTCTCAACAAGTGCAGCATTTTTTGTATATTTAAAAAAAATAATATAAAATTAAGTAAGTTATTTTTTTATTCATATTTAAAACATTCTAATACCATGTCGTGAAGCGTCCCTTAAATTTTCCAGGGTGATAAAAAAATAACCGTGTATAAAAGGAGGTGTTCCCATCTATAGACGCACGCACAGCCGTAACCGCTAATGGTAGAAACGGGTATTTTGGACAGTTGTTTTAATTCAAAATGTGGACGCACAGAAGAGAAAGAACTTAAAAAAAATTACCATAAAGGGATGAAATAGGGGTTGCAAGTTTGTATGGAAAAATCTTAAAATTAGCAACGATTTTGATAAAACTTGAGATTCATGTTCTTAAAAATATTTCATTGAACACGTGTTTCGTGGTTTATGGGAATTCACCCCCTCAGGGTGCAAAATAGGGGTTGAAAGTTTCTATGGAAAATTTTTAAAATCTGCTCCAATTTCTATGAAATTTATTCATCATCATCATCATCATCACAGCTCATATACGTCCCCACCGAGGGGTTCGAGCCTACCCTATGTTAGGGTGATTATTCCTTCACCGTAGTAGCGTCGGACAAATGTACATATGAAATTCGAAATGAAAAACACAGTGGTACATGGCGGGTCTCGAACCCCGACCTCCCGATTGGAAGGCAAGTGCTGAGTACACAGCGCCACCGAAGCTGAAATTTATTATCCCGGCTTAAATAGGCTACAAAATTATTTTTCCTATGGGAAAATATAAAATTCGCACGGGAAAACAATAATAACGCGGGCGAAGCCGCGAGCGGAAAGCTACTAATATAATACTTACAAAATTTTGGACTGCATGATAATGCTGCCAGGTACTGCTATACTTTCACACAATTCTTCACCTAAAAACAAAATATTAATGTTAATCGAATTCAAATATAATATTGAAGTGAAACCATACTAGGATAGCAAAATTTAAATAAATAGAAAGAAAGAGGAACATACCTTCATTTTCTTTATCTTTTCAGGAACAACATGTTGTTTGTTTGTGTAGTTATCTAAACTCTGTGTGACTGCAGTCTGTTTGATACACAACAATATCATTCCATTTTGATATTTTTCCATCCATTTTCATATTTTTATTGAGGAAGTTATTTCTTAACCCTTTAATTAGGTGATATGGGTTATAAACAATATTTAAATATGCACTTACTGTAACAGTGTCATCTGAAATTGTAAATTAATATTATACATATTATAATATGTGTAGAGTTAACATCAATAAAATCAGGCATTTAGAAAAATTACATCACAATTTAATAATTTGATAATCCACAACAGCAGCAATTACCTCCTTAAAAATAAATATTTTTTTTACTCTATGCCTGTGGTAGTGTCTTCATAGTAATAGAAAGCAATTGGTTGCTGCCATCTATATATGGCCCCTCTCAACATAAGAACGACAGAGTGTTCGACAAATTGCTGTTTCTTTTCATTGACATCCAAACAATGGAGTCCCTCTTTTTATCATAAGTCAGTTTAATCTGCATTCTGCAACCTGAAAATAAGTTCAATTGTAATTGTTTCTTTTCTTTTAATAAATCAACCTAGATAATGTGGCATATTTAAAGCTTTAAAGAATTAGCTTTTTTTCTTTTATTCTACAGTAAGCTCACTATTGATAAATACATATCAAAATGAATAAAGTTTACCTTGGCATAGCAAGATAAAGGTTGAAAAGTTGTTATAATTAGCATTTTCAAAGAAAATGCCAAGTGACAAATATAATAAGATAAATAAGTTGTTCAATATACATAGTTGAAATTTTGGTTGGATCAGATAAGTAGGTACTAGGTAGCATAATGGAAATGGAGTCAACACACGAACTCAGTTTGTTGAAGCCTAAGCCAAATTTTTCTTGTGTTGATTTCTTGGTTTATTTTACATTTTTAAATTTTTATTGTATTAATTACTTATTTATAATTTGTCACAGAATTTTATTTGGCATATAATAGGTTTCAAATACTGATAAGTTTCTAGTACATTTGGACTGGAGCAATGGTTTCTGAAACAATTAATAATCATGTTAAAAATTATTGATAAGAAGTTATTTCCTAAAATAGTTAATTGAAAAGATGAATTGTAACATGCTCGAGTAATTTTTTTTAAACTATAAATGGAATACAAATAACTGGATCTGTTACCCACAAATCATTGGACTAGTTAACTGCAACTGATAGAATAATAATTCTTTCCTGTGGCTAATGTGATTTCCATACATTATTTCCTGCAGAATGCTTACTAAAAATCCAACATATTGCTGCTTTTTATTAGCAGACAGATTACAATTACAAAAAACAGAATTTTTCTGCATGAAAAGTAATGACTAATACTATACATTTTCGGAGTGCTGATCTTTAGATCCGAATGCAGTTTTTTTGGAGACTCTATGCAGCATATAGGAAGTTTGTTTTGTTCTATACTGTTGTCAAAAATTACCTAACTGAACAAAATATTCAGCAACTAACAAACTAAAGAGCCATAGTGAATCTTTGGAGATTCAACACACCTTATCGCGACAATGTTTAGAGGTTAATTTAAGTTAAAATGAAAGAGGTATGTAGTAATTTTAACGTTAATACTAGGGCAAACTACGGTTGCTTCTACTTTTCTAATAAATGTAGACTTACCGCTATTATGTCGAGAAAGTACTCTACTTATAATCTCGTCCTCAGTAAACAAAGAAGGGTAAGCAACGCCCGTAAGACATGATTTTGCGAAGAATCGTCTTTCAAAGTGCTTTTGGCAAACGAAAGCTATCAAAGTTGTTCTTGGAGCAATTCCTTCAAATCATTCCGGGTTCAGACACTAACCACTCGTTGCGTCGCTTCTCAAAGCCCAGTAATAGCGTCCTGTCGCGACCTTTTGTACACACAGTACTCGTAGTATCACCATAAATTACGTAAAATTACGAGAAACAATTGTAAACTCAATTCATTAAAAAGTGAAGTTATGCACAAGGTACCTAACAAGAAACAAACATAAAAACAAATATGGTCGACCGGAAGGAAATCCGGAATCGATCCTGTCATGTAAATTAAAAAAAAGAAACGTCATATAACACTAAAACAAAATGGCGCTACGGATAGAATTCCGTTGTATGAAGATTGTCTGCCATGACCTAGCATAAACTTTGTCGACATTTTGTCTGTCGGCGATAAGGTGGAAATCTAATGTTAAATCGAAAAATACCGCTCATATGCAAATTTATCGTTGTATTTCCCTTGTACAGATCCTATTATGTCGTTAATCTCTGTCCGATTATTACAAAAGTGATTTGGCAGCCCCACTCGCGCAGATGGCGCCGCTTGGCACACAGCAGTTGGCTTATTGCACGGCACATCCGCTGCGTTTAGTTAATACAACTGGCTTTTTATTAGCTTATGCATTTCTTTTATATTGTTTTAAATTTTGAATTTAATTGATAATTAATTTTAAAATGTAAACGTTTATACAAACACTCATGGGCGTTACAACACAAAAACGAAATTCTTTTTACGTTAACACTGAATTCTCTGAGTGAGTATTGTCGATGCGCTCTATTAAGTGACTTGAGTGTACACTTGAGTGAAACTTGAGTGTAGGTGCTACACGCACCTCTGTTAAAATAACTGGTATAGAGAGATATTCCATACACATATCCAATTTCTCCTCACGTGCACCCTTGAAAATTCTGTAAGCGTGATGACTTCCAATAGGGATGATGACTTAATTCTAATTTTCACGTCTCGTCATAAAATATTAAAATCCCGTAGAAAAAGATACAATCCTGTGGAATTAGAATTAAAATAGGCTTAGAAATACATTAGAGATACAAGCATTTTAAGTTGTTAATTTGGAAGCGATTAGACAGAGAGATCCGACATCAACCGTGACGTCATCGTTTAGTACGGCCATATAAACTCCATGTAAATTGCCGTTTTGCTAGAAAGAGATGGAGAAAAATCTTTAATACCTTATATCTGGGTTGTTTTTTTAGTTATTCGAAAACCGATTTTTTCTTTCAGTTTATTATATGAATGAACTTCTATTAAAGCAAAAAAAAATTTTAGTCATCTAGCCTATTTCGTGTAGCTGTTAATAATATACTGTTGAATATCTCTTCACATATCTTCGACACGCATGTCGTATATTTTATGATAATGGCCAAGTGTTATTTCCAGCAGGAGTGAGTGCTTCTCGGTACTTCCGCCGAGCAGATGGCGCCTCAGAGCTTATTGCTTCCGCCTTCTTTTCCCCGAATCGAGCCGGTATTCAAGTTGTCAGCGTGCATTGGTGCGGCTGTTCTGATTTTATGTGCCGGAACTGTACCAATAATTTTTCCAGAGGTAACTTTTGTGAGTATTGTATATGGGCTGGTCGATTTCATTATTCAATAAAGAATAAAAAAGTGTTATTACAGTTAACCGCATCGAGGTCTGGTGGTTGAGCTTGAGACCTAGTATTGATCAGGTGATCCGAGGATCGATTCCCCGTGAGGGTAGAAGTCTTCCTGCCTGGTTGAGTCAGTGGTAGGCCTTCTGAGGCCGCCTGGCTAGCTACCACCGTCTTACTTAAGTTTGTCGCCATAATAACAATGTTACTGTATCTTACCTCTAATTAGTATGTCAATAACATTGGTGTTCCGACAATTATTTTTTTTTACATATGACAGGGAAACTCTTGGCATTCATCTCACCTGATGGTAACTGACGATAAGGCCGAAGGTGGGAGCGAGCTTCGCCTGGACTCCTCAACAGCTGAGGAGCTGGCTATCTTACCTCAAATTGTCGGAACACAACAATGCTATAAACATTGTTATTAGGCGACAAACTTAGGTAAGATGATGATAGCTAGCCAAGCGCGATCAGAAGCCCTGCCACCAACCAAACTGAGCAGAAAAATTTCTGCCCCAATGGGGACAAAAATCCCGATCAACACCCGGTGGTCTCAATCACTAGACCACGGAGGCGGTTATAGAAATTAGAGGCAAGATAGACAGTTCCTCAGTTGTTGAGGAGTCCAGATGAAGCTGGCTCAAACTTTTGCTTTGACGTCAGCTTCCAATTGACGACTCTGTAACAATAATACAGGGAGGAAAAATAGCTCTTGCTGGTTTTCTTGCTGGTTCTTTCCAGTACAAGGTCTCCCGCCATAGACTTGTGAACCATTAGCGTAGCTTCTTTGACGTGCAAAAGTGATTATTTATAGTAATCCAATTCGATTAAACAATGTTGAATTTGCATTTGACATTCTTTTAATTAAAGACGAAGATGTGACAGCATACGTCTTAGGAGTTTCCTTAGCTAAGGTTGATGAAATTGGCCATAAGTTGCCTATTTAACTCAAGATTTTATCTTAACTATGTTGAACTATGTTGATATGAAGCCTTTTTATAAATCAGTGTCCGTAACATTAACACAATAATGAACAAATCGACAATATAATCTTATTTTGCTGGTACAGTGTTTCCACTAGATCCATTAAGATTGCCAGGCCTCAAATTGGATTTCTTTAACATCTGGTTCAAAGCTTTTATCTAAATACATTGACGGGCAAAAATGTACGGTCACACAGAAAGAGAAAATATTTTAAAACAATTGAACTCAAAAGCATTTTGTGGGAAAGGACTTTGTAATTCATTTATCATACGTGAACTACTAATAAAAGGCAAACATTTTAAATATTTTATCCGCCAAAAGTAACAAAAACTGAAATATGTTTGAGACTTAAAAGTAAAAAGAATTTTAAAATAAAATTGAAGATAAAATTGTATTCTGTTAATTGTAGTCTTTTTTTAATTTTTGCCCGAAACAATGTAATGGCATTATTTAATAAACGTTATTTTGGTTTTGAAATGTGAGATATTTTTTGCAAAACATGCATATTAATTTCTGTATTTGACGTAGTCTCCGTTTCAGAAGTTTGTTAGAAAGTAACTTCTTATTTTTGCTCGATAGTGTAAAATGAGAATAACACGATATCTGCCTCAGCGTGTTACGGCTCTGTTCGCTATCATCCGGACCATTGCCTCAACCTGTAAGCCTTATCTTGCGTATTAAGCAATATTGCGTTCTTTGTGCCCCTAAATTAACGAGCAGTGTAGAGTTCTGGGAAAGTCTGAATTGCTTTTAGAGTTACGGTAATTGGTTAATTTCAAATCCTTTACTCGTAGTTCGCTTTCAGGCATTGTTTTCACTGTGTTTATACAGATATTTTTAGTACAGGCTTCTTAACTTGGGTGCTATGGATTGGCACCCTTTTGGGCTTTTCTCGCCTGCTAGTAATTGACGATAAAGCCGACATGACCTATTTCTTGGCAAGGTGTATCGCGACAAGGCACCATCATTGAATCGCAATAGAATATTGCGGGTCATGTATACGGGAATAGCGAATAGTGTATAGCGAAGTGTAGGACGCCCTTAGACTAGGTGGAGCGACGATCTTCGCAAGGTGGCTGGCAAAAGCTGGAGGAGAGGCCGCGGACCGTGCTCAGTGGCGAGCACTTGGAGAGGCCATGTCCAGCAGTGGACGTGTTTGGCCTCATGGTGATGATGATGATATACGGGACACGAATCTTCGCTATTAATGTGGCCGTGCCATAATACAAGTGACGTGATATTTACCAGGAAAAAACAATTTTTTTTACAAAAAATTAAAAAATGACTTCGAAACACTAAAATGAGAAATTGAATATAAGATTACGCTCACGTTTTTATATTGAAGACGGTGCCAAGCGATGATCTCCTGGAAAGTCTTAAAAATGTAAGAACTAACTAGGAGTACTTATTGTAGTTAGTTAGGTTCCGACTTCAGAATGAAAATGTCATGTGCGTTATATATGTGCTTTTAGATTTTAATTTAATTGATTATTCCTAACTGAATAAGTTAGGGAAAATCAATTTAAAAAGAAAATAATGCCTGTTTGTATTGTTTTGTTGTACTGCGAGCCAAAGAACAAAAAGTAAAAGGTTGAAACGTCTTGTATTTGAAATGTCACATTTTTTTACTGTGGCTAGACTCTTGTCTTTTGTCCAAATGGTATCTATAGATTATTAAATCGAATGTTGTGAATATATTTTTTTAATCTTCAACCCCAAAAACTTCAAACTGGAACATCTTTATTTCTAGACGCACGACAACTGTATACTTAATGTTAATCCATTGTGGAATTCCCTCTATACTATAACATATTTTTCATATTAATACCCGGAAAAAATATGCTTACAAAAATTTGTATGCAGGTTCGCCATTTTCCTTTCTTAGTTCGCGTTGGAATGGTGGCCATAGTAAGTCGGTGACAATGCAGGCCCGTGTGTGTAGTCCCAATATGGGACGGAGAAAGCGGGATTAGGGAAAAAAGCTCTTCAGAACGCCCACCTGTTCAATCAACCGCATTAAGTCTTCACGGCCCGCTTGCCTTTCTCGTCCAACCCTTCGTTCGTCGCTTGTTTTGTTTCGGCCTGTCAACAGGGCCGGTAAAAAATGAGCCCGCTCCGCCCGGGCCTCCAGGACCGCTAACTGGCGTGTTACTGGCCTGGCGTAACGTGATTAATGGACCCAGTTTGTTGTTTTGTTTGATTCGTTATTGACTCGCCGTGTCGTCGGCCTAGCGGGCCGCCTCTGATGTTGTTTTAAGTAATAGTGTTGAACCTCACAAACGAATTGAGTTACGAACAATTGTCCACCCTTTAGATATAGTTTCAAGTTTTTATGGATAAAAAATGTTATCTATCATATATAGTTTCAGTTCAGCTTGCTTACTGTTCTGAAATAGGATCTCCATAACACGAATTTATACCTCATATCACTACTCTAGTTAATTGATTTATGTCAACATTCATTCATATTGTGAAAGGAAAAATAATTGAACAAATAGTCGCAACTCTATCTCTCGAGTTCTATCATTGTTAATTGCGGACACTTACACACATCTTTGCATCTCTAAGATTTGTATCTCATTTTTGCTAAAAAGCACCCTTATTGCTGCCGAATCGGACGAGTCGGCGAAAATTCGAAAGGGTCTTTTATTTTTTTCTTTTCTTTTGCCTCAGTTTTCACGAATATATATTTTTTTCATACAGCTATCATGGCAAACAAGCAGCCAGTGGTAAGTGGCTACAGTCGCCTACAGCATTACATGTGGCTCCTGTAACACTTGCAAACCTACAGCCCCTACAAGTACGCCAATGTATGTTGCCAATTTGTAACATAAGATGCAGGTTACCACTGTACCTAGTAATTTCATTCATACCTGAACACAACCCAAGCATCGCTGCTTGCCTCAGAAATAGCGAAGGCAGTAGTACTCGCTGAAACGATTCCCTGAGTCTTCCTATGGTATATTATCTTGGTTATATAACAATCTTCTTCCAATATATACATATTAAAATCTCGTGACACAGTGTTTGTTCTCAAAGTCCACCGAAACGGCTTGACCGTATTTACTGAAATTTTTTGCGTATATTCAACAAGTCTGAGAATAGGTCGTAGGCTATTTTTTTATACGTCTAGGTGATAAGGCCTCTACAATTTTTTATGATATATTAAAATTACTTATAACCCTAAATTTTCACCCTTCTACCACCAATTCCCGTTTTTTAATAGCGATATTAGTTTTTTCTGGTGAAACGTAGTTCGCGGACACAGCTAGTACGTGTATTAGTATAATTTTTGAATTGAAAGTATATTATACACTCTAATTTCAGTATTCCGACTCTTACGGTCGTCGTTGCCATATTTTGTGTTTTAGAATTTACGTTTTAATCAATTTGCTACGTAGTTATGGGTTGTTGAAATTAAAATAATATACGATTTACGACGAACATTACATACATTTGATGTTTATGAAACATAAAGTAAAACTAAAATCGTAAGATATTTGGTGCAACCGGTTCTTTTGTACAACCAGTTGAACTACTTAGTTGTACTACTTCTATGGAGCGGTTATTGCGCTCATACAACACGCGTGACTATTTCAAAATGTTAAATTATTACTACTTCAAACTCAACTCATCGAGTGTATCATTAGCCAAAAGCACTACTCTCTAAGTCTGTAATTTTAAGTGTTAAAATCGCCCTTCATAGCTGCGCGCTGTCGTCGACGTTATCAAAGTATCCGCGCTTTTGCTGCGTTGTACAATGTACAACTTGTAAGATCTAAACTTCATTGCGGACTTAGAGAGTAGTTCTCCTGATATGATTCGACAGTCAAACTGCACCTTAAAACTACTTCTAGAACAGTCCAAAGACATTCAGTCAGAGCCGAGACGCGCCAAGTTTGAGTTCCGTAAGCGCGCTGGAAACTTGCTCGATAATTATTTCGTTGACAACTACGTAGTTGCGTAGCTGCCAACTTCGCTCAAAGCTTTGTTCGTTGGTAACTGTGTAAGTTATTTAATTAAATAACAACGTTTCTTTGGGAGCGTTTTAAGGACGCCAGTTTTGAAGAGGAACATAGTTTAAAATTTAAAAGATTATTTAGTTATACAGCTGCCATTTTTAAGTCGCAGTTCAGAGAAAAAGGGTCTTCACAGACAGAAAGATGGACAGACGCACAGATGGACCAGAGTTTTCCTTCTAAGAACTCTAAAATGGTTGATTGATATAATGTGATATTATTTTTTGCTCTTCGAGACTTTTAGCTTCTTCAACCACTTAACTTCCCCTTCTTCTACTACTGACCGCAACAGTTTTGAACCCAGCATCTGACTTACCATTATACTAGAAGAATACATAAAAACTCAATTCCAGAACGCTCTACAAAAGACAACTTTGAAGTCGCAATCCAACAAATGCTCCCCGTAATCCACGCCGAAAGAGTCCCGGTAGCGCGCGCTAAAGAACACCTTAGGGTTTCGCGTCCCCCCACGCGACGAGGGCCCTCGGGCTAAGGCGCCGAGAATGTCAGGAATAAAGGGAACGGACACTCGTCGGCGGCGACCGAGTGTCTTAATATTGTCGTGTGATTTTCCGGAAAACTGATTTTGTAGCCGCGCGGAAGCAATTACGTGCCTCTGTTTCTGTTCCGTATTATTGTTGACAGAATCGTGGACACTGCTGATATAATACAAAGGTATATATGTGGTCCGTAAAGTGGATTGATTTGTAAAGTATATTTGACTATTTTATAATTGCGATATTGCATTTACTTTAAAGATCAATACAAGAGAAATAAAATTTAATAAATTGGAGCGTTTGCAGAGCCTTTGTATACGGTTCATGTTTGCGCTACGCAAATTCGATCATATATCATACTAATTCTATCCAAACTTCAGTGGCCCCATAAGCCGTGGCCGTTATTACCATATCCTTTTTTTTCATTCTATACTTACCAGTCCGTATGGTCACTATCGCAAATTCCGTTTTCTTCTCTACTCCTCAATAATAAACAAATCAATAATTCGCTCCTCAAACGACAACACTACTTCTCTCTCGCCTCCTCCATGCTTTATGACAACTCCTTTACTCTTGAAGGCTTACCGTTACGATTCATCCCCTTTTTTGAAATTTGTTTAAAGGATACACGATTTGTGTACAGGAGAATTAAGTCTGGTGGTAAGTGATAATAAGGCCAATTATGAAGGCAAGTTCCGCCTGGTTTCCTCAATTACTAAGAGACGGGTAACCTTACCTCTAACTGTTTCACGCAAGGATTTCTATGCAGTATTGTTATGAAAAACATAAGTCTGTGAGCTTTTTATATCAAAAAGGCTAACAAAATTAAAGTAAATTGTCTGCCTTATAAGTGGCTACAGTTACCCACATACCTACACGTGGTTTCTGTAAGATTTGCTGAGTTTAACTTAACGTTTGTTGCCGAAACGCAACGTCAAACCGAAGATCAGTCCAAAGAGCTTAATATTTGAGCAGTACCGTTTGTCTGCGCAGGCTCTGCAAACATTGACTTTCAGATTCGCTGAGTGAACACAAAGATCGGAAGCAGTTTCCGTGTTACGCCGTCAAAGGCAATTTACACTACTGTTCGACTAGGCTACCTGTTGTGTTCGGTCGGCTTTTATTTCGTCTATGTTGAATACATAGAACAATAGAGAACTTTACTCAGCGTGAAATCGTCCGCCATCTTGATTATTGAAGATGTTCCTTGTGACTAGCTTCCGGGCGTGACTTTGCCGCGTACGAAGATAAAAAGTAGATGATACTCGTATATTATAACGAATCCTTTCAGATTTGTCGCAATACATTCGACTGTGAAGTTTGTTTCTAGGAAGTAAAATCTGGAACTACTGAACCGATTTTGATGAAGTTACATAAGTAAAAAAGATAGTTTAAGCCTTGAGGAAGGATGAAGGCAACCCGATTTTTTATTCCGAAGTTTAATGAGTTCCATAAGAAGCGTTACGTAACCAAACTCGCGATGTAACTGAATTCAACTTAGATAAAGTCGTGGGTGGTGCACACATTGCTGCGGGATGATAGGCGCAGGTACGGCCGTAGCATAAGAGTAACATTGCCCTCACTCAGTGCGTAACCAAATGTGGCGACGTCATTAATACAAAACCACAGAAGATATAATACACTGACCTTCAAAAGTAAGTACTACACTTTTAAAATTAAAATTTTCCCTAAACTACCAAAAGATAAAGGATTCAAACAAAAAACATTTTCAGCTCATTTCGTCAGGTTTCTCGGAAGTTGCATATCTAAATTGGCACTGGCATATCTAAATTGTCGGTTATACCTAAACTATTCGAAAAAATAATATTTGACACCTTATTTCCTGCTATTAGACCGCTTTTAGTGCCTAATCAGCATGGATTTATTTCTGGTCGATCTGCAGAGTCAAATCTATGTGAATTTGTTGATTTGACTTTAGAGGCCATGGATAAGGGATACCAGGTTGACGCCGTGTATACCGATTTTTCAAAAGCATTTGATAAAATATCACACAATATGTTAATTACTAAACTCGAAAACATCGGTATACACGGTGATCTTCTACGGTGGTTAACGTCATATTTGCGCGATAGATCTCAGGCGGTAGCAGTAAAGAGTTATACCTCAAGTTTTGTCCCGATCACCTCTGGAGTGCCTCAGGGCTCTCATCTCGGTCCCCTTCTTTTTAACATTTTTATCAACGGCGTAATGCATAGTTTTAATCACTCCAAAGCATTATTATACGCTGATGATACAAAAATATTTGCCTTTATTAAGGCTATTGAACATTGTAAGCTGTTTCAAAATGAACTAAATATTTTTTACGAATATTGTTCTGCTAACAATCTTAAATTAAATATAGATAAGTGCCATACGATAACTTTTTCCCGTAAAAAACAACGTATCAATTACAAATATAAACTTAACAGCACTATAATTAAAAGAGTTACTGAGGTGAGGGACTTGGGAGTACATCTTGATTGTGATCTATACTTTGCAACTCATATCAGTAAAATAACAGCCAAGGCCTACAAAATGTTGGGTTTTGTTTTTAGGCAGTGTAAAGATTTTAAAAATATTAACACTTACGTGATGTTGTATAACTCGCTTGTTAGGAGTCACTTAGAGTATGCGTCTACAGTATGGAATCCTCTTTATGATACTTACATTGTACAAATACAAAAGATTCAAGATAGGTTCATCAGAAGACTTGGCTATAAATTTAAGGATTTCGTGGTGCAGATGCAGTTATTGGAGTTGAGACGTGAGCATAGGGATCAGGTATTTTTATTCAAAATTTTGCATAATCTTGTTGACTCACCTATCCTCCTCAGTCGTATTTTGATTAGGTGTCCAAGGCTGTGTGCTCGCTCTAACGCGCTTTTCTCAGTTCCTGTATGTGGAACTAATTACGCTAAGAATTGATTTTTGGTACGGGCTTGTAACATACATAATAATCGTTATTGCCACATTGATATATTTAACTGTAAACTAAGTGGATACATCACATCTGTTAAAAAGGTTTGTAATTGTTAACTTTTAACCTAATTTTATGATTATTTCTTAGTTGATTTCTATTAGTTTATTCAATGTTGATTTTAATTCTAAATTCTTTTCAAAGTCTTCGCAATGGAAAATTCTATCGTTGGAAACTATTTTGGCTAATGAATTTTTAAATTATAATTTTAGCTATAAGAGATATAAAAAGCTGTAAGTTTCTTTAAATTAAGAAAAATAAAAAAATAAAATAAAATAAAAAGTTATAGTTTTTTTATACATTAGTCTTTTTAATACTTTTTATTTTGAAAATATATTTTGCCTACTTTAAAAGTTATTGCAGTTTTAAAAGTGCGATACTTACTTTTGCAGGCCAGTGTAGTACTACGTCAAAACGTCAAAATACGACAATATTAAATCTGCAAGGTTACGCGTCAATGGCGCCTAGTTTAGTTCTTGCGTATGACACTCATATTATAATACGTATTTTCATAAAATAAAAGAATATTAAATAAGAATACGATAAAAAAATATTAAATCTTATTAAGAAGTCATTTAAAAGTCACTTCGACAGCATCTAGACTAATACATTGGGGATCATGTGATGTGTACAGTTAACATGTTACTGTTTGTATGTACTAAGGAATCTGGGATACCACGAGTTAATCTGGAGCAATTCTTTTGATGCATGCTTGAAAATTTTGTTGGCAATACAGATTTTTTTATTGATGATTATTTCTTTATTTTTCGAAATCTGCGCGGAAAATTCTATTTTAACGGCTAGCGTGGAAAAGTGATTTGAATTTCCAACGTTGGAATATGGTCTGGGAATAGGAATTCCAACTTTCTAGTCAAAAACTTGTTCGTTAATAAAGAAACATCTACCTACATGCCAAAAAAGATGACATGATGAATTAGCCACGTCGTGATGTTCTTATTTCAAATTTTTGTAATAAACGTTACTTTGAATTACATTTCAATTGTTTTCCTTGCATCTACGAGTACCAGAAGTAGGTATTTTCCTCGCTGAGGTGAGGTGAAAAGTTGTGTTGCGCTCGGCTGCAAAGTTATTTGCCTCTCATGCCTTTGAATCTCTCGTTACGCTCAGGATTTTACTTTTTAACTATTCGCTTCAAATTTCTCGGGTTTAAAATATTGTACTCACGATGAAAACCAACGTTGCAGCCATGCATAGCAAATTACTATTGTGCTAGTGCTAACGGATGCGGGCCAGTAACAGCTGCAGTCAAACTGATACAGTCTTTGTTTCACGAATTGTGGTGATCGAAAAGAGCTTGTATAAAGTTATCGCATTTATTGTTAAAACGTTATTTTTTCGAGCCTTTAGTGGCCCTGTCACTGTCACCCACATGCCGCGTTATCGCTGCGGCCGAACAACAGAGCGTTTGTTGGCGTTACAGCTGTATAAAGAAGAAGCAGATAGAGAGGAGAGCTTATAGACATGGAACGGCGAAAATAGTTTGGTTTGTTAAGAGGACAGTGGTACAGCAAACTTAAATATTTATGCACGGCTCAAAGATTTCTGTGACATTTCTGTGATAGCATCGGTGACGGAAAGGATAAGAAATAACAGGTTTGGGTGGTATGGGTATGGGCCTGTGATGAGGAGGGCTAGTCAGTATGAGAAGAGTTATGTACATGAATGTGGTAGAACATAAAAAATCCCAAGAAAGTATGGATGGATAACATGAAGGATTATGCATGCGAAGAATGTCAGTGCTCAGATGACGTATGGTAGAGATGAATTGTAAATATGTAGGAACTTATATACTTAGATAAGTTTGTACCCTCGTGGAACCCTCTGTCCGCAAGTCGAACTCACATTTAGCCGATTTAGTTATAAAGATTAATTTAGCTTTTTTTTTAAATTTCAGTCATAAATTATAATTAAGGGAGTGTCTCTGGATGTCAGTAAATTACCATGCCTTAACTTCCGGACAGATCTTGATGAAATTCGTAATGAAGATAGATTTGAAATTGAGGAATGATATAAAGAGCATTTTTTGACGCGAAATTAAAAATTAAGTTTTCAATGAAGAAATTCGTGATTATATGTTTATATTATTTGTTGATTATATGTTTATATTCGCGATTATAAGAATCAAACTGTGACAAACTTAATATAATTACATTTTATTTCACCGAATTACGTTTTTAAAATTATGTTGACATTTAACAAAGACTCATTTAACGTTGACAGATATTGCTAAAGACCCTCATAAATTAATGAAAATAAAAGGTCTTCGAAGAAAAAGAACGCAAATAGACAGGCATGACGGCCAAACACGAATGACGCAAGGCCTATAGCGTACTAATAATGACATCTGGTATTTCGACGAAAGAGAAATAATGGAAATTTAAGGACCTAATTTGGCTCTTTCATCTTTTATTTCGGAGAGACAGCGAAATATGACACCATTGTCTGCCCGTCCTCTGGACATCTTAATGTCGCTTGACTCGCCGAACAACTAGAGAGGTTCTTGTATTTTTTCAGCGCCAAAATTAAGTGAAATTCCACACTGTTTACTAAATTTTTTAACCAGAAATAAATTTCGGTGTATCTATATGCCCTTCATCTCGTACTGTTGGATTGATACCCTAATATGATGATGACCCATAAGTTATATTAAGTCTACTTTATGGCTCCGCTCAATTGAGAACAGTTATGTAACATTTACTTTTGAAATAAATATATTTTGAGACAACTTGACTATCTAGCTTACAGCCGTTTGTTATGAAAAGTAATGATTTTTTTAATTTTGCAGACGGTATTTGTGGTATTAATAGTATCAGGAGGAACCATATTAAGCCTATTGTTTAAGTAAAGTGTAAAGACAGAACGTCTTTTATTGAATGTACACATTTGAACTAAATGAACTTTTAGGATTCACCCGCGTATAAATTACTTTTAAAACTTTAATTATTAAGCCCGCATTCCGAATGCTTTTCAGCATTCGCGGTCACAGGATGACTTATTTAGCACTAGCACTATAAAGTTGATCACTGAAAAGAATAATGGTTATCATAAAAAAAATTAATGATCGCTATAATTTTTGCTCGGCTGACTAACAAAGAATGTACTAAATCAATATTTATCCTCGTGGTGCAATAAAAAAAACCACTTTCTTACATTTTAATCAAAAAGTGAGAAAGTAATATTGTCTAATCTAAAAGCACTGGTTTTTACCTAGTTTAAACATGAGGTAAGCTAAGCAGAGTTTTAATTTATTTTTATTTCGAAGCCAGCTGCTTTCAGGATTACCAGTACATACATATGTTACAAATAACATCGCTGTGAATATTTGTTTGTTACCTAAAGTGAAGGTTTTTGAATAACATTTAATATTATTGTGACGTCATATGACAGTGTTTTGTGTGCAAAGATTCTTCGTTCAATTTTATTCGTGTAGCATTGTCTATTAGCCCTGTTTTTCTATTCGTGCAAAGCCTCTGTCGACCTATTTCCAGGCTTTGTTCTTCGCTTCCTGAAAATGGTTTTTCTCGGCGTTTTCATTATTTCTTTTTGCTTTAACTTCATGCCGATACTTGTTCATGTTTTCTTAAGCCTAAAGAGGCTTATACTGTAGTACTGCTAGTACTGCTAGTACTGTTTAAAATTTAATAAATCAGTAACAAATGTGTACTAGTATTGTAACGAGGTGTTATACTCTAGATATAGCAACTCGTTGCATTCCCGCCTAACCTGACTGCATTTCAAATCTTATGTCTTTAACAGGTATTGTAACGAGGTGCTATACTCTAGATATAGCAACTCGTTGCATTCCCGCCTAACCTGACTGCATTTCAAATCTTATGTCTTTGACATAATTAATTTCGTCTCTCCCGTCACTCAATTGCGGACATCGAAACGTGAAAAAGTAGCGATGGCTAATTAACATAAATTAATATTTTTATCAGCACCTTTTTCTATAAATCTGACGAAATAATTTAACGAATATCATAAAATCTTAAAGGCACTTATGTAGTGCCTTTTCCTTATATTATATTATTGTCACGGTGAAAGAATATATATATCAGTGGCATAATTCTGGTGCTTTATTTGGCTGACCCGCCTTAACCACTACACCACTGCGTCACCTGCTGCTCACCCCGTTACACCGTTACAGTATTATGAAAAAATAGCGCTAATCTTTTCGTAGTAGGGAAATGAAAATGAATTATTTTGTCTTCATAAAACAATTTATTTGTTGACTTGCTGTGCCCGCGACTTCGTTCGCGTGGAATAGTAATAGTTTTAAGATCGTGATAAAAAGCCTATGTTATATAATTAGCTATCTATTAGTGAAAGTCCCGTCAAAATCGGTCCAGCCGTTCCGGAGATTAGCGGGAACAAACAGACAGACAGACAGACAATTTTTTTTAAATTGTATTTTTCTTATTGGCACCCGATATACATTCATACCCATTTAGTAAAAACTTGTTATTTTGACATTACAAACAGACACTTCAATTTTATTTATTTGTATAGATATAGATTCTCCAAATCTATCATCTTCGATGTACTGACTTCTAAAAAATGTACTTACTAATACGCGAATACCTTACACATTTACTATTCGGGGAATATTTATACTTCACATCACATTATAACCCTCACTTAAAATATTTTAATGTTTTGGCTAGAAGTAAATGATGATGCCGGAAGAGGCAGCGTTGGTAGGCTTCTGATCGGTAGACCGACGATCTGGTGAAGGTCGCGGGAAGTCGCTGGATGCGAGAAGTGCAGAACTGATAGGTTTGGAGATCCTTGGTCCTCCAAGGATCTCCAACAGAGGCCTATGCCCAACAGAGGGCGTCTCTTGGCTGAGATGATGATTTAGACATTTTCTTCAGGGGATTCGCACAGACAAGAGAGTTCATATTGATCACTAGGCATATTAAAATATCTTTCCCTTTTAAGTCGGGATTACTCAGTCTTATTTTCATAAAATTAAACTACCTATATAGAAGAAATGTTGTATATTTTATGCGAAAATTTTTAATGACGAATTTATTTATTCACATTTTATTTCTGTTTTCAGGTAAATCTACATGGATAGTAACTCATCACTACTTTAAGAGTATAAGAACATGATGTTAAGCAAGCTCGGTGAGTATAGTAAGGATATATTAATTATTTCTAATGATTTCGCGGAATATGGTTGCGAGCGCTTACATCTAAGGAAAATCTGACGCTGAATATTCCAAATCTCTCCACTTATTGATTTATTTATTTGATAAGGCTTACCAACTGGCATGTTCCTTAAACAGTTTAAATAAAAAAGGTATAGGTATCTATACTTTTTTCAATTCTTTTGATAGTCGGGTTGTTGATTGACACGGGTTGATCGATCTGGGTTGCCAAAACCTATGATTTTTTTTTAATTTTGCATATTTTTCTTTACTTTAAAAACAAGTGTCATCTATTGTTTTTAATGGGGCTGGGAGGCTTTGTATCCCGCACGGGGTACAAAGCCTCCTGGGCTGAAGCCCTAAAAGCCCTTAGGTAGATCCGCCCCTGGCTGCCGCTTTTGAACACTCAGTAGTGTGTTCCAAATCGGACAATAAACTATTAGCGAGATTGACGTGAAAACTTTGCGAGATGCATTCGCGATTCTCGCGAACCTAAGCAGACCCGCGAGGGAAGCGGGACCCACATTTTTCTCTCGACACATCTGGCCAGCAGCCGTCGCTGATCCGGCGAATTAATCAACCGCCCTTTTATTGAACTTCTACTGTCGTCCGGCTCGAAACCCCTATCCGTGTGTTTGTCGCGCGGGGATGGGCGACGCACCTGAATTGATGACCGTACCTTGGATTGATTGTCGGCGATTTGCATATCAACGTGTTGTTGTGTTTCGGGCTTAGGTTATCTGTTTATTTAGTTAAATATAAAACAACAATATTTGTCGAGCAAGCCTAGCTAATTTTTTATGCTACAAAGTTGTCCCAACCGTCTCCGTAGAATTTGGGACTAGTTCAGGGACCTAATTCTGCTAGCGGTACCGCATTTGTGGCGTGTCAATAACGCTTCAATAGCATTGCTTTTTGAGACAGTTACTGTTGGTTAACCGATAACCAACTTAAACATTTGTCACTATTGACTTATTGAGAAATTGTAGTATGAATAAACTGCACCAGGAGCAGCGTATAAAAGTGGCAAAACCAGTTTTATTGTAACGCTATCAAGACACCACAACACAATTAAAATTAGCAGAATTGAGCCCCAGGGCTAGTGATTGAGGCTGTCTGGTATTGTTCTAAAGGCCCGGGCGTCGATTCCCCGCGGGGGCAGAAGTGTTTCTACTTGGTTTGGTTGGTGGAAGAGTTTCTGAACCCGCTTGTATTGCTCCAGCATCTTACCTAAGTTTAGCGCCATAATAACAATGTTGTGTTCTGACAATTCGAGGTAAGATAGCCAGTTCCTCAGTTGTTGGGGAGTCCAGTTGAAACTTGTTTTCATCGTCAGCCCTATCGTCATTTACCATCAGGTGAGATGAAGGTCATGAGCTTGACCGTAATGTGTAAAAACGACATGCACACTACCAATCCGATGTTAATTCATTAGCTCACCCATATAGTACGTATGCTTTTATAGTGCTTGAGGAGCTTGGTGGCGCATTGACGCGTGCGCTCAGTGAACGATTGCTAAGGTTAAGCAACGTTGGCTGTGATCAGTCATATGATGGGTGACCAAAATACGAAACATCTCAAGCTCCTCCGTGCTTCGGAAGGCACGTTAAACAGTGGGTCCTGCGCCTAATCTCGCCTCGGTAGTGTCGGTTAACCGTCCCATCGGACTAGGCGTATGAAGGAACAGAGAGTGCACTTGCGTTTGCGCAGTCGCTTGTGCACTATAATATCTCCTGTGCAGATGGCTAGACTTTGTTGATATTGGTCGCAGTAACCGAATATCGCTTAGGAGGATATTATTATTATATTTTTATAAGATTCTTAAATTTATGCAAGCAACCCCTACAAGAAACATTGTGTACGTTGCTAATTTGTGACATAAGTGTCTAGTTACATTAGCCAATAATTTCACCTCCTGTCAAACCCTTCAAAGCGGAACACAGCAATGCAAATATCGCTGCTCGACGGCAAAAATAGCTTTAGTGGAAGCATCGCAGGCAATTGAGAATGGGTTTCTTGTTCTCTCTTTGGTGCACTTTTTTACACTCATCTTAGCATTACTGAAATAAGCACCCATCATCCGTTGAAATAAGTAACCGTTATTTCGTTTTCGATGAAGCGCTTGAAACATCACGCGTCGAGCGAAATAAATCATAACGTGTAAGATTGTTTCATTTACATAGTTACACGCAGACTTAAAACAAAGGGTTGAATGAAAAGGTTTTCGCAAAGACCACGGGTTTCGTGTAGACACTAACTCAAAGAGCTAACAGCGTTGGGCTAATTAACAACGGCTGGTTCGTTTAAGCCACGTGCATTTATGAAGTCTGCTTATAATGGCTGTCAAATAAAGAGCCGGCGAGATGTGTTATTTCTGTGACAGATATAATAGACCGGGAGCGCGGCGTATGAAAACAGAATAGGACATGTGCATTGGCTAATATTAATACAGAGGAATTGGGTGCCACCGTTTGAACCGTCTGATATCTATATCTATACAAATATTAAACAGAGTGAAGATTTGTATTTTTGTAATGAATAAATTTAAAAACTACTGGACCGATTTTAAAAATTCTTTCATCAATAGAATGCTACATTATCACTGAGTAGTAAAGGCTATTGAATTGTTTTTCCCGCGGGAAAATAAAGAGCTGCCACGGGAAAAATTAATATAACAAGGGCGAAGCTACCAGCGGAAATTTAGTTAGTTATCAAACCCTGATTTTGTCTACTTGTGCATCGCAGCCATCGAGGTAATATCACGGTAGCAGTATAATTACCGTGGTAATATGTACTTTGCTTAGTGTGCATATTAAGTCCATTGTTACAACAAAAGCCCTGCCTGAAAATAAGCGCTTTGAGTTTCGACGCAAAAGCATTAGCTGAGCCAGTGATTTTGTTTCACACAGCACCACTATTTTTTATCTCTATTTTTGAGTTCCGTACCTAAAAGGAAAAAAACGGAACCCATATAGGATCAGTTTGTCCTGCGTCTGTCAGTCTGTCCATCTGCCTGTCAAGACCTCTTTTCTCAAAAACGTGTAGTGATATCAAACTGAAATTTATATCAAATACTCTGGGTCTTAATTCCGCTAATCTTAATGTCGTTGTCGTGTCTTGATAGCGTTTCAATAAAACTGTTTTTCTCGTTTTGTACGCTTTACTTGCAATGCAATTTATTCTTACTACAATTTCTTGACAAGTCAATAGTGGCAAATGTTTTAGTTTGTAATCGCTTGCCCGACAATAACTGTCTCAAAAAAAATGACGGGTTGCACTCCGGGAGTGCCGGCAGAAGTGAAAACTTATGTATTAACGTAAACATGACAATTTATATTACATTAAAAAGTTTATCCCTCAGAAAAATCAACTTCCTGTTGTAACGTTGTGCGTACATAATTATATAACTAGTAATAATGAATCAAAATATTTACAATTAAATTAAAAATATGATCAAAACAGACATTAATATACTACTTAAAAACGTAATTTTATAACAAATAAATAATATTTAATATATACTAACTTACCTAATTAACATTTACAACAAAATCAAATAAAAGCACAATTTAGATTTTTCCTAACAAAGTAAATAAATTGATTAAAACTGTCTCAAGTGACGTGTGACTTCCAGTACTTTTGCCACCCGCTATTGTTCTCGGCCGGCTTACGTGGACCCCTCACCGCACCTCGACAGTTCCTGCGGCCATTTCAATTTTAATTGGTCTTACGAATTTTCGATCAGGGTCACGTGTCCTGACGCGAGTTTAACATTTTTTACCCATTACAAAAAAAGTGTACAACGCTGCTAAAGAAGTTCTCACTTCAAAAACATACGCATCGAATTGAGAACCTCCTCCTTTTTTGAAGTCTGTTAAAAAGGGATGGTATCGAAGCGTTATTGACACACCACAAATGCGTTGACGCTAGCAGAATAAGGCCCCTGATTATGGTCTCTTTCAACTGTCAAAATATTAAACTTGTAAGTCAACGCAATCAAAAGATATGACCATTTATGTCGCATGTTTTCACAAATTTTGCGATTTCACTAGGGAATCAAGACTTATAGTTAATTGCCGTTAACCTAGAATCATGAAATTTGGCAAAAATCAAGGTCCTATCTTATAGTAGGTGCACGCTAAGGGAAAAAATGTAAATAAGTTCATAGTTATTGTCTTATATACTTAAATAAGATAAAATAAGTTTATACGGAACTCTCGGTGTACGACCAACTCGCACTTGGCCGGTTTGTTTATATTAGTTTGTAATTTTCTAGAAATAAAATGTCTTCTTTTCTTGCTCTCTTTCTGTATCACCTTAATTTATAAACAAACTTACTAAACAAATGTCATGTTAGGTAATACTGTATGCTAAAAAGGGTACTTCTCTTCCGTTTCTCCAAGTCACTGAGCAAAGGGGTGATTTCGTGAAGCGGGCTGATTAGCCCAAAGACTAGTTTCAGTCGCCACAACACCTATTTTGCGCTAACGAGCCTCGGCGTCAGATGGCACTCGCTCGTTCTCAGTTGAATAGTGCCCTCATTTAGGATGTTTACCCTGTAATCTTGGCGCGGGACTCTGGCGTGGTACCACAGTACCTATGAACTTATGTTGGTATGATTAAGAAATCAACAAAATTCTTTTAACGCTTATATCGATGTTATGCCGAAAGTAATATTTAGGATTTCGATAACTGTCAGGTCTTTAGTGACACTGGCAAGATTGAAACTAATCGATGACATGAGAATCATCAAAATCTATCCATGTGTTTGGTCAATATAGTGCTAGAAAGGAACAAATATACATACATACAAACACATATTGATGAACATATTGCCCTTATTATTTACTTTATTTCACAATTTAGTTACACGCAAAAAAAAGCAACAAAAACATATACACATGGTAACACTGTACAAAGGTACTGCTTATTCTTAGCGAAATATCTCCAGCAGCCCTGTCACTAATAGAAATAATATGTAATATGGTAGTTAAGTGTGTAAACACAAACAAGGTAATAATAATATTAAAAAAGAATACCTACTTAAATTATTTAAATAAAATACAATATACAAATAAATACGGATATACAATACGCTACATTGCGAAAATGCGTTGCGCAGTCGGGTGAAAAAGTGCCTCTGTCAAATAAATGTACGATTCCCATTCTGGCTTTTAATGTTTCGAAAATGTAAACAACGGTATGCTACTCGTTATAAAACTGAAATAAAACTGGCCAGTTAAATTTTAACAGCGTACGAACGGGCGAAATGACGGCGCAACAGTTTAACTGTTACGGTAAACAGCGGTGGATTTGACCGTCCGTCCGTCGGTCGTTTTGCCGTTTTGCCTTTGGCCTCGTATCGACGCGACGGGAATCGTAACCCCATTAACCCACATTTAACTTTGCAAGCGAAATCGGATAAAGTCAATTGAAAATCCTGTTGAGGGTATTTTTACAGCTATACCTTTGAACGACAAAAAGTGGTTATTACTTAGTTTCAGTTTCCTGTTGAGGCTGTAAGATGACGATGAAGATAATGACAGTGTGGTTAATGATTACTGATGTAAACTGAGATACTGGGTTTGAATCCCGAGTCGGTGCAGTTTTGTGCATTTAATACTTTTTTCTTTATATATTATACGTGTAAGAATTTTCGTATAATTTTAAATAATGGACATTGTATTTTTTTTTTGACAATCTACTTATAGTAGATTGTCAAAAAAAATACAATGTCACATAATCCAAAAAGTGGTTTGGACTAGATGTTTGGTGTAATTTAATAAACATTATTAACAAATTATGGATACATAAACAATGTAACAATTTGTTTATTATTTGATAGGTTTTAAAAATTTATGATGATGAGACATTGCGTTAATTAGTTTACAAACTACAAATAAATTGGAGTAAATACTCGTAATGTCATATTACTATGAATTATAATTTTAATCAGATATGATTAAATTGTAAAATAATAAGAAGACAATTAATGAAAGCGAGCTATGTTAGGAGTTTCTTTAATGGATAAAATCCTAAATGAGGTTATCCGGAAATGAACTGGAGTCACCGACATAGCTCGCAGGATAAGCAAACTGAAGTGGCAGTGGGCTGGCCATGCACATCTGTCGAAGGACCGATGGCCGTTAGAGCAGACGTGTCCTAGAGTGGAGACCGCGAATCGGCAATCGTAGTGTGTCCCGTCCTGCAGCTAGGTGGACCGATGGCCTGAGAAAGGTAGCAGGGATGGACTGGATGCGGAAGGCGGAGGACAGAGTGTTGTGGCGCAGGTTCGGAGAGGCCTATGTCCAGCAGTGGACTGCGATAGGCGGGTTGATTGATTGATAATGAAATATTATTGAATAAAAGTAAATTGATAACCGCCAAATGTCTAATGTATTTTCCGATAAAACATGTTGAGGTAACATTTTAAAATTTTTCTTACGCTAGCGCTACATATCATAAATTTAACTTTAAAAAGATTTAATAAAAATCTGTCTACAATGTAACTAATTTTTCTCTGCAGAAATATAAAGAAAATTCGTTCGAATACAACCTTTTATTTCTAATTGAAAATTGATGAACCTGTAGTGTCTGGGAATGAAAGCTAGTGAGAATATCTATTGTGCGCACGCTCGCTGTGTCATCGAGTCGCGGCGTCTCTCGCTGCCTCCGCTGAATATTCATGCGGAGACGCGGTTGAATTAGCCGCGTGCACGCCTCTTCGCGCCATGCAAATGTTTGTCTTTCAGTTGCGGGATTCTGTTTTTTCAGCGACTATATCAGGTCCCTGCTAAGTTCAGTTTTGTATCGAATTTTCGACAAGCTTCGACTGTGTGGTTAAATGTTATAATTATATTGTGGTACAATGGAGGTTGTTTGACGTACAGTTAAATGTAAAAATTTATTATATATTATCATAATTTTCGTCATGTCCAGCTTAACGCAACATGATGAAGTGCTTAAATAAAAGGCTTACGAACCTAATATTTTCTTTTTGTGTGATCTCAAAAAATCAATAGTTTCGAACAATAGCATTCATTTTTATGAGACTAAAAGACAAGATAAATTATTTTGATGTGAAGATTCTTGTTTTCGCTATCAAGACGGCTTGTTGCAACTTAAAATACTTGTATAGATAGATAGATAAAACATTTATTAGGTACAAATCACACAAACACATTAACAAAATTAAGATACAATCAATATCAAGAAGGGTGCATTGAGATCAAGAATTAAAAAAAAAATTATGTAAATAAAATGAGTCTGTGTGTTATGCGCAGTACCCAAAGGGCCAAGGGTGTATATTACATATTATTGAGGAATACCAAGGAGACGATGTGATGAGCTTACATATTAAACTAGCTGTGCCCGCTTCTTTGTTTGCGTAGATGTCAGAAAATAACAACATGTCGTACTTTTTTTCCCGTTTTCGCAACATTTTTCGTTGATGCTCAGCTCATATCAGTCGTAGCGACATGTTATATAGCCTTCCTCGATGTCCAACACAAAAAGAGTTTTTCAATTTGACTCAGGAGTTCCTGAGATTAGCGCGTTCAACCAACCAAACAATCAAACGAACTCTTCAGCTTTATAATCATCATCATCATCACAGCTCACATACGTCCCCACCGAGGGGTTCGAGCCTACCCTATGTTAGGGTGATTAGGCCTTAGTCAACCACGCTGGCCCAGTGCGGATTGGTCGACTTCACATACATCATTGAATTTTTTCGCAGGTGTATGCAGGTTGCCTCACGATGTTTTCCTTCACCGTAGGAGCGTCAGACAAATGTACATATGAAATTCGAAACGAAAAACACATTGGTACATGGCGGGTCTCGAACCCCGACCTCCCGATTGGAAGGCAAGTGCCGAGTCCACAGCGCCACCGACGCTCTTTATAATATTAGTAAGTAAATATTCAGCTTTAAAATATTAGTATAGATTAGACTTTATACTGTATTTTAATCTCTATGTTTGTGTGTTGGTTGTAAACGACAAACCTCTTCGTTAGTAATTGTTCTGAGCCTCTTCGTCTGCTGCATTGTCTTTTTTTATTTCGTATGACACGCGGGACAGAGATCTAGCATTTAGTTACATTTCTGTCCCGCGTGAAATTACTTGCCGGGAAACAGCTTATTATATTTTATAAATAAATTCAGTTACTGTCCGACTAGTTTCGTGAGGCGGTGGTGTCGTGGCCGCGTTCGTGAGTATAGCGGTTTAGATATTATTTTAAAGTACCTATGTTTACGATAGTTTTAACCAGTTAAATACAATCAGTACATTACCACAAAGACCTATCCTTTTTGTTACTTTCTTCTCCATCTATTCCTAATCGGCATTTTTGGAAGATTAATCGCGTCCCGTTTCGAGTGTAACTCGTTAATAGTTGCAGCCGCTCAGTGTATCCCGAGAGCTAGCGCCAGGGCCGGGATGCTCCACGCTCATGCATTACATCCGGATTGACTCGTGACGCAGCAACTTAGCTAGTAACTATTATTAACTATAGCTTACTATTAATTATATGAAAACTCGTCACGTTCAAGCACTTCTCGTGGTGTGTTGTTAAAGTGGCTTTTACACGCATTGGTATTTATTATTTTATATTTATAGTTTATGATTGCCTTACGAGTGAAATTAATTTTTCTCTTAATTTAATTAATATTGATGATTGTTTAGATATGACTTTATAAAAAACTGTCTATTACCATGCCTCGGATAGGATTTGAACCTGCGTTTTTAACATACCATGTTAATGCCATGTAGAAAAAAATCAAAGCAATAAAGACATCAAAAGAGACTGGCCTAAAAATTGTGTAGAATATGACGGCAATTGGGATGATGACTGAATTTTTACGTCTCGTCATTAAATATTAAAATACCGTGGAAAAAGATGCAGTCCTGTGAAATTAGAATTAAAATCGGCTCAGTAATACATTAGATACAAGCATTTTAAGTTGTTAATTTGAAGGCGATTAGACAGAGAGATCCGACATCAACCGTGTCGTCATTGTTGTGTACGGCCATATTAACTCCGTGTAAATTGCCGTTTTGCTAGAAAGAGATGGAGAAAAATCTTTAATACCTTATATCTTGGTTGTTTTTATAGTTATTCGAAAACCGATTTTTTCTTTCTGTTTATTATATGAAAAAGCTTCTATTAAAGCAAAAAAATTTTTTTAGGCATCTAGCCAATTGTAAGAGTAAGCTATCAGAGGATCGAGTGTTCACATTGTGAGAAGAATGTAGAAATTTAAACGTATTTTTTGCCATTTCAGTTGAGATCGATATATATTTCCTATATAGATCATATTTCCGCACCCAAAATATTAATCTCATACAGAGATTCTGCAGTCGCTCAAGCTTGTTAACAATAACTTCGTTAAGGTCGCAATAGCAACAATCTGCATAGTTAAAGATAGGGAAAAGGAGTGACTGAGCAAGAGAAACCTGTTTATTAGAAATATTTTTTTATGTGAAATGTGTTGCGTTTGGGATGTCAAATAATAGCCAATCAAATTTTATTATATAGTTAACTCGATAGTAGTCGGTTACAGAGTAGTCACAGCTTAACAATAATGCGTTGTAAAACTGTAGAGTAGTCATACAGTAGACACAAAAAGTCTTTGTAATTTATACCTATTGCTAAATATCGTAATAAATTTTGCGCACATCGTATTATTTGAAAAAAACGTTTCATCAAGTGGTGTTTCGTTTATGAAAGAAGCGATTCTACTCAACCTTACCATCAAACTACCAAGTACGAGTATCTCCATGAAGCATCCATTTCATAGTTCCAGTTTCGACTGTCGGCAAGTTACGCCGAAGTTCATAGTAGTTAGGTCACAGCGCCTCGCTCCGGGGATGGATATCGACGGGAAGTTCAGACTAACTTTCCAGACCTCTTGATTTCCCATCAAGAGGTGTTTATCTTTGTGAAACGCCTGTTTTGAACCTGTGTTTGGAAACTATTCGTTTTTGCGCGTATTTTAAACCTGAATTATTAATACTCAATGTGGTAACTAACAGTACTTTCACATGGCTTGTAAAAACTACTTATTTTATTTATTTATGTACACAAAACAAAACATATACAATGAAACTTAAATAAGAGGTACATAGGTACTGCTTATTTCAGAAGAAATTCCTACCACCAGACCTGCGATAGGAAAAAATATATATGTTACGGTTTTACGAGCGTTTTGCGTAGATTTAATGTCAAAATATATTATATAAATATACTACACGGATACATACTCGTACTTATATACTACCTAAACTAATAGTATACTATTTAGATATAGATACAATAATTTCAATAGTGCTCTTTAACACATCGCTTAAGAGAAAACAGCGATGTCAAGGAGAGTTTTAACTTGGGATCTACAAATAGAGTCAGGTGGATGGATGAAGGCAAACCGCTCACGTAAATAGGAAGAACAGAATAGAATAGATATGAGTATTCCTACGAAGTCGAATTGGGAGCCACTTGAGATCTTTGCGAAATTGTGAAACATGGTCAAACTTTTTGAGTCGATAAATGAAACGAATGAGCAGATTTTGTATGCGCTCAAGTTTATTCAAAAGCTCCTCTTTGGCATTCAAAAAACAGACATCAGCATAGTCTAGGAGTGGATGCAAGAGACTTTGAGCTAATACTATCCTGGTCTTAAATGGTAAAAAGGCTTGTAAACATTTAAGAGAGTGGAGTGAATAGTGCACCTTACGACTTAATTCGTTGATTATGCCAGGATAAGTTACAAGTCAATATACAATATATATGTATAAGCCCAGATCTTATTTGTATATGTAGTATATATAATGACGTGGCCCAAGCCACGACATATTTTAAATTAAGGTTTACTTTATTATCCATAATGGTGCTCTATAGCATGCTTACATATATTTTTATATGTTCATCTCAAGTTGTCATAATCATTATTTTCAATTTGAAAATGTGCAATACTTATACTTTTAAGTATTTCTTTAAGGTTCAGTGCCACAAAGACCAGATTAAGAGTATTTCAGATATAGTCGACTGTGATTAGTGAACCCATGAAAGAAGTTAGTTATGTAAAAAATACCAAATATTCACACAAGTACTCTCAAAAGTAACTAAACTATGTTAAAAAATGTGTGGTTGAGTTCAACTCAAGCACTGACCAATAAACCAATATCAAAAATTTAGAATTTTGTGTAAAATAGTTACAATATGAATCATATTGAAGACGTTATTAGTGTGTATTTTTCAATATTTTTATTTAAAATATATTCATTTGTATTTTAAAAGTATTTTACACTCACTAACGTTTGGTATTTTCCGTTTCTGTTATGTATATTTCATACTACGGTTTGTGAACAACTACCTCGTAGCAACTACGACGTAGTCATTGCTACGTCACCTTTTTGTTTGCTACGCCGTTGTAGCAAAGGTTATGCGAGTAATGCTTATAGTTTTATTTCAGTGACTCTTGTACTGACTTTGGTAGATTTTCGTTCAAAAATGGATTTATGTCATTGAGACTGAATAAAAACACATAATCATGAAGTTCTTATTAACTTGTGAAAACAAAAGACATATTTTTGCTAACATCTATGAAGTGCGCTGTCTACACCTCTGTATTAAATTTCTTCTTTAATATGCAAAATTAAAAATATCTAGCTCCAGCGCACCTGGCTTAGTCGACTGCACTCTATGTAGAGTCGGGTTTTCTGCAGCGCTCCGGTGAAATTCAATTATCTCGAGCGAACAAGACTACAAGACACAGGTAGCGCTGTTTAGTTTTTTTTTTTGCCCGGACTCTATTAACCTGGATTGTTATTTAACTTGACACAGATAAGGCTGAAGATTAGTTGGCTCGCAAAGCGCTATTGTAGAGCTAATGTTCGTTCGCTTTGTTTTAGAGTCAGTTGTTAATTGAGAATGCAAGGAACTAGTTTTAATAGATGTTTGTTTGTTTAATTTCTTTTACATTTGCCATAGATATTCTCTGGTAGACGAAATAAGTGTGATTTAGTTAGATACGTTGTAGATATATTAAATAAAACTTAAGAAGCTCTTGTGCTTAGACTGGACCAGATTTTTTTCTATGTACAAACTTTGGCATTATTCATACTAAAGTATTGAGTGTTAAACATGCAAATACAAATGCTGATATTTGTATTACCAGCAGGGCAGAAGCGGAAATTTCAGGTGAAATTGGTCTGACCTGCGGCCGCCCGCCCTAGGGGCGGAGGTCAAGTTGTTCGTTATTTTATTTACCGGTGGAGCTGCTATTGAATGTGTACCTATTGATGTTACAAACGGTTTTTGGATTCCCTTGCTTATTTGTTACGATAGATTTTTGGATGGGAAAAGATCTTTTCAAAACCAGGTATCACGGCGATCTTTATTTTCATGTAAATGAAATAAATCTTTTTCTTTTATTGCTTTAGAAGGCAGACGAGCAAACGGCCCATCTGATGGTAAGTGGTAACCGTCGCCCATGGACCGCTGCCTACTTTGAATACAATACTCTTCTTAAACCTCGCTTGAAAGTAGATATGTTATAGCGTTCGGGAAACACAGCAGCAGGAAGTTCATTCCAGAGCCGGACCGTACGTGGTAAAAAAGAGCGCTGAAAGCGAACCGTGCTAGACGATATTGCTTCCAGGTAGTAAGGATGAACTACTGTACTGCGGTGAAATCTTTTGAATAATGATTATTTTTCTGTATGGAGTAGTGCTGGGGTATCTATTGTATGAAACAAGAAGTCCATTCTGTCGTGCGCGTTCAGCAATTATGACTTATTGAACAACAAATCCATTTAAGTCTAACCGGCCGGCGACTGAATTACTAATTGCAACGAAATTTTTATTTTGATGTGTGTGTGCGGTGATATAGTGAGGGCGTCATTTCAGCTGGGATTAGCTCTACACCGTTAACGAAAACAGCGAGCGTAACACTTTTGTTGATTTTATATTGAGATTTCTTTAGTTGTCGAATTTGATTTGTTTTCTCAGTAGAATCTATATAATAAAAGGAGAAGTTCCCACAGCTGTAACCGCTAATGGTAGAAACGTGAAAGTTGGACAGTTGTTTTAATTCAGAATGAGGATGCACACTAAGAAGGGATTTTAAAAAATTTTAACCCTAAAGGGAGAAATAGGGATTGCAAGTTTGTATGGATTTTTTTTGAAATTAGCAATGATTTTGATAAACTGGAGATTCATGCTCTTAAAAAATTTCATTAAACACGTGTGTCATGGTTTATTGGAATTCATCCCCTTAGGGTGCAAAATAGGGGTTGAAAGTTTCTATAGAAAATATTAAAAATCTCCTCGAATTTCTATGAAATTTATTATCCGAGCTCCTAAATATAAAAAATAGTCTTCTATCTAGTAGGCTACAAAATTATTTTTCCTACGGGAACATATAAAATTCCCACGGGAAAACAATAATAACGCGGGCGAAGCAGCGAGCGGGACGCTACATATAAATCTAATATATAGTTAATTTATTTGTTTTATGAGTCTCACAAGCTATATTTAATAATAACCTTAACATATTTCAGATGTTTTATTCAGAACCCGGTTAATGGAATTTACCTTATGCTTTTTCGTTAGTTCGCCGATTACCTAGGAGGTCGGAAGATCTTCTAGTTAATGAAGGAATGAACAATTTTTCACACTTCAACGGACTCATTCCGATAATCTGCGATTACCTTCTTAATGTGCAATTAATCTGATTTATTACATACATTAGCGGTACCTATATATTCCACGGTAAATCTATACTAATACTACCTATAAAGAGGAAAGATTTGTATTTTTGTATATTTGTATTGAAAAGGCTCCGAAACTACGTTTCCGTAATTCTTTCACCATTAGAAAGCTACATTATCCCTGATTAACATAGGCTGAAAAAAATATTTTTGCTACGGGACTATATAAATTTGCTACAGGAAAATATAAAATTCCCACGGAAAAACAGTAACGCAGGCGAAGCCGCAAGCGGTAGCCTATTTTTCCTGCGGGAAAATATAAAATTCCCACGTTAAAACAAAAATAACGCGGGCGTAGCCGCGAGCGGAAAGCTAGTACGTATTTAATAAAAATGATAGCAGCATAGCGTCGTGTCCTTAATTATAGCAAAGTTTAAAACCGATCGGCTACTGCAAGTGATAAGGTTAAATATTGCAGTGGCGGCTTTGTTTATGGCGCCGGGTGCGGCTGGCGCGGAGCCAAGCGGCGCGGCGCGGGTTCGACTCCCGGCCGCTGCCGTAACAAGGGCGCACCTCCGCGGGCAATGTTGACCCCGTTACATAGTTCTGGCGTTTAACCTATTATTGTGATTGCGGGAGTCCAATTTTTATGACCTTTTTTATCGCAACGAATGGATTTTATGACTAAATTATCTAAAGTACTCGTAATTATACTTTAGCCCAAACAATACTCAAAAATATTATGCTTCGATTGAAAAGTATAATAATAAAAAGTTTAATATTAATTGGAACCGTTTTAGAGTGAGAATTCTTTAAAGATTTGTCTATAAATACTCACGCCCTTAAAGGTACAAACTCTTTAGCCTGAAGAATCGATATTACTTTTTTATGGTACATATCTTATTTCTGTACAAAAAATGACGTATGTGATGCAATTATGCAACAAAAATTTCAGTAAAAAAGTATCGGTTAAAAAAACTTAACAAGGGTCGGGCTAACAAAAGCCGGTTGCTTGAAAGTTGGCCGAAAAATTGTTTTGCCTAAGGTTTTAATTAAGTTTCATGTCATAAAACACAGTTGACTTTGCAATAACACACTGACAACTACCAAGGTAACCTTAGCGTTATTTTGTTTTTACGCGATGTTTTGTCAAAGCTTTCCTTGCCGAATGTCCACCAAACAATCAAATTAACATCTGTAATTTTATCTCAACCCTTAGTGAGTGGTGTGTCGTGCCGCAGCGTACGTTGTAGATGCCGGTATGCAAAGGTAAGTCAACTTTCGACATTATACTATTACCGTGACATTAGCAACTTCTGTTATTGCGACACGCGCGAACCAGGTGGCGTTGACATGAGTAGCGTGTAGTGTTTCAGTGTGTAAACCAGTACTTGTGTGTGTACTGATATCAAGTAAGTTCGTGTAACTAGAAACTGTATTTTTTTCGCACGAGTATGGCACAATTAAATGAAAGAAAACTTTCCAGATAGTGTGACTGGGAAAAATTGGTGAATTATTTATATACAGTGTGTAACAAAAACGCTGTGAACCCTTTTAGGGGCATTTTCAGGATCGATATACGATCGTTTCTATGTATGTTATTTGTTAAAATTCTTTAATAAAATCATCATTCACATTTTAAAAGTTACTTTAATCATTAATATGGTAAAAGGAGAAGGGGAAGACAACACAGAAGATGGGAATGAGATTATTGGCGGGTCTCAGTTGTTCCTTCTATTCCTTCTTATACCTTCTCGAATTAATATAAACTGTATACAAAGTTCAGGATTGAAGGCTTTATGTAATGTAATTTTCAAGTTACGACGATTGCTCACCTCCTATGTGCGCCGGCGGCACTCCCCCGACTATGCTGTAATTGATTATTTGTAAATACTAATGTTTGAAACATTTTATCAAATGTATTAATTTTAAAACAATCTAATAGTGCACATTATTTGGTCAACAATTGTTTTTCATTGCACCTCCTTTTTTGGTTAGTATAGAAAGTAAACATAAAACTACGTTCCTTTAAGGATTCATACAGTTTTTGTCACACACTGTGTATTACCGCTTAATACAAAAATATCCTGCTAGCGGACAACGTAAATAACACGAGAAAAAAGGGACACCATTATCTAATTAATTACTTGTCATAATATACATTCCTTTCGTCTCATTACCCACCGCCGGAAGTACGTGAGTTATTAAAGGCACTGTACGACGCTCTGGAGGAAAAGTGACTTGGAATTAGTCTGTGCGACTCTTGGAACGAGTGTCTTTCAACGGCCGTGGGCAATTAGTTTTTAATACCACTGGAGTGGTAAAGAAGTACACGGTCTACCATACACCGCCTGCTTAAATCTACAGTGATCTCTTAAGTTCTTGGTATACTCGTATATATTGGAAATGGTTACATGAAATTATGATGATATGTTTTTTTAACCCGATTTTCAAGTGTTGTTTTCGTTCAGAGGTCTGCGTTGATGTGAACCGTCAATAAAACGTTAGTAAGTTAACTAAAACTAATTTTGTTTGGCATTGATTTCGCAATAACAGTATTAAAAATTATTTATTGTTACTGTTTGGTGACCTTCCGGCTAGCTCCTTGGAAGCTATAAATATACTTTATAGAGTTTATATCTGTCTATGCAGTACATATCATTGGTACAATATCAATGGTACAATGAAGATTATTGTATTTAACTTTTGTGATATACTTAATTATAATTAAGAAAACATTACTGTCAAAAGGAAAATGCAATACAAGAACACCGTTGTAATTATGAAAATTAATAATTTTGGAAAAAAATCCATAAAGTAACGAAAGTCATGCTTCCGTTGTAATAATTACAGTTAAAATAAATATAATTATTAAAAATCACCACAAAAATTTCGCATAGACACAATGTTGACAACGAATCAAATACCTACCCAACGACATACTTTTGTCCGTATATTGCGCCGAAAGTTAAATTTACAACTGAAAACAGAAGCTAAACGATTCAGCGCTTGTTACATTTAGAATGTCAAATTAAAATCGCGCTCGGAATACAGATGTCGAAGTTTTAATTAATCTGTAGGCTGGCCGATGTTCTAGTGAGCGCGGCCAACCTGCGCTCGGCTTTTGGAACGTGCTAAAAGTTTGGACTTAACTAATGCTTAGAATGTTATGTACTTTAAAGCTTATTAGCCCACTGCAGATCGCGATCTCGGGTATTTTTTTATTTAAACTTTCGTACAGCATAAATAAAGTGTACAGGGGCGAACTTATTGCCTGAAGCATTCTCTACCAGTCAACCCGTAAAATGTGAGAAAATTTTTGTTGACGGTGTACGAATTGGAAAAAAATAATAACTAAAAAAACTTGACACAACAAGTAACAACATACTAAATAAAGATAAATACTAAGTACACAAATATATAAATATGATATACATATAAACGGTATTATATAAAAGGCAGTCTATAATTTGACCCTTTGCACACAAGGATGGTGACGTTCTGGTTAAAATAATTTTCAGATCATTTTATTTTAACTTCATCAGAAATAATTATCAAGCTTGAGATCAAATTGTTTTGCAATAAATAAAGTCAATAATATGTTTAAAATTTATTTTATTTTCGTTGTCATATCTCTTTTATTTTAATATTTCTACTTATATATTTTCTAACAAAGTCCCTTCATGTCCTTTCCCGCGTAGTCAAATTCGATCCTCCATTTCGATGGTACCTTTATTTTTCATTTATGGAAACTTTGTTACACAAAATTTTTTTTACAAAAAATAGAACCGACTTCAAAAACACTGAAAACTTTAAAATAATCTTCTTCTATACCAGCTCACCTTCGGTGAGCTGGTATTAAATTAGTGTTTTCCTCGATTTTCTATGGGATCCCATCATCCAATCCTGACTTTGGTGACCATGGGACCACCCTTGCAGTATACTCTATCAAATACAAAAAGAATTTTGGAAATCGGTTTAAAAATGACGGAGTTATGAGGTAACAAACATAAAAATAAAATTCAACCGAATTGATAACCTCCTCCTTTTTTGAAGTCGGTTAAAAACACCATGTTTACCACTATAGGTATACTACATATACACACGCACGCACATACATACACACATACATACGAACATACATACGCACACACATACACACGCACACACATACACACACATGCACACACGCCGCACATTACAGGTTCGCACGCACGCAATGTGAAACCATTGTTCTGTGCGTAAAACTTTTTTTTAATATATATAACAACGAAGTTTTTGGCCTTCATCTCACCTGATGAAAAGGCCGAAGCTGGAAGCGAGCTTCACCTGAACTCCTCAACTGGGGAACTCCTGGAGCGCGTTCAGTCTCTGGGTGTAGTTGTCCGGTTGTTTTTTAACACGCTCAGAGGCGTTGAACGGATTGCAGCAACCAAATCTATTATCTCCCTCTTTCACATTAATTTTTATTTCTCTCTCTTTCTATCAGATGACATTTTAGATTATGGCCTCCTATATCATCTAATCACGTAAGAGTATTTCAGTAATAAACGTCAGAGCGTTTTACAACCATCAAATTCGACGGTTGTTCGGTTGTAACTCGCTCTGACACTCTAAGGCCTCGTTTACGGAGACGCGGGGCGTTGCGCGGCGCGGCCCGCTCAGAATTCAAACATATGGCGTTGTATGAGTGCGTTTACGGAGAAGCGATTTTACACGCCTTTGCTTGAAATGGCGCGTTTTTTACGGCCGAGCCCGCGGATGGCACCGCCGCGTCCGTCGGTGTTCCCGTCTCGCATCTCTATGAACAACATCGTATATTGCCATATGTTTGTGTTTACGCGTGCGATTATGAGTGCCGCTTCACGCGCCGCCCCACCGTAAACAGAAAAAACGTCGGACGCGCCGCGAGACACCACGCCACACGCGTCGCGCGACGCCCCGCGTCTCCGTAAACGAGGCCTAAGGTCTTGAACGGACCTGCTGTTTCACCCGGGCGTCACGCTCGAAGGCATTGAACGGGGTTAGAGCGAAAAGTTGTAGTTCGCGCGAAGGCTCTGAATGCGCTCCTGATCCTCTGGGTGTAGTTGTCCGGTTGTTTTTTAACTCGCTCAGAGGCGTTGAACGGATTGCTGTCTTAGCTCCAATTGTCGGAACACAACAATGCTATTAACATTGGTACTATGGCGACAAACATAAGCAAGACGGTGGTAGCTAGCCAGTGAACGCAAAATGTAAAATTATCCCTGAAAGTGTCCAATCTAAATTCATTCACGCGATCCCTGCCCCTGCGGCGCGGCGTCCGTCCGATGTGGTCGCTTTCTATTCATTCGCGTGGCGACCGTGCATACAACATGCATGACACGTGTTTAACATACTCCGTTTTCAGTTTGCGAAGCTGGCGAGCTTATCTCGTGAAAGATTCGGTGGCGTATGTTAGTGAGACTGAAATAGAAGAGGCTGGTGTGTAAATTTAGACCATTCAAATAGTTTTCTGCTCCGTTTTTTTCTGTTGGATGAGTTTTGCTTTGAAGCTATAATTATATATTCTTTATTGTACACAAATTTACATGAAAAGGTGTTACAAAGAAGAAAAATGTACAACTCTGATTGCGGGAACAAAATAAAATATAATTTCACTCGATATAAACTCAGGATTCCTTAGTTATACAAATAGAAACTAGACGACTTTATCTTATTTATTAAATCACACATGTAACGTTAAACATTCTAGATCTGCTCTCATAAGAGTGAGATCGGCTCCCGTAGATCGTAACTCTTAGATACATTGTTCTTCTTAATGTTAAGAGGTGTGCATATTAAATACGATTTATTTTATTATTTTAGTCGCAGTATTTATTAAAAGTGTGTATGTGTGTGTAGGACGTTGTATAATGTGTCGTCAGTGTATTAGCGTGGTTGATGCATTGCATAAATTATAAGATAATCCAATAATAGAATGGATCCTTTTGTCCCTTTCAGCGGACACCGTCTCCTTTTCAATTTGCGCACTTCCTATAATGCACACTTTCCCGAAATGTCAGCATTTCACAATGGCTCTACTTGTCACACACAAATGTACACTCTCCCGGTATGTAAACTCGCGAGACACAAGAGTCGCGTAGAACCGTAGCATCGAACTCTACTTCTTTTCTGATGTATGTGTAGTATTATTTTATAAGGAATCTATTCATTGCCATCAAGACAAGCTTGCAAATGCGAAGCTAACGACTTTTAATCTAGATAATGCTAATTGAAACTCTTACACCGTATAATACGCAGAATTAAATTGTTATGTCTCTTTATGGACTGATATTGTGAAAAATAGTTCAAACAAGCCATATTAAATCCAGCCTTATTTCTAGTATCAAAAAGCAATCACCACCCTCTGCAATCAGCCTCTTCGATTTGATTGTACACACAATCAAGGCCTAATGCTAGGTAATTCGACCGTGTATTGCGTTAGTGTATAAACAGACACAATTATCGCGTAAGCTACGATATAATGCTGCGGCATGATTGCGCAATTACCCGACATCTGCTATAACGGCTAATCGGTTATATGCGTAGAGTACTGCTGCCACCTCTTCGATGGATCAGCTAAGTATCAGCTAGAGGCTTTGGAGGTGGTGGACCGCCGTGCTGTGAGGTTAATCAGAGACGAGAAACTAGTTGCCAAGAAACTGCTTAGTCTCGAGCATCGCCGTAAAGTGGCATGTCTGTCCATATTTTATAGATTGCATTTCGGTGAGTGTGCGCAAGAGCTTCACGACCTTATTCCACCCTCTCCTTTCCATTACAGGACGAGCAGAAGGTCGGCTCATTACCACCCATTTCAGATTGAAATTCCTAAAATCCGTACACAACGTTTTAGGTCCACTTTTCTTGTGCGTACTGCACAGGATTGGAACTCTCTGCCGCCTTCCTTGTTTCCTGAGAGCTATAATCTTGGGGTTTTCAAGGCTAGAGTGAATAGATATTATCTAGATCTACGTGCTTCATCTTCGACCACACCGTCGCTTACCATCAGGCGAGTTGGTGGTCAAACGTAGACCTATTACGAATAAAAAAAATAAAAAAAAATATAACTAAATTTGCTGTACCGATATTACTTTTATTAACTGCCTTTGTGCTGTTCTAGCTTGTTCCCAGATTATCTTTATGTCCAGGATTTGATTTGTTATGGAAAGATATTTTTGCTTAGTTTGGTTGTTGGTAGTATTTTCCTTAATACATTAGTTTGTTTTCGGAATAATAATATAAGGTTTTGTTACGACATATAGAAAAGATGTCATCAGCTTTATCCTAACTTACATTTTATCTAGCTTATCCAGCAGCCAAATATTTAGTTTCTTTTTAAAAAGCGTTATTCGTAACTCTTTTATATTCATATGGTATTACAATTTTTCTGTAAAAGGGCTGTTCTTTGTGTTCTGTTTAAGACCAGCCTTTGACAGTATCTCGAACTTCGTGGAAATATTTCTTTTGCTGCTGCGAATAGGTCTGGGCGCTATATTAAAACGCAGTATTAAGCCCACATTGTCCATGACATGCTAACAGCAACGTTTCTTGTGAGGATTAGTTTTTTCTGTTTTTTATGTGAAATTCGTTGACCTTTAATCCATTCAATAATTTGACCCTTTGTTCTCGGTTCTGGACACATTCCGCCAGCAAATGAGCCCCGTCTTGAATTTTGTCGCACAAGCTACAATTTCATAATGAGACAGCCAAACTTGTTAAGTGGAATGTGTCCAGAACGAAGCCTGTCGGCAATAACTGTCAAGCTTTTTCTTAATGTAATTTGTTTGAACCTGCATGGATCTATGTACGAGTATACAGGTGTAGAGTCAATTCTTTTTTCATTTGACTTGTATTTGCACACATCTTAATAATGGTTGAGGTGTGTGTACATACAAAGATTAAATAATTTAGTTAATTAGATTCTTGGTTGAAGATTTTTATTTTTTTTGACGTCAATATGTGCCTGTAAAGGTCTATATTGAATGAAGATTTTTGAGTTTGAGTGTTAGTTATACATATACCTACATATATAACAATCTCGCGTCACGATGCTTGCCCTGTATGAACTACGAAACTACTTAACTTGATTTTGATGAAATTTAGCTAATTGATTCAAACTAAATGATGGGATAGTTTACATTTCGATTATTGACCCAAATAATTTTTTTGTAATTATTTGTTGGTTTCAGATTTTTTAAGCGAAAATTAATTTGACTACTTGATTAAGAAATTTCGTATAGCATTAAGCCAAAGCATGGCCGAGTCAGCTAGTATAAGAGTTTGAGTTCGAGTTCAGTATCATTTATTAGGACCAAAGCAAGGCGTACTTGGCAACGGAATGGACTGAGCTGAAAAAAACCTAATCTAATTTGGCGCAAGGCTGGGCTATCTGTCATGGCAAACACGCCGAGGCAAACCTATTGGAGCGCCGAGCGTTCGTTAATTTGGCGACTGTGTCGAAGTGAAAGCGATAGAACAGTCCTCTGGCGTTGCCTGCTTCGTTTATTTAATCAGTGACCTACTTAGACAAGGATTTGATTAAAACAAGAATCTGTTTCAATATCGCTGGAATTACATCCTTTTGGGAGGTGGTGGAAGAATTTGCTAAGTGAACAAACCGTGAGATATTGTATGCTTTATATTAATATTCTTCTTACTTCAAAATAAAACCTTACAGAGCAAACAAGCATTTGTCTGTGTGTGTGGTTTTTCTCTAGAAAACTACCAAAATCGTCCTTTTGAATTTTTTGTTAATTAGGATTTTGATTACTCAGAATGATGTAGAATGTGGTAGTGTTTTTGAAACTTCATCTCCTAACAGAGGTAAAGCGGGGGATGGTAAGTGTATAAGAAATTCTTTAATCCTGGAAATAGAAGTGTAAAAATGTAAAGAATTTTTCGGCCATTTTCCGAATATTTGCAATATCCTAACAAGAATTGGAAATAAAAACAAAGAAATATTAGACTGAAAGATGATTATATTAAATTAGCTGCCCCGCACGCTTCTTTCTGCTTCGCACGGGTATTCCAGAAGATATTTTTCGAGAACTTTTCAGAATAACAATGTAGGTAAGAAACTGAACTTCAATCTGTCATTTTGTCAGTCACCCAAGTTTTATATGAAATTTTTCAAACTTTTCTAGACATCAATTTAGATTTCTTTTTATTTTTTGATTAAATATTTTTTACGTTTTCAAGTATACCGGGTTAGTATTTCAAGCATGAGCCAAATTTTGTGTGCTTGTTCATACAAGCAAAATGAAGATCTTTTACTACGGGACCAATCTCGAAATCGCGAAAATAAATCAGCTGTTCCATACAAATGTTCAACATCCACTGAACCTAAATGTATAGAACAGCTGATTTTTATTTCGCTATTTCAAGTTTGGTCCCATCCATAGTAAAAGTTGTTCATTTTGCTTGTCTGAACAAGCCCACAAAATTTGGCTTCTCCTTGAAAAATAACCCGGTATGTGCGTCGATTTTGGTGATAAATTGTTTTCAATAATATCTTCATCTACATAGAGTTTCTTGCAGAGTTAAAATATTTTCATCAGTCGATGAACTCATTTTATACAATAAAATAAAATATTTATGTATAACAAAAAGCATAAAAATAGTAAAATCGTGCGCAAAAACCAATTTCTTTTTTTTAACTTTCCTTTTTAATTCATATATCGTAAGCGTTCATTTTGTCCTGCTAGTTCGAAATTTAAATGAAACTTAGCGAGTTACCTCTTTAGTGATCATGCACGGGCTTTAAGGCGCACAGTGGTCCCAATGACTTCGCGTCGATCGTCCCGCACTGATTACATAGGAGTGAGTGAGTGAGAGTGAGGGGAATATTTAAGCAAACCTTTACGCGTAAGATGAATTATTTCAATTAAAAATTAATAAAGGCGAATAAGAAAAATCTCAAAGACCATCCGCTAGAATATTGCTCACTTTATTTATTGAAATCGAAAGTATATGATTTAACCTAATATTTACGACGCGATTAGGTTAAAAGTTTTAAAATCGAGGCATGTTTGGGTCACATTTTAACCAAGTTTTAATTAATTATCAAAAAATTAAAAAGGCCATCCTCTAAAGAATGCGTTGAATAATAACATATCTTTTTTAAAGATTTTTTTATTAAATATTTATGAAGAGAACCGTTTTTTCTACAGTGATTTTTTTATGATTGACCCTACTATGCGCCTTAAAGAAGCTCGTTCCATTCATCAAATCCTACATTGCCGGTCGCTCGAGCACGCTAGATAAGAAATTGCTGGCCGCAGTGGCCGCTGCCTGGCCCAGTACCTGCCTCAATTACGTTTATCCCAAAGAAGTTTATGTAAGATATGGTCGTATATCATATCAGATTTCAAAATCTCGTGTCACAGTGTTTGTTATAGAACTCTTCCGAAACGGTTTTTTATGGTTAACGGCTTAAAGATTTTCATGAAATTTTTTGTGTGTTTTGCTAGGTCTGGGAATAGGTCGTATGCCATTTTTTTATACTCCCAGGTGATAAGCATGACACCACGGTATACTGTATATGTATGTATTTATTTATTATTATTACCGTGGCGGCACTCTGCAGAAATGTTTGAGTGTTGAGCTTTATTAAAGCGAAACGTAGTTCGCGTGCACAGCTAGTTTTTTTTATAAGGAAGATAGAAGAAGAAAAAGAAGACATAGATAAGATAAAATTATCAGGAAACATAATCGACTTCATCATAAAAATGAAGTTACGTTACCTCTCACATTACATCTCTTTTTTTTCTATTTTCTCTAATGTTGTGCGTCAATAAAGAGAATCGTGAAGAATGGCCGAGAAGACCAGAATTAGTGTTGCTGAAAATCGGTCTTGGCCTTGCAGTTTTGCGCTACTCTTGCTGCAAGACCGAGTTCCCAACCAACACCAAAACTGACCCATGCAGGTCTTGGTCTTGTTAGAATTAGGCCGATCTTGGTCTGGGTCTTGCAACTCTAAATATAATGGTACATAATATGCGCTATTGTGTACATGGCGCAGAGAATAATTTAAGTACACAGTGATGCCTTCAGTTCCTGCAAATCATCCCTTTATTATAGGGTGCCAACAACAGAAATGGGAAAGTTCTTATAGGTATAACTAGCTGTGCGCGCGAACTGCGTTTAACGCAATAATAAATGTTGAGGTGAGTAATCGAGTTAAAAACTATCCTATCTTTTAAGTTGGACCAAATTACATAAAGTAAGCCGAATTTCATCAAAGTCGGTCTAGTAGTTTCGGAGTTTATCCCGCACAAACACTGTGACACGAGATTTTTATTATATATATATAGATATAGCGGGTGTAGCTGAACCCTCAAATAATATTTAGGGGCATATAGGTTAGATATTAAATGGACCCTAGGCTCTCGTCTTAGATCTGGAAACTTAATACTTTCCGCAGACTTAATCGACTTTAAATTAAATGCGAAAATAAGTAACAACCATCAGAAGCAGCCTTATCTATCTACAGTTTCGCGCGGCAAAAAGCTTAAAATTAAGATTACTTAATTCTAGTTAATAAAAATTAATTCTAAGGTCACGATGGAGCTGACATGTAATGTTTTTACGAAAGCTCCGTAAACAATAAAGATTAAAAAAAAGTAACAACCATAGTCCAGCTGATGACTATGGACATAATACAAAATAAAATGTAAACACTGAATGAAAAGAAAAAAGGTACGCTTGTGTAGGGCTGTCGACACTAACACCAAAAATAAATCGATTTACTTCGAGTGGAAAAATAAAAGTGGGCTCATTTGACCCAACATTTTTCCTACAAAATCTCCATTTCTGATGGATACAGAACCTTAAATATTATTTTGGTGTTACCTTGGTGTTTGTGTATTTGTTAAAACTACTCGTAGATGGAGTTATTGATGGTATCCGAACAAAAAACGCATTCACAGCAGTCGGACAGATGTGCCGCTGCTGCTTGGCTTGGCGCCAGAGAATTATTTGGGGGCTAATGTCCGCAGTTGGCACACGACCGGAAGTGCTCCGCGATTTCCGCTCGCTATTCTCCCGCGCTGACAGAATCGTTTTAACTTTGCACCGGCGTAAAACGTTGTTATAATAGAGCTTGGCGAAGTATACGTATTCAAAGAGGAATTTGATGTATAGTTAAGTTACAGGAACCGTTCGAAACAAGTTTCTGAAACACGTCAAATGCAGATTGAGGAACTTTGACACTAGTGTCGGAGGCTTTGGAAAGTCGGCAAATTTATAAGGATCTTTGGCGATGAAGATCTCAGAGGTAGTTTGCTAGACTTGCAATGGAAGACTGGCTGGTTGTTTATTATTTTATTTGGATTTCTGCCGCCTTTTAAACTACTAGCTTTCCGCTCGCGGCTTCGCCCGTGTTATTATTGTTTTCCCTTGGGAATTTCATATTTTCCCGTAGGAAAAATAATGTTGTAGCCTATAATACATTTCATAGAAATTGGAGCAGATTTTAAATATTTACCATAGAAACTTTCAACCCCTATTTTGCACCCTAAGGGGGTGAATTCTAATAAACCACGAAACACGTGTTAAATTAAATATTTTTAAGGGCATGAATCAAGTTTTATCAAAATTGTTGCCAATTTTAAAAAAAACCATACAAACATGGAACCCCTATTTCGTCCCTTCAGGGTTAAAATTTTTAATAATCCCTTAGTGTGCGTCCGCATTTTGAATTAAAACAACTGTCCAAATTTCACGTTTCTACCATTAGCGGTTACGGCTGTGCGTGCGTCTATAGATGGGAACATCTCCTTTTATATATATAGATTTTCAAAGCGTAAACCCCTGCAGCGGGCAATACCGCAAAGTTAAACTGCTTAGGTTATTTACTTATTTATGACTAACACGAGGGTATTTTAATATTAATCTTATTTCTAAAGGTACTTTACAAATATTATTAAATCCTACCTACCTACTAAAATAATTAACTATAACAATTACCTACATACAAAAATATTATAAACTCATTCTAAGATACCATACAGACCAAATTCTTTTGTTGAAAATATATCTGTATTAAAACAGTATTTTAGCCGGTGTTTCTGCTTTAATACTGCTTTAACCTTGTTATAAGTGATCTTTGGGGCCCCTATGAGCTTATAATAAGTATACATTGTGCATTCTGCCTACTTTGAAGGTGCTTTTCCAGGCTGTCAGTACCTATAAGCCTTTTGTACAGGAAACATGCAGGAAAACAGGATACTACGTCCTCCACCATCGAGTGAGTTACAAGATAACGAAATTCTCTTGTAGGTGTGTTAATCCTTCGGTTGGCCCCGTCGGGAATTGGGTCGAGCATACCTGTCTCAGCTAATTATCCTTTTGGCGAAGCGACCGAAACAGCCAGGCTTTGTCCCGTTCGCGGCATCACGGAACAGCTATATCGGCATTTTAGTTTAACATAAAATTTTATAACACCATTTCAGCCGTACGTACGGGCCAACATTTTGCAATGTATTAGGTTTAGTCGTTTTTGGTCTCGGCATTTTATTGTTAACACTAAGTTTTATACGAACCATTTCAGCAGCTGGGGTTGTGTGGTAATATTTTTTAAACTGTTTCAAGTTGGGTCACTTGTTTTTAGCCTCGGCATTTAAGTGTTTATACTAAGTTTTATACGAACCATTTCAGCCAGAATTGTATTTACCAATGTTTTTTAAATTACTGTTTTATGTAAGGTTCACTTGTGTTTAGTCTAGGCATGTTAAGTGTCAACGTTAAGTTTTTATGAACTTATTTAGCGAGTTATGTGTTGAGTCTGAGTATTGTATTCTAGATGTGTATGAAACTGTTTTGTAAAAATCTAGCACATTACTAGAACCCGTTTAATGTAATTAGTACTATCGCAGTCTGTTTGTTCTGTCTCAGCCCGACCGTTAGCGAGAAAACATCGGCGCTTGCTCGTTCGTACATCGATTTAAAACTCGCATCGCAAACACCTAAGTTAATAGCGCTGTGTATTACTCGTATCGCGGAATACACTTGCGAGCATAATAAGCAGACGAGTAGGTGTATATTGGGCATTCTAAAACAGTTTTCATCAAAACACCGCAAACGAACGGAGTGAGATTTGAGCTACGCTTCGCTGCGCTCTAGCTCCGCTACGCTCCGCAAATCTCACTGCGTTCGTTTACGGTGATTTGATGAAAACAGTTTGAGATTGCCCAATATACATTATACAGGGTTAAATTATTCATACCATTAAATTGTAATTTTTGATAAATAAAGAGTTATGCGAGTATATTGAATCACCATATTTGTTTTCATTAATAAAACGCAGAAATTTTTGTTAAAAATATTTTTTTATTATAAAGCAAGTAACAAATATCATCATAGCTAAACTAGAACAATACTTTAAATACAAATTTTCATTCAAGTACAATTTACTGAAGTCATAAATTACATGTGCTTAAGTACCACTTTTTTATGAATAAAACATTCCTTAGAGCGCACTCTTTTTTATGAGTTATACAATTGAAGTTAGCTCCACCTTTAGCATAACTATTGCGCAATGTTGCAAAATTAGGACAACCTTTGCCTTCAACATTTATCAAAAAGCAGTCAGAACACAAATCTTTAATCCATTTTTGCTTTTCAACACCTTTCATTATTATGGTTTGGTCCTTTAAAATTGGAATAATTAATCTCTTAAATTCTCTGAAATCTATATTGCCTTGACTCCAGTATATTCCTCTGTTGCGTTCAATCCAATTGACTGCTCTTTTTTCTTCGGCAGATAATTTTAGATACGAATATGGAGGTTTTATTAAAAAGACTTGCGTAAACTCTTTTGTGGCTAACGCAAATTCCTTAATAATAAAATTATTTTTGCAGTCTTTGAATCCTTGAACATCAACAAAAAGTATCGAACTCTTATCAGCACTCATTGTTTCGTTGTATTCCACTGTTTAACATAAAGTTGAAGTTTGTTCTTTCAAATACCTTTTGATTGCACTTTATTTAGTTAAGATATTTTCTTCACAATATTGCTCAGAGGTTTGTACTCAAAAATGCAGTCATTTAAAATCAAGCAATATGCTGCTGTCTGATCCGGGATTTCTTGGTCTGTTTCAATCTCCACTCTGACATCGATTGATCCCTTTATCATTTCTTGTTGGTGAGAACAATCAATAACAAATAATGGGGCAACGTCTCTGAATTCCTTCAAGCTCATCAACGGCTCTGGTCGCCGTCCATGATAAGACTGTTGGAATCTTGCATATTGTTCGTATAATAAATTAAATTTATCCTCTGAGAAACTGACATTCAATCCTTCATAAGGGTAATACGATGAATTTAAATATACTTTTACATCTCGTACATTGCAGTGATCGAACTCTGCCATTGACATTTCCGCATTGTGTTTGCGATTGGTTTGCAAGGCTATAATAACGAATCTTGGTTTCTCTATCTGTGACGAAGTTTTGATAGACCAAGTGTGTTTACGTGTCTTCGGTAATAATGGATATTCATACAAATCCCAATTTCGAAATGCTAGTGTAATAGGCCTGTCCTTTTCTAGATGTTTCAACAAATTGATTCTTTCACGATCTGATACTTTAACGTGCGGAACTCGCCAAACAACTTTGCTAATAGTTATATCTTCGACCACCTCTCCGACATTTAATTTCAAAGCATTGAGATTCGTATTGCTTCTTAATAGCACCAATTCATGTTTGGAGTTAATTATAACTTTTTCATAATCTTCTGCAAAACCTAAAATTTTCTTCAACGGCACAGAAGCCGAAAAAATTCCTCCGTTAAGATTGTTTGTACCAGAAGTTGACCATCCCCATACACGTGAGCATTTAGATTCATTATCATTTAACGAGAGGTACGATTTTATTGTTGTAGTTATGCCAGCATTTTTTATTTTGTCTATTTCTATTCCGTTTAACTCATATCGAATATCTTGAAATAAATATAGTATTGGATTGTTGATAAAATACACATTTGATATTTTTTCTTTAGTCGAACTATTATAAACATTGGCTTTACCCTCAATATACAAAGTGCTGAGTGAGGGTAACAGACATAGATCTTGTTGATTAATAGGTATTCTGATTTCATCATTCTTGTTGAAACTTGTTACGTACGGTTTATAAGAATGATATTCGAAACTTTCAATACTATTGTCGTATGATGTTGATTGAGATATATTTAAAATATTCATTTTAACAAGCCAATCAACTTCAAAAATTCCTTATTGTTTTTGGTGAGCTTCTTTTTTATGTGAAGCGGTGTGCTTTTATGAGGTGATCTTCTAGTACTAACTTGAATGCAAGCTGTGTCATGATTTTTATTGAAATTTATCATTTTTACGAAAATGTAGATACAGTTGTACTTCTTCGTCTCGTAAATTGATTTGTTTATTCTCGGCGTCTAATAATTGTATAGTTATTGCACTTATAGAACTTTTATTTACAGGAAAATATATTAGATTTTTCGGCACTTCAATGATCCGATAACCAGGTGGTACGTTAGGAACAAACTCGTGAATAATATGACTTGCAGATCCGTTCACGAATGACCCACTAACTACGTCGCATTCGATGCGCACAATGGTTGTTGGCAATATACTGACAGGATACAGAGATTCGGTCCTTTTTAATGCCTTTATTGTTTCTCCACCAAAACCTAAAATCCTTCCAAGTGAGTCACTTTTGTTGAAATGAACATCTTTAGTACAAAAAATTTTAGTTTTTAAAGTATTATTATTACAAGTTAATTTTAACATTGCATTTCTAATGTATGTCTTTAAATAATCACAGATATCTTGAAGTTCATAAGCTCCTTCAGGTATTTCGATTACTTCGTTATCGTCATAGTAGAATTTATTATTTCTTTTATCTATGTTGGGTATAGAATTAAATGTTGAAAAATACAACAATCCACACTCATAGTATCCACTTAATTCCAAAGTAGGTGAGTAGTTTGTTATCAGAGAGGATCCTTTTCCAGTTATAGACACAGTGAAAGACATTTTACTACTGATAAAGAATTTTATTTCAAGCTTTATATAAATGTGTTTTCCAATACTCCTTTAAAAATTTTATACAAAGGTGGCCGCAATTAACAGAGTCAAATGTTTGATATTGCTCATAGTTATAATTTAAAGAAACATTTCTTAAGTAATCAAGTAGTTCTAACGGAGGTTTCAGATTACCAAAACTATCAAAATATTCAGCATACTTATTTTCTTTCACGTAGGCTACCCAATGTGTTCCAATGTTATTTGAAGTATCTAAATTTATAATACCGCATTCTATCTTCCTAGGTTTTGAGGGCAACGTATCCCTCATGAAAACACCACGAAAAAATGGAATATCACTAGCATGTTCTAATATATCCCAATTAGTTAATGCCCGCCTAGGTAGCCGCTTTATTAGTTTTTTGAGGGTTTCAAATATAGACCTGCACCCTTTTTATAAGGTCTAATATATAATCCTTTTCCGAGAGCAACCGCCTCCATCATCTTATTATGTCGTTCCGATTCTTGAAGAGCTTTTTGAGCTGCTTTTGAATCATTAACCGCTTTTGCTATGCCAGCTGCTCCACCAGCCAGTGAACCTAAAGCTGATAATCCCGCGAAAATAGGAATTAACGGTAACAGTCCTCCACATTTTGGAATAGGAATACAACGAGGTAAACTCATTTTATTTTTATTTCTAAATAGTTTTTTTGCAGCGGCGACCGCATATTTAATAGTAGAATTTGTGTCTTTAGATTTTATTTTTTTTAATTTAGATTTGAGTTTTTTCACAGCCGTCATAAACGACCGAGCACCTGCACCAGCTCTTAATTTGGCCTTCATAGCATTTTTTACTATCCATGAAGCAATTTTTTCTTTCTTTCCAGCGTCTTTTGATTTCAATCTTCTTTGAGCCATATTTAATAGATCTAGATCAGCTTTGTGCCTTACGTTAGCGTCGTTGTTTATGTAAGCAATATCGTGGTGCATACAAGCGTTATCCAATTTATTAATTCCTCGCTGACCCTTAAGTAATCGTTTCTGAAGCTTTGTGCCGGGTCCGCAATATTGGTAGCCCGGTAAATGTAACTCAAACGGAATCTTATTTATTAAGCTGTTTATGATACCACTTCCTTTCTTCATTGATAAACAAAAAGTGAATCAATAAAGATATCTTGAGCTATTTTATATCATAAAACCAATTTATTCTTATCAACCCAACTATTTTCGCTATTACTTAATCCTAACCATTTTACAAACAATTTGTTTCCTTTTCTTTTTATAACCTTTTCAATGAGGTATAGGTCTGGAAACTTAGTTTTTTGTAACTCGTATGCATAAAATGAGCCGAGGATTCTTTGATTGCGTCTGTCCTCTATTTGATAAGTTGTTGGGTTAGTGTGATTAACTTTTACTATACGAAATATTTCGGTGGACCAGTTTGGCGTATAGCCTTTGTAAAAATCTGCTTTATATCTACTTATGCGAACATAATCACCAACACGAAATGTATATCCCCGACTTGTTTTATTCTTTTGAGAATTCATAATATAACCTTTGACTATAAGCTCATTTACTTTGTTAACTTCCACAGGCTTAAATTTTGTTATTCTATGCAAAGTGTTATTGTAGTGTTCTACAACGTCCTTTAAAATATTTTTATACCATTGGTAATTTCGGTTCAAACTAAATAGTTTGTAAAGGTGAGATTTAATTGTTCTTATAACTCTTTCTACTATAGATGCTTTTTTAATAGAATATGTTGAATAATGATTAATATTATACTTTTTCATTAATTGTTTAAAATTATCATTGTAGAATTCTGTGCCTAAATCAGTTTGTAAATTTTTAGGTTTTCGTAATGATGTAGTTAAAATACTTTGCATTGCATCTGTAACATAATTTTTCGCTTTTGATTTTAAAGGTCTGATCCATACATATTTTGATAAAGTGTCAATTACGATAAGAATATATTTATACCCTTTATTAAACTGTGAATATTTTTGCAAATCTATGAGGTCGGCTTGCCATAAATCATCTATTCCTTTTATGATCGTACATCGCCGGGAAAAATTCCTTCTTGCTGCTTTGTGAAGCTCATTCACTATGTCTTGTTTGCTCATTATTATCTGGTTTCTCTTGAAGCATGTGATCAATTTCTGTCCTTGTGTAAAACAAGGTGGCTAGCTTATTAAGTATTGAACTTTCAAAATCATTTAAACGAATATTTACATCACTTAAAATATTAGTTCTTAGTTCGTGTGTCTTTTCATCCACGTAAGCTTTATTGGCGGCTTCGTCATCATTGCCTGGCGATATAAGCCCTTTTAATCTTGATGATTTTAAATCATATTCACCTGTTTCTGACTTCACTAATGTATCGTTGAGATTTCCAATATATTCCTCTAATCGTAAACGTTTATGAACGTGATGACCAAATTTATCTACATTCATTTCCGTATCTATGCGGTGTTTGCTGTATAACTACTGATCAGTTTTTTAAAATTAGGTTCCTTATATTTGTTGTTTTTAATGATGCCTGCTTCGTACAGCTCTTCTATAATCGCAATAATTTCATTATCTAAGCCGGTATTGCCAGCATCACGAGATGCAAACAGTAATTTCAATCGATCTACTAATTCATTTGGATCATCCCAATAAACGTAATCTATATCTTTCTTTACACTTTTTAAAAGATTTATTCCTTTTCCTACCGTAAGACTTTCTGTGCTGTCATACTTATTTCTAGAGAACTTAAACAGTGGTTTAATAATATGCATGTACTTAAACCCTTTGTTACTATTAATTGGCTTGCGTGGATCACAATTACGCCTATGTACATTCGTTTCTATTAGAAGCTCTTTATAATTTTGCAAATCTTCATCTGTGATAACATCCAAATTTGGTGTCTTTTCAAATAGTAATTCTTTTAATCCAAGAGTTTTGTTTAAACTTCGATTTCCAATTTTTATAATTTTTCCGTCGTCGAAAACACGTGTTTGGCCGAGCATAAGTTTTCCTCGTTCATTTTTTATTCCAAAAGGGATATTTGCGTCGGATGAAGCACACCACGATAAACTATTAAGTGAAACATTTGGTGATGATTGAAAGGACTTAAAGGAAGCATCACTCATATTATTGTTGTCAGAAGGTGATACGACAAGGGTTTTTTCGGAATTAAATTTTTTATAGAACTGTTGTTCCTCTTCTTCATTAAAATCGTCATCAGAAAAATTTGTTGCCTCGCTGTCATTATGTTTATTTTTTTTTATTGTATAATGTTCAAACTCATCCTCATCTTCATGAGAAATTTCATTGTTCTTAATGGCTATTTGTTTCAGTGGATCGGTTATAGGTTTGAATATGGATTCCAGAGTGGCATCATTTGTATTTTTCATATCCTTTATCATTTCAACCTTTCTTTTTACAGCAGCTGCAGCTTTTACAATTTGTTTTTTAAGTTGCTTTTCCATTTTGACAAGGATTCCGTTCAATGCAAAATCCAGAGTAATAGTGATTGTGTATTGATGAAACAATAACTTATGTATATTAATCTACTACTACAAAAGTATCGAATGCCATCCTATAACATCCTTTATTTCTTTCGCAGTCTTTATTGATCACAACATAATTAAATGGTTTATTCCAAATAGTTGAGCACATTTCACGGAACTGAGACCACGACATATCTGAACCTACATGCTCATCGTAAACGTGTTTTAAATTTACATCGTCTTGTTTAAATAAAATAATGAGGTTAGAATTGTCCCTTATAAGTTGTTTAGGTACTTTACTGTATGTTTGGTTAATGTAAAAACAATCAATATTCTTATGTCGACCCATAGCAAAATAATCCCGAATGCTATTTTGGTTTTCACAAGCTACGTCGTCGAATATTATAATGGAGTTTGACAAAGCTTCGTGTGGGCTTATGATATCATTATTATGGTTATATTTACTATAAGATATGTCTGCAACTAAATCTAATACTTTTTCTAAGAACACATATTTTGGTTGGTATAATGATTTAGAATATACATATAAGTTACGAAAACGTGCACCATTCTCATGTAATAACAAACCTATTACTAAGTTTGTCTTGCCGCAATTTGATGGTCCACAAACAATACATCGTATAGTGCTCGGCAATAAGTTGCCATGTCGCTTTGCTTCACATAATGATGCAGGACAGATATTATAATCTAATTTTAACGTTTCCTTTTGTTTGAGGAACTTCATAGCAACTTGTCCGTTTTGATTCGTGGCTTTTAACAAAATGGATATAACACTTTGCGTTCGTAATAATAAGAGAACTAGCAGTATATTTACTTGTAAGTGCACTCACTCCACCATATAGACTAAGCATTCGACGGCGGTAACAATAGCAAGGAGTAGAAGAATTTGGATACTGTTACCACTCATTATATTAAGTTATTGGACGTGTCTAGAACACACAATGTTAAAGCATCGAGAAGAATGGAGAGAGAAGAAAGAGCTCTCACCCCTCTCGAATCGTGCAATAAAAAATGATATGAGTAAGGAATCGATGCTTAAAAATAAACATTGTTTAATTACTTGCATCCCTACTTTAACAAAGTAATACACTGCGTTCTTTAATAAATAAAACTATATTTTTAATTTTATTACCATTATTTTAAACTATGTATTTGAATTCTAATAAATTTTATCTTAGATTTATTTATAGAGGTAATTCTGAATGAATGTTTTTCAAAATATTTGATTACATTATAGAGGTGTTAAAATAAAAACAAATATTTTCATACAAGTCTTTTTATTTTTAAATAATATTTATTGAAAACAATACAAGACTTAAACTAACATAACTATTTAAAATAACATAAGTCTTAGTTAGTAAAATTTATAAGCATTACTATAATTTTTCAGAAGAATAATGTTGTTGAAATAATGTATCTCCGTGAGTGTACACGTAACTAAAGATAGTAGGTACGCATCTAGCACATTAGAGAATTTTAATATACATCTACAAATGTTTTAGGTCAGCAATAGTTATTTAAAAACTATAACTGTAACCACATATTTTCTTAGAGATATTAGTTATAATATTTTCTGCTTGATCCATTATTGGATCAATATGCTCGGTTACCACATATTGTGTTTTTATTAATGGATCATTGCTGGTTGATTCCAGATCTAATATTTCTAATTTAATTAATCGCCGCCCTTTAGTAGGTATTGTTTTAATTAAATAAGAAGGTTCGTTCCCCTTCGTATTCTGCAGTAACTTGCTTCTCCTCTTCATGGGCTTCTTTTTATTAAAAAGACTTTTAACCACCTTGGCATGCAGCGGTGAATCTTTAGCATTCCAATGTGGAAATTCTTCAGAGAAGCCCTCCAACATATCTTGCGCATTTTGCTCAAAGCAAGGAGGATAATCTTCTGTTGCCTCCTTGCTTATGAGTAGCGACTGCGAGATTTCTTGGGTATTCTGAAATTTAATTTATTATGCAACAAAAATAATTTCACATCGAAGAAATGATTGATATAGTGGCGGAGGTAGAAGAGTATATCTAGGATCCACAAGGAGGCTGACTATCTTATACGGAACCGACAGAATATGAGAATCACGATAACAGCATCACAACCATAAGGTTTTAACAACAACATTATCTTCCAACTAAATCAAATATACAAATAAACATTAACTAGTGATCTAACCACTACACAAGAAAAGAGTTTGAAGAAAAATAATTTATACGACTTACCATGATGTATTTGGGTGACCGTAGTTGTCACTTGATTAATTATGTGTGAAACAAATTTTAAAAACATTCGACTTTAATAGCTATTTATAGTGTAAATATAATGCTGACATAACAACAAAGCATTCGCACGGAATCGCAATTGGACAAATTACTAATGAACTATAAGTTGGAATACCTAAATCAGCAATAACATGTCCCAACCAGTTTCGAATTGTTCATTGCGTGTGCTATTTTATTAATAGTTTTATATTTTATGGATTATGAAATAAAAAAAAAACATGGTAGCTGGTTTATAACGTTATATATTTTCATCGTTACAATACAACATTAAGTATTTGATTAAAACTAGGTAATTAATTTACCTATTTACCATTAAAAAACAATGTATAATACTATTAAACAAATAACTGATGGATAACAATATTAAAATTAAATAACTTTACAATATAAAGTGCTGTGTCGGTACATACTATACAATTTCATGTATGTTTTTATTCTATTAACTTATTCATTACTTAAGCCATATAATAAATAAATAAATAGATGATGGGGTAACATATTTCTCAACTTACAATTTGATTCATGATTACCATTAAAATAATAATAAACTATACAATACGGTGCTTCTAAAGAAAAACTAATGATATTAAACTAAACTATCCCAGTGACCCCATGATAAAGTAGAAATTTTGTTTTTTAATATGATACGTTTATCGTCATTACCTGACAAAGCTATTTTGTTCTGTTCTTGAGTAAATATTTCGTGCTTAAGAGATTTAAATATGATATTTTTTTTCTTCAAAAATGTATTTTCATTTAATACCTTGTAATAATCTTTATATTGTACATCTTTTAATACTTGCTTCTGTATGCCTTTTGCTTTTTTTAATTCATCTTCTGCCGTTTTAATACAGTATAACTTGGACCTTAATCCTACAAACTTCGAAATCAAACTTCCTCCTAGCTCATCTTTAAAGAGACCTGGCACCTTTTTGTTCCAACTAGGAATGTCGTATACGTTATTTACAGAATAATTACTAGTGTCGAAATAGGGAAGAAAATTTGATTTTAAATCAGCATAAAAATCTTTACTTTCTATTGAATACAAAAAACTATCAGTATCCGTATAACAAAGTTTTAACTTTTCCTTATAAAAAGGCTTCATAATAGAATAATAAAAATCAAACATGTGACTCTTAGATATTTCCAAAACGGAAAAACCAATGTATATAGGTTTATCCAAAGTGATTGTTTCAGGCTTCATTTGAATGGCTACCAAGTTTTCAGTGAAAATTGTAATACTGTGAAAATTTGGTCGAGCTATCATTTGCTCTGCACAGAAACTTTTCTTTGTTTTGTTACTATCATCATTCCACTTATTGACTAATTTCACATTAACCCTCTTTTCTGTGTCTTCTAACGTCTTGCCAAATATACTGTTGTTAAGAAGTTTGAAGAAATCTTGTTCAAATGTAGATTTAGCTTTTTTTCGTAATTCATGTCAATATACTGCTTTAAATAAGGACTCTGATTAAATTGAATAACTCTATGTATTTTTTTTAACAACAAACCATGTTTTATACATGTTTGCAGATGAGCAAAATGTATGACATAGAAATATTTATCGTATAAATTTGGAATCAATTTTGAAGTTTTAGAACCTGGCGGAGTAAATTTTTGAGCACAGAATGGAAAATCGTTATGATCATTATGCAAATGTTTGGGGTATTCTAAATCTACTTCTAGTATATAACCAGTGTCTCCGTTAGTTGGCACATTTATAAAATCTATTCCAGCGATTTCCAAGTCATTCAATAACTTAAAATTGGAATGAGGCAAATAAGCACACATTGCATATCCATAGAGATTATTACAATCGATATAAATTAGAAAGTTATTACTTTTTCTTGGATCGTAAGTTTTTAAATACTTGTTATTGGCTTTTGAATACCTTGTCGAACATAAACATATTCCACCGCGAATACCTTTTTGAATCATTCTTATTATTTCCAGGTCGTGTATTAATTCTAATTTAACATCTGTTTTTAATAGCATGGCATCAAAACTGAGACTCGGTGCTGTAACATAAAAGGCTGGATCTAATTTATAATTCATCTTACATGTCTGACGAAAACTTTCAAAAACGTCAGCTAATAAAAGAACATCTGACTTAAGATACAAGTCTGTGTATTCACCGAGATTCGATAATTCAAACGTTTGCCAGACTTTTTTTGCATGATCATAATCTACTTTAGATATATTACTATTGCGTAATTTGCTGAAAAAGAACTCCTGAGGCGGAAGTACTTTTTCTTCGTATGAACTCCAAGTAGTCATGTATTCATATGGATACACCCCTTTTCGTTTTATTAAAGCAAAATGCTCACGAGAAGGAAAATAACGCCGCAGATGTTTAAAGTCGTCATTTTTTAAGTTTGCGACAAGTTTCTCTAGACTTGTGCCTAAAAATTTAAAAGAATCAACAAATCGAACAGGTATGATATCTTTATCATTAATTTGAAAAATTTTTGTAAAAGATATGTAGTTTTCCTTATTTTTTGCTATTACTTGTATTTTTCCTGATAGTTTTCCCAACTGTCGTATAAAAAGATGACTGTCATAACCCGCTAAATTATGAAAAAATATAGGAACAAACTTAGGCAAACAATATCTAATATTGCAATAAGAATGAGCTGCACCACGATACCGTCCTGTAAGATGGCAATGATCTTTAACTTTATCGTCAAACAATATTTTATCACAAAGAAAACAATTTGTAGCCCGAGCAAAGTTCGCTTTGTCTTCATTTGTTAAACAAATAGCCACTGGCGACTGCAAAACGTTATAAATATCGGTTATATCCAATAATAGACTTTCTAAAAACTTTTCTACACAGGCTGGACCTCGATAAGATACATATTTATTACGCGACTTATCATAAGAACATTCAACGTAATAAGCAAATGCTGATGGTACGTGTTTTTGCAATATCTTTGTACAGCCTGATCCAGAATCGAGTTCAGTTGGTTTTAATAATGATTCAAAATCTGCGTATAAGACGAAGGGCATGTCATGCATTCGCTCGTAATGATTAAATTGAATTCGTGTTCCATCACCGGGTAATATTGTCGATACACCACCACAAACATGAGCTTTCAGTTTATCATTACTATCAAAGAATATCATACAATCCTCGCATAAATATATTTTAGAATGATGTTTAGTTAATTGAAGACGAAGTAATTTAGATAAATCTTTAATAAGACTGTAATGGGTGCGTTTTCTGTTTTCCAGGAAAAGCATATTAATGTGATGATCTTTGCGAATCTCGCTTTTGTATAAAGGTCCAACAATGTTACCATTCTTTTGAATGCCGTAAATATTAATACTTATGCGAGGATTATTCTTTTCAAAAACTTTGATGTCCGCAAACCCAACTGGAAAAATCATATTTTTGATATTGAGTACATTTTTAAAGTGTGGGTAAGCTGACGTTCGATGTGCGTTTCTGTTTATAGGAAATAGTGCTGCCATGACACACCATAAAAAACAATAATTATCAGAATTTTGAATGTTGATACATGCTCGTTTACATTTTATGGACTTTGGTAATTCTATAAAACTGGAGCCTCTTAACGGGTTATATTTGTTTATATTTACTTCTAGATATAGGCTTTGTAAATAGGCCCACCCACTATCTCTTTCTTCAAATTCTTCAATTTTTTTACAAATTAAGTGAATAATTTTTGAAAACATATCTTCAAAATTGAAGTTTTGATGCAAGATGAAGTTTTCCGTTGCAAATGACTTGATTGAAATCGAATCATACTTACTAAGCAGAAAGAATTCACAGAAAAGTTCAAAATTAGCTTTAACATTAGTGTGAGCTTGAATTTTCGCTATGAGCAATAGGCGTACGCGAGAGCGCAAGTGCCATAAAAACTCGGCGGGCGGGCGAACACGCGCACTATCATGACCCTCATCTTGATATCGAACACGGTACGATGCTATACGATTACGAAAAGCGCTATGAACTTTTTCAACCCCCTCACTATCAACGACCGAACTGTTGTTCTTATGTAAAATACTTTTCAAATGTGCAGAGAAAACTTTGTTATTTACGGATACGTCACAAACTGAACAGAAAGTAGACCTCGACATTATGATTTGGACAGTACAAATTCTCAAAGTTAAAGTAATAAAGGCTTAAGTATGTAAGTACCTAATCTTTGAGTTTGCTAACGATAAACAATAAGTAAACCAGCTAAAACATAATTTATGCAGAGAGAAACAAAAGAGAACCTATTTTTTAACTTTATCTTTATAAAATATCCCCTCTGTGGTAAACTTTGCCTTAGCTAATTTTACAAATTTTTTTAATGCGTAAAATTCTGGAGATTCTGCTTCGCCTTGCAAGCGTACCCAAACGATAGCGCGCTCGCACCGGTCAAGGCCGCTGAGATTAGATACCTCCTTCTGGTTGTAGAGGCGTAGCTCCACTAGCAAGTCGCCGTCGAGCTGTGCAGTCCGACGCGTTACACCACCAGGTACTCGGCGTGTCAGGATACTGGTGATCTTGTTTGGCAGGTTTGGCGGCCGCGAAACCTCGCTGTCCGACTCTGAGTCGAACAACCACTCAGAAGTATTGGACGACGATGTATTCTTCACTTCTGCACTCTTCGCCTTCGATAGGCACTTTATCGCCTTGCTTCTCTTCTTTGGACTAGGGAGATAGAAAAAGGATACACGATTATTGTACACATTAAACACTTGAAATTTAGATATATGTAAATATAGCAATAAAAGTACCTGATGTCTTCGTCGTCGGTATCAAAGAAAAGGTCAGATTCACAGCTCTTCTTGGCTGACCTTTTGTTTTGCTTGCTATCCGACCTGAAAATAGTAAATGTCATATTAGTATTAAGAGTGGTTACAAGAAAACGAGTTGAAGATTCACATCTTCAATTCATAAGATAAAAAAAATATCATCATCATCAGTCAATCAGCATGCCACTGCTGGGCTTGATGGTCCCTCGTGAAGACAGCACTTGGAGAGGTCACGTCATATACAGCCTGGTCCAACGGCTCAATTTGTTGAAGCATGAAGATGATCAACCACTTATAGACAATTAAAGAATAGATATAAAGTATAGCAATAAAGTATAAAAACTTACGAACATTTTTCAGCTGTCTTGGTCTTGAGATTTTTTGATGAGGAGGTACTGAAGCACTGTTAGTGGTCAGAGATAGCACTGGAGTGTACTGTGACTACAGTTTTTCCGGATTTTATATAAGAAAAGTGCAATGCAAGTAATAATTTTACTGAGGTTCTCAACCTATACCTTATCTTTATAATCATTTTTATTTAACATGACTAATCTAAAAAAGAATGCTCATTAATTTTTATATTGTTAAATAAGTAAGTAATATTATAAAATATTATATATATAATCACAAAATTATTAATTTCCGTCCAAATCATATCCACACAAAATATTTATAAGAAAACAAATATGCATTCACGGATATGATGTCTATACGTTATCGAGAATCCTAATGCATTCACTTCCACTTCCATGGTCAGTGTTCGTTTTTCAAACACTAAAGAACTGACACTTTATTTAGAGAAAATATTTTTTTTTTCGTGATTTTTTTATCACACCGCGCGTTTTAGGCAAAGGAGACGCGAAGCGCTCTGGGTACTATGGTACCCGGGACGTGTGAGTGGAGCAGTTCTCAGGTCTGCAACAAAATTTTTGATCCGCAGTTGCGTATGATCCAAAAACGGTCCGATCATCGGCTGAACTTCGTCAGCTATATAAAAAAAAAGTACTTACGTAGCAAGAAAGAAACAAAACGACGAACTGACGCAATTACGTGTATTGGATTTTTATTTTCGAGGTAGTAGTAGATCGTTATTCAGCATCACAACATCTAAGAGAAGATTATAGTTTGGTAGTTTACTTTCAAAAAGTCGGTTCCATACTCGAAATATAAAACTTAATAACGTTTTGCACCTCTGACTTTCATGATATTTAGCAAAATTTGATATTTACCCATAATTCTACCAATGTGCAATATGACGCGGAAATAATCAGCAAATTAATTGTTTGTCGTTTATTTCCACAAACTTGCAATACAATACTGTGCATATACAGCAAAATAGTTGGTAACCGTTTAATTCTGCTGATGCAGAAATCTCGTGTAAGGCTGCATGCTCCAAATTTTTTTTCATTTCGGGTTTATTATATTTATTTAAATTATACATGTAAATACATATTTACAATTACTAACGAATATTATCTCCAAATTAAAAAGTCTTCTTTATAATAACGGATGCGATTTCTAATTTTCATTTTTCGATACTACTATTTAAAACAGATAAACAATAGGTATATCGTTCTATTAGGCGAACCGAATGTATTTATAGCATAACGATATTGATACGACATGAGGACAGAAACATAGAAGTTTATGAAAATTATTGTAATAATACATAGGTGGTATTCATCGGCAGCATCTCATACACGTTCCCACCGCACTACCCTATTTAATTAGGATGTTAAGACCTTAGTCAGCCAAGGTAGGTAGTTAAAATGTTCTTAATATTTTTTATATTTTCATTTTTTAAATTATTGGAATATTTATTTTCTATTTTTTATTCGTGTGATGACTGGAACACATCTTTCAGGGATTAGCCCGCCCTTTTAAATATTTTGTAAAAATCAACAATTTTATACTTTGTTTTATAATAAAGAATATATTTAATTGAAGTAATTTAATAAACAAATAAAAGTATTAACGTGTGAAAGAAGCCTTATTATTTGAGTAAGCACTCGTAACTGGATATATGAATAATGTGCAATAAATTTATTGCTGATAAATGAACTTCGTGGGAATGCTTTGAAACTGTATGGCAGGCAGAGTGTAGAACGGTACTTATCCGAGAGTTGAGTCCTGAAGCTACGAAACCTCAACCTGTTTAATTTCTGTTGTTATTGCACTGCTACCTAGTTGAATGCCTTAATATTCTGAGATAGAAAACCTTGAAAATGTGTCTAGTAAATCGCAATCAATCAAAAGTATACTGTTTACAGTCAAACAACACAACACAATAGAAACATTATGAAATGAAATGAAATAAAAAATCTTCTTTTCCATTTAACCCTATATAATGTATATTGGGCAATCTTAAACTGTTTTCATCAAATCACCGTAAACGAACGCAGTGAGATTTGTATAATGTATATTGGGCAATCTTAAACTGTTTTCATCAAATCACCGTAAACGAACGCAGTGAGATTTGCGGAGCTAGAGCGCAGCGAAGCGTAGCTCAAATCTCACTGCGTTCGTTTGCGGTGTTTTGATGAAAACTGTTTTAGAATGCCCAATATACACCTACTCAGACGTTTAAAACTTGTTAATGTTGTTAACTCGTAGACGAAGCGGAAGGCTCGTGCGGAACTTTCCTGCGAAATGCGGTGATTTCCCACTAAACCACGCGATGAAAACTACTCTTGCGAGAATGGGTTGATTACTAAATCAGTGATTAGAGTTTATTTTGTATCATTTAGGAGTTCAATGCAAACGACTATTTGTTAATTTAGTTAACTATACCGTAGATCAAGCGGAAGGCGTGTGTGGAATTTAATTTAATTAATTTGCATTTTTAGAGAAAATATAAAGTCACCAATATAACATAGTTCATAGTATTTGGAGACGACATATTTTATTGTGGGTAAGTTTCGGCACATCTGATAGATTGTATCAAAATGAAATTAATCTGAATTGATTGATTGATGGAAAATTTACGATTTAAAAGAGCCTTTTATCGAGTCATATTTAAATACAGATTATTCGGGTGTTGATGTCTAACCTTCAACTACTAGACTGTCCTGGATGTAGAAATTATCAGACCACCCGTGTGCCCGAAATGTTGCGGAAGTCTATCGTCATCACATTGCCAAAATCAATATAAGAATTTCCGGCCCGTATCGGTTTGTTAAATAACATTTTAAACTTTCGCGTTGCATTATTTCGAGAGTTACTGTGCTAATATTGTGCGCGTTTAGACCCTACATATACTACAACTAAGTCAATATAAGAAGTTTTATAAATTAACCGCTTATTTGTGTTCGCACGTGTAATACGCCCCTTCAGCTCTTGCCGATTTAATTCAACTCCTCGCCCATAGCGCCGGCGCCGAGCTGAATAGCGTGTTATCTTCCAAACTAAACACCCAATTTTACGAGTCTGCAGTTTTAACGTATTTACTTTTATGTTTACGCTGGATCAGTTAAATGTTGTTTGGTGTGTGGCATTTCACTATCATAATGTTAGCGGTAATGCCCATAACACGGTTAGGTTACTAGTTTCAACTGTCGTCACCAGCTTCATGCATTTTTGAATGTCTATTCAATAAATAAATCAACAGAACGAACGAATGTATGCATGCATCTCAATATATTTTTAACTTCAATCTATATATATGATTCTTCAATTAATGGAATTGTTTGCTAATTTACTATATTAGTGCCACTTGATTTTTCTGGCTTATGAAGTTTGTTACATTTATTTGACGCGATCATCACCTAAGATAGTAATGGCACTGAATTTATTTTAATTTAATCAAGAATTATATATTATTGTAATTAATAAACATTAGAGGCCCCGCTTAAAATTCAAAATTATTGCTTATAGACCTCAATTAATTTAGCCAGTTCACAATCGGTCTCCAATCATGCGGCGTGTGCTCTTTTCTTACCATTACATGCAACATCAACGTTATTGTTTTAACTACCTTGACTATAATAACTTGTGGGACTTATAGTGGGTGAGGGTCGGTAAGGGATACTACTAACAGATGATATCGTTTTGCGTCGTGTAGGGTATCGTTTGGAACACCTAATATCCACTCCTATTTTGTGGCTTCCTTCAAACATTATATAATTGTTCAATATTCCTCATTTTACAAATAAATTTTCGAAGTACAGCCAAGGTGAGGGGAGGTTTGACCTCCCCTCACCTTGGCTTGTTTAATGATTAAAACTAAGTTAGACTAAAATCAGCTGAAAACGGGCATCGCTCATGAAATATAGACCTCAGAGTACTCCAGGGGAATTTAGACCCTAAAACAACTATTCGCTGGGACGTAAACTTTAAAACGTTGTGCGGTCTTCAGAGGTTTAATAGATGAGTGGTTTCACAGAAACGCAAGGGAAATTAAATCAAACGGGGTACTTATAGAGTTGGTAATTTTGGTGTTTGTATGGCTGTCATAAATATAGAATAGAAACATTAGTTACTTCAACAATATGTACTTTTTATTTGTGTTAAACCATAATCTGCGTTAGATTTTTTTACGTCTAAAATGACAACGTCGGTGGCGTTGTGGACTCGGCACTCGCCTTCCGATCGGGGGTCTGGGGTTCGAGGCCGCCATGAATCAATGTGTTTTTCGTTTTTCGAATTTCATATGTGTATTTGTCCGACGCTCTTACGGTGAAGGGAAACATCGTGAGGCAACCTGCATACATCTGCGAAGAAATTCAAAGGTGTATGTGAAGTCGACCAATCCGCATCCACCATGGTTGACTAAGGCCTAATCACCCTAACGTAGGGTAGGCTCGAGCCCCTCGGTGGGGACGTATATGAGCTGTGGTGATGAAGATGACAATCAAGCAGCCTGCCAACCTGATGGTAAGTGGCTTCACTCCCTTATAGTACTTGTGGGTACTGCGGCATTTACAAATCTACAACTCCTACAAGTACCCCAGTGTACGTTGCCAACTTGTGACGTAAGGTGTCAAATCACAGTATCCAGTAATTTCACTGCCATATCTTACCCCTCAATCAAACCGGAACACGGCAATGCAAGCACCGCTGTTTGGCGGCAGAAAAGGTCAGATAAAGGTACCAAGCAGACGATTAATACTGGGTCTTCCTAGTTTTAATTTTTCAAATACCTGAACGGCTATAATTTTTATTTTAGTAGCGTTAGTAGTTTCTAAGCATGATAGTAAGTGAAAAGTAGCGTCATTTGAATTATTAATATAAAGCATATATTATGTCTATGGGCTGCATCGATTGACAGGTCGTTGACCCAGTTCGAAAACAATAGCCAATGTGTATTTAAATCGATTTCGCTAAAGGGGCCCTTACACAGTGCGATTTGTTTTAACGATCGAATTCGAAACGACAAATCGATAGAGTTTGTCAAAATCGTTACGAGATACTTGATCGAGGACGATATTGAGATCGCAACAGTCTTATGTGATTATGCATATCGCAACGATAAATGATTAGGGTATGCCTCTGCGTCTGCGATCGGCGACTCGATCTCCCACTTTGTTGTCTGTGTTCCAAACCCGTGAACGGGTAGAGATATTAAGTTAAAATTTACTTCGAATACTCAGCTCTATGGTTCCTGTAAACACTATCAAAAGATACCGTCATTTGTGAATTGAAACAAAACCCATAGGGCATTTCTGGTTGACCTGGTATCATAAAATTTGGCAAGAAGAAGATCTCACGACAAAATAAAGCGAATTTCTATTAGTACTAACACATTTTTTTTTAGAGTTCTGTGCCTATAGAGAAAAATCGGAACGTCGATACAGAGCGAAAGTGTTAGAAAGTGATGACGCGTAAGGAACCTTCATTGCGTGAGTCCGACTCAAGCTTGACCGGCTTTAATAAATAAGGCGCGTATTAAAATATTTTGCATTTCTAACTATGGTGGCATGTCTATCATTTTGAGCGAAGCGGAATATGATCTATCTCAATGACCAATCGCTATGCATATGAGCTGCATTTCGTTGCCGAAATTATTCGGATTGATCGAAGCGACGAATCGTACCGTGTATTGGGTCTTTAAAGTCACACAGCAATAGTGAAAATATAATTGAATAGAATTCTTAAGCTTAGAAAAATGTGTCGCTGTCCTGTTTAATGAGTTGGTGGGCGCACGAAGAGTGGTTGTCATGCATTTTTGAACAATGCATTATGTTTAAGAATCCTTATTTAATATTATAAATTCGAAAATAACTCTGTCTGTCTGTGTGTTACGCACGCCTGAACTACCGAACCGATTTAGATTAAATTTGGTACAGACATAGTTTGAGTCCCAGAAAAAGACATAACATAGCTTTTATTGCAGAAATCACTCCTTAAGGGGGAGAAAAAGGGGGTGGAAGTTTGTATTGGGAATCGATAACCGCAACCGATTTAGATGAAATTTGGTATGGAGATAGTTTGAGTTGTGGGGAAGGATAGTTGTGGGAATAGTTTTCATCCCCGAAATCATTCCTTGAGGGTTCAATAAAAAAGGAAAGGAGCTAATGCTAAATAAATTCATACACTTCAATCTATTTACGTTCCACTGCTAAACAGGGGCAGTCTCCTTAGGCGAGTGGCCAATCGTTCCTCTTCCTCTACACCACGCTGCACGCTGGTGAGATGGAGAGGTGTAGAGTTCCGTTTCAAGTTTTCCAGCTCTCTGCATAGGGACTTTGCAGAGTTGCGTTAAAGGTCCCTTCTTTGGCGACATCTACGAAGACGGGAGTGGCGACATATATTTTAAATACTTCACCGCACAGAAAAAATAATGTTATGTCAATACAACTTGCAGATCTTGGAAAGTATGCACACATAGTGTTAAATGATAATCTTCGAATCAAATTTTTTATCGTTTTTGACATCAATAACTAAATGTTAAGGCCCATGTTGGAAGATAAAAAAAAAACAATAAAAACTACGGACACGATTCGAACTTGCGTCATTAGCATGCCATTAATTTTTTTTATTTAATAGGTTTGTCAACAGTAGTCACAATGTTTTGAACTTATCATCCAGGTATAATATATAACTGAGATCTAATTAGGCTACTAATTACAGACAAACACCGCATCCGTTGATGAAACAGTGCATAAACTAAAAAAAAAATTAATAGTAATATTAAAACAATAACATTAAAATAAGTATAAAATTGTGACACATATACATGCCATAGCACAAGGCTGAGTTAATCGCTGTTGGTTTTGGACACATATATGGGGGTGCGATGTCAGACAACCTCCTTGTGGTGCACCCTGGGCAACCCGGCAGATTCTCTGCCGCGGGCTAATAGTCTGACGAGAGGACCCCCATATGGGGCGTGGGATGGCCGGGTTCAACCCGGCGGGCCACTTCGTGTGGCCACCCGCTTCATGCGGGAAAGGGCGAAGTCCCCTCTTCTTATGAAAAGAAGAGGTGTGGCTCTCGCTGGAAGCCGATCCCGGCGGCTACCTCTGGTGGTAGTAGGGACGAGGCGAGTTTCTCGCCATGGCGCTTCGCGCCCGTTGGGGATTTCCCCGAGCTTCGGCTCACCCGCGCGGCGGTGGATCCAGTGGGATCTGCCGTCGGGCAACCCGTTACCCGCACTGAGCGGGCCGGGGGCCCGGCGCACTGAGCGTCGGGCCGCGTGGAAGACAACCACAGTAAAAAACCAGTTGCGGGGTGTAGAGCGGCGCAATTCTGCGCCGCTCCACAAAGCAGCAGAGCCAGGAGGAGAGTCCGGCAACGGACATGTCACGGGCAGGGGGTCAGCGGGAATAAGGCCTGGCTGTTGTCCCCTTCCCTCTGTCTTGTGACGGACGGAGGAGCTGCTGGGGGGGTTTTTAGTGGGTAGGCCCGGGCCGGGTACGGTCTGGGGAGTCCCACATATCCTCGTGGTTTGGCTCGACCACGAGGAATGGGTAAATGCATTTTCCCTCCTCCCAAAAAAAAAAAAAAAAAAAAAAAAAATGGACACATATATGGTTCACAATCATTAAAGTAGATTATTAACAAAGGATATAAAGCAGTGTCTTATGTCGCGAGCGTAATGAAGAACTATATTTAAGTCTATCAAAATTTAAGAACTGTAAGTGTTTCATATACAAAATTAATTCAATCCCTAAGGAGGGAAGAACGTTCAGAACAATATTTAATCTCTGTTTTAGAGGCTTGTAGGTTGGGTTTACATGACACAGAATATGTTGTATTTGAGCAAGTGGCGATAAAAAAGTTATAACTATAATAACACGAGTAGCCAGACAAAAACCAGGTAACGGTACATTCGTCCGCGAAAATGAATAGCGAAAGATGTTAGAGCTTATCTCGTAAACGTTAACCCTTCACCACGCATCCGTTTCCGAGAGCGGCCCAACTAACCATGTCGACCTTTGACTTTGACCAAGGCCTGCGAGTCGCAGCCGCACATTATTTTTTATTTAAGCTTAACCCTTTAACGCTCTGTGTAAATATTTACCTATATGCGGGTATACATAATAGGTTGGGGAAAAAGTTTCTTCGCATTTTTTAAGAAAATTCAAAACATTTTTTAATATAGTTTATTTACATTTAACTAAAGTATGTAGGTACCATTTTGTTCGATAACTTTTTGCCATCTTGTAGGTAGGGACATGATCCCATTGCTATAGAAATTTTGGGACTTCTGGTCAAAATACCGCGACAAGTGGTTTTGGCAGTCCTCTCGTGATGTTAACCTGACACTGCCTAAAGAATTCTGAAGAGACCGAAACAGGTGGAAATCTGAAGGTGCAAGGTCAGGACTATACGGCGGATGCATTAACACCTCCCAGCCAAACTCTCTTAATTTTTGCTGAGTGGCTAAAGATGTGTGAGGTCTAGCGTTATCATGATGAAAAACCACACCCCTTCTGTTGATTAATTCCGGCCGCTTTCTCTCAACTTCTTGCTTTAATCTCATCAGTTGTTCGCAGTAGAGTTCAGAATCGATGGTCCTGCCTGGTGGTAACAGCTCATAATGAATAATGCCCTTCCAATCCCACCACACACACAGCATGACCTTGTTGCGAGTTAACCCGGGTTTCGCCACAGTCTGTGAAGCCTGACCGGCCTTTGACCACGACCTTTTTCGCACGTTCTTGTCGTACGTGATCCACTTTTCATCACCAGTTATCAGCTTCTTCAAAAATGGTTCGGTTTCATTACGTCGTAATAAAGAATCACAAATGAGTACATGGTTCATTAGGTTTCTTTCAGTGAGCTCGTGAGGTACCCAAATGTCGAGCTTTTTTGTGTACCCAGTTTTTTTCAAATGCGCCAAAACTGTTTTGTGGTCAATTCCCAGTTCTTCAGCTACGTCGTAACTACTGACATGCCGATCTTGCTCCACTTTTTCAAAAATGGCATCCATTTTATCTGTAATAGGGCGACCAGAGCGACGTGCATCTTTGACATCAAAATTTCCGGATTGAAAACGCTTAAACCAAATTTGTGCTACTCTCACAGACACTGCACTAGGTCCATAAACATCGCAAATTTTTTTCGCGGCTTGCGTTGCATTTTTACCTTTTTTGTAGTAAAATTTTAAAATGTATCGAATTTCTTCATTAGATTCACTCATCTTGGCGGTACGAAAAACAAATGAAAATCACACATTTTCCTAATTTGAATTTGGAATTATGTTCTTTAAAATTTAAACTTTCAATGATACCAAAATCAGCCAGATACAAATAGTATAGCCAAAGAGATTTTATTACAAGTTTATACATACTATAATGCGAAAAGACTTTTTCCCCAACCTAATATATTGGACGGTCCGTTTTTGTAATACTGCATAGAGAGGCTGTTACGTACAAATGTTAAATGACAACGGTATCCCATATTTTTATTTATTTATTATTCTTAAGTACATTGGTGTACAAGGCGGACTTAATGCCTAAGGCATTTTCTGCCAGTCGACCTTTGGGTGAATCTGAGAAAGATAAGGTAGATACAAAAAAAAAGAATATGACTACTAAATTAAAGAACAGTATTACCCATAACCAGGCACTTGCGCGTTACAAACTCAAACTTTACGCCGCCGCCCACCAGCACACGCGGAGGTGCACAAGTAGTTTATATACAGCTTATGTATGCTGAAAGTGTACTTTAAATGCACTGAACCAACTTTTTGTATTGTAATGTGTAATATATATATTATATATGTTCTTCATTATTGTGTTTTGACAATTGAAGATAAAAAGTCCAGTTCTTTTTTCTCATGGGATTTTGGTTGACTCTAGGTTATAGCAACCGCTTAACATTATAAAATTACATTACATTCCCTGACTGACTGCCTAATTCATATTCGTCGAGCATAAACTATTAAATCAAGACATATAAAATTGGGCTATGAAAGCTTGTATGGAACTTCATTATTTTTGATGCTAAAAGCATGAAACTGCTTTTAGCTTATATTTAGAAATTAGTAAACACATGTTTGAGTTTTTAAGGTAATTCTATATTCAAAGTTTGCCTACCACACCAAAACCTAACGTATTTCAACGGGACTTTTTTAAAGCTTAGGCTTAAGGTTTATACTACGGGTAAATATAGAGTTTCCAGGGGAAAAACGAAAAAAAACGATAACGCAGCTGCGAGTGGAAAGCTGGCGTGTTATAAAAAACAGGTTATTTTAAGTCGTTTAACGTTGACAATGCGTTGTGTACTAAATTAGCAGCTACCCTTTTCGTACACAGCTCACAATTGGTGCGTTGTCATGGTGACGAGTTGTTTCATTAGCGATGATTTCAGGAGCGCTGCGAGCCGAGCAGATGCCCGTTCCCCGGGACGCGGGCCCTTGTCCTAACAATATAACGATACTGTGATGATTGTACGTTTGCGCGGATTATTTCGGAGCACTTTTCGACAAGACTGTACTTCACTTAGCTCCGGGCAATAACCAATTTGTGATTGAGAGTTTTAATTAAGAGTTTGCGTAGTAAGATTATGTTATTGTCAAAAAAGTGTTTTGAGTGTATTTCATGAATTTTTATAGTGATAGTTAGTGGAAGTAGATTCCAAATGCGAAGATAGCTAGTGCAGGGGAGAGAATACACGCTGCACTAGCCAGCTGCAAGACGCTTCTTCACTCCACACTCTTTTTTAAAAGGACGCGGGATTGTAAAAAGGAGGAAACACGTGTGCTGGCAGAGAACTCCATTTCTTGATTGTGCGACAAAAAAATGAGTTGCCAAATCTCTTAGTTCGCGCTAGAATGGTAGTCGCAGTAAAACGGTGACAGCGCAGACCAGCACATGTAGTCCTTAAAAGGAAAGGAGAGGGTGGTATTAGAGAAAAAGTTCTTCAGAACTCTCGCCGTGGTAGAGACAATAGAATGCGCTTAGTGACACAATAATAAACGCGATTTAAAACATACCTACAAAACAAATTGTGGTAATAAAAATAATCAACTGAAGCTAGTGGATAGGAGAACAGAAGCCACCCTAGTGCAGATGCCACAACTAGGGCGGTCATGAAAGGTAGTGTCATAGATGGCTCTCTATTTCTAGGCATAAAAATTATTGTCATAAAATCATATTCCATAATTTCGATTGAAATAATCGTCAAGACGCATAATAATCAGGAAGCAGAATAGTAATAAGCATAATATTGTGTGGCAGAAAATCATTTGTCATAAGTATTAAAACCCATAAACTCGAAACACAGAACAACTTGACGCCTAATTTTTCAAAGCATAAATAATGTTTAGCATATTAATCACAACGAACAATACGATTACGCAGAATTTCTCTAGGCATAAACTTGCGCGCAAGCATGCAGCAATGTATCATGCAGTATGCATGCAAGCAAGCATGCAACATGCAAGCAAGCATGCAGAAATGTATCATGCAGTATGCATGCAAGCATGCATGTAACATGCAAGCAAGCATGCAACATACAAGCAAACATGCAAGCAAGTATGCACAATGTAAGCAAGCATGTACCACGCAAGCAAGCATGCACATGCATGGTTTCTGTCACGGCTCCGACGCTGCGGGGCTCCGGCGGTCCCACGCGAGCTTATCGTCGCAGATTGGTTTTCGCTCACCACCGCAGCTTCGGATTGCTTCGCCGGCCATCCTCAGCCGCGGCGGCGAGCGTTAAAACCACCTGCTCCTCAGCTCGCGGGCCGCCTCGACCCTCCGCGTCTACGCGGGTTTGAATAACACTCTAGGGGTAGGACAAACAAGACTACGTGGAGTCGGTTTTGCAGTGATTCGTTTCTGTCACTAGTAGCATGAATGAATTACTTTTTCAAATAAAAAAATCAATATATATACTATGCAAAAATTATATCAAATGAAAATATAGAAGATTCGAGTATCATATTTGAATAAAATAATATATGAAATGTTATTATAAAAAGTTAAGTAAAACAGAGTAAACATTATATCCTTTAAAATAACATCATTTCTAATTATAAATAAATGCCCCAAAATATTAGAGATATCATTAATTATGACACTTAAAATTATGGCAAAACATTTTAGGACTACCAATATTATGTCATAGGAAATTAGGGATTTCATTAATTATGCTTCATAAAATTATGCCTTTGGATAATTGTGCCTTATACAAATTATGCAATGAAATAATTATGTGACGTTAATGTTATGCTTTTCGATTATTATGCTTAGTGATTTATGCCAAGCGTCTTTATGACAAACAACATTATGCCAAATGAAAGGTCCCCGTCATAGATATCAAGCCTGATGGTGATGAGCCAGCCTCAGGTTATGCGGGTACTCCGTGTCGACCAATGGCAAATTCACTGGTGTCGTGTTCCAGGCTAAACCTCTCAGGAGCATTTGCACCCCGTTGGGGGGCCGTTCGGAATCGTTAAAGGCTCATTACCGAACGATCCAAAGCTCCCTTACATTAATTGCTAGGATAAGGAAGATAGCCCTTGACCTGTTCCGAAAAAACACTCGTCCATGACTATGTCTTATTAAGTTTATAGCATTATTGATGAATTAATAAATCAATTCTGAACACTTGAACAATTTTAATGAGACCCAAATCCAATTCGGAGCTAGGAATGTCCGCAAAGGGATCTCAGTCAAAGGGTATTTATTGATGGAAAGAAATCTTCAGTCAGTACAAAAAAGCCCGTTGGTCCGTGAACGGACGCGGGATAATTAATGGGAATAACGAAATCCCGTCGGGATGTCGCCGCCGGCTAACGGGGGTCGAGCACATGAGCCGGGAGCCGGGACATAGCCGACACGCTTGCACTGATTATTTTCAAATTCCCTTTGATTTATCAAAGGATTCGCAAGTTGAGGTCACGGGGAGCGAATAGCATTGTGAAATACCATTCAAGGTTTAATTTGAGTTAGGAATCCAATTGCGAATATAATATTTACATCACTAAAAAGGACTGCCTCTGTGAAAAGTTAATGATCCTTTCATCATCAGCTCAGTTCATGATTACCAGACGCAAATATATAAAATCTTCGGAAAAAGCATGAAATACGTAGGACGTACCTATAAAATTTAAGGGTTTCCTTCGATTTTCCAGGGATCCCATCATCAAAATCCTCACTTTGGTGACAATGGAACCACCTCAGCAGTATACTCTATCGAATACAAAAATAATTTTGAAAATCTGTCCATAATCAGCGCTTAACATAAACACAAAAAAACATACTTATCAAATTGAGAACCTCCTCCTTTTTTTGAAGTCGATCAAAAACGCATTCAGATTATTTCTGTGCGTTATTGTGAATATGATTAGATTAATAAGCTAGAAAGAAAGGAGACCTCCGTCCACTTGGAGCCAATGTTTAGTTAAAATACTGAGTCTCTTTATTAAAATGTAACCCGTAGATAATCCTATAATAACATTTAATAGCTTTGATTGATGAAATAATTATATGATTATTTCTTTATAACGACGTATTTGAATGTAAAATCTTACTAGTAAATAAAAATTTGCGAAGTTTGTGATACTTTTTATCATGAAATTCCTAGAAGCATCTGCACTTCTTCTTCTTCTTTCTCTTCCTTGAAATACTTACACTAAATGGTGATGGTATTAAAAATGTTTGTTTTATTTTCTTTCCGATATAGATAGAGAGTTGAGGGATTACATTCATCGTAGAAAATCCATGAGATTTTTAAATAATTATATTATGTACTGTGTGTAATTGTATAGAACACGTTCATCATGTAAAAATGAAGCAATATTTTGAAAACGTATCTCCCTAATTGTTAACAGGAAAATTAGAGGAGCATTCCTCTAAATTAAATATACTGAAATAAACTGAAAGGGATGTCTTTGTTGAAAACTCTGCTCTTCACGTCAATTGTTAGATACTTCACAATGAAACATCTTATTAGTCTTATTACTTCTCTTCGTTGGATTAATGTGATTTTGGCTTTCACGAGTTGTTTGGGTTATTCTAAGAATTTAGGTTTAGGTTCGATATTTTCGTACATGTTCAATTTAATATATTCTTTATTGTAAGTAAATAAAACATTACACAAAAACATAATACAGAGAACACATGCACAAAGGTGTATAACAACGATACACACATCACATTTTTTTATTTTAAAGTCGGTGCTTAATTTTAACTCATGAGCATCGAGAAATTTTTAACTTATTTATGGATTTGAAGTTGGTTTTTTTTATTGTAAAATATATTTTTTAATCTTTTTAGAGAATTGAATACCACCGAACTGAAGTAAGTAACTTGAAAGAATACAACTAGCGTCAATACGTGCCTATTGTATTTAATGAACACGTTGGACGGTGGACAATTTAAGGGTTTCCCTCAATTTTCCTGGGTTGTCATCACAAAGTTACAAAAAAAAAAAAAGATTTTTCCAAGTCAATAAATAAGCGACGGAGCTATGAGGTAACACATAAAAATATTGAGAACCTCCTCCTTTTTGTGAAGTCGGTTAAAAGGAGAAATGTTTAGAAATATTATATTGCGGGAGACCTAAAAATGTAAAATAAAGATACAGTAATTAACTACATAAGTAAGATAGAAACTAAAAGAACATACATACTCAAAAATATTTATATATAAACAATACAAACACACAATAAATCAAAGATTTATATATACATATATACTGTAGGTAATATATATTATTAAATACATACCTACATAACTAATCTAAATGAGTTAACTAAAGGAAGAAAATCCGAAAAAGAGATTGAAATATATATTTTACATCCATCTCTACCTATACGTATGTCTATTTGTTGTTCAACTATCGTATTGTCATTGCTTCATTTACCTGTCCAGTTATATCGCTTCCGCCAGCCTGTAGGTCACACGGCTACAACAGTTCCGTGGCGTAATCCGGGATTGACCCTGGCTGCCGCGCTCGCTGTTCATTGGCGAAGGTCGTGACACTGAACTGGAGATACTATAAATACGCACCAGACTTAGGTCAGTGAGGCTACATGTTGTAACGTAAAAGCGGCGTAGCAGGAACGGGAAGGCAAATAATTGATTTGAAATTATTAGGTACTTCCCTTCCGCGTCAGTGGTGCTGTGGACTCGGCACTTGCCTTCCAATCGGGAGGTCCGGGGCTCGAGACCGCCGTGTACCAATGTGTTTTTCGTTTATCAAATTTCATATTATGTACATTTGTCCGACGCTCCGACAGTGAAGGAAAACATCGTGAGGCAACCTGCATACACCTGCGAAGAAATTCAAAGGTGTATGTGAAGTCGACCAACCTGCACTGGGCCAGCGTGGTTGACTAAGGCCTAATCACCCTAACTTAGGGTAGGCTCGAGCCCCTCGATGGGGACGTATATGAGCTGTGTTGATGAAACCCTTCCGCGGTGTAGAGGTTCAAACTGTATCACCAGGAGATTCTGCATCAGAGTCGTCTGCATGGGTACCTCCATCTTACCTATTTCTGCCGCTAAGCAGCGGTGCTTGCATCCCTATTTCCGGTTTGAGGTGTAAGACAGGCAGGGGAATTATTGGGCACAGTGACTTGACACCTTATGTCGTAAAGTTACATTGGCATCCCTGTAGGGGAACCACATGTTCTATAGGCGACTGCAGCCACTTGCCATCAGATGAGCTGGCCACTACACACGCCGACCTTGCGGCGGACACTGAAGGCATACCATGTGTTTGTCCGACCCTAACAGGGGAGAGGGATAAAGGAAGTAGAATCATAAATAGTTTGTAGGGAGTCAAGAAGTGACACGCGGCAGAGTGCGGTTCGCAGGTTCCGCGCGCATCTCCCGTGATTCGGCTCGTATAACCAGGATTGATTAAGTAGGGCCATGGGTGATGATGGGTTTACCCAGTGCGGATGCCACCAATCGCAATGGGCCAGCGTGGTTGACTAAGGCCTAAACAGCCTAACTTAGGGTATATGAGCTGTGATGATGATTGTTGTATATTTATGAAAGGTGTGCACATATGCTACTGCTATTTCTCTGGCATCCGTTTTCATCCTAAAGTTGTCAGGAAGAGATCACTTGGCTAAATTAGAATTTTCATATTCTCTTATTTCTTCTTCATTTCAATATTTCAGATTTCGCGCCAGTAGTTTCATAGAATTTTTTTTATGCGTTCTCACTCACACTGAACTGATAAGCGCGCGACAAACAATCCAAGGTCGTTAGCACTTCTAAACCCCAAAAAATGAATGAAGCATTCGAACTTTGTGTGTGTAGCCTCAGCAATGTAAGATTATTACTTATTCCTAAAATACAGGGAAACTGTTATTTAATAAAAACGTGTCTCTCATTTTTTCCGCGGCGCAAACAAACTTGTAACGAGTTTGCGGAGCTGAAGTGTTGCCAGTTGTGCAAAACTTTGGCTCGAGCTTGTTGTAGTTTTTGCCGTGTGCGATGTTGCCATATAAAGTGTCGGAAAATTTCTCACGTTCTCTGCATTTGTGATGACAGCTTGCTCTACTTAGAAATGTATTTTTTTTTAATCTTTAAAAAAACTTAGAAAATTAATTACATGTATGAATATAAAGTTTTGAAGTATGTTCATACATTAAATGGTTGATTTTTACCCGCAGTCGAATTTTATAGAAATCGCGAACTTGATATGGATGATGTTAAAACATATCGTAAATATCGTCAACTAAACGTTATCTATATAAATAAAATGTATTACTCAATGTATTAGTCCTCAATGCGTTCCGAAACCATTCATCAGATTGTAATGAAACTTTGGTAGGGTATTCTGGGGTCATCCGTGAGGATTTTTAGCAAAAAAAAATGGCATTTACGTGGCATCGCAATACAACGCATGTCGGGTATAGCTAGTTTATAATACATTTGAAAAGATATAATCTATATTAACTATGTGTGAACGATTGTGAAGTTAATTAAGATATTTATCAGTCAGAAAAATACTTGAAAACCTACTTAAACAATTCATGGCTCGGATTGTTGAAATTTAATTGAAGCTTTAATTAAAAGCTAATAGAACTGTAAATGAAAAGTACGAGTATTCAAGAATGCCTGTTGTATTCACTTTATTCCATTTCTTTTGTTTCAGGTATTGTTTTATGTCGGGAGTATACGAACAGCCCTCTACCTGAATGTTGATTTTTCTGTGGAAGTTCAGCAGTTCATAAAGCTGGGCTAGTATAAAGATGTAACGATTATTGTCGCTCTAACCGGAGGCAGCCCTGCAACTCTATGCTGGCGTTTGTATTTTGTATATGGTGAGTACAGCCTTGATTGGGCATCATATATTTCACCCGTTTAAACAGTACAATTTATTTAATCAATTTCTTTATTTAACCAATTTTCACATAAACTGGTTGTTAATACAGTTTGGATGTTAGTAAAGTCTACTTTGGTTTGTTGACACAGTAAAAAGTCAGTCAATAACGGAGAATAATGATTTATATATACGTTGTCTAATATCCATAGAAGAAATTCTTAACAATTAAAATGAAACTACGTGACAAGAATTCGCATGGTGATTCCAAGCTACTATGAAATATTCTGTGTTTCATAGTAAAAATTCGCATGAATGACTCTAATTTTCTTGCGCCTTATCAATCACATTAAGATGATTCTCGAAATGACGGTATCCATCCATTGAGCAATGATAATTTCGGTCCTGAGCATTTGGGTGGTAATCGCGAAATTAATTATGATGGGTCGGCGAATCTATCCACGTCCGCTCGCTGGGCGGGGCCCATTAATTATCCCCTATCCAGATTGGATTCAGACCAATTAATATCTCGGATGGCACGCATTATTACGAGCTCGGGGCTACAGTGATTAGATATTTGAATGTGAGCATAGATCCTATTACCAGAAGAGATAGGGCCGTGAATGTGGACATGCTCAGATGACGTATGCTGGAGAGGAATGGAAAAGAAAATGATGGAACAAGGTTATGATGATAATGATGAACGTAAATTAGTAATAGTGTCTTGCTGTAGGATAGGTTTTTGCATTTGTTCATTCCGTAAGGCAAGAATTTGATGTTCCAAAAGTATCATTCTATAATAAGTGTTTGAGTTATAAAAGCGTGAGACAAAGATGCTTTAGAATAATAATATAAATTTAATTTATATTAGATTAAATTATTTTATTTATATACTAACTGTGCCCGCGAACTACGTTTCGCCATCAAAATACTTAACACAGTGTTTAGTTTTTCCTCCATTTTATTCCATAATGATTCAACTTTATTCTGCCTTTCTTGAGCATCGGCCATTTCGAAATTAGGACAATTTTTGTAGGTCCGTAATGCTCTTTTTCTAACAGTTCACAAAATTAAATACATTACATATTACTATAAACACTAAGTATAATTATTGTTTTAGAGACATTATTGATATTAATAAAAATTCTTCCTCAGTCGAAAGAACTACACAGTTGCAAAAATAATCTTTATCGTATTCATGTTTCGAATTGAAATAAACAATTGTTAATAAATTAGAACTGTATACGAATAAAGTTTAGATTTTTATAATGGGTGTTGGTAACACCAACAAAATATATTTTTTGGATATGACAACTTGGCCAATTTTTACTGGTCGTACAGTAAGCTTCTTGTCAAGCTATACTGTTTGACCTTTGAACCGTTCTTATGTCGCTCGTAATACTGGCGGTTTTCGTAGAGTTAATGTATAGCATGAATGGGGGGGTTACTGTACAAATACGTTTTCCGTATTCGATATCCGATCACGGAATACAGACACGGAGTTTCGTGAACGTAGCGCAGACGTTCGTTTCTTCTCATTCGGAATTTCTATCATTCTACCTAAACGTACGTACAGAACGTTCCGTTCGTAATAAAAACGAACGTGTGCGGCAGTCAATGAGTATTTTGTATAGATTTGATGCATTCGGATGCCCGCATTCAGAAAACGAATGCCAGAACACTTATTTATGCGGTTAGCCTTAAAATGTATTGAGACTTCCGTTTTTGTAACGTGTACTGTGCGATATAGTGTTGCTAGCATAGTTCGGTTAGCAAACTCGCCGTGATGACTAACACCCAACACACGAACTTGGAGATATCGTTAGTTAGTTCACGATCGTTGCATTATCACGGTCTCGAAGGACACTAAACACAGGTAACATCTAACATCGAACATCCAATAGGCCCCGAAGCGGTTCTCAAACTTTTTTGGTGACGGAACCCTTTTGGAAAGCGAAATACTTGACGGAACCCTAAAATAAAACAATAGTTTTTAAAAGTGTATTCTTTATTAATAAGCATAATAAAAGTACGACCAGAGAGGGTGTTTTGATTTTTCTAAATTATTGCGGAACCCTTATAGGTGTATTGTGGAGCCCTAGGGTTTCGCGGAACACACTTAGAGCATGGCTGCTCTAGGTACCCTTTAGGGCCTACTTTCATTTAATACCCCTATTGCTGGGTTTGAAAAGCAACTGTTATCCGTCTTTTTTGAGCGGCGGCCATGTTGAATTTACGTCAGTGTTGCTACGTTCATAGTGCTCTACTGATCAAGGCCTTTCATTTGATACCCATATTGCTGGGCTTAGAAACAAACTTTTATCAGTTTTTTTTTAGCAGCGGTCATATTGAATTTTGGGCTATTTTCCTAGGTTCATAGTGCTCTACTCTTCAAGGCCTTTCATTTGATACCTATATTGCTAGGTTTGGAAACGAACTTTTATCCACCTTTTTTGAGCGGTGGCCATGTCGAATTTACGTCAATATTCCTAGGTCCATAGTGCTCTACTCTTGAAGACCTTTCATTTGATACCTATATTGCTAGATTCGAAAACGAACTTTTATCCACCTTTATTGAGCGGCGGCCATGTTGAATTTATTTATGTGTTGCTAGGTTCATATTGCTCCACTCATCAAGGCCTTTCAGTAGATACCCATATTGCTAGGTTTGGAAACGAACTATTATTCTTCTTTTTAGAGCGGCGGCTATGTTGAATTTATGTCAATGTTGCTAGGTTCATAGTGCTCTACTCATCAGGGCCTTTCATTTGATACCCATATTGCTGGGTTTGAAAACGAACTTTTATCCTTTTTTTTTGAGCGGCGGCCATGTTGAATTTAGGTCGATTTTGCTAGGTACCTAATGCTCTATTCTTCAAGGCCTTTCATTTGATACCCATATTGCTAGGCTTGGAAACTAACTTTATTCCACCTTTTTTGAGCGGCGGCCATGTTGAATTTATGTCAATGTTGCTAGGTTCATAGTGCTCTACTCATCAATGCCTTTCATTTGATACCCATATTGCTAGGTTTGGAAACTAACTTTTATCCACCTTTTTTGAGCGGCGGCCATGTTGAATGTATGTCAATGTTGCTAGGTTCATAGTGCTCTACTCATCAATGCCTTTCATTTGATACCCATATTGCTGGGTTTGGAAACGAACTTTTATCCGTTTTATTTGAGCGGCGGCCATGTTGAATTTAGGGCGATTTTCCTATGTTCATAGTGCTCTACTCATCAAGGCCTTTCATTTGATATGCATATCGCTGGGTTTGGAAACGAACTTTATCGGCGTGGCTAGGTTCAATGTTTTCTACTCTTTAGGTTCTTCGTTCGATATCCATGTTCCTTGGGTGGATCCAAAAAAATGTGATCCGTCATTTTAGACATTAGGATCAAGAGTCCCGTCCCGCCCCTCTACGCGTAACCCAGAACATTGCAGTCAGATATTTTTTTAATTATCAATATTATTCTATTATTTTAATAGTTTTAAATGGATGAAAGAGTTTGATTCCTTAGTCCTAATGTAAAAACATATAACTCCTTTCAAAATACATATCATTTCAAATATTTCAAAAATTGTACCGATTTTGTGAAAATTAGTCAAGAATAAACCAATCTACAAATTTTATGGTCACTCGAAAAGTATTATCATAAAAAATGCTTTATACATTGGTTGTATGGCTTGATCTTTTTGCCTTGCCACCACGGTACGACATAAGAAAAAGACAATTTGGTTGGCGAAATCCAGTTGGGCACAGCCATTAACAGAAAATATTAAATTTTATTTGTACTATGTGAAACACTTCATTCCTGCCTTTCAATTTTCAAAATCCAATTACTTAAGATCATGCTGTATGGCGTAGTTCCATTGCCTTTCCTTCGTGGAAGAAAATACCTTCTCTCTGTACTATGTGACAGACTTGTCAAAATAATTTCACGTGCGCCATGTTGTTTTTCTACCTAAAGCCAATTCGAAAATTTTATATGGTATTTTTCACTAAAAATAATAAGTGAATTTAAACAAACGAAATTATGCCTAAATGTTCTTCCGGAAAATTCTAAGCATTGTGGTGTAAGCCATATCAAATTCTGTCTAGTAGTTTCGGAGATCTTTCCGAACAAACAGACAAACAAACAAACAAACAAACCAACAAACAAACAATTTTTTTAAAAACTATTCTATCGTGTTCTGCTAATGATTTTAAGGCGACCTGTGTATTTTTTTTCTTAATATTTCGCAATTACAGATTTTTGTACCCCTACGATCTTATTATATATAGAGATTAAAATAATAATAATAATCACCCAGCCTTAACCACCGGTAGTTTGGACATAGTCTCACTACTATATGAATTCGTCAAATGTAGATTTTTTGATGATATTAATATTTTTAGCATTTATATTTTATATTGGAAAAATATGTACATTTAAAAAATAATTTAAATGAAGAAAGTAGAAATAAATTAATTATACGAGTAAATTTATTACCTTTCTAATATACTAGTTACAATTTTAAATTTAAAACTTAAATCTACTTAAAGTACACAAGCAAAAGCAAAATAAACATCGGACAGAAAAAAGACAAAAGGAGGTGGCTAAGCCTGTGTTGGTCAAGGTGTTACCTTGAACCAATTAACGCTGTTTTTCAGCCACTTCCTCAACTCAGGGATAAGGAGCCAGTTGTTCATGTTAATTACAGTTAACGAGGACTTAAAATTCATATAAGACTTTAATCATGACATAATACATAATTATAAATCTGAAATAATTCTGTCTGTCTGTTAGGCTATCGCGCCTAAATAGTTTTACCAATTTCAATGCAATTTGGTATAGGCATAGTATTAACCCTGAGAAAGGACTTAGCCTACCTCACAGACAAAGTCGAGGACATCAGCTAGTGTTTTATAGAAAGATTTAGGATAATGACGCGATCAAGAACCAATCAGCGTGACAAATCACGTTACCACTGAAAAATAGAATAGCTGCACATCCCTTTCGAGCTTACGCAACTAAAAGCTTTCGTATCTTAACGTCAGCTTACGAAACACTTTTGGTCGCTCATCAGGATCTTCACCACGGCAAACGTTGCTTAACTTTGGTAATGATAGCAACAGAGAGGCAACTGTTCCACTGAGTCCATTGAAATTCCAACTTATGCTATATATTTCCAAAATTTGTTAATTCAAGAACTGAAGTCTGAAAAGGCGCTGCTAGTTGAAGAGTAGGTACAGGACTGACTCCAATATGTGGTGGCGTACAATACTTCGAGAGTGCGCACTCTGAGGAACACGAAAACTGCGTATGAAGCAATGTACAATGTCACTTACACTCAGTCTTGTATGTGTTCACCTTATACACACACACATAAACGCAACATACAATCATGCATCAACGCAAAGGGTCAGGGCGGCCTGGCTTCACCTTCGCAGGCGCGCCCTCCCACTAAATGGATTACTTCGACTCATCACATATTAATGACTTGAAAGTTATGTTATACGGTAATATTATAAAGCTGTTTGAACTACTTGTCAAGTTAGTTATCTCTGTTTATACATTTATTTAATTTGATGAACTAAATTTATCCATCATATGTAAGCTAAAAGACAATCACTTAACATTAATCACAAAATCTCGAGAAATATTTGACCTATGAACATGAAGGTAGGAATTATGGATAGGATTATTTATGGATAGAACATATCAGCGAATTTACGAAATTCAAGCTTCAAAAGGGATTAAAACTTTGTGTGGAAGTCCATAATTTTTGAAACTAGCAGCATAAAATTATGTAGCTTATCTAATAATAAGAAATGAGGTGAACACGAATTCCCGTCTAAGAAACGTGAAACAGGATTTGAAATTTTATTTTGTGTTTGAGTATCACACTAACAACAGCCTAATTTTGTCGTCAGTTTTGTTAAATACATTGATTTTTATCAAACAAATGCGTATAATTTCGTTCCTATCATAACAATATAAAAATAAATTGATATAACTGTTGTTTAAAGGTTGAAATATAAAAAAAACTATCGCTTAACATTTCCCAAAAAAGTTAGAAACGCAAGTCTAGCAAAGGAAATAAACGCCGGAGCATTATCTAGATTGTCTCTCCAAAGCATCGCGTGTGTCGACGACCACTCAATAACTGACCTGTCGACGTTTCGTAAGCGGCCCAGTCTTTATGTCGACGAAACGAAACATCGATATCGTCCAACGTAATCTTTGCTGCTTGGGAGTTTTTTCGATAAATTTTAGATACGATCGATGTAATAAGCGTAATATTTTGTAACATTGCGTAAACAACCCGGGGCCTGCTGCTGTAAGCATATCCGAAACAGAGTCGAGTTCAACTCTCATGACTTCCCGCGAGCTACCTGCCTAAGAAGGAAACCCCTTTTAACGGTCCGCTTTTTTAACCTCTTTTACAAAGAAATCTTGTAGCTTATTATAACTCACGCTATTAGCTTATTATAAATTGGGGTGGCAAGGTCCTCGAGTGGCGGCCGCATACCGGGAGATGCAGCTTTGGTAGGCCTCCACAAAATGAATCTACGATCTGGTAAAACCGGTTTTACCGGAGGAAGAATTTGTACCAGGGTCGCCTGCTTAGGCACCTCCGTCTTACTTATTTCTGCCGTAAAGCAGTAATGCTTGCATTGCTGTGTTACGGCCTGACGGGTAAGATATGGCAGTAAAATTACTCGGTACCGTGACTTTACCTCTTACACGGAAAAAACGTAAGGGTTAAAAATAAATAGAATACTGTTGAAAATAACCCAGCATGTTTGTCAATATAACGCCTGCAAAGTTTGTAGCTAAAATCAAATATGTCAACTTTGTTATCATTACTTGATAAGTATTAACCGTTACAATTTGTTAATAACACTTCTTTATTGATAACATAGTAGCTTTCATTAGTAACAACAAAGTAAAATCGACTGCATTTAGCCAATTTTACTAGGTTACTACAACCGGTTAACTCGGTAACTGCAGCAAAGTTACTCGGTTTTCTCAAACAACTTATTAGGCTACTACAACCGGTTCACTCGGTAACAGCTGCAAACTTACTCGGTTTTCTCAAACAATTTATTGGGTTGCTACAACCGGTTCACTCGGTAACGGCTGCATAGTTACTCGGTTTTCTCAGCCAATTTATTGAGTTACTACTAACGGTTCACTAGGTAACTGCTGCAAAGTTACTCGGTTTTTTCAAACAATTTATTGGATTGCTACAACCAGTTCACTCGGTAACTGCTGCAAAGCTACTCGGTTTTCTCAGCCAATTTGCTTGTATCCCACTAAAAAAATAAGATGAATCATTGAAGTCAAAATGCTCGTTCACGACAGCTTTAATTTCTTCATCATCCCCAAATTTTCTTCCCCGAAGGTCTTTTTTCAAATTTTTCAAGAGAAAAAAGTCGCTGGGAGTTAGGCCTGGACTGTAGGATGGGTGATTCACTTCAGCAAAGCCAGTTTCTCGAAGGGCTTGCCTCGCAATTCGCGCCGTATGGACTGGCGCATTGTCTTGCAAAAACAGAATTTCTTTGCTAATTTTCCCTCTTCTTTTTTCCACAACAAGATTGCGTACTTTTTTTATAAGTGCTGCATAATACGCGGCGTTCATTGTAGTTTTTTTTGGTAAACAGTCAATGAGGAAAATTCCTTCCGAATCCCAAAAAATAGTAGCCGTGAGTTTCGAAGTCGACTTTTCGACCTTAAACTTCTTTGGCGGCTTCTCTCCCTTGTTTAGATTCTGGATCATATTGTCGAATCCACGTTTCATCCACGGTGACAATACGGTTACAAATTTCGTCCAAATTGTCATTGCACAAGTCGATAAACTCCATAGAAGTTTCAACTCGACGCTGTTTATCGAGCGGCGTGAGCATTTTTGGAACCCAACGTGCTCTAATTTTATTCATGTGCAAAGGGTTACTGATGCTCAACTCTTCTGCTATCTGCCACATTTTTATTCGACGGTCCTCCAGACGGCGGTGCGGTGCGGGGGGGGGGGGGACGGTTGTTCTTTCAACTTGTCCAACGTTTGACTGTGGCAAGACGATGGTCCAGATTCTGGATAAACTGCAGACTTTTCTTCAAAAATCTCCTTTGCCGTTTTCCCCTTTTTTACGAGGAATTTTATGACGGCACGATGTTCCTTCACAAAACACTAGTGACTAGCGCGAGTAAGTTTCTGGTTATGAGTGGGTAAGAGATCGATTTACCGTGGTTGTGTTGTTGTTTTAGCTGAGCAGAGCGGTTATTCCTCTTTTTGATTTCTCTAAAGGTTAATCCCAATTAGGTAACTCGGTTGTTACATAGTTTAGCAATAATGTAGTTTGCTATAACTAACCGATTATATTTACTCATTTAAAAGGAAATAAGTAACATGACTCGAATTAATGAATTCATCTTATATATCAATAGATCAGTTGATGTCTTAAAATCAACCAAAAATTACTCGATTAAAATCAATAAACAATTAGGTTGGAATCAAATAAGTTCTACTCATCTATTATTAAATAAAAATGTTTGTAAAAATCAACCAATTGAAATAACTTGTTTAAAAACAACAGCATACTCATTAGGTGTTGACAAAATCACTTAATAGTTTTGGATCATGTTTGAAAGTGTTAAAATTTACCAATTAAGGTATTTGTTAATAATTAATATTTTATTTGTTATTAGACAAGAATATTTAGCAATACACACAGGTCTGCTTTATACCAAGTTCACTTAGATATTTTTAGTTAAGTCTTAGTTAAAATTTACCGATGTGATTGTAACCGAGCCAAAAAGGTACTCTGTTAAAATAATATTTTTTCAGTGTAGGTTACAAGCTGGCAACGTACGCTGTGGTTCTTGTAGGGGTGCAGATATGCTGCGAATCTCACAAGAACCACATGTACTATAATAGAAGATTGTTACCACTTACCATCAGGTGGGCAGTATTCTTGTTTGCCAACTTAGTTGTATAAAAAAACCACCGGATGTGAAGAGCAAATCTGATCTATCACTTTCAGGATCTTTTCATTGAAGGTCCATGTCCAACAGTAGGTGTCTCTTGGCTGAAATCATAATTAACTCGCGCTGACAAAATCTAATAATGAATAAATCAATCGGGTATCGATACACTCCACTTCGACAGCACTATGGAAATTTCGCTGATTCATTCCTCGCAGTAATATTCGTGTCACGTCCCTCAATCGGTTTTGAATAGGACCCGAAATGTTATACCCATTGTATTCGAAAACATTTCGGTTTTTATGTGTAAAAAGAAAATCATTTTTCCAGATATCGGTGGAGCCATTTCTGATTATAACTTTCTTCGGAATATGAATTACAATTCTGTGTATTTATATACTTTTGTGTATGAAAAGACGAATGAAATATATTTTTGTATCTTATGATTTTGTTGGAGTCGAAATGAAGTTATTTGAAAATCAACTTAATGTAAATGTAATCTTGATTTTTATTATATACTAGCTGTGCCCGCGAACTTCGTTTCGCCTTACGATAGATTTCCTGTCATATTTTTCCCGTGGTATTCCCGTCATATTTTTCCCGTGGGAAATATAGCCTATGTTACTCACGAAGGATGTAGCTTTCTAATGGTGAAAGATTTTTAAAATCGGCCCAGTAGTTATCGAATTTTCCCATAGGAAAGAAATATTTTCCCGCGGTAAAAATTATATTATAACCATCAGGGACAATGTAGCATTCTAATGGTAAAAGAGTTTCTCAATTCGAACCAGTAGTTTCTGAGATTTGTGCTTACCAACACATTTTGCGACTCATTTTTTATATATAAGATTTAAACTGATAACATTATGTATCAGATTCTTTAGTATTTACCTATGCCAAAGTAAAATTTCTCTCCAAAATCTCTGGAGTATTTCTGCGTAAATTTTCCAAGAAACCCTTTAAACTAATAACCTCGTTAAGAAAATGGAAGGAAAGTTGTCTAATATCTGAGTTTGTAACGGGTGAAGTACAGAATTGAATGTCTTGATTAGAACTATATCCTAATTAACTTCTGTAGAAGGATCCTTATTTTCCAGGTAAAATCCAAAGTTGGCATATCATTACAAAATCTGTCTTGAATTAAAATCAACATTATAATTCTGAATGTTTAATAATATTAACAACATTTATTCGATTTAAAAATACAGGTTACAAATTCCTTTAAAAAAATCAAGGTATTTCTCATACAATTCGAACGATGCGATAAAACGTAAAAATGTAGTTACACAGTTTACCGCGATAAACCGCTTTATCATATCGTGTTTTGGTGGGCATGCTCAGGGTTACGTAGTACCTATTATCTTATCTGTCATCGCTGTTTTTAGCTTGTCATCGCTGTTTTTATAACATGCTACGGCAAGCCTACGCCATGCTACGAATGTGTCCGTGTTATGCTACGGACGTGTCTACGTTACGCTACGAGTTTGCCTACGGTACTACGTGAGTGCCTGCGCTGTGCTACGAGTGTCTTATGCTGCGAATGCATGTGATGTAAGCATTCTTTGCTTTAGATCTTTACAGCCCGACTTTTTGCAGCGACACTACAGTCGCGATACAGATACGCTGCTGTCGTGCATGGTATTGCATCAATTATTTACTTGTATTTATATAAACCTATTGTTTAATTATCACACCTAGTTTTAGTGAAATAATACACGCGCTGTAATTTTTTTCTGTAATATTCTCCTTAAAACACCGATAAAGTGAATGAATTTATCTGGAAGAACTTGAAAGCCTTACGCCAGACAATGTTTTATTTTCAATGCTGAAAGATTGAGTTAAAGGTTTCATTTCACGTCAGGACAGAAAATGAGCTTCAATACGACTTCATTTATGCTCATGAAGACATGGATCTGATTTTGTTCTTCTTTTATAAATCAGTTTCAGAAAACTAATATTGTTGTACAGTCGGGAATATTCTATTGCTATGAGCATATTACAGTAATAAAAAAAGTCTGAAAATAATGAAATACTGTGTTGTTAATGTTATGTAATAAATCTCCATTACACAGATAATGTTATGGTGCAAGCCGAAGATCAAGACTTTTCATTTTATTCTTAACTAGCTGTGCCTGCAACTTCGTCCGCGTGAAATAGTAACTTTAGTAGAAGTTGATAAAAAGTAGCCTATGTTGTACCTTATATAATTAGCTATCTATTAGTGAAAGTCCCGTCAAAATCGGCCCAGCCGTTCCGGAGATTAGCGGGAACAAACAGACAGACAAACAATTTTTTTTTAAATTTTTGTGTTTTTGTTATTGGTACCCGATATACATTCATACCCATTTAGTAAAAACTTGTTATTTTGACATTACAAACAGACATTTCAATTTTATTTATTTGTATAGATTCCTTTTGGGAAACATACTTACGAGTACATACATTCACGCCTGTCTCATGAAAGACGTTGCGTCCTAACAGGTTTTTCACTTTCTACGATGCATGCTTTTTTAACGTACTTCTTTATCTATCTTAACTTTCATGAATATTTTTACATATACTCGTATACTATATATTCAGTTAAATTATTTCAATGTAAAATACTCTATTTCAAGTCGACTTTACATACAAAATTATTATACCTCTCCACAATACTAAAATGACAATTTACTGTTGCGAAACAAATTTTATAAATTTTCCTTTGACAAATCGCAAATAGGGAGTAGCGTAATTTAATCAATACTTTCCTCGGTGTAATAAAATATTTTTTCGTTGTAGTTTGCGTCTGTTTTCCCTTTGAAATAGACAATTGTTATTATCTATAGCTATCGATCTGAAAGCTTTCGTCTACGCCATATTTAGCCATTCATGAGATATTTCCTTTCATCCCTACATTCTAAAGACGATCAGAATTCAGTTCAGTTCACATTTAGTTATTACACTATGAGTATTGTAAGTTAAGTGAGTACAATTAGTAAAGTTGTATAAATGTGTATAAGGTGGAGTGAGTTAATTTCTCGACACAGCACGTGGTTATCTAGGTTAAGTAAACTTCCAGTAGATGGCTATGTATTAATTTCTTTATGCTACAGCCTATTGTAGATCCGACATTTATGTCATTTTAAGCAAAGCACATACTATAACTACTGATCCATTGTCTAGTCTATTATAAATAAATGTATCCAAAAGCACATAGCTCAGGTTAACATGTGTACTATCTATATTTTGTGTGTAAGCAATATCTTTTTGACTTTTGTTAATAAGTTTAGTACTATAGGTGAATAAAGAGTGCTAATTAAGGACTCATTATTAATAGTTGTCTTACAGTTAACACTATTTAATCTATATTAAACTCGTACTAATATTATAAAGCTGATGAGATTATTTGTTTGGTTGGACGAGCTAATCTCAGGAACTTGGTGTTGGGTAGCCCATTTATCGAGGAAGGTTATAGGCTAGGAATTTGACGCAAGTAAAGCCGTGTGTACAGCTAGTCTATAATATATAAAGCTGGATTACATGGATATAAAGGTGAAAGTAAAGAAAGAAATAGAATGTGGATTATTTTAGGATTACCATACCTTGTTTTGGTTGTATAATTTAGTAGTTAAGTCTGTGGGAACCACTTTTAGTGCATTAACTGAAAATCGCACTTTCACTAGCTGAAATTTCGACGCTGCAGCTAGCTGTAGCATATGTCGAGCTGGGAGCTTATTGAACATCACACATGTAACTCACCTTTTCTTTTTAACCGACTTCAAAAAAGGAGGAGGTTCTCAATCCGATAGGTATTTCTCTTTTGTGTATGTTACGCGATTACGCCGCCAATTGTAGACCGATTTTCAAAATTCTTTTTGTATTCGATAGAGTATAATGCCTGGGGTGGTCTCACTAAAGTCTCACCAAAGTCAGGATCTGATGATGGGATCCCATGAAAATCGAGGGAAACCCTTAAATTTTATAGGTACGTCGAACGTGTTTCATGTTTTTTCAGAAGTTATTCACGTATTTGCGTCTGATAGTCATGAGCCAATGGTGGAAGGATCCTTAACCTTGGACTTGAATTAACCTTGAATTGATTATGTTTTTCATTTATTTGGGTGTCAGTAAACTATTTCTATTTCTAGCTTCGCTCTTTGGAGTCTCTCTCTCGGCTGTCGGTAACAATGTTTCAGCGGTGTCTCCCGATGATGTGTGTCAGATCTGAAATCGCAATGCTCACTACGACAGAACGGTACGTGGATATGAAATAAATATCCAATAAATGCCGCACGTCGCTCGTAATAAAACACCGATTCCGACGTCACGCGAAATATCTTTTCGGCGCTTCTTTGACGATTCTTTCGACGAGTAGTTTTGTGACAACGCTTTTATTTCATATCTTGAATGAAGTCACGTACTGTCTGAAGCGTGCGATTAAATTTATTGGAACATTTTCTACCTCAAATGACAAGTGACCAAATGATAAGTATAGAGACAAAGTCAGGGAAAAAATCAAAATTTACATAGTATTTATTTATTTTGTAAATGAAATTAAATCACATTTCTTCACATGAAATCAATTTAACATTTTTATTTTCAAAGCCTGGCTTAATTAATCAATGTTTAGTCTCGCTCGTTCCATCTCACATAATTTGACTTACGTTTGAAAAATTTAAAACTAAGATTAACTACATTGGGTTTAAAAAAAATAGGTGATCATCAACCAAGGGGATATAGCAGTCTTATGTCACGGATATGTAGACTTGAATAGCGAACACAACGAAGGACTCCATAGAAAATGTAACTCTAGAAAATGTTCATGCTCTTTAATTAAGACTAGATTTCTAAGAGCAGCTAGGAATTCAAAATCACCCAAGAATAAGACTGCTGAAAACGGAAAATACTCTACTTCTCGCACCTCCTACAAGAAAATAAAAATAAATACGTAAGAAATACAGCATTTATTCTACTTACTACTTATATTTCCGTATCTGCACGGATTTTTGTGCGTATTATGTTGTCGATTCAGAATCATTATTTTTTCGCTTAACAATATACCTAAACAATATACCTAAGATGGGTCTCCATCAAAATTTAACTAATTTTGCTGTTTCAAATACAAATTAATTCAAGATTGCCTAGTACGGTGCGGTCACGCATTCCCCTCGAAAAAAAGGGATAGAAGCAAATTCAGTGCAAACTGCAATATTCAACCCGTCATTTAGGAGCTTCAAATGACTTGATATTGGGTTGGTACATGAACATGACACAGAATATGTCATGTTTAATGACTTACTATTGCCTTAATTGGAAGCCACACTATTCCACTGACTGAGTTAAAAACTCTCTCAGCTCATACTTATGGTATAAAAGCGCCGAGTGTAATTTTGACTAAGTACTGAAGTGAACGCGTTTACCCCACAAACTTTTTGTACAACCAACAGACCCAGCAATTAGAACCGAGCCCTAATTGGACCCAGCGAGCGCTACCTGAGCCGCGTCACTTGTTTTGTGTCTGTATCGTACATAGTTCTATTATTTTCTTATACATACCATAGTGAAACATTTTGAAGGATATTTACAATGCTTTCAGAGAGAGACTGTTTTTATAAAGCAAGAACATATATGCTTTTAATCTGTTGAAGAAAACATTATAGCAAAGAGTGTGCATAAATATACAAGAAAAGAGTTTCTTCGGGTATTGAATAAAACTGTTGCATATTAAGAGATGCAGGAATTAAAATTATTAAACAAATACCCAAGTTATCGAATGTTCGGGGCTCACTATACAGAGCAGGAAATTAATTAACTGGTTTAGATAAAATAAGTTTCAAATCCGTTGATGAAGTCAAATTACCGCCAAAATTTAATTACTTTTTGATGGCTGCTTATGACGACTTGGTACACGAATATTATTTTTCACCACAACGAATGCTGAAGGAAAGCTTATATTGAATTTTTCTCTACAGCGATGGCACATTTAAAAGTTGCCCAAAGCCTTTTGAGGCCCAAACTTATTGCGAACTTCGAAACCGGTCGCAATAAGTTGAATAAAATAAAAAATTAAGTGGGACTAGTGAAATTAGTGTTTTAATAACAAGATACGATGGAGTTCCATCAAGAAATTACAACACAAAGCTTAAACTATTTCATTAATGTTTCTTCTTTTTTCCATTCATTCAATAATTTATTAGTCAGTGGGTGCTGCTGCACACACGCTGCTTTTTAAATGTTTGATAAAGGTAAATGACTTTTCTTCTGAAAAGTACATATGCTGTTATAACATGGGATACAATGGAAATAGCAAATAGGACCCATCATCGTGTCAATATCAAAAAAATGGGATTCAACGAAAAGCATGCGTCTCTAGTTATCAAAGTTTGGAGACGCAAAAAGTGATAGATCGGTATAAAATAAGTTATTTTCTATTTTATGAATGTATATAATAACGTTTCTATTGAATCGTCTTGTCTAAATTGAAGAATTCTTCATAAAAGAGCAAAATTAATTGCATCAAAGCTTGTCCTTCAATGTTCCGTCGTCGAATGTTCCAATTTTGTATCGACCTCAGCTGTCATGTCATAGAGTCAGTCAGTCTTATGTGTGAGGAGATTGAGGGGCAATCCTACTATTTAAAACGTTTAAACAAAGTCAGAAACGTTTTCGTTCCCATATATTTTGACAACCCTTTGACAGCTGTCACATGTCAAATTATATGGGAACGGTGACAGTTTGGTAACGGTTTGGACGCCGCGACAGTTTGATTACTGCACTGTGTATTTGTTTCGTGAAGGCAATTTTACAATTAGTTCACTATTACCTCTTCTACTTTTTTTTATGGGATAGGGGGCAAGCGAGCAGACGTATCACCTGATGGTAAGTAATTACCGTCGCCCATGGACACCCGCAACCCCAGAGGAGTTACAATTGCGTTGCCGGCCTTTGAGGTGGGAATAAGCTCTTTTTTTGAAAGTTTGAAGGTCGTATCGGTCCAAAAATACCGCAGGCGACAATTCGTTCCAAAGTTTGACTGTGCGAGGCAGGAAACTTCAAGAGAAACGCACAGTTGTGGACTGCCAATCATTTAAGTGATGGGCATGGATTTTTTGCCGCGTGGAACGATGGCGGAAAGAGACGGCAGGTAAAAATTACACAACAAAATGTAAATCAGCTCCAAATACTTATCTGTTAGACATTTGTCTAAAGTTAGTCATATAGTATAAACGTGAAACGACTCTCTAACCTAAGGAACAATCACAAACTTAGGTACAATGTTTTGTTACAAGATCACTAATCACAAGATTATTTCCTTAAAATGACCAATGCACATTAATCTTTTTTGTTATTTCAAAAGTTTTAATCCATACATTACTTTTCGCCATACCAGTATAGCAGGGGAGTGTGTCTAGTGTCGCTGTAGCAAAAAGAACCACAGCGTGCAGCGCCCAGACGCTTAATAAAAAAGCTGCAACGTCCGTTCGATTAGCGAGGCTCGTGCAATTCGAGCCAGAGTGCTTCGTATTTCGACGTTTAGCGGCTATATATTCCCTTCGAGCGTCGCAAGCCCGAGCTCTGCTCGATTCGCAGTTACTCAAGTGTTTTATTAAGGTCCGGGAGGCCGACCAAACTTTAAACTCGATGAATAAAATAGACGCTCGTACATTCAAGTCGCAGGAAGAAAAGTGGTTTTGGGTCGTCGGGAAATTTGACCAAAATTAATGATATGCAACCTTGAACTTTTTTTGCGTACGACAAGCAAGCTTTTGGCCTTCGTCTCACCTGATGGTAACTGACGATAAGAAAGAAGGTGGAAGCGAACTTCACCAGGACTCCTCAACAACTCAGTACTGGCGATCATACCTCAATCGTCAGAACAACAATGCTACCAAGATTGTTATTATAGCGACAAACATCGGTAAGATTAGCCAGGCGAGCTCTGTAGCCCTACCACCGCCCAAACCGAGCATAAATACCTCTGCACCCATGTAGAATCGAACCCCGGACCTCTCCATCAACACCCGGTAGTTTCAACCACTAGACCACGGAGGCATTTAAAAGGAAAATAACCCCGTTGCAATTTTAATTAACGAGTCAAAAAAACCTACTTATTGTAACAGGCTCCACAAAGTAAAAAATTCCAATAGATATTCAACCGACTTACCCGAATAAAAGATGCCGATGACAAATGATTCATTATAATATTATTAGTTAGCAGTTTTCTAGCTGAAACTATCCGTATCCTTATAACTGTACAAACTATTAATTTCGTGTTAAGTAAAAAAAATTAAAATCTATTGTTGATTGATATTGGTTGCTGAGACAACATCATCCGAGAGCTCATTCCACTCTGACAGCTCTGTTACAAAAATTTTATATAGAAAGCTATGTATAAGTATATCCCGCATTTGAGACTGTGACCTCTTAGGCTGCGGTTATCGTGTTCAAGCGATACCCGTCTAGTGACCCTGCCGTGGAGGTCTGCGTGCACGGTTGGCCCCGTGTACGCCGCCGTAAGGCCCTCCGTCTGGGGATTGCCCTGGTGTTCTCAGGCAATCCCCCCTTGGCGATAGCCCGACCGGTTGGTCGGGCTTGCCCGGGTGCGTGGGTAGTGGAGTCGCAGTGTGGACCTTACCTAGCGCGCCCAAAAGGGCAGGGAGAACACCGGGGGGTTTTCGTGGGTAGGCCTGGCACTCTGCCCGGAGAGCCCCACACACGCTCGCCGTGTAGCCAACGGTGGGTACGGTGCGATTACGCATTTCCCCCAGAAAAAAAAAAGCCTGCGGTTATCGTTGTGGTTCAATATTGTGTGCATTAGGGTGGTCCTTATTTTTCGACTATTGAATTATCCCCGGGGCACTTTCTCATTTGATTATATACCTCTAAATATGAAATAAGTTTTTTTATTTATTTTTTTAGCCAAGATTTAGAGGTCGCTACCAGCTGTCAAAATTTTTACAAAAAGCGTTGAAGGACAGCTTAAATTAAATGATGGTTTCATGAATGTTTCATTTAGTTGTTTATATCACATTTTTACGTGCAAGTGAAACTCGCATGGACAATCGCTTCTTTCTTATCCCTTCCTCCCCTCTACCTCTCGTCTGTACCAGTGCGTCGAAATTTAGACAACTAAGACGACGAAGAACGACAATTTAAGACGTACCTACGCGTGCGCACTAACATCATAATAAGTTAAAAATTGGATTGTGCGTATGCGTAATTGCATACGTCTTAAATTGTACGTCTTACGGCTTATGTTTTTGATTGTGTGAACAGTTGAACATCCTCAGGGCGCCCCGCACTTCAGTTCTAATAAGGCATTAACGAGAGCGCACGTGTTTTATTTGTAAAAGTCATAGTAACGTGTTTCAATTTGCAATGGCGTCTACAAGTAGCGAACTCAGTAAAGCTACTAGAAATCAAAGTAAAGTTTGGCTTATCGGTCAATTTATTATCCGAATTAAGCCGATCAACTTTGCCATCCATCGATGTGAAGTTCTGCATTTTTTTTTCACTACAAAAATGAAGAAAAGAAAAGCAGACAGGATTTCTTTTGCCAAAAAGCAACTGCAAGTCGATCAACCTCGAGATGACTACAAAGAACTGTTGAATCTCACTATCATTTTCCTAGTAGGTGTTCCTGAAAAAGGCGTTTTATTTAGGAGACCTGCTGGTCTACATCGAGCTAGATGGATGGCAAGACGCTTGTACTGTTTGAAAATTTATTTATTTAAGCATCACTTTAAGCTAACGAAGAAGGATGAGACGGCTGTGAGAGAAATATGCATTTTCACGGTGATTATTTATGTTAAATATTGGTTTCAAGCCTCTACCGGATGATCATCACTAAGAAACGACTTACAATTATTAAAAAACCTTAAAGCCTTTGAAAGCTTTAACAAAAATGTAGCTACTGTTGCGCTGAAAAAGATTCTAAATCATTTGTGGTAGGCATTTGTCGGAAGAGCTAGTTTGGCTTGCCTTTTTCGATGACGAACTTTCAGTTCAAGAGAAGAAGAAAATGGTAGATGTAATGAAAATTGAAGGCACAGAAGATTGCTTAAAAAGAATAAACCTTGATATCACACATATCCACGAAAAAAATATAGAAAACTTCGTGAGTAGTAATTCCTTAAGATTCTTCCAGATCCTAGGTATCTAATCAATTTTTTTTTAAAGACGTGGAAACTTGGAACGAAGACACTGATTATATAGCTGCCAAACTATCGTTCATTCTTTGCGAGTAGTGAACGACATAGCTGAGCCCGGTGTTGCTTTAATGGAAGAATATAATAAATTAATTACAACCAATGAAGAACAAAAGCAATATTTGCTTTTGTTGGTAGAAGAGTGTAGGAAAAAGTACCCCAATACTAACAAGTCAACCATTGTATCTTAAAAATAAATGATTCAAATATCTACATAATATCTTAATTCATAATAACAACAATAATTTTGTAATACTTTTATGTCCTGGCTATTAAAAATAAAAGAATCTAACAAATACAGATTTTGGGTTTTTATTTAAAATTCAAATCTTGGTAGCGACCTCTAAATGTCATTTAAAAAATAATTAAAAAATACTGAAATACTTTCTTATGGTATATAATCAAATTACGTGGTGCCCCGCGAAATAAAAGGAAAAAATTTTTTTGTCTTAGGAATAAGGACCACCCTAGTGTGCATGTCACATATTATCCCAATCAGGTTTCCAATTCTGTGGCATAATGTTGTTAAGCTGAGTACATCCTATTGTTCGTCTTAATTGCATCCTTTCAACCATCCTGAGTATTTGTGTAAAGCTTCTCCGCACTTCCTGTAATTGCTAAATATCTGAAAATATAAAAACTCCAACCTGGATGTCAAATATTTCATGAAAAGTGATCTACTTGTTGAGATAACGCGGCATTGATCTGGATGTTGAGGGTTTGATTTCCCGTGGTTTTTTTTGCTTGATTTAATTGACGGATGAACTTCTGGGTTTTTACCATGTTACCTATGTCTGTTGCTATAATAACAATATTTAAAACAAAATGCACCGTTCAACAGAATCATTGGGCAGTTTAACGTTGTAGCATGTACCAAGCTATTAAAATATCTTCAATAGTACCTACTATTGGCAGAAAAAACGCCTGTTAGCGATGGAATAATCTGTCATTATGGCTGCCGCCGGGGCTGACCTACGACATTGCTATTTTTTTTTTGCAACTTTCGTCACCAGCTATAGGGCTGGCTGGTTCGTACAGGGAATGTTTGGATACTTAGATGCATAAGCATCTGGGCTTTTGGATGTCCTTTGTATATAAATGATCAACGGAACGAACGAATATTTTTAACTAATTTACTAATAAATAATGAAAATTGTTTTTTCCGACTTATACAATTTGTTACTACTTGATATTGTCATCACCTATAATTTGTAATAGCACTTATTTCAATCTGATTAATAAGTATTATATATTGTTGTTATTAATGGTGTACATTATGTTGGTGATAAATACATACCTACATAACAATGAAATAACATTTAGAGGTAAGATAATTCCAGTTCCTTAATATTGAGGGGTCCAGGCAAAGCTATAGCTTCCAGCTTCAGCCCTAATCGTCACTAATCATCAGGAGGGTTATTGTCTAAGAAAAAATCTATCACGATCGCCTTGAAATTACTTATCACTGCGGCATCTAAGACTCAATATCGACTATCTGATTAATTTCTTTTTAAAAAAATTTAAAACTTACTTTAAAAAACACCAAAAAGCCATACATAATAAAAGAATACAAACGACATCACAGTTTTATGTTGAAGTTGGTGCCAAATTTTAACTAAGTACTTACATTAATTGTCCTTATATGTTCTAAGACTTTCCAGGTGATCATTACTTGGCACCTTATGCTCTAAGCTGGGCACCGACTTCAATATAAAACTGTGATATTGTTTGTATTCTTATATTATTAATTAATAATATAAGAATACAAACAATATCACAGACTAAACAATATCATGACTTTTTGGTGTTTTTGAAGTCGGTTTCATTTTTTGTAAAAAAAAATTTATACCTTTTACTTAATTTAACATACCAAAACCTTCACCTAAATGTAACAAATACTTTTTCATTCCTCATGCTCGGAAAGGAGCGTTTCCTTGATCTGAGTATTGGGAGGAAAACGCTAGTTCCCACCAGCGGGCGGGAAATTCTCATACTATTTACTTCCCTCCTTAGGGCGGAAAGTAAAATTTTAAAAATAGAACTGAATTAGGTTACGTACATACAATCTTTGGTACAATGATAATAAAAGTATTTGGCTGAATGGCCAGTAACAGGTAACGCGATGTGTTCCAAATTTAAAAATACCTGTGAAAAAGATAATTTTGGCGGGAGGGGAATCTGTTACGCTGTACCGAAATCTTGATTGTGTGATTTAGGTATTTAAGAAAAACAATGAATTCAAGCGATTCTGAAATTTCGGCTCCAGATTCAGTCACGAACGAAGCAAATACAATACTCGAAATTTTTTTGCCAAAAATTTCAAAGGAAAGATATTTAAATATATATTCCGACTTTATGAAGTGGCGAGATGCAAGGAATATAAAATCATTTTCTGAAAATGTATTTCTTATATACTTTAATGAACTATCTCATAAAGTGCAGGCGTCTACGCTATGGAGCAGATATTCAATGCTTAAAAGTACACTAAGTGTAAAACACGATGTCGATATGTCATGTTAGGAGTATTTTTATTAATAAATTTTATTAGAAAAGCTATTTTTTATTTTCCTTGCATTCGAAATGAAAAGTAGAGTGCTACACACGGGTAAAAGGAATCAAACCCTACTCGGACTATAGCCGCCCTCGCTGCGCTCGGGCGTCTAACAATCTCGTAGGGATTGATTCCTTTCCACCCTTATAAAGCAATCTACTATTCTGTAAACCGCATCAAAATCGATTCAGTCAAACGCGATATAATCGCGGACAAACATACAACAGGTCAAACACGGAACATAATTTCCTTGAAGTCGGTTAAAAATGGTAATGGATGCATTTTGACCGTCAAAATTGGAAGTGATCGCGATAGATTTTCGTTACTCAATCAACGGGCTGGTGAGATGAAGGCCAACCGCTTCCCTGTTGGGTGATAAAAGGTAAATAAAGATTAGTACATAATATACAATTGAATCTATCTGCGTATTACGTTGGGCGGCGCCAATCGCCGGCGTGGGCGGCTAAGCATCTCATTCTGCAGATAACGTTGTTTGTTTAGGACCCTGGATGTCCCCCGTGATTACGGTCAATTGATTGATTCGCCGATATCTTTTTTGTCCTTATCGTGACGGTCGTTAAGCCACATTAGGCGTCGGAATGGTCAGTGCTCGGAGTTTGTGGGTGTTTTCTGATATTCAGACTGGAATATGCAGCGAAATTGTTTACTACGTTACACATACACTACAACACTAATATATGTATACAATGTTATATAGGAGAAAGTTTTTTTTGTTTATATGTTTATTTGAATTTCACGAATTAGGCTGAACACTAATCGTCTTGTGTGTAGCAGAAGCGAAATTAATTCTTACGTTTTTTTTAATATCTATTCGCGGTCAGCAAACCCTTTATGATCGATATCATACCGCTTTTGTTATTGTGTTAGCTTTGTTGTTTTTCGAAGTTTCAGATTAATTATTACAGGCAGTAATCAAGGGTTGCCCAAGATTCTGAGAAAGTACCGGGAAATATTGTGAGAAAAGGAAAATAGAGGCACAAAGCTACACAAAAATAAACAGATATATTCGTATAACGATTAAAGGTAAACGCGGTAGTGGTAGTAAAGAATAAGTAAAGGAAAACGAACTCAATATCTAGAAAAATTACACACATATCTTAACGCCATTAGATTCTAAATTCAAAAGAAGTTTATTTATTTATTTATAAATAGACCGACAATTACTTTACACTAAGCACAATACAGATTTACTTTAAATACATACATGTGCAAACTCAACTATAGGCAGCAACCACATGGTACGAAAATATAAGGAAAAATCAAAAGAGTAAAGTAAACACTGGACGTTTAATCAAATCAAATCGCATCCTGTGCCATTAACCAAACGTAGCGTCGTCAGTCCACTAAAAACGATGCCATGCTCAATCGGTGATATAGAATTTTATGTATTTAATTTTAAGTTAAGCTATTGCTTAATCGCGTGTTACTTGTATTGTGGATTTGAATTTGAACACAGAAAAAATGATGATAATAAATCAAATACAAGAAAAAAAATCGTCTAGGGCGGGACTCGAACCCGCGTCTTCACTGGATTTATTTTCCAAATTTTTTTATAAAATGCAAAGTCACAAATATAAAATTTATAAGTTTCTTTATTCTTAAGCAATTTTCAAGAAATCTTTCTAAATTGGATGTGAATTCGTAGTTATTAACAGTGAATAAAGACTATATTGGTTGGATCTGTACAGTTGAAAGTTTCGTCGCTGTCGGTAAGTGCTCGGTGGACCAGTGGTTAAGGCGTCAATACAGTAGGTGGTTCGAGTCCCACTCGAGACGAAATTTTTTTCTTGTATTTGATTTATTTTCATCATTTTTACAAATTATTTAGCACTAGCTTCCCGCTCGCAACTTCGCCCGCGTTTTCTTCGTTTTTCCCGTGGGAATTCCATATTTTTCCGTATAAAATATTCTATTGCCAATGTTACTCGGTGATATTGTAGCATTCTATTAGTGAAAGAATTTTTCAAATCGGTCCAGTAGTTTCGAAGCCTATTCAATACATCATCACAGCCCATATACGTCCCCACCGAGGGGCTCGAGCCTACCCTATATTAGGGTGATTAGGCCTTAGTCAACCACGCTGGCCCAGTGCGGATTGGTCGACTTCACATACATCATTGAATTTCTTCGCAGATGTATGCAGGTTGCCTCACGATGTTTTCCTTCACCGTAGGAGCGTCAGACAAATGTACATATGAAATTCGAAACTAAAAACACATTGGTACATGGGGGGTCTCGAACCCCGACCCCCCGATTGGAAGGCAAGTGCCGAGTCCACTGCGCCACCGACGCTCTTATTGCTCAATACAAACACACAACAATTCGTCAAGAGCGTCGGTGGCGCTGTGGCCTCGGCACTGGACTGTGCCCCGAGTAGAATCGGGAGGCCCGCGATCGATCCTGCCATGTACCAATGTGTTTTTCGTTTCACGAATTTCATATGTACATTTATCTGACACCCCTACGGTGACGGAAAATATCGTGAGGAAACCTGCATACACCTGCGAAGTGATTTAAAAGTGTATGTGAAGTCAACCAATCCGCACTGGGCCAGCGTGGTTTGACTAAGGCCTAATCGCCCTAACTAGTTAGGGTAGGCTCGTGCCCTTCGGTGGGGACGTATATGAGCTGTGATGATGACACAAAAATTCAAAAATACAAATCTTTCCTCTTTATAATATCAGTAAGTATACTCGTAGATTTTGAAATAATATACACAGTCACAAATATAAAATTTGAACAAAGAATCGAAATAAATGTCAATATTACAAGATTTTGAAAAAAAATTGACAGTGAAAAAAGATTTCATTCGAAGTTTCATAATGATTTGCAAGTAGAGTCTAGAGCAAAGAAAATCTTAACACCAGCTCGCTACATAAATATTGAAGTTTCAATGTCAGTGTACAGCGCCGTGGGTTTGCTCTGACGCCCGCCTGCAGAGCGCATTTCCCTCGGGCTCGGCGTGTTTGCACAAACCGACACACAGACCGGCTATGGCGGCGGAACCTATTTGCCTAGCACTTTCCTTTTCCCTTGCCTAGATTTCGCCAAGCTTTCATTTGTTTTGATTAATTAAATTCTCTATTGACTCTGCTTCCATTTCTAGAATGGATTCTGATAAATTTACTTTAAACATTAAGTTAGGTTAATAACATTGTTAATTGATTGTAGGTTTGTGATTGTCCCAGCGAACCATCTGATGTCCAGTGAGACTAGATTTTCGAGTGTGATAGATCATGCTAACTTAGTAAATTAATGCTTTATTCGCAGAATACCAGATTCTCAAAACACCAGATTCTCAAAATACCAGATTCGCAAAATAGGAGATTTTGGACATTCGAAATCAAAATATTATTAACATTAACATTTATTTATATGATGTTTTTTTTAGTTATTGCTTTCCAACTGTACTTATGGTGAAATGAGAATCTGGTATTTTGAGAATCTGGTGTTTTGAGAATCTGGTATTCTGCGAATAAAGCAAATTAATACCCAATCACTATATTTTTAAGAAGCCCAGACTACAATGGTCCAGAAATGCGGGGAAGTTTGCAAGAAACCAATGAATCAATACATTATGTTTGCTAGATAACATAAAAGATATTGCCACTTGAGCAAATTTCAATCAATTTTACCTGAGTGCTCTCTTTGTGAAAACACTTTATATTTTGATGGCATATTTCATGAGCATACGAAAATATTGAGCCCATTATGATACGGTTATATACTCACTGCATGGGCTCAAACTGCTTAAGTGCCTATTTAAATTATATTTAATTAGTAGCTTTCGTATCAAATAAATATTTTGTAGATGCTCTTGTTCGACGTTTTTTTGTTAAACGTTTATACATATTTCTGTTTAAAATTAATAAATCTGAATTTAGTGTTAGAGTTATTGTTCACTTCTAATTGTATTTTTATTTCTTCTCGCACTGTAATATAGTACCTGACTTTTGTGTACAAAAGTCGCCAGACCCCTTAAAAATGGCCTTACAAATCGCCCAAATAAACGGTGCGTATCTCAAATCGCCGGTTGCGAGTTAGCGCCGGCGGCGGGTGGCTAGGCAATAAAACACCGAGCTAAGTGATGAACGCGCCGCCTAATCGCGCTGACTGCGATAAGCCTTGAAATCTTGCCGACATTACGGCACACACTTTGTTATACGCCCTGATTGATGCAAATAAACATACGACTACTAATTGTGTTTGTCAAGGGCATAGGTACAGCCGGAGGTCACAGGTGGCAACACTGTCATGTTTTGATGGTAATGCATACCTACGTCATTATTCATAGATGAAGACAAGTTGATTAGCTTGATAGAAGAAGTCATTAAACTGGTGGAAACCCTGAGTCAACAACGTGAAGCAAAGAATAGGATACTTTTTTTAGGATACGAAGATTCGGATACTTTTTGAAATGAGAACTTCTTTATCGGCGTTGTACACTTTTTTTGTAATGGGTAAAAAATGTTAAACTCGCGTCAGGACACGTGACCGTCAGGACACGTGACCCTGATCGAAAATTCGTAAGACCAATTAAAATTGAAATGGCCGCAGGAACTGTCGAGGTGCGGTGAGGGGTCCACGTAAGCCGGCCGAGAACAAGCGGCTGGCAAAAGTACTGGAAGTCACACGTCACTTGAGACAGTTTTAATCAATTTATTTACTTTGTTAGGAAAAATCTAAATTGTGCTTTTATTTGATTTTGTTGTAAATATTAATTAGGTAAGTTAGTATAAATTAAATATTATTTATATGTTATAAAATTACGTTTTTAAGTAGTATATTAATGTCTGTTTTGATCATATTTTTAATTTAATTGTAAATATTTTGATTCATTATTACTAGTTATATAATTATGTACGCACAACGTTACAACAGGAAGTTGATTTTTCTGAGGGATAAACTTTTTAATGTAATATAAATTGTCATGTTTGTGTACGATAGCGCAATAAATAAATATTGTATTCTACCACATAAAAGATAGTACTTTTATTCTGATAATTAGAGCAATTCGTGCAAAATTATTCCATAACCATTCCAAAATATCCAAAACGCACAACGTTAATACTTAAGTTTTCACTTCTGCCGGCACTCCCGGAGTGCAACCCGTAATTTTTTTGGGTTTCATAGTATGCAGACCCTAAATTTAATTATTTTAGTTTTTACTAAAATATCAGATTAAGCCAGTGGCGTACAGTGTTCACGACACTTACTGAATGGCAGGTGGATGCCTCGATTTTGTGCCCTTTATATCTTTAAGCTTTACTCTAGAAATCTTTCTTCTTCTTAGCATTGCATTCATTCTATTCTACTTCTTTCAATCTTATACCTTGTTCTTTGTAAGATGGTCCTCACGTCGCCTCTTGAGTCTGAGACCGCAAGACCGAGTTCCGTCACCTATAAGGTCAAATTATCTGCTTCCCCTACAAAGTTATTTGTGTAAAAAAAACGATAAAGCATTATTCAACTTCCATCAAAAATCTGTAACAATCAATAATCGGCTTATTTTCGCGTACGATAAATTGTCAACTCAAACACGTATTTCACACAATCTAATCTTGGCTTCAATTCAATATCCCGTGCTGTGATATCCGGGGTAGGTCGTAAATTGTGACGGGCGCGGTCCTGCCTGGTGCGTCATGCGTGACACCACTATCACGAGTCTGAATGAATCTCTCAGTTTTCTATTTCATGATCCAACACCTGACCAACATGGAGCAATTGGAGCAAATACAAATCATTCTGAAAACGACACCAAAAACGAAAAGGAACAATTTTGGCTAGGATGTACTTACATATAAGGATGAGAATATTACCTCAGACATGACAAGTGCCTTTAAGTCTATGTTGAATAACAAAATATCTGACATTTTTATCTCAATAAATTATGGTATACGAATGATGTCGACTCGCATAAACACGTTACGACAGCCACTTCTGTGAACCAATACACTTCAATATTACAGGTTAAAGATAGTGCACTCTTAGTCAAAATATTAGCTCACGTCACAAGATTCACGCCAGTATTTCAATACACCTCTATAATACAGGTTAAAGCTGATAGTTTCCTCCCCGTAAAATATATGGTTCGCCCGACATCCGGACAATTTATTTTGACGCCCAAAACGTATTCATAGTTTGCGAGAGGCTGATAATAAAAATGGCGGCTCTCGACGGGATCGCATCATTTTTTACCAAAACTGGAAACGGAATTTATCACTTTTTGTCGGCCATTGTGCGTGGAGATTCGCGTTTCACGAGTGAATGCGACTCCTGTGAATAATTTTGTAGCTGCCTTTAAAATATTAACCGGTTCAGTATTGTGTGTGTTGTGTTCAGACGCACCGTTGAGTTACTGTTATGGACCACCGCATTAGCTTGATAAATCTTTATCACATTCTACCTTTGTGTTATTACCATCGTCATTGATGATGTGATTCTGTTTGCTGCAACTTGTTGGTTAATGTTAATACCTACTTATTTTTGTTATTGCGCTTGTAACGGCAAATTCCTTAACCTATGTTCTTTATCTTACATGCACACAGATTTAGCTATCCGTCCACGTACAATACAACGCATGTTTTTTGTTGACAACGAATGGGCATCATGCGCGTGCAACTCCCTCCAAAATAATTTGGCCAAAGTTTTTAACACCAAACATGTTTTTTTACTGGGTTACTACAACACAATATTGAGCACTGTGACTGAATAATATATTAAGACGCATTATTTGTATTATGTTTTATTAGACCTGATAAAAAGATAGCGACTTAATATTTTAATCAACTGGATATTGCTCTAAAATATACATTATATTTAAGTTGGTCATAATGATAGAGTTTCGATTTTGGTTTACAAATACGCGACTGCTATTTATATTTTTTTTTCAGTTTTATATGTGACTGCATTTTCTTTAAAAAAGTTGAAAGTGAATTGAAAGATGAATAAATCAAGACGAGAATAAATTCTGTTAATACGTAGTTATGACGAGTAAATAGAGTCTACTTTAGCTAAACAAAGTTAACAATGTACAAAAGAGAACAAGAAAGAGCTTGTAAGAGCTCGGTGGCCCAGTGGCATAAACACGGTATGTTGGAGACGCGGGTTCGATTCCCGCCTAAGCAAGACGGACTTTTTTCTTGTATTGATTTATTAATGTTTGTTGTAGTTTAGTATCAGAGAAAAAATGTCAACGGTTAACTTTTACCGCCAGTAAGCAGAAAGTAAGTTTTAGCATTAAAATAGACAAATCATAAAGTTAAGTTGGCAAAAACTTTTTGGCGCCGGACCAGTGGAGCAGTTCATCCTATTAGTGCCCACGAACGCCCCAAATGATTTGTTGGAGTTTTCTGCACTCGTTCGCAAGACAGTCAATATTTTCCAATTGGCCCAATTGAATTTAGGGTACGACGTCGGATTGGCTGCCGGGATCACCCAGATCGGAATTCGCTTTACACACTCAGGGCTCGTTATGCTTTCATCCTAATGGGATATTTGTACGTCGAATTGTATTTCAAATGGCCTCCCCTTTGCGCGCTCTTTATTGCTTTTCCCGGAGAACATATTGGAATGAGTTGGGGATTAAGATCATTTTGTGTTGATGAATTCATTATTACTTGTTTCTACATAAAGGCGAGAGTATTTAACTAACTGGCTTGGACGTCACTTCTTAAAATACGTCACTTGAAGCACTATTTATTCACCGTGAAAGTGATAATTAAAACTTACAACTTTAAATATGATCGAATACTTTCAGTTCGTTTGGTTGAAATATCTGATTACAAATGTCGAATATTTATTGATTAATTTTTGCATTCGCAATGATTGATGATGATTACACGAAAATCAAAGTTCATCCGGTTACAAATGGTTACAGAATTCCGAATGAAGTCACCGGTTCTGTAAAACCTTCCGTACTGAATTCAAGATAAAAATGCTTTGTCTTACACATATACTATCTTCTCTCTATGAGACGACTGGAGGCAAATTTCTGTGATTTATTAAATGTATTAGAATATGTCATGTCCATTCATAAAAAAGGGACGTTAATTTAAGAGTCAAGATAAAATGCGATATGTTGAAGAGCTCTCATTATTCGTAAAGGAAATACTCATAGGTATTTTACAAATATTAGAATTTAAATCTGTTATTGGACATAGAGTATTGGGTTTTGTGTTTGGTTACGTAAATACTTACATGCCAGCAAGCAATAAATAAGTAAATGTGCAATAAGATCCCATTCTCCATGCATAGTTATGATGCCATAGCTGTATTTTTATAGTTGCAAGTTTCTTTATAATGCACATACCTCCTTTTGATCAGCATCGTGTTAGCTATATCACGCTTACTATTTGATACAGGACTCCCCCAAGAAACATCTATGTCGAGTTAGAACTTACATTTTTTTTCATATAATGTTTACTATTCAATGCATGTTTTGCCCTCACAATCATTTACACAAGTTCCCGTAAATACTGACGTTAATTTGATGGAAAGGCGAATGATATTGATCGGTAGCAAGACCCGGAGGAAACGTTAGAAAAAAGTTCATCCGTAAAGAAGACGAATTCGGATAGTGACCGGGCGAGCCTTGCGTGTGCTCTTATTGGTAGTGTGGTTGATA